>OY747107.1:15209106-16431606 GCA_963556455.1 Epiblema foenella | reverse complement strand
ACTCACGTCTTTAAGGTCGAATATCGCTCGACATGTTTCCTAGTGGCTTTAGCACTCATCTTCGCCATACAGAAGTGTGATCCCGCGCCCTTCTACTTGTTCGACGAGATCGATCAGGCAAGTTAATACTTAAAACTCACGTCTTTAAGGTCGAATATCGCTCGACATGTTTCCTAGTGGCTTTAGCACTCATCTTCGCCATACAGAAGTGTGATCCCGCGCCCTTCTACTTGTTCGACGAGATCGATCAGGCAAGTTCATACTTAAAACTTACGTTTTTAAGGTCGAATATCGCTCGACATGTTTCCTAGTGGCTTTAGCACTCATCTTCATCATACAGAAGTGTGATCCCGCGCCCTTCTACTTGTTCGACGAGATCGATCAGGCAAGTTCATACTTAAAACTCACGTCTTTAAGGTCGAATATCGCTCGACATGTTTCCTAGTGGCTTTAGCACTCATCTTCGCCATACAGAAGTGTGATCCCGCGCCCTTCTACTTGTTCGACGAGATCGATCAGGCAAGTTCATACTTAAAACTCACGTTTTTAAGGTCGAATATCGCTCGACATGTTTCCTAGTGACTTTAGCACTCGTCTTCAATACAGAAGTGTGATCCCGCGCCCTTCTACTTGTTCTACGAGATCGATCAGGCAAGTTCATACTTGAAACTTACGTTTTTAAGGTCGAATATCGCTCGACATGTTCCCTAGTGGCTTTAGCACTCATCTTCGCCATACAGAAGTGTGATCCCGCGCCCTTCTACTTGTTTGACGAGATCGATCAGGCAAGTTCATACTTAAAACTTACGTTTTTAAGGTCGAATATCGATCGACATGTTCCCTAGTGGCTTTAGCACTCATCTTCGCCATACAGAAGTGTGATCCTGCGCCCTTCTACTTGTTCGACGAGATGGATCAGTCAAGTTCATACTTAAAACTTACGCTTTTAAGGTTGAATATCGCTCGACATGTTTCCTAGTGGCTTTAGCACTCATCTTCGCCATACAGAAATGTGATCCCGCGCCCTTCTACATGTTCGACGAGATCGATCAGGCAAGTTCATACTTAAAACTTTCGCTTTTAAGGTCGAATATCGCTCGACGTGTTCCCTAGTGGCTTTAGCACTCATCTTCGCCATACAGAAGTGTGATCCCGCGCCCTTCTACTTGTTCGACGAGATCGATCAGGCAAGTTCATACTTAAAACTTTCGCTTTTAAGGTCGAATATCGCTCGACATGTTTCCTAGTGGCTTTAGCACTCATCTTCGCCATACAGAGGGGCTACCGCGAACCACAAACGAAGTTTTCCCTCTCTGTCTCACTTATATGCAAACTTGCAAGTGCGACAAAGAGGGAAAACTTCGTTTGCTGTTCGCGGTAGCGCCACAGAAGTGTGACCCTGCGCCCTCTTACTTGTTCGACGAGATCGATCAAGCAAGTTCATACTTAAAACTTACGTTTTTAAGGTCGAATATCGCTCGACATGTTTCCTAGTGGCTTTACCACTCATCTTCGCCATACAGAAGTGTGATCCCGCCCCGTTCTACTTGTTCGACGAGATGAGGCAAGTTAATAAATAATGAGTAAACCTTAACTGTTAATTTAATCCTATTAATATTATTAATGCGAAATTTTAGATGATTGGATGTTTGTTATTCTATTACGCAAAAACAGAACAGATTATAATGAAACTTGATATACAAAGAGTTGAGTTGAGTAGCTTGTATTAATATATAGAATATGTATTTTTATCGCAAATAACCCTCGAATAGGGAGGGCAAATATACGCGGACGAAGTCGCGGGCAAAAGCTAGTGTTAATACAAAATATTATTTTGATATGACATAATATGATATAAGAGAATATATAGGGCGTTTGCAAATAATATGGTCGATCCAATTTAGGGGTGTCGCACTCGTAATAAACAACTAGAAATATCTGAATTAGAAAGTAACAGATTGTTTGCAAACAAACTTAAAACACTATTAATTGACCAAGCGTATTATATCATTGATGAATTCGTCAGAAGCGGCTGAAATCTAGAATGAATAAACTAAACTGTAAATAAAAACAATAATTAATGAAAATTGACATAAAATGTAAAAACTATATAATGTACCTGGGTCAATCAAATTTTTCTTGTTGTTATTCTCTCCCGTCAGCGAGGAGACAACAGTAGCCAAGTTTCTTAGAAAAATGTTTATAATATTGACTTCAAGCATGCTCAAGGGATGATCCATGTCCAAATGGATTTATGATCATCGCTAAAATTCATATTTGGTGAGTTTAAACCCTATAAAATCACAGTTTTAAAGAGTGACTCAGGAGATGTAACCATAGTAACGAGCAACAAAAAATAATTGATCCACCCACCTATACATAGGTATAGGTGGGTGGATCAACAATGATCATAGGATCATGATTTGTAAAATACAATATTTTATCAATAACTAGCGACCCGCCCCGGCTTCGCATGGGTGCAATACTGATGCATGTATTATACATATATACCTTCCCCTTGAGTCACTCTATCTATTAAAAAAACCCACATCAAAATCCGTTGCGTAGTTTTAAAGATTTAAGCATACATAGGGATATAGGGACAAAGGGACAGAGAAAGCGACTTTGTTGAAAAAAATACCTCACAGCCTCATACTGCAAGCTTCTCCCTTAACCTCTTGCCTGTGTTTGTTAAGGATCAGTACTTATCATCAAAAATTAACTCTATAACAGTGTGTAAGGATGCTATAAGTCAATTGGAGGGCGAGTGCCGAGGAATAAAAAGACCGCAATATTTGAGAGGTGATTTACTACTGCCGGTCGATCGTACACTGATTGTTTGTACAACTTATCGTTAATAATGCACTTTAGCTACATCGGTACATGTGCGAGGTTAATAACTTTATTTGGGGCTAATGCAAAGTACACATGCATCGTTGCAGAAAATAATGTACATCTTTGTACAAACAGAAAATAAAAATTCTAATTCCTTCAGCACTGTCAGTTTCATAACATACGAGAGGTTAATACTTATCTACCATTCCAGGCCCTAGACGCGCAGCACCGCAAAGCGATCGCAAACATGATACACTCCCTCTCGGACTCCGCGCAGTTCATCACGACCACCTTCCGACCGGAGTTGTTGGAACACGCGCACAAGTTCTACGGCGTCAAGTTCCGGAACAAAGTGTCGCATGTGGACTGCGTCACGCAGGACGAGGCGCGTGACTTCGTGGAGGATAGCGTGACGCATGCCTGAACACTGTTGGTAAGTACGCAGTCTTTAGCGATAAGATCGCCTGTTGTTCTGCCTCTGTCTCCCTGTATCTTTGTTTTTGTTTTTTATGTACTATTTTATTATGTGAGGTGTGCAATAAAGAGTATTTGTATTGTATTGTAAGTACGATAAAGGGCGTACTTAAAATGGGGCGCATTAGGGTTCATACAGAAATCACGCGAGGTTCCGAAGGGGCGAGGGGGTCATGAAAACCTCACGACGGACCACGTTGGGGGACGGGGGGTACAACTTAGACAACACGTGTATTTTTCTCCTGTACCTACAAAACCGAGAAATAATATTTTCGCATCAAAAACAGCGAATCTATTAACGTTTTATGACATTTTGGAGCGCTTTCATAACACGTATACGTAAATAAACACAATATCAACTAACACAATACCATTTTAGTCTAAAATTTTAATACTGAAAAATACATAAGGTTCAGATACAGATCACCAAGGGAGAGGGAGGGGTCTAAAATTGGGCTAAAAAACCTCACGTGATTTTTGGATAAGCCCTTAGGGCCGTAGACTCGACATTGTGGTCGCTATGAACATTTCGGATCACCTGTTCGGTTGTAAAAAATCAAAAACACTCGCAAAGAGAACAACTGTAATAAATACAACAAACTACCACTAATAAGTAAAAGCCTCGATACGTGTTTCACTTCTTTACAAAGCGTTTGTTTTGAACCTGACTGGCTTTATAGGTCGGGCCCATTAAAGCGATAGGAGTGCGCGGTTGGAGAGTAGCCTGGGGAAAATCCAGGGGAAAACCTCCGACACCACCACGCGTGTGGTTTGGAACACTGGAATATTCTAAGAGTTTGCGCTCCAGTGAGATTGGTCGAGCGGTTTCAACCGAATCTAGCCTAGCTGAGAAGAATCCAGTAAGAAACTCAGCCAGGCCCGACATGGGTCGTACTGAGTCTACCCGGTGTGCGGCGGTTCCAGGGGCAGGACGAATAGGGACTATATGTGTCAGTGTTGTCGCGATCGCGCGGGGGACGTCTTCCGCCGGCATCTTTACAAAGCATGATTAGGACTAAGGTGTACCTCTTGTATAAGTTTTTTCGAAACAAAACACAAACGAACGCGTTTTTGTTTAGTCTTAATTAGTATGGCAACGCCAGCAGCGCCTCTGGTGATTAGGTGGTAACTATGTTTTGCCATACAAATTACGCCAACATCATAAACAACCCACCAAAAATCATAACTACCGGATTTGACGCACACTACTCCAAGACTAAACGCAAACGCGTTCGTTTGTGTTTAGTTTGAAGAAAAAAGAAATATACTAGATTAGTTCATACTTCTAAATAACAAATGTTTGAGTAATAATAAACAGCCCATCATGCCCACGGACCTTTCAGGATAATCAGTCAAGTTTTATTCACAGAAAACATCAATACGAGCGGAGACATTTAGAAGACCAGGTTGCTAAGCAGCATATCCGGAATATTTGACCCCAGAATTGAATGGTGTTTTGTATCAGCGCTTATAATGGTCACGTATAACATTCTCACACTATATGATTTGGGCGCGATAAGTGCGATCATAATACGCCTCATCCCCATCATGTTCAGTCGCAATCAGATATATCGGAGTGAACAAGGTGGTCACAAATATCTGAACACGACAGTTGTAAAGTGCATGTTCAGATATTTTTGGGTACCCTAAAGAGTATAGATATATTTGATAGCGACAGTGCTATTGTTAATTGTATCACTATAGATGTTAATGAGTGATTAAACACTGAATTCATGTTTATGTTCTTTTCTGCAGTGTGTTATGTTCTCTGATCAGATCAGCGAAATTGATTTAAATGGAATAAAAAATTCTGTAGAATGTGTAATCTTGAAATAAATTCGATTCTTGTTAGGTCGAATTGGCAATAGAATAATGTTTCATATTTGTACGAATGAGTTTTATGTACGTATAGATAAATTTGAATTACCTAGGCCGGGTTTCAAGATCCGTCAGTCCAAAATGTCACTGTTTTTTTGTAACTCGGTACATTTTTTGACATAACTAGACCCCGTTATCTTGTCGTACAGAAATTGTTTTACAATAGAGCGTGAATGTTTTCTTATCGACTTTCTTGATATCGATGTTTATATGATGCAATTGAATTTTCGCCTTTTAAGTCTATACTCAATTTTAATGAAAACTTTTTGTATTACCATTACCAGCTTTTAAAAAGCAATTGTTTATTGAAATTGTGTGGGGCTGGTCAGTGCGTCCTTCGCATGTATATGCAGCAGGATTTACAGTTGCCGCCCAATGTGGAACTTGTCATCACGAAAATCCCTATATAACCCGTAGTTACACTGACGATGTACAGTTGTGTAAAGTTTATTGTAATGTGGAAAAACTATGTTATTTCTCCGTTTATTATTATATATATTTTTTATACAAAAGTAGTACCTAGTGATACCTCTTTGAAATTATCAGTGACATACAGTATCGACATTTAGATAGTCGATAAAAAAAACATTCACGCTCTACTAAAAAACAATTTCCGTGCGACAAGATAACGGGGTCTAGACATAACTTACCGACATAAGGTCAATTACAAAACCGGGCCGTATTGGCAAATTTTTTTAGGTAATGTAACCTCTTTGGGTAGTTTAGTTTGGGCCGTTTCATGCACTTGTCATAGACTTTCTGACTTATGTATGATACAGTCTATCATAGACAAATATTTTGACTATTGATCCACGTTTTTTAATATTTTATTTGATTTAATTTAAATATTTAATTTAGAAATATTTTAGTAAGCATTGTAACGGGTAAATCTTTTGTTAAGTCTATAGAAATGGTGGATCTGTCAATGTTTAGTTTCCTTTGTTACATGCGACTGTTCGATTCTGTAGGCTTGACAAGACTTTTACCACTACCACTGAGTTATTACTATAATTATCGATTAGCACCACATTGTGGTGTTAAACTTAAATCTATTGTCGTCGTTAGAATAAATAAGTAAAAAATAAATTACTATTTTTAAAAGTACTTTAAATGAGTTTCTTTTATGTTACTATTGACCCCCCGTTCCGTTTACAGACAGAGCCGTTTATATCCTTTTTTTAACCTGACTGTGGCTTTATAGGCCGGACCCAATGAAGCGATAGGAGTGAGCGGTTGGATGGTAGCCTGGGGAAAATCCAGGAGAAAACCTCCCGACACGAGCACGCGTGTGGTTTGGAACACGAATACTCTGAGTTTGCGCTCCAGTGAGATTGGTTGAGCGGTTTCAACCGAATCTGAGGTGTGAGTGGAATCGAGCTACTGGGAGTTATGTCGCTGGTTCACTAAACCTAGCGTTTATATCCACAACATATCGCTTGTATGATGAACATAGATGTTGTCTATGTATTAAGTAAATACATATAAATACGAGTATAACAAAAATAAAACAAGTTTTTTTTAAGTAGGAGTATGTATTTACAAAAGTAACTGACAGATCACAATATATTGTCGGCTTCGCCCTATTGCTTTCAGCCTTATATTATAAAACATTTACTGAATCGTATGGCTAAGTCGCAATAGTCATATTTATAAATGGTTACATGTAATCATTGGACGCTGTTACACAAAAACGTGTCAACCTACTATAGATTTCCCTGTTAGGTTGACACATTGCATAACAGCATCCAATTAATAACTATGATATGCATGATGCGAACTAAAAGTACTGTTTGAATTCTTTTGTCCATGTGGTTGGTTGGCACCTTTATACCTTTTTTAAGATTAGAAATTTGGTAAACAAAGAGGCAGTGGTCATAAACACACACATTGAATTCGCATTATTCGCACAAAAGATCACAATGAGGGCTATCGTTTTTGTGCTCACCAGTTGGCGCCACTGTCGAGTAAGGTCCAACTGTCAAAGTTTTTTATTGGTTATTATGGGCATGAGAACGAAGTTTACGTTTAAATCATATTTAATACCTTAAAACCGTACCGTAAAAATATCCAACATCCCGCATTGTAGCGCAGACCCGTTTTGTTAAGAAATAAAGGAGGAAATAAGTTTCCGAAAGACAAAACTGTCTCAAACAACTGACAGTCATTGACCCGTAACTCATATTTGCCACAATCAAGCTCAGGTATTGCAAAATACTCACCATATTGTTCCAATTAGATATTAACCCGCGTAGCGCAACCACAAAGAGTGATATTTGACATTTCGGGGACCTCGCGCTACACTAGCGCCTCTAGCGGCGAATTCATACGCGATAGCCCCCATTGGTAACCACGACGAATTACTGTTTTAAAACCCGAACCGACCACTTGCAATCTCTGCCTCTTTGGCTTTCTTATTGTACAACTTTTAGATGAATGAAACGAAACGTAATTTAAAAAAAATATCGATGCCTTATCATTTAAAATAAATATAAATTAAGACATATTTTCTTATGTTTGAATAATAATATACAATGTAAGCATGATATAACGATTAATATTGATTGAGATTACAGTAGAATCCCTTATAACGACTCCGCGTATAACATTTTACCGCTTTTAACGATTTCGAAATCAACACACATTAGATTTCATACCATACATTTTCAAAGTATTAATCAGTCCGACGTAATTTCACCGGTCCCTTGACTGTCGCTTTATCCGGATTCTATTGTATTTGACACTTATACCGCAGAACTTGCCTGTTAAAAATCTCGTAAGACGTTCTCTGTCATTCTTTCTAATACTAAGAAGACAAGTGTGTATCGGTATAAATAGCACAATGTTAAACATACGAAAAAAATGTTTAAATAAAATCGAAGGCATGGGTAGAGTATGGCAATTATTTATTAATGAATACTACTCAACACTATTCATTAATTTACTTCTAGATAGGTTAAATCTGGCTAGATACAGGTTGAAATACATTATATACATAGTCCTAGAAGGATATAAAAATCTAGTTGAACAGTCACACAGCTCATAGAATCATACAAAGGCACGCGGTCATACGACTTGGAAAAATGTCTAACTATAAAACAACACACAAATATAATAAAAATTCAAAAACTTTAATACTACAATTTTTGAATGACTAAGGGTCGGTTGCACCAACATACGATCACAGGCCGGTCGTCGTCAAATATGGCGCCGGCAGCTGTCATTCCATAGAAACTTGTCAAACTTTTCATACAGATTTTAACGAACACGCTTACGATTACAGACGGTTTGGTGCAACCCACCCTAAAAGGTTGTTTACGGGCTAAAAGTTGAGAAACCAAAATCACAACCAACCCTATGGTATTGTTTCACGGGAGATCACTTAATATTGGTTGGTTTTACAAATAAAAAAAGTATGTTTGACAGGATTAACTTTGTTCACCCTGAAGGTGAAATTTGATCGGTACTTTTCTTTAGCTAACTCTTCTAAAATAATTATTGCTGCGGTCACCCATGGAAAGCTACCTCAAATTAAAAAAAAACACACAAACATTGAGCTCTAGAACGAGCACAGAGACAATCCCTTTCAAAGGGTACAAAACAATCTGTAACCGAAAGAAGTAAAATTTATATGAAAATTGAGTATTTGCTAAACTTGAATGATTTAGTATTTTGCCGCCGAAGATAACCATTTCGTGACCCCAAGATGTGGTTATCGCCACTACTAAAGGTTTCAATAAAATATGCAATGCAACGGCGTATCTCTTAAAACTTCAGGGCCTGTACCCCGAACTTCGAAATAAAAACTGCATATCTTCTTAAAGTACTAAATTGTAGTACAATTTTATTTTTGGGTTCGTTCTAGATGCATATCTATTCTCTAGTTTAGTGGTTCTACAGTACATTTATCTCACGAGCGCAGTTTGGCCATAGTTGTAGTTGGGACATATACGAACACATAGACAATGTGAACTCATGGCTTCTACGCTGACGCACACATAGACAATGTGCAACACACAACCATGGCTCACCCGCGCTCCTATGATAAAAGTACTTTATGTCACATTTGGCCCTACAACTGTACACGCTAGACGCTCCGCGCGCGGAAAATCCCACTTCCTGACACAAGGGGAGACAAAATTTTGTATTTAACATTAACACGGGCGGTATTAAAGAAAGCCTCCGATCGCATATTTATCGCCCTCGCCTTCGGCTCGTGCGTCAAATACCTGCGATCTGAGACATTCTTTGTTTTACCGCCCCAGGTAAATTAATGTAGTTACAGTGGTCAGTCGTTTACTATAAGTTTCTTCGGGCGAGGGGCGGCAGCGGCCCCAAAGGCAGCGGCACGGCGTACGGAGAGTTCCAGTCGCGTTGGAACACATCTTCAAGCTGCTTCCTCACGTCTTTAGTGACGTTGGAGCCGCGGGGCTCCTGCAACAAACGATATTTTTAACCTTTCATACATAACACATGTATAACTGAGCCTACTCCGAATATCGATATCTGAAGTTCGTAACGTGCCGTCCCTTTCACTCATATGGTGTATAACACGAGAGCGAAGGGGGGGAGGGAGCGGGAGCTTCACGCTTAAACCGCTGAACCGATTTAGATGAAAGGTATGGACTTGGAGTAACCACTTTATTCATAAAACTTAACAAACCTCTGCTAACTACAATGTCTGTTGTCACTGTCTCACAAGCACGTGTGTCAAAGTGACAGATAAGGACAAACGAACTTTAGCGGCTAGTCAACTAATATAGGTTTGATTGACGTTTATGAATACGGGGGTTAGTTTGGGTCCCGGGAAGGACATAGGCTGCTTTTATCTCGGAAATTATCCCTTAAGTAAGGGGGTGAAAGTTTGTATGGAAGAGCGAGATAAGCGTCTGATATTTAAAAAATACAATGAAATTCTATCGCGATGAACGAGTTCTACGCAGACGAAGTTGCGGGCAAAAGCTAGTGTATACGGTGTAGCGGGGCAATTTAGACTGCGGAAAATGAAAATAACAGTAATATTTCCCGTGTTTTACATCATTTACTATTTATAATAACATCTTGGTGAAAATGTGAAAGCGCTCTTCAGCTATCCGGGCATAGATACGGAAGATATATCCGATTAGTTTTAATTTCTCGCAGCCTAGATGCCAGCTTGGCCAAATCAATAACTCCTGATTCCTGTATAAGAAGTTGCATGGATACTACCCATTTTTGTACCCTTCAAAATTCCTGCTCGGAGTTTTAGGATTTAACCCACTGGAGGTAAGGCGAAATTATGGACTTATGACTTGTGCTGCTAAAGTTTTGAGAGGTGATTCGGATTGTTCAGAACTAGTTGGTACGGTTGTTAGTTAGCTCATTATCGCAACTCAAAGTAAATCTCCGTCCCCGCACTTGTCCTCTTCTGGCAGTACCTAGGACAAGCACTGTGTCCCATAGGATGTCTCCACTTGTACGCGGTCTCCGGTACATCAACGAGATGCTAGCATCAGCATCGGACTGTGATATTTTTGCAAGTAGTTGGATGAATATATGTGTAGAGTGCATGAAGTTCTATGAGGTGATGGATAAGAGACGGTCCGATGTTTGGCGCTCAAAAAGTTAAGCGGATCGATAATTCTGTGGCGGATAAAAAAACACAAAATCTTTTTTCGCCGGGAGACCACGGATTTTCTTTTTATATCACGTCGGTGGCAAACAAGCGTACGGCTGGCCTGATGGTAAGCGGTCATCGTAGCCTATGGACGCTTGCAACTCCTGGGGTGTCACATGCTCGTTACCGACCCTTTAAAAATGTATACAGTAAAAATGTATATTCTTGAAGAACCCCATACTGTAGTCTCAAACAAACAAGTTCTCATTTTAGCTGCATGACTGTTCCGTCCCTCTTACACACACTCAAACACGGATCATTGTCAGTTGTAAAAACAAAAGTTGTCCACCCGGTGGTCAATAGTTAACGGCTTATGTGCATGTAAGTTATGTTTTTATTACATGGATTTATAGTTACGGAAACACCGTTTATGTGGGTTACTAGACCAAACCAAAAATAAGCTTTGTGGCCCTTAACTTTTAATATGTCCACCGAAAAGACTCGAACCTAAATCTGACAATAACCCACACACACTCAAATTCTTGTTTTTGTTGTTCTTAACATACACTCAAAATATTGTAATATTTATCTTGAAATAAATGAATCTGAATCTGAATATTGGTCTAGGGGCTCTAGATAATTCTTCCAATAAAGTGTGAGGTGTTTATTTTTACCTGTAACACGAAAGCAACGCCGGCCTTTTTATCTTGAAATAAATGTGATAATCCACATCGAAAGGTACCTTATGGCGGCAGGCGCTTACGTTGCACCTATTCACTATTGTATTGGAACAGCGGCAATAAAGGCGTAAGTGCCGGCCGCCATAAGGTCCCTTTCAATATGGATTATCACAAATGAATCTGAATCGGAATCTTGGTCTAGGGGCTCTAGATAATTCTTCCAATAAAGTGCGAGGTGTTTTATTTTTTACCTGTAAGACGAAAGCAACGCCGGCCGTGTCCACGAAGTAGTCCCCCGACCAGTTGGAGGTGCCGATGTAGGCGGCGCGCTCCGTCACCATGTACTTGTTGTGGTTGACGCGCGCGTGCGGGATCCTCGCCTGGTCCGGCGTCGATGGCACGATGTAGCGTTTCTGTTGACGGAGAGCTTGCGTTAACATTACATCGATAACTACCGTACTTTAATGGTTTTTTTTTATACAACGCCGGTGGCAAACAAGCGTACGGTCCACCTGATGGTAAGCGGCCACCGCAGGCTATAGACGCCCGCATCTCCAAAGGAGTCACGTGAAATTTGAGAATTCACTGTGTTGACAGCAGAAGGGACAAATTTAGGTCCCTCGCTCTCAACAGTGCATTCTCGGGAGTTCTGGCAACCTTGCTCACCTCCAGGAACACAAAACTAAATACTTGTATAGTAAATCATGTTATTATGGCTGTGGTCTTTTGCAAGGTGGGGGTATTTCCCCAGTTGGTCTGCTCTAAATTCGAGCAAGATGACATTTTGCTGTGCCCTACCTCTCGTAAATGGTTGCCAAATCAGTTACTTTTTCAATACGTAAAAAACGCTTTCTTAGGGTGGGTTGCACCAAACCGTCTGTAATAGTAAGCAGTGTTCGTTATAATCTGATTGTATGGAAAGTTTAACTGCGCCCGCTGGGCTGCTTGAATATGTCTGTGACTCACGGGAATTTTCTTTTTAAGGGGATGCCTCGATTTAGTCAGCCACACCCCCCGTGAAAGAGACACGCTTATGTCTTTTGCGCACGACAAAACGGGCTGCAATGCTCTTCGGGAATGGCTGTTTTAGACAAATCTCGATAAATGTCTGACTGTGTGCAGTTTTATGAAATTTCCTCTTGACAAGAGTTTAGATGAGAGAGAATACGATTATTTCAACTTAATTTTGTCGTATTATAATGCTATGTTTTAGTAGGCTTAGTAAAAAAAGGAAAATAAAGACTCAATTTTGGATTTTATTTCTGTAGAAAAATTTTTAAGTTTTCATGTTTCGGCTATAGTCAGAAACACAGTCATATGGTCAAGAATCATATCCTTCCTTATTGTTTCAGAGAACGCGATATATTTCTCTTCGTACTGCCTTAAAAAGCTACTCACTTGTACATTAACGCAAGGGTAGGCCGCTATGAAAGGCTAATGATGATGAACTACTGACCACTTGTACATCGACGCGAGGGTAGGCCGCTGTCAACGAGGCCAGTGACCTCAGGAAGTTCTCTTCCGAGGGCGCCGAGTGTTGCCACCAGCTAATAAGCATCTTCACTTTAACTCGATGCTCGAGCGCCGCTCGACGGATCGCGTCATCTATCTTCGGCCAAAACCTGCGACAAAGAGTTTTGTAACATGAGTCATCTACCCTATTCTTCTTCAGCTTTATGAAAAAATTGGTAACATAGTGTGGCTACGTGGATAGAAAACCACTAACTAAATTATCACAATAAATAGTAAATTACACAAATTAATTGAAATCAATAAAATATATGTGATCATAAAGATTCGCAAAAATGTTGTTTTTTTTTTGTTTATAGGCCAAATTTTTAAATGAAAGTTACCAAAATAATTCAAATGTACAAGTTTCAATAAAAAAGAAGTTATACTCCAACTATAACATAAACGCAATATTTCACGACAAAAACGGCTAATTTCCTTTTTTCCCATACAACGGTAGTACGTGGTTACGAAGGCGTGACGTCACGAGTGAGTTTTCAGTGCTCGTTAGTAGTGATGGGCCGTTCTCGAGAAGTTTCCGAAACGAGAGAATGTCGAGAGAAGCTTCTCGGCAAAGTTCTCTTGAAAGGAAATTTTCGAGAAAGTACTTTAAATATGTACATATTTAGAATTTTTGTTTTTTATATTTCGTGATATTCGTATCGTATGTGCATTCGCAAGACATTTAAGCCTATCTGAGTATTTTAAGGGATAAATTCTCATCGCTCTCGAGAAATTTCCGGGAAAGTTCTCGAGAATGTTCTCCGGAGAACTTTCCGCGATAAATTCAGCATCGTTGAAATGGAAAACATTAAAGCATTGAAGGGTCATACTTAGTTGAAAAAACAAAAGTTGTCCCTCCTCAATAGTTAACGGCTTATGTGTATGTTAGCTATGTGTTTATTACAGGCATTTATAGAAACGGAGACACTGTTTATGCGGGTTACTGGTCCAATCCAAAATTAAGCTTTGTAGCCCTTAACTTTTGGTATGTCCACAGAAAAGACGGTTATAAATTGAACACCTATTTCGCAAATATCTGGAGCACGTGTATTTTTTAACAACACTATTCAATAAATTACTTAGAAAACACCAAAACAATGGTATAGTATAAGATAAGTGTTATCTACATGTAAAGGGTAGGAGTACAGGGAAGATGACCGGTTCCTTTTGTTTTAAAAACTACCTGAGGTGGCTCATGATCCCCTTCCGACGTAAACGTATTTTCAATTATTATTATCTTACATCTTACCTACAAGTTAAATACTGAATTGAAGGAAAAGAGTTATTTAGTATTTCACATTTCAATACGAAGTAATTCATAAATAACATACTTAACTATTTAAGTACTTATTTTATTTTCTTTAAATTTGATGAAGTTGTTAGGGGGCGTCCATAAATTACGTGAGATGTTTAAGGGGGGGAGGGGGTCGAGTCAAATCTTACTTACGTTGGAGAGAGGGGGGTTTTCGGCAAATATCACGCAATTTTTTTTCTGATTGAAACAAAAAAAAATTATGCTCTTTTGGTCCATTTAATCCAGATTGTACACGCTTATAAGATTTAATCTTAAGCGTAATCGTAAGATTACGCTTAAGATTATTCACTAATTCGTTCGAAAGAGAATAATTTCATTCATACTTCGACGTTAACTCTCTGCAATATTGATTACTAGTCTTAACTAGTCGTAAATAAAAGTAAGAAGCAATTTTTTTTTTCTTTTTACAATAACAATCCAACGCGTTTACGTAAGAAACCCACATTTAAAAAAATCTCATGTGAGATTGGGGGATGGGGGAGGGGGTTGAATAAAATCTCACGACATCTCACCAGGGGGAGGGAGGGACAGAAAATTAAAAAAAAACACCTCACGTAATTTATGGATGCCCCCTTAGATTTATGGACATTATTACACTGCTAATTGTTCTATAATAAAAACATGAAATTAACTTGAGAACAATTTCGAGAATCTTCTCGGGAATAAACCGAATTTCTCGCTTTTAATGTGCATAACAATGAGTCGAAAGCAACGCATGTAAGCCAAAAACTATATATATCATATAAAAGATTATTCGTGATTTTAAATAATAATATTCCAATTAATTAGTGCTTTTCCTCAAAAATTCTATCCTGATTTTTTCTCCGAGAAAGTTCTCCCGAGAACTTTCTCGGAAACTTCTCGAGAGTGAAGAGAATTTAGGCTTTAGAATCGTCTGTTTAGAAAAAAGGCTTCAGAATATTTATCAATCTGCTAAAGCAAGAAATCAATAAAAGATAAATATCTATATTGTTCTGACTTCATGTATTTTCTCAGAAATTTCCGTTCAAGAGAACTTTCTCGAGAATCATTGAGAATTCTCACGGAAGCGAATTCTCGAGAGCGAGAATGTTCTCCTCGGCCCATCACTACTCGTTAGGTATTCTGTATTATGCCTCTCATTTTCGTCTTTTGTGTTGCTCTAATGGTAATTGGGCCGATACAAACATTTGATCGTCTCTAAATACTGATTCGAATGGTATGTATTTTTTTTGTCATTATACCTATAAAGTACCGCGATAAATATTGCAAACCGGTCTTTGGTAAGAGAATCGGTTAATTTCGGTTTCGTAGAGCGTTGTCACACACTACCTATGTGACGTTTACATGACGTCGAATTGTCGTAAACTAATTAAGTGCATAAGATCCAGTATTTATTTGATATGAAACGACAATTAGTAATTATACGATTATTGAATTGCGGTCGCTAGTGTACGGAAATCGACGTAAACAACCAATGAGGGCTATCTTTTTTGTGCTCACCAGTTGGCGCCACTGCGCCTTTGGTCCAGCTGTCAGTTTGTTATTGGGTTATTATGGGCGTGAAAACAAAGTTTACGTTGACATCGTATTTAATACATTAAAACAGTATCGTAAAAATAAATATCGAACATCCCGTTGTATTGCAGCGAACACCCGTTTTGTTCGGAAAAGAGTAGGACATAGGTTTACGTACGATAAAACTGTTTCAAAGCACTTTCACAGGTTGGCTCGTAATCCATGTTTGCCACAATCAATCAGGTACTGCAAAATAGTTACCATATTATTTGAATTAGAAATAAATCCCACGTAACCCAACCACAAACTATGAATTTTGACATTTCGGAGGACTGACATCACACCAGCGCGTTTAGTGGCGAATACGAATGTTGACACAAAGTAAGAATATCAATTTTAAATATTTGGAAAAAGGATCAAATTCTCAACGAAATAGCGAAAAAAGTACCTATCTCAAAAGAATAAATAATTATATAATTGGCTGCTGTTATGCAATAATGTGTCAACCTAATACACATTATTGCATAACAGCGTCCAATTATAAGTCTTCAAAGCTTTAAGTGGGGGCATGTTCTGTCCCTTTTTCGCAAAACGAACCTCTATATTCGAGCGGTATCTTCCGACACAAGCATTGTTATGCTTACTGAAAGGTGCCAAGCTTTGCCTCTGTTCAAGACATATGTTAAAACCCAATAAACTATTTTTCATTTCATTTTCATATTGAACGATCGTCATTCACTAGGGGCTCTTTAGGTCAGTGACGTCATTGATTTGTAGCGCTTTCTCTTTCTAATTAAAAACGTTCTAAGGGTTGTAGCTTCGTTATTTTTTGATATATTTTAATGGGATGTTCACCATTTGGCATAGTTTTATATCTTCTTCCTTTTGGATACTAATTAAATTTTGAGTCAACATCCCAATTCTTACGCGGTAGCCCTCATTGGCTCTTTGGCCGGGTACTTTGTACTCACGTCAACTTGGCCGTGTACTCCAGTACTGGAGCGTAGTCCATGACGGAGATGTGCACGAACCGCTCCGCGGTCTCGATGATGGACACGATCGCGTCGTCGTCGTTGCTGCGCCCGCGCGGGCTGAAGGGGGGCGGCGAGCTCTGCAAGAGGTTGCCGTATTTCAGTCATATTTCCTCACGCTCAGCAGCCGTTACCTGGAGTCTATTGCCACTCCAAGTTCCATCCATGACTTTTAAAGCCAGAACAAATCTTTCACCCACGGATGGAACTTGGAACCCCTTTTTTGTCTCTCCTGTTAACACGTTTAGCTTGTCTGTAAGTGTTAGCCTAAGGAATAAATAAATAAATATTCTGAATAGGGTATCAAGCCGTGGTCTCCCGGCGAAAAAAAAAACAATAGCATTCTTTTGTAATGAGCCCGGGGATCCCAGGGACCGGTAGATGACGCGTTAAACGGCCCGCGCTGCCGGAAGGGGCGGGGAGATCTGCAAGAGGTAGCCATATTTCAGTTATATTCTGAATAGGGTATTAAATAATAGTAAACAACAACTATTTTCAGAAGGGTCATTATTGCCCTCGAATGAGGGATCAAAATTTATTTTTCTTCCCTCATTTGAGGGCAACAATGAATATTCCTCGTAGAAGTTTGGCATACCTAAACGGAAGATTTGTTAACGGTGGGCCTTATTTATTCTGTCATCATGGTGAGTTAAGTACATACTTGAAGGTTAGGTTAGCATTGAACCAAAACTCGGGTCGAAAAAGGTTGACCTGATCATGACTAATAACGAGCGTGTCCAGTTTTTTTTCAACCAATTTCTACGTAGGTTACCCGCCAGACTAGGTAATTGATTTTTCATAATCATTAAGTCATCAGTTCAATTAAGCCATTAATCATTGTTATAATAAAATGTAGGTACTAGGTACCCTACGGATGTTTTAAATTAAGTTAACTTTTTTCTCAGTATTTGGAAATATTGTGTTCGTTCTACTCAGAATAACGAACACTATTATGATGCAGAATCAAAGTGTTACTCCAATCTATGTCGTTTATCATACCTCAAAATTGAGTGGGAAGAAAAATCCCCACTATTCTAAATTCTGAAATACCATACAACCTTTAACAATCTCTCACTCTAAACGCATATCACATTATTCCGTCATGGCTAAAAAACCGGCCAATTGCGAGTCGGACTCGCGCACGAAGGGTTCCATACCATTATCTATAAAAACGGCAATAAAAACATGTTTTTTGTATGCCCCTTTGAATATTTATTTTATTCTGTTTTTTAGTATATGTTGTTATAGCGGCAACTGGAATACATCGTCTGTGAAAATTTTAACTGTCCAATTATCACGGTTCATGAGCTACAGCCTTGTGACAGACGGACAGACAGACAGATAAACACGGTCCCTTTTTACCCTTTGGGTACGGAACCTTAAATAGTAAAAGGTATATTATAATCTAATTTTACTGTACAGTATGCATTGCATGCATTATTCATAGGTGTATGTAATAGCCTAAATTGAAGAATAACTAACTAATGACTGATATTAGCCGGGGGTTAGCCGTTAGGCACATTACAATTACATTAGCGGTAAATTATGATCGAAGCCATGTAAAAGCATCAATAAGCCTAAGTGTGTGACATTTCACTTCTACAACGCCCTAGAGGTGAGCTCGGTGCCAAAGGTCAGGGCAATTCGTAAAGCTTACCGACCGCCGTAGGTGAACCAATATTATTTGCCCTCTGATTACGTGTATTTGAATATATAAGGGATTAACCCTTTGACCGCCACAGTCGGCTATACACGTCGTCGGAAAATCGTACAATGGACGCCAACGACGGCTCCAGCCGACAGCCGAGCTAAAGCAATAGCGATCTATGCGCGATTGCGTAAGGTTTCATTTCGCGTTGAATGGGTGGCGTCAGCGATATGTCATTAGTGTCCAATGCTTGGCGCTCAATAGGTTAAAGTTATATCTACCTACTTACTTAACACATTCCGGTGACATTTCATTGCCGGTGAGTGCTAAGCGCTACGCTCGTAGCTGATAACATGGCTTTTCTAGCGACAACTGTCTACGAAAGTTAAAATCACTTGAGTTAGCAGAGCTGTATCAAATAAGTCCGTTCTAAAGTGACTTTACTGTGCTAGATAGAAGGTTCAAGATCTAATTAAAGTTTTATAATATGACCGACATTTTAAATAATGTCAACTCTACCTCTAACTATTCTATTTATCTGCACCCGTAGCGCCTTATCGTCTGTCTTTTGCTTGAGTCAAGGTAAGGCACAACAGAATGTCATCTCACTCATACAATGGCGGACAAAAGAATAAGGGTCGGTAAAATACCGTCGTATTTCTTAACATACTGAAAACTTATACAGTTTTTTAATCCTGTCATTATCTTTATTTAATTTTACATATAACCTGCAAAAATTAACGTTTACAAGTTTAAATCAGACTTCTAAAAACCAATGAAAAAAACAATGTTAACGGAGCGAGACATCGCAAAAATTGACAGTTTTGGAGATTGATACTTTTATGATAGGATCCCGGGAATTACTAATACTGTTGGGTATTACAAATATCTAGAAAAACCTATTGCGATTATTTAATTTAGGGTAACCCGAAATTTTTAACCTCGAGTGTACATACATATGTATGTGTGTCGTGCGCCTCACACAAATTGCGTCTCGGTATTCAAACCAGAGTTCTTCAGGCCCGTAGGCAGTACAGACGTAATCGTAGCTTAATCAAAATCAAAATCAAACATTTATTCTGCAAATAGGCCACAAGGCCACTTTTAGATATCAAAATATTAGTTTACAATTTAGGAAAGTCTGACTATAATAATACATTTTACATATCAAAATATTAATTTACAGTTCAAGAAAGAATAATAATTTCGAGTTTACAATTATAACAAAATTAATGTCATACAGTGTAGATAAACTTGCAAAGTTATATATTACAAATATTACAACATCAGTAAAGTTAGAGATGTATTAGGTCTCAAGGTTAAACAAGGAGTATAATTAAATTAATATAATATCCCAGAGATGTACATGGTCTCTAAGCGTTAAAATTAAGATTAATATTGTTAGAGATGTATATGGTCTCTAAGTCAATGATAATAAAAACGAATCCACAACAGGATGATGTCTCTCGTCAATCCCCTATAAAAAGACACTAGTATTAACGTAGTCACTATGTCCTAGCAAGCATGAACAAACCGGACTCCACAAACAGCACCCGATCACGAGTATGACGCGTATCTCAGCCATAAAACTATTACTAACTAGCTTAATCCTCTCCCATAAAACTATCACGTCCCTTTTCACCCCGTTAAGGGATGATTTCTGAGATGAGAATTATATTTTTCTACATCACAGTTTTTTCAAACTACTTATATCCTTAGTAAATTTCATCTAGATCGCATTTATAATATTAATATGGAAGTATGCATAACCTACTTCTACGGTATCCGTTAAAATAATATCGACTATGGCGTCGTGAGCGCTCGTGGCCCAGCGGGGGCGGCATGCGAGGTTAGGCAAGATCTACCGTGGTCAGTTCTTGGATGGGTGACCGCTTTGAGCGGTTACTAACTGAGCGCTCCCGTGCTTTGGAGGGCACGTTAGGCCGTTGATCCCGGCAGCAGTCGATACTTCTAACAGTCAAGTTGCCCACTCACTTGACAAAGGGGGGTCGAAGTTGCACCATGTCCGTAGGGAGTACCCACCACTATCTATCACCCTACACGTGAACCCTGGGTGGTGCTAAAAGTACATCAAAACTGGCAACCGTACTGTCTTCTCGAAGATCTCACGGTTCGAAATAATTGCCATACGACAAATAAATAAATATCCATTATCACTCTCAGCAATCTACGGGCATAGATGTAGCTAATCGACCTGAATTCGGCAATATGCTAACGAAGATTACCCGGCCTTGACCAGCCTAATGCCCGCGACCCGACCCTATTCTATACCTATTAAGGGCGGGTCGCACAAACTAATTTTTCTTTTTTTTTATCCATGGCTTTCACTCCTTGCTAACTCTGGCAAGGGGTATTTCGCCAATGTCGCCGTATACAGACATATCGCACGAGAGGAGAATGATCATAATAAAAATTTTGATTTTTGTGGAAGGATATGTCTGGGAACCTAAAACAAACAATAACACTTATTAAGGACGGCACAGACAATACAGGAAGTTTGTACAGTTAGTAAAAGAGCGGGAAGTGGGTGACAGAACGTTAAGCATGCCAACATAAAGGAAAAAATGGAGTATAGTATAGAAAGTGATAGAAATATAAGTTAACAATGTATAATAAAAAGAAATCGACGGTTATAATTTAATATTGTGCTCCTGAATGTATTTGATAAGAAGGGCAATGAGGGGAGTGCCCAAGGAAGTGAGAAGCGATTGAAAATGAGGGCTATCGCGTATGAATTCGTCGCTAGAGGCGCTAGTGTAGCGTGGGGTCTCCGAAACGTCAAATGTCACTCTTTGTGGTTACGCTACGCGTGTTAATATCTAATTGGAACAATATGGTGACTATTTTGCAATACCTGAGCTTGATTATGGCAAATATGAGTTAAAGGTCGATGACTGTCAGTGCTTTGAGACAGTTTTGTGTTTCGGAAACTTATTTCCTCCTTTTTTCCGAACAGAACGGGACCGCGCTGCAATGCGGGATGTCCGATATTTTTACGGTACGGTTTTAATGTATTGAATATGATTTAAATGTAAACTTCGTTCTCATGCCCATAATAACCAATAACAATTATTGATAGCTGGACCTTACCCGACAGTGGCGCCAACTGGTGAGCACAAAAACGATAGCCCCCATTGGCCGGACGCGGAATATTTTCAGGTAGAACATCATATAAAGAATAACCAAATCTAGAACAACTGAAAAAAATGTGATCCAGGGTGCCATCGTCAAGGCCGCACTCGCACAGTGAATTATCCCGCACCCGAATACTTACAATTACAAACCGATCAACGATAAACATGGCGCCAACAGCTGTCATCCCATCCCATAGAGACTTGTCAAACGATCAGTACGACTTAGATTAGGGAAAGATCCGAGTAAGACAGTCCACATAGGGTGAGACGGGAGATGTCATGGAGAAACACTATTTTTGAGAACAATTTTACTCAAATCAACTCAAGGCTCATAATCTCTGCTCCCAGAGTTAGATGACACGGAGAATGGGATGTTACACTTAGGTGATACAGTTTATATTTTAGTTTTTTTTTTTTAATTCTAGACGGAAAATGAACATAATTTCACACGATGTGGTCACCTTACAAGTCACGACTTATGTTATTCCTCATAGAAATTTCTGTCAGAAGAGATAGGGTGACCATTACTTGAAAACCGAATTTAAATAATTCAAAAATATTAATAACAAAAAAAAAATTGGTTTCGCATACTTACTTCAATACTAATTTCAGCGAAATGACGAATAATTATTAATTATCATCGGGCAAAAACCTGATTACGTCTACAGAAGCACCTGTATATAATTACTACACTTGATTTCAGTTTCACTCCATACGTTTCATAATCTTTAATAATTATATTTTAGTAATCAAGTTATTCGCTAGCAGGCCACAATTCACTCGTACCTCTAGTATAATTTTTTTAAAAACAAAACAAACGAACGCGTTTGTATGGCAAAAAATAATTGCAACCTCCAACCAGAGGCGCTGCTCACGTTGCCATACATATTGAGACTAAACGCAAACGCGTTCGTTTGTGTTTTGTTCCGAAAATACTTAAACTAGAGGTACTGGTCGTCAAACAAACAACCAACGGCCTCGGCTCTAATGCGCTCATTAAGTTATTTGACGCGCTTACCCATCAGGGTCGAGCTATCTGCTGTTAGTCAACTTTACCCTAAATAAAGTTCAGAGAACAATTTGAACCCTATTTGTGTCGAAACCTTATGTCCACAAAAGCCTTTTTCATAGGATGATAACGATCAAACTGTTTTGTTTACCTGCTTAACAAAATCGGCGCCGACGGAGCAATTAACCAAACAAAAATGACACGAATCCGTGTCACCGGCACTGAATATGGCGGCCAGTTTAAGGCAGGGGTCGGCAACCTTTCAGCAGCCAAGGGCCACATTGTATCGCTATCGATATGTACATTCAGTACCTGAAGTAGCTATACATATTAAGAGGCCTTATAAGTTTTAAAATGTTTTGATTTCAAATTATGATAAAAGTATTGATAATACCAATAAAGTTATTAAAGGCTACGATGATTTTATCAAAGTTTTAGATAGTAACATAGCCATTTTTTGATTTTATTGTGTGTAGTAGAATTTAAGCGGATAAAATTTTAAGCTTGAAAATAGTCGATTTGGAGTGATGTTTGAAACGATATTTCCTAATGAAAAATCCAAAAAATACATTTAAAGTTTATGACATAAGGTCGTAATAGTCCTGTTCTAGATAGTAACATTCAGTAAATGTCAAGATACGTGTCAATTCAAACAGAAAATGGCCCAAAAAGATGAGCGATTTTTAACTGATAAGGACCCTCAAAATGTCAACACAACAGTTTGTATTATGAAACAAGAGCTAGAGGGCGTACGGTCGGCTTCACAAGGGGCTTAACACATTTGTACCGTGTCGCTGTAACGTCATGTCTAAACATAGGTACTACATTTCCAACGGGTGAAAGCGACAAAGTCCCAAAGTGTCCAGCTACTTATGAGGCCGGCTAAACATGGATACTTCTGATGCTGACCGTACGATAAACGAATGACAATTTCATCGTCGGCAGTATGAAATGTGTTGTCTCTATTTTCCGGTAGAAAATATACAATATATTTTTTTTATAACTGTAATACCGCCAACGGATAAAATATTATAAAACTCCTTTGCCATTATAAAGTGAAAATACGAAGGTAGCGCAAGATAAGACCAATATTACTCAGCAAACATCGTAAATGCTTTAGTACGCAATGCACTTCAGCGCTGCATCAACGTATATTGATTTACATTTAAAAATGGCTCTCATATAACTTTATACTTTTAAGAAATATTATCTACTAGAGATGTCATATGAAAAGATAATATTTGTTTATAGGATAAAGCCCATAGTACACGCTTAGTTTGGGACTAGGTCGATTTGTGTAAGATTGCCCACACATATTTATTTTATAATAACTAAAAATAGCATAATATTGGACAGAGACTCTCTGTATTCTAACCCTGTACCGTTGATACACTCGACACACCCGAAAATTTTAATTAATTGACTTACTCTATATAGATTGTTCAACTCATGTTATGCTTTGCCCTAATGGTGCATTTTATATCCTGCAAAAGGTTCTTCCTATCCAATAATCCTTTAAGCAATAAATTGTTATATAGTTCAACTTATCTTGGCGCGCGGCTGTATGTGTGTGTGTGCGTGTGCTTGTAACCATGCACGTTTGATTTGTGTGCGAGTGGCACGGCAGGCGTCGTTACAGGCGCTCTCACACACAAGCGCTAGTTATACTGGCCGAAATTTAAAAAAAACTGCTAATGTATTTAGAATCTTCTAGCTTCAACAATAAAGTTGCTTGAAGAATGGATTCATTTAATATAACTTGGTCAACTTAAATTATTTTAGACTATTAGCTTTTCCCCGCAACTTCGTCCGCGTGGAACTCGTTTATATAGTATCTCCATACAAAATTTAACCTTGGCCGGGATAAAAACTACCTATGCTCTACCCAGAAAGAAATCTCTATACCAAATTTCATCACACGGTTCAGCGCACAGAGCATCAATTTAACTAGAGGACCTAAGCACCTCAATCTGTATGAGAACCGACCACGTTCAGCGACATAAAATTAGAATTACGATTTGAAACGGGATATTTACCATGTATATTTGTATTTTTGAGTTCCCGATATTAAATATCCCGTTTCAAATCGTAATTCTAATGTAAATGACCATGTAAGCTTGAAATCTTATATAGCGACATAAAATGTTACTCTAGCAATAATTATGGCGACAGACAGCATTTATAACAGTATATAAGTCAAACGGATGTCATACTGTAGAACCATTACACCGAACGGCCACCACTCTCACCATATTGCCAATTTAAAGTCAGGCTAGCGTTTACGAGGTCTGTTATGGCATATTCCGACAAGGAACATTAACTCTATGGCGTCCTTTATAGCGGTCGTTACTGTTCATATTAACTACATACGCTCGTAAAAGAACGTCTACGTTTGCGGGATTAGGACAATAATGGTTACCATCAAACTTGTCAATAGTTTATAGATAATCATATTATTTATCATATTATCATACGATGTAGTAAAGATTAGGGAATGGACGTTAAGTTTTTCGCGATATTATATAAATACAGGTAACGTTAAAATATGTTAACATTTTATTTCACCATCTACCAATCCCGGAGATATTATTTGATTGTTTGCTAAATAAATAAAATAAAAAGGGACAAGCTGCGTATGTCTTTGACGTCGACTCTGTCTCTATGTCTTCTATAGTGTTTTTAACATAGGTTGGTTACTGTGAGTCCTGTCATTTAGCTGTCTTCTCAGGGCAATGTAAAACCATTGATAAAATTTAACATACTTAGTATTGTCATAAAAGTCTTCCTGCAGACAAACTGTCTGGAACCGTTTTGCAGGTCTTTTGTCCATTAGTAATTAATAATGTATACACATAAATAATGATAAATAACCTTAAAGATTAGGCGGGTGATTCTCTTCGTTAAAGTTAATTGATGTCCTTACCAGTCCAAACGTTAAGTGAAAGTTAAGGAAATCAGAGTGCAATTTAAACTTATTGTAGACTCCAGTTTACTCTATACCTGGATCCCTAACTGTTAAAATAGTTAAAGTCAGAAATAATCACTCACAAGTCGTTAACAATCCGGGCCCGGTAAGGACAAATTAAGAAAATGTTAAATTTTGGAATGAGAATCACACATACACTAGTTTTTCGAAAGAGATTGCATTCGTACCGAGGATGATTAGATTTCTTTGGGATAGACACCTTTTTGCCATAAAACGCAGTAAGTTCGACAGAGACCGCGTAATATTCTCACAAAACTCACGGTAAGGTAGGCGCCGAAGCTGTGGTACTGGTCGCTGATGTTGATGGGGTTTTCCAAATTGATGTCAGTGCTGAAGTTGGCTGGCCAGTGGTCCGGAACCACCGCATCAGGCGCACCCAGACTCCAGTACACCTGGGTACACAAATATAGTTTACACACCTACTATTGAGTAAAGAATCATTGTTGCCTTCGAATGAGGTATCATTCGTATTTTCCTTCCCTCACTAGAGGGCAACAATAACTTTTTTCCTCATAGAAGGTGTGAAAAGCAGTATGCACCACTTGGTAGCAAAATTATTTCGAAGACATTTTATGTTTTTAACAGCGGGCCTCTTAGGCGGTATGAAAAGCAGTATGTGTCACACGGTAGCAAAATTATTTGCGTCTTGGGGGGAACACTTGAATCTCTCGCTACGTTCAGGATTCCATTGTAGCGACAAATATTTCCTTTCAGCTACCTTCCCTCTCAAGATCCCCTAAAACCGTACTTCTACAGTCCCTTTCAATGTAATCACATATCTCGTACATAAGGTTTTTGATAAACACGATTGGTTCGAACCCGTGACCTCTAGATCGAAAGTCGCGTGCCTTACCGCTCGGCTACAGTGGCACTACTGATAATTAATCCCATACACATTTTTTTTTACATAATCGCCATACAATATTACATGTCCAATCAGTATCTCACAGCATAAACAAAAACAAAGCCACTTTCGTAACTTTATTCGTTCCGTACAGCTCATTCGATTTCCTCGAAATCGTACACATTTTTTTTACATAATCGCCATACAATATTACATGTCCAATCAGTATATCACAGCATAAACAAAAAACAAAGCCACTTTCGTAACTTTATTCGTTCCGTACAGCTCATTCGATTTCCTCGCAATCGTACGTGTAGTACAATAAAGAGATAAAGATACCTTGACCCCACCCCATGCCGCCCTAACTAGGTGAGCCAAGGTGAAGGTTAGGGTCGTGGATTGTCTACTGCGTGTCTGTTCAGTACCATGTCTTATTTTCAATGTGTGTTCTAGCTATTAATTTTTTATATGGCAGATTGTATCGTAAGGGAGCAAAATGATAAATTTACGGCGAGGTATATTAAATCCTGAGTGAAGCGAAAGATTCTAAATTAGAATCTTAAGCGTAAGTATAACGTAAACGCCTAAGACAGAAATAATCTTTCGCTATCAAGTGGCTCATACTGCTTTTCACACTTGCTATCCATCAAAGTCAATGTTGCCTTCAAATGAGGGAAGGAAAGTACAACTTTGATCACTAATTGGAGGGAAACAATAATTCTATTCTGAATAGCATGCGTGAAAACTATCTGTTAATGGTTCGAGATGGTGCTAAACCGGATTTCTATATGAGATGATAGTTGCTGGCTCGATAGCTTCTATTCCCATTTCCAGAATTTTCTAGTGCATCTATAAATGCAATACAATCACTGGACAGTCTGACCGTGTGACCCAATTAACATGACCGTTTAGTCCAAAATTAAACCTAGGTATTTACAATTCAAACCAGATCAATTTCATTTTTTATTCATCCTCTATGAAGTAAACGCCATTGTTCTGCCGTAGTATTAAGCAACAGTCTAATGTTTCAAGCATGCAGCTGCTAAGTGCAGGTTGTCGGTTCGGATCCCGGCGCGTACCAATTTTTCTCCTAAAATAAACCTGCATTCAAAGAAGAAATTCAAAGGCGTATGTGAAGTCCCCAACACGCACTGGGCCGGCGTGGGGACTACTGCTCGTTCTCTCAACCATAAGAGGAGATCTGTGCCCAGCGGCAGGACGGAGGCTGATGATGATGACCGAAGTATCCTCGATGTGAAATGTCGTGCATCGAGAAACAAAAGATGCACTCAATTGGCAGTATCAGTATATTATTTCTGACTAAGCATATAGATGTTAGACATCATTCTATCCACGTAATAATTGAAAATGGCATATTAGTTGTAACATTGTGTACTAATGATATGTTGGCGGATGCTTTAACAAAGCCTTTGTGCATTGAAAAGTATCAGCATTTTGTTAAGGATTTTTATATGCTTAGTGCCTAGAGTTTATAGCAGTAGTTATGTAGTATGAACATGTAGTTTAAGGAGTGGTCTTAGAACCTGCGTTTAGGTAAACTAAATGTCCTATACTGGCTGCATAACAGCTGTAGCTAACGACGTTTCTGATATATGACGTTTAGTATGTTCTATATTCTAACTGTACTCACAACGTATTCACGGGTTAAACTTAAGTTATATCTTATTAAAGTGGTTTTTCCTCTAACATTTTCATCAATTCCGATATCGGTTAGTTTTTAACGTGATATACGTCTAACAAGCCTCGCGCCACGCCTGCTGAACACTGAAAGCTCTAGATTTAAGGCGCGCCCTGGCTGCCACGATTAAAAAGCTCAGATAGCTTTTAAGGACTGAAAGGCTTTAAGCTTGAAAATATCCAACTTTTATGGTTCAAAGCCTTTAAAAAACACTTGAACACTAATCATAAACTATCTCTGTAACTCGCACCTACTAATTCGAATACTCGGACAATTTAAGTAATGTGAACTAACTATATGAGATTTTTTGAATACTGAAAGTTAGCGTCATT
The DNA here is from genome assembly GCA_963556455.1 of Epiblema foenella. NCBI lineage: Eukaryota > Metazoa > Arthropoda > Insecta > Lepidoptera > Tortricidae > Epiblema > Epiblema foenella. The sequence continues at coordinate 16,403,118 of OY747107.1, read as the reverse complement.
CCAACCCACGTCTTAGTACAATAATTTAGGTAAATTCTTGCCCAATTTTAGTTAAACTTTGCGGTTAGCTATGTCCACTTGAAACAGTTGAAACAACGTAGGTATAATCGCGTGACTAAAAGGAATTCGTAATCAACGTAAACAACCGAAAATTCTAGAAATTCACCGTTTCATGTCTTGACTGACTAAAGCTTAGGACTAAAGTAATTACATTAATTCTTGGAATAATGTTAATTTAACGAATTGAACCAGTGAGAGATGGTACTAACTTTGTAGAAGCATGTTTCGAGAGAATTGACGACCGCTTTAGTCTAGTTGGTAGTGAGCCTGCCTTCGAAGCTGGATGTCCCGGGTTCGAATCCCGGTCAGGGCATGTATTTGTGTGATGAACACGAATATTTGTTCCTGAGTCATGGATGTTTTCTATGTATTTAAGTATCTATTTATTTATATAAGTATGTATATCGTCACTTGGTACCCATAGTACAAGCTTTGCTTAGTTTGGGACTAGGTTGATTTGTGTAAGATTGTCCAAAAATATTTATTATTATTAATTAATAATGAGCAACAATATGGTTACCAGTCAGCATGAAGACGCCAAAAGGCTTTATTGTAATAATAATAATAACCCACCTGAACTTACAATCCAGAGGGAAAACTAGATTTTTTTTGGGATTACATAGGTTTCCGGTTTCTGTACTCTGTTAGAAATTAAATGTCGGTAAAAAAGGGTTTTCAACTCAAAATTTGACTACTCCAAAAGACTATTCAAAAAGAAACAAGGTAAAAAATATGTCAAATGGTGCTAATTCTATTCAAATATCTCAAAAAACAATAAGCAGAGAGAAAGAGTCATGACCTCGAGCGCCATAGTAAATGGCGATTGTTCCAATACAAAGGTGCGTTTTGCGGAAAAGGGACAGAATATGCCCCCTCTTAAAACTTTGAAGACTTATAATTATGTTATTATTTATTGTTTCGAGTTACTTTTTTCGCTATATGATTAAGAATTTGACCCTTTTTCGAGAAAATTCGCACTTATTGATGTTCCTATTTGATCTCAACGCCCTTATTAGGTAGTTATACTTAGTTAGAAATATGAGTTAAAAGGAATCAAAACACCCCCAGACGCTATCATCTTTACGGGATGACAAATCACGACGACAGCATATAGTTTACACACGAACCTGACATGTTCAGTATCGGTGGAACCTTGTGTGACACTGATGCTATTAATAGCGCAATGCATTTAAATATGCATCCCTGGCCTCCGCCATATCATCACCAACATCGACAGTTTTGCACGACAGGTGGGACATTAGCTTTATAAAAAATAAACTATTCATTTCAGTAGGGTAAACCAAGTCCTGACGTACAATACTTTTCACCGACTTACTGAATAGACTCGAGTGGCGTAAATTAGTCCTTATTTACGGCCTATCTGCTTAGAGCGTTTAAGATAGGAGCGGCCTTTAGCGCATCTTTCCGCACAAAATATTTCACCAAATTTTGCAGGGGACGAGGTAACACACATAAAGAAACTGCGCTCACTTGCAATACTCCCATTACTACTCACCTACACTAAAACAATCGCGCACACTCAATTTGAGCAATAAAATTCGACTTTACCATCGGTTACAGTAGATAAGTTTTCGCATGACTAAATTGACCAATGTCACCAAGGATCACATTTCACAGAAATTCTTATAGACAGTAGGTCCTTAGTGTCCTGTAATACGGTGAAGTTTCATGTCAAAACAGCGGCCAAGCGTGATGGTCAAGTACGAACGTTTCGTCCCGGGGAAGGACATAGGCTACTTTTTATCCCGGAAATCATTCCTTAAGAGAGTGGAAGTTTGTATGGAAGAGCGATGACTGGGTAAGCGCCTGATATAAAAATATCGCAATAAAATTCTATCGCGATGAACGACTTCCAGTTTCATCACAGAAGAAGTCGCGGGCAAAAGCTACACACACATAGCAAAACTTGTAATACAAAGCAGAAGTAATTTGAAATAAAAAAGGAATTTTAAAGAGTTTTCCGCTTGTAATATAACTTACCAAGTTTCAGCTTAGTAATAAACTAGTGCTTTCTACAACGTTCTAACCCATTACCATTAAAAATACACTGTAGTGGCGCAATGAGGCGGGTTTCTTGAAAAGCGAGCCTAATGAGGCTTCAGCCGTGTCGGGAGCTAATTGCGCAAGCGCCTCACACGTCCTCTACTGTAACCCTAGGATATACCTACAACTTATACTCTAGGTACACGTTCCTTGTGACCTAATTAAGCCTTTGAATGCCATTCTTCATGTACAGTCAACCAATATAACAAGATACAAACCGTTTTAATGGTGCTAGTTAGAGAGAGAAAGCTCGAGAGGTCAGTGACGTCATTGACCACGAGTACCATAGTAAATAATGATCGTTCAATACAAAGGTGCGTATTGCGGAAAAGGGACAGAGTATGAATATTGGTCTCAACACCCCTATTTGATTTCAAGCCACCTCGTACTTTGTCATAGTGATATTAATATGAGATATTTGCGGCTTTCATACAGATTTTCATTGACACAACATACGAAGGGTCCAGAAATCAAATTAGTAGACCGTATGGCACGGACACGCCAACAAATTTTCCATAAGAGATTGAATATGAACTTTAGTGTAAATGACGAAGGTAACTTTGACAACGTACTTCTTAACACCTATTTTTTTTCATACAACGCCGGTGGCAAACAAGCGTACGGTCCATCTGATGGTAAGCGGCCACCGCAGCCTATAGACGCCCGCAACTCCAAGGGAGTCACGTGCGCGTTGCCGACCCTTTATATGATTTGAGGATGCACTGTGTTGACAGTAGAAGGAACACATTTAGGTCCCTCGCTCTCAACACAGTGCATCCTCGGGAGCTCTGGCAACCTTGCTCATCTCCAGGGATACAACACTAAATACTTGTATAGTAAATAATGTTATTATTGCTGTGGTTTTCTGCAAGGCGGAGGTACTTCCCCAGTTGGGCTGCTCCAAATTCGAGCAAGATGACATTTTGCTGTGCCCTACCTCTCTTAAACCTATAGTCATTGTTGGCGCCTATGATACAATAATTATACTGCGCCAGGCATGGCAATCCGGTACATCGGTTAGTAGTGTGGCTGACACGACCTACATCATCAGCCAGTATCAGCCTATCGACTGTATGCGGACGTAAGTGTGAGTGTGTCGCCGACAGTGACGTATGTGGTGTCACGATCCGGATTGTCAGACGTTGTTTTCTTAGATCATGTTGGCGCCGTAGTGTAGACACGATAACTCGCGACATCTTCGATCTTTCGATCTTTAGATGTTCTTTGCGTTCAAGTAGTGTTGTTAAAAGACTAGTCTTGAATACGTTTGAACCTTAAAGACTCGCAAACTTTGAAGGTTCAAGCTTTAAAGGCGTAAGCGTTGAAGGTTTGAGCTCTGACTGAACCTTAAAGACTCAAGCTTTTTATAAGATCTTAAGAGAAAGCCTTTAAGACTCCGGCCTCATAGGGAACTCGAGCTTTAAAAACTCGAGCCTATTGAAAGCTCCAGCCCCAAACCTCGAAGGCCTGACACAAGCGTTAAGAGATCAAACAATGAGCGTTGTAGGCAGAAATTCTTTTTTAATATTTAGAAGTCAATATTTATAGAGTATTCCTGACAATATTTAAAGATTAAAAGGTCATATAAAATTACAAAATAAAATTACAAACAAAAATGCGATAAATCAGTTTTTTCCCTATTGCACAAAAACTTATTTCACCCTATGGCATAGATTGATCTAATCTAATTTGTTAAAAGCTTGTACTTTTCGCTACAAACCTTTACAGCTAAAAACCTTACAGACTTAAACCTTCAAAGCTCAGAAGGCTTTAAAGCTTGAGGCCTAAAGACTCGAGGTTTCTGTGATCGTAAGCAGCAACGCGACCTTATTAATTTGAGGCTTATACGCTCGAGGCTTTAAAGTTCGAGGCTTCTAGACTCAGCAGTCGCGACTCGAGCTCACAACACTAGTTCAAAGGGTTAAAATACAGCACTAACCTATAGATGCAGTGTTGAAATGTAACACGATTACTGTCCGAATCCGATTGTAAACCGTACGGCTTTGTAATAGAGGCTAGCAGTGACGCATATCAGGGTCACGGACTGTGAACGTCTTAAGGAATAGAAACATGCGAGTCTCGTACGTGTAAATAAGCCTTTATGTACACACGTACTAGACTCGTGTCTAGACTCGCATGCGAGTTTACATTGCGTGGTTTGATAGATCGATTGATGTCGTTATACCTGGGTAAGCCGCAATGTAATGAAACTCACATGCGGGTCTCCTACGTGTGTAAATAAGGTTTTGCAATCACAGTCAACTGACCATGAACCTTATTGCAACAAGATAAGGTCCATCAGTGGCCGGGTAACTTTGCTTAAAGTATGTTATAAATATTTGTTACTCACATCAAAAATCTTGCCTAAATCCGTGGCCAGGCACGAACAGTTGTAGGCGACGATTCCCAACTCTTTCACCTGCAAACAAAATGTAAAGTAATCAATATACATGTATGTGGTATTTATTGGAAGTTGTCAAGGAAACAAGACACGTGAGTGAAAGTCAAATTTTGTGTAGGCACAAAGTTAAAGACTTAATTAGGTCTACATTTTAATTAATACTATTTCGTAACGACAATATTATTGAGTAACTTGCGTTACGAAATAGTATCAATAACAAAATAAATAAATGTAGATGTAATTAAGTCCTTGATTATGTACATAAAATTTGATTTTCACTCACGTACGTTTTTCGCTTTTGCCACGATGACAATAAGGTATAAAAAGGTATATGTTTACTTTTCCTTTTACTGTACATAATGTACAATCACACGAGTCTCCTGGAGGAGTATGCAGCATGTTTACTTGACAGTCAATCTTATCGCTGTATAAATAATGTACTTAATTTTCATGTTTTTTCTAAAGTTATTATCTGAACTTGGAAAAGGTGGTCCTATATTCGGTCCCGGATCGATGAAATTGGACCGTAATCTTACCTATTAGGCTGTATCGTGGTATCACTACATAGTATAAAACAAAGTCGCTTTCTCTGTCCCTATATCCCTAATATGTATGCTAAAATATTTAAAACTACGCAACGGATTTTGATGCGTTTTTTTTAATAGATAGAGTGATTGAAGAGGAAGGTATATATGTATAATAACATCCATTAAATAGTGCACCCGTGCGAAGCCGGGGCGGGTCGCTAGTAACTAATAATTGAAAAAAATTGTGTTGACAGTTTTGTATCAAATGAATTCATTCAAAAACTTATTTTACATTTTAAACAATAAGGTTCTAAATCTAATAGCATTTGTATAGAAATTCGGTCACAAGAATAATTTTAAACACTTACCCCATATGAAAACATATATGGTAAATATCATAATAAACCTTATTCCATGGTGTCAAGGTTCAAATTTAAACGAACAATTTATACGTCATGCGGTAAAAGGTCCTTAACAGAGCTGGTTACCTGCGTGAGCGACCGCCAATCCATATTAGCACTACCGATGTAGAAGTGCTCCCTATCCACTATCCAGAATTTGGTGTGGAGTACGCCGTTACCCAACAACTTGGAGAAGTTCAGGCTTCGAACCTGGAGAGAATATACATTGTAACGAGCCAGGGTTGTTTATTTATTGATTTTAGGGTAACACACAACCATACAATAGTTAGATTTATTTTTTACAAAACTTGATTGAGACAGTAGTTACCGAGGCTTTGAATTAAAATATCTGTCGAAACCCATGGAGTCCGGACGCCGACAATTTAATAAAAAATATAAATAAAAAACTACGGGAGTCCAACGCAGATCGCAGGGCTGGCTCATTCCTCTGCCAAAGGACAGGCATTGCGATCCAGCGGGGGAATGTAGCCAGCCTTGTGGGCAGCCTGCCACAGGGGATCGATTTGGGGGATCTTTATTAGGTTTATATTTAGTAATAGGTTAGTTTTAATGTTATTTTTTATTGATAGTTAGATTCTTATAAAAGTATCCCATGCCTAGCCTATACCTTGTTTTCTTTAAGATTAGAAATCGGGTAAACGAAGAAGCAGTGGTCGTAAAACATACACATTGAATCGCATTATTCGCAAAAGATCAGAATAAGGCTCGGTTGCACCAATATACGATCACAGGCCGGTCATCGTCAAATATGGCGCCGGCAGCTGTCAGCTCATAGAAACTTGTCAAACTTACCATACATCAGATTTTAACGAACACCGCTTCCGATTACAGACGGTTTGGTGCAACCCATCCTAATTGACAGTTAGTGACTATGACAAATTACTTTTATAAAACCCCGAACCGACTTTTTACAATCTCTGCCTTTTTGGGTTTTTTATTGTACAACTTTTAGATGAATGAATCGAAACGTAATTTAAAACATATTCGATGGCGTATCATTTAAAAAATATAAAAGTGTTTCTTATTTATGAATAACAGTATATAATGTAAGCACGAAATAACGGTTTTAATATTCACTAGAATGTAAAAGTGCCCTGGTGGCCTATTTGCAGAATAAATGTTTGATTTTTTGTTTTTTTTTGACTGAGATTATTTGACACAGAACCTGTTTGATAAAAAACCTCGTATGCTGTTCTCTGTCATTCTTTCTAATGCTAAAAAAACAAGGTATACAAGGTGACTAAATGGGGTCCTCGAGGTTTGTAGACGGTCGGTTGGGGGACATGCTTATTATAAGGCTTATATATGACTAGTTTTGTATGTTGGTAAAATAAAGAAGATAAGTATCGTTGTAAAATAAGAAAAAGAAAATAAGTACTTAATTGTTAATATGAATATTGAATAGATGTACGGTAAATCATGTACCTAAAAAAATCTTAAATTAGGTATTAATATCATGTACATTCAAGAGCAATATCTATATATATATATATATGTATGGAAGTTCAATTCAAAGTAAGTACGAAACATATAAGGAAAAGAACACAAGCAATTACTTATTATAAACATATGTTTCCAAGAATTATGCTTTAATTCATATCACGTATAAGTAATAAGGAAAAGAAAATAAGTACTTATTTGCTTACTATATATAAATAGACGTTTCTAATAATTTCCTTAATTCATATTTTATGCTCAATAAAACTGTAAATAATACTTTACCTGTGCTGCTTTCTTCTTAACTAAATAATCTGTATCTATATTAGGGAATAACTTAGTGGGCCAGTTTTGAGCAATCTTCAAATGTATATGTCGTTTTGACCCGGCGGCGTATAACGCCTGGAACACTTGTTCACCCTAAAACAAATCAAAATACTAATTAGTGTATCGATAAACAAATCTCTATATTACCCAACAGTCGTATAATATAGTATTATTTATTAGATTAATGGTGCCGATAATAAATAAATAAATAAATATTAGAGGACATCTTACACAAATCGAACTAGCCAGACAGTAAGCTCAAGAAGGCTTGTGTTATGGGTACTAGACGACGATATATTTAATAGATATAAATACTTAAATACATAGAAAACATCCAAGACTCAGAAACAAATATTCATGCTCATCACACAAATATTTGCCCTGACCGGGATTGGAACCCAGGACCGTCAGCTTCACAGGCAGGTGCACTACCCACTAGGCTAAACCGGTCGTCAATACATTCGTAGTACAAATAATATTTAGACCTTTGCTGCTACAGGTTGACATGGAAAACCCATGTAATGAGATGATTGGGAGATGTGATCAGAAGTAAATTTTTCCAACTCTACAAGTGATTGCCTTTTAAATACAATACAACAGTTGTTACTTCGAATAACACAAGTTTATTTTCTCAGTTTAACCGGGAGAAATAATAACCCAATACTTAAATCATAATCACCCCTTTAATTTTGACACACGTTGTATGAGGGCAAATCGACCGACAAATCATCGTGTGGGTGACCAACTGTGTTTTGTTTTCTGTTAATAATTTGAAAAATAATAGTCAATATTACGAGTATAAACTTTGATATCGTCTTCATTTAGTTTGTCTTTCAATACTTCATCATATCTAATAGTTTCTGATCACGTTTCCGATGTCACCCTGTATAAGCAAAGGTTTTCACACTGTGAGACAAGTGAGGAAATATGGACATGTAAAATTAATGAGGTTAAGTTAAAAATACAACGAACTTTCTAAACTTACCTCAATCGAGGAATTATATGGATAATCTTCATTAAACCTAAGAGACCAGTAAAAAGACGCTATTTCTATGGATGCTTGAGCTTCATCTATTAAATCTAACCACACATTCTTTGTGGGTGTATGAGTCATGTTTGAGGGGTACATATGCCCCTCTGGAATAGTTTCTACTAAAGATAACCTGAAACAAAGAAAAGTGTTCCTTTAAGGGCCTTATACACATACAGGCTGAATTCCGCCCGCAGCTGCACCATACATAATCTAAACCCCTGCCATACAGACAATTCGGCGGCGGAATTCAGTCCGCGTGTGTGTGGAAGGTGGGATCAGCCCGGCTGAATTCGGTAGCCGAATTGAGCATGAATATGGCGAGCCAAAATTAAAGCATACGGGTTTCTACGCAGATATATGTGATAATCCACATCAAAAGGGACCTTATGGCGGCAGGCGCTTACATTACAGCTATTCACTATTGTATTGGAACAGCGGCAATAAAGGCGTAAGTGCCGGTCGCCATAAGGTTCCTTTCAATATGGATTATCACATATCTAAAGACGGATACTATACACAACACATGCAGTAAATTAGACCATAAGTGGTAGGTTAAATGTGACCAGTTCCTCGCGCCGGTGTTTCTTCAATTCCCACACATGTGGTTTATTTAGTCACGTAAGTCACAAATAAAATTGCACGCCCTTAAGTCTTCGACATGAAAGTGACGCTGTAAGGACTCAGGATTAATTTTCTGTACATTTCTACAGGGAATGAGTAAAGGGGCGATGCTCCGAGCGTTTGAAACGCTCGTTTCTAATGTCATTGTCGACTCAAGATTATCTACCCAAAATAGGGATAAACCGGCGAAAACATTGATCAAATAAGACTCGGACCCGACATTGGTTTACGCTTTTAACAAAAGTTTACTCAGATCATCGTCTCCTTTAACAATATTTAATGAAACGACAATGACGTAAAATAACCGCCGTAAAAACGCTGAATATTCGCCCAAAGAGTGGACGAGTTGTACATACGGAATCCATTGCGGACGAGTTAGAAATGTGGACGAGATAACACAGCTGTGTGAACGTGACTATATCTGACTATACCTACAGTCTTAGCAATAGCGGGAACAATCGACCCTAGCGTGTTTGTATCGGAGGTTTCTCCTGGACTTTCCCCAGGCTACTCTTGAACCGCGCACTCCTATCACTTTATTGGGCCCGGCCTATCAAGCCACAGTCAAGTTAAAAAAAAATACACTAGCACTAGCTGTTCTTCTAGCTGGGGAAAAAAAACCGATTGACAATGGGGAACTTGCGTTGAAACTACACCAAGAAAATATATCAGTAATCGAATAAATGATAGCCATTACAAGTGTATTACTGGAAGATTTATTCTGAAATTACATATTTTTTGCATTATATTTTAATTAAAAGTTACATAAAATGGAACGTAATTTAAAAAGCGCAGTGACGTCTTTCGCTTCATTAACTTCTGTTGAAAATAATGAAAAATATTTATAAAATGAAAAATGATTTGTTATATTAAATGAAACTGATTTTTTTGTGATAAAAATAATATTCATGCGCCATGAATAGTTTTATGCAGTAAAGTAAGCGTTTGCGCGCGAAATTTGAAATGTTCGTTTTTATTTGAATTAAATATTTTTTTGTGCATAATGTAACTTCTTCGTGTTTGGTATCTTTTAGTAATCCTGAACCCCATTATTCATAAAAACTAAGAAACCTCTGCTAACTAAAATGTGTTTTGTCCCTTACCCACAAACACAAATGGGCCATTCTACTTTTTCAGGGCCAGTTTTCTATTATCAAAAAAATCTATGATATGTATTGAATTAGTGTACAAAAATAGGATTTCGAAATAGTACCTGAACCTAATAACAGGAATTTATAGGTAAAAATACTTTAATATTAACATATTGCTGTAAAAGGTGGGTAACACAGTGGTAAAAACCATTTTTCATACAAATGGTGAGACATCCAAGGACCACTGAGTTACTCGATTTATGGATATTAGCCGTGGTTCGGTAATTACCAAAACAATCGGAAGTGATACTGCAATTAAACCTCTTTCTAAATAACAATACAAAAATATGAAGTGAAGGCCAAATATTCCAAAATCTGCATTTAAAAAAAGTGTCTGAAAATTATGTACATGAAAAAGTAGAATGGCCCAAATCTCAAAGTGACAGATAAAGACAAACGAATATTAACGGCACTTTAGCTAATATGGGTTTGATGAACGTTGATGAATAAGGGGGTAAATTTTTAAGATAGAATAGATAAATGAAATAATGCAAGTTCCTTATCATTGTATCAGGTGTACTCTGTAAATTTATTATTGTGTAACGTGACCGTACCTACACTCGTCTGAGCAGTGCCGCTGCACGGGCGCGCTCGACAGCGGCGAATGCGCGACGTTGGGCTGGTCCAACAGTGGGACTAGCACTACTAGCACGATAAGCACTAGCACTATCGACACTGGGATGCAAGATGGCCGGCACCAGATGCTCTTCTTTTTTCTTCTGAAAAGAAAGTGTTTTTAATAAGGTTTTAAATTAACTTGTTGCAGCACTGCTATTAGTTAGTTACCAAAAATCAGTCAGATTTTTTGATACAAAAAAAAACATCAAATTGAGCCTGTGTCAGTTCACTGCTGGACATAGGCCTCTCCCATGGCACGCCACTGAGCTCGTTCTTCAGCTCGTCTCCTCCAATCCCTGCCCACTGCCTTACGACTATCATCGCCCCACCTAGTTACAAGACAGACTGTCCAGTTAGGTAGGTCCAACTTTGAGAAAGAGGTCAATCGTCGGTTCCGACTCGGCTGGGCAGCGTTCGTGAAGCTACGGCATATATTTCCGTCCAATATTCCGCAGTGTGTCAAGACGAAAGTCTTTGATCAGTGTGTGTTGCCAGTGATGACATATGGTACTGAACCGTGGTCGCTCACAATGGTCCTCATAAGAAGGCTCAAAGTCACTCAGAGGGCAATGGAGAGGGCTATGCTGGGAGTTTCTCTGCGTGATCGCATCAGAAATGAGGCCATCCGTAGCAGAACTAAAGTAACCGATAAAGCCTTTAGAATCGCTAAACTTAAGTGGCAGTGGGCGGGGCACATTGCACGTAGAACCGATGGCCGTTGGGGCCGGAAGGTTCTCGAGTGGCGACCACGGACCGCAAGGCGCAGCGTGGGTAGGCCCCCCCCACAAGGTGCACTGATGACCTGGTAAAAGTCGCGGGAGTCCGCTGGATGCGGGTGGCGTAGGACCGGTCATTATGGCAGTCTTTAGGCTCCCCTAAAGACTGCCATAATGACAGGTCATGCAGGCCTCCGCCTATGTCCAGCAGTGGACGTCTTTCGGCTGATATGATGATGACCTAGTTACAGGGCGCCCTACACTACGTTTGCCGACACGCGGTCTCCACTCAAGAACCAGCATTTTTTTGTTACGAGCATCCCAGGGACTGGTAGACGACAGGTTATGTGTAATAAATTAGTGTGATGTAAGAAAGTCATGTTATTCGCATTGACACGTGCACCTAAAATGGTGACCCAAATATGACTTGACTATGTCAAATCTGTTACCTCCTGAGGCTGGTGGCTCCCAATATCAAAGATCCTTATTGATATTATTTACTTATTAGTGTTGCTAGCTTATATGCATTTGGACATTAAATTTCGTCACCCGCTAGGTTTAAGTTAACTTTTATTATTTTTAGGTAGTTGCCTAAAAATTATAAATTATTTGTTTTAGTTTTAGGGCACTCACTAAAAATCAGCATTCCTTAAGTGATAAATAGAACTTAAGATGTCAACATTGTTCATCTATCTATTTATATTATTTTCACCTCACCCGCTCTGAAAGACTTACTTTATCGTTTCAAATCCGCGTGCAAAAGTCCATTTTATCCGCTAGAGGATAAAGTGATTTTGAAATTCGAACATGACGTAGTACCGCGCTATCCAATTTTTTCATGGATGCGTTCAGAATCATGGTTCGGCCATGTGGTCTTAAGGTAGTTTCTACACTGACGCGGTTGTATCAACCGTGAGGATATTTTCTGCCCTTCTGTGGAATGTATATAAATATTCAATGATAATGAAAAAGACACTCACTTGTCATTGTAACTGTTGCCGTTCTCATCTCTCATCATGAAGATCTGCTCCCACTGTTCCAGTTCCTCATCAGATGATGAAGCGTTCCCCACACTCCCTGACTCTAGCACAGTCTGTGAACAACACAATTTAATATGGTCAATTTTTTTTTAATGTAACACATCACAGATTTAGTATGTTTATTTGTTAAGTTATTTTCTTTTATTGATATATGTTATTCTGTAAGGTATAATGTAAATATGGACCTTGTTGTTTGATGCAAATAAATTGCGATCACATTGATGAAGTGATAAGTGGAGTGACCTATCTAAAATTTTAAGTTTGGACGTAATGGACATCTCCATATCTACAGTGAAATTTACAGGTTAACAAGTTATATCCGTGCATGGTAGGAAGAAGTTGACAACTCAAGATGTTTTTTTGTCAAAATTTGAACTTGGGTCAATCAACTTTTCTTGTTGTTATTCTGTCCCATCACCGAGGAGACAACAGTAACAGATTTTCTTAGAAAAATGATTTTAGTATACTTCAAGCATGCTCAAGAGATGACCCATGTCCAAAAGGATTTATGCTCATCGCTAAAACTCATGTTTGGTAGATTTAAACCCTATAAAATCCCGGTTTTAAAGAGTGACCACCCACTTAGATTATATTGCATAAGGTTCAAATTTCTTCAATTTTTCATCTCAACTTGTCAACTTCTTTAAGCCATGCATGGATGTTATCTTGCAGCACTGCTGTGCTCGCATTTTTTTTTAAATGTATCAGGAACAACTAGTAATGCTTTATATTATGCTGCAACAATGAAAATAATCTTGAAAGCTTGGAAAAAAAACTGAAGGTTTAATTTCATGCAGAGATTATTTTAAAAATATCTTGTTCTTTGGTGTGTCAATTGTTTTTAAAATGCAACAGGTTACTGACTACAATGTGGATTTCGTGATAATTTCATATGAATCTAGATATTATCATATATTAAGTCAGACGATACTTATTCCATATAATCTAATGACCTATTTAAAAAATGCTTTGATGAACTCATAGTAAAATACTTATTATTAGTAAATATTTCAATACCAGTAAGCATATGCGGCTGTATCAGTTTACAAGAGGCATAAAGTGTGCATCGTTAGATTTTAATTAATTATACCTTTGTTTTCATACAATATTCTTCTGATTAATATTTTTACTAACCTTAAAACTTTCCAAAACTGTCTTAATCATGATAAGAATATACCCCATATTGCAGTAATGCCTAAGAATACTTAGTAACTTAAATTATATTTTTACAATAACCCAAATGCAACTGTTACGTGTATTTATTTTATTTTATAAATGACAAATGACTATCGCTATCTCGGCATCGGCAGTTTTGTTTTGACAGTAGTAGTGATGTTACACTTCGGACTTCGGTGTTCAAAATATCAACTAGTGTGGTAAACATACGCATGTTACGATTAAAAATAAAGCGATCGGCAAAAAAATATTGGAAAATATCTACACTTGTCGAAAACTTCAATTTCTAAAGAAAAAGTCATAATTCAAACTATGTTGTATCACTTAATACAAACCATTTATTGAGAATTTCCAGTTCCTAACTAGGTAACCAAAGAATTAAGATTTATAAGTAAACTAAATTGTTCACTGCACAAACTTCCTAAAATGCAATCACGAACACAACGCGTATTAAACTGCATTTTCGTTAATCCTACGAACCGTGTTGGCGCATTAGTGGCAAAAATATTACTGCAAAGTTAATGACGTCGGCAACCACTGCATTGTGCATGTGCATTTTAAATACTAGGTTAGTTGAAACTGTAACTATTTAGGGCACAACGATTCCGACAGTTCTAATACTATGGTAGATATATTTAGATTCGTGTGGAGACTAATCATTGTTATGCTATTATGATTTTTACACGTCTGCTTAGTATTAGTTTTTTACAGTTGTTAGGTTACGTCAAAGTAGGTAAATAAAGTGAAAATTGTAGAAAGTAAGTAGGTAGTAATAAAGTCATCTGATATTACAACAGGTATATCTAAAGATAATGACAGTGGAGAGATGACTGTACTAATCTTAGTACCTAATCTTAATAACCTGAGACTGGGTGTGACACACCCAGAGACAAACTGGCAGACCCCGGCAAAATGGGCAGACACAGATAGGGCAATGAAACCGCAGGGCCAAAACTGGAGCGAATAACTACAAATTGGGACGCCAAAAGCAAAATTACATTGTCACACGCAAAACAGTGGACTCATACTCCTTGAAGGAAAGACTAAGTAGTTTATTATTATATAGATATTCGTGTACAAATAAATACAACTCAATTTGTGCGTGATCTATTAAACGTTCCGTGCAATAAAACAAATTCATTTTTAATTAGTTCACTAACTTTCACGACATGCTATGCCGGAAATTATCATAACCCTCCCTTGAGTCAATTAACTTTCGTAATTGTGCTGGCAGTGTAAACAACAATCACTTGCGATAAGTCGACGCCGGGCGATCGCGTGTCTCCCCACTATTACGCCATAGACCATATACAACACTTTTTAAAAATGATTTGTTATTTTCCCGCGTCGAAACTGCCAAATTAAAAAGTTGGCATGCGAAATTTCCCGCGCTTCGCGCTTGTGATACCGTCTGGGCAAGACAGCGGTTGAAATCACACTGTGTGACAAAACTTTCTGAATTAGGTACACGAATTTGCTTACGTACGACAGGCTATACTGAGCGAACAAAGCCGCAGCTTGCTGGTTTTTCACGTTTTACAATATTCAAATGACTGATAGTACCGCCATTATCGTCGTTTCATGATATAATGGTAGGTTATTTCATGAATATCTTTATTTATGTGTGTAAAATCTCATACATAAATAAAGATGTTCATAGGGGATTAAAGGGAATGTATATAAAGGCCAGTTTACATTATAAAGAACTTGCATGCAATTCTCATTACATTGCAGGGTTTAATCGTGCCCATCTTACATCAAGCTGTAGCCCCGCAATATTGTACCTACGCAAGTATTTATCACTGTAAATTCGGCCTTAAGGTTTAATGCCGAACATAAATATGTACGTAGCTAGTATAAACAAAGTCTGGTAGGAAATAACTTTGAGACCTATCTGCCAAATTATTGGAGACTAGCGACCCGCCCCGGCTCAGGCGCGGATCCAGGATTTTGTTCAGGGGGGGGGGGGGGGGCACTTTCGAACTTTCTGAAAATAAAACTGACTTTTGATAACTGTTTTTATTGTCAGTACATATTTCCACCACCAAACTGCGGTCGCCAACCCGCTTGCCAAGCGTGGCGACTATGGCAAATCCCCCCCAATTGGGGGAGGCCTATGTTCAGCAGTGGACGTCTTTCGGCTGAAATGATGATGATGATGATGATGACATATTTCCTACGTCAGGACATAGGCAATTGCCCTCCCCTGACACAGGCTTCAGGGAGGGGGGCATTGCCCCTGTTGCGCCAAAATATCTCATCTGAAATGGGTGGGCTTCCAACCCTTGGTTAACAATCTACTATTTCATATACCTGTCCTTGAATTCTATCTGCCAAGCTGATAGCTTACCTAATACCGTCACGTTTTAAATGTGCCGCTTTAGTACATTTCAGCCATATAGGTGAAGGCTTAAGCTATCGATAGCGAGGCTGCAAAGATAAGAAGGTAAGATTGTAAAACTACCAAACCGTAATCACGTTGCTAGAGGCTGGCTAATAAAGCTGAGACTAGAAAAGAGCGGCGAATTTAAAAAATCCACGTAATGCAACACTGTGTATAATGTGACAAAACATTAATGATACTTGGGCAACTAAATAAAATGTTCGCACTACATAGTTCAGTACATACTAAGCGATAACATTACCAAAAAGAGAATTTGGGTCATACTTAGTTGGAAAAACAAAAGTCGTCCCTCCTGTGGTCAATAGTTAATGGCTTATGTGCATGTTAGCTATGTTTTTATTACAGGGATATATGGAAACGGAGACACTGTTTATGCGGGTTACTGGTCCAATCCAAATTAAGCTTTGTAACCCTTAACTTTTGGTATATTATGTCCACAGAAAAGACGCGAGCCTAAATCCATGTATGACCTATTTATGATATTTAAATATTCCGAGTCTGTTATGGAAGTACCAATTCAAGCGGAATATGATACGATTTGCTGTATCCTGTTTCTGACCCGTATAGGATAAGTTTGTATAATTGTAGTCTTTGAAGCTATGTTTGTCTTCACTGACAAGGCAATTGAGTGACGTTTGACACATTTGTCGTAGATATTATAGTTGCCATTTAAAAAGTTTTAAATAAATCTCAGTCTCAGCTTTCATAAGCCAGACTCTATGCGCCTCTGCTAATGGGCTGTTTCCAAGAAAATTGGGAGCGGCCGACGTATGTACACATGGACACGGGCACGCGAGTGATGCTAATGTTATTGTTACAGTCTGGGCAACTGACAAACGATTAACTGATCGTAGCAGCATGAAGTTACTAAACTTATGGACAGGTATAGCTCTTTATTAGCCAGACTACGGCAGCGGTCGGCAAAAGGCAGCCCGCGGCTCGTGAGCCCCTTACTTGCGGCCCGCGAGCCTCCTTATTGACAACCGACAATGTGGTAGCTTTTTTCTGATAGTCACACGTGCGACCCGCGGTAATTTTCGTTGCTACTAAAAGGTGCTTAATTACTAAAAGGTTGCCGACCCCTGCTCTAAGATATAGCCTTTCAGTTAGTCCTTTCACGTTTCTCGTAAGAAATTCGGGTGTGAGTGCACGGACACGTGAATGATGTTATTGTTTTAGTCTTATTAGCCAATCGTAGTAACAGCGTGAAGTTACTGAACTTAGGGACAGGTATGGCTATTTATCCTCAGCCAGTCTGCCGGTTTTAGTCCTTTGACGTTTCTATTCTATTGTACATGTATGGTTATTTATTATCCAGACTCTAAGGTTTCGGTTAATCCTTTCACGTTTCTTGTACTTACATACTAATGACTTTTTCAAGAAAAATCGGGAGTACCCGATGTATGTATACACGGACATGTGAATGATATAGTCTGATCATAATTTATTCTTGCCCATTTCAGGTACCGAAACCTTAAAAATACCAATACACCGTTGTAATTTCAGTTTCAGGGGTGGCATGCCGATCAGAAAATTTATGACAAGAAACTAGGACAAAATGGAAGGTCGTTAGACTTGCTGACAATGTAAACAGAAACATAAACAATCACGGTCCGGTGTGATATTTCAGTTCGACGAACTCTACACTACATCACTTCACATAGCTCTTGTAATTGACGAAGGCGAGTGAAATGGTTCCTATATTACTATGACGTTAAAGTTTAATTTCGTCTAATCCACTCACCTTCGTTTGCTGGTTGTAAAACGTACACATTTTAGGTTAGCATCACACATCCAAGGGAAAAATATTTAAAACTCGTTTAAGGTAGAAATAGGCAATCAAATTATTTCTCAACTTGTTAATAGGCACCAACACAATAAACTGGCTGCTGGCTAGCTATCGCCTTATATATGGTCCTTGGAGACGGATTTCATTAGTTAATTAGAGTATATTTTTTTATAAACAACTTCAACAAGTCCACGTGTAAAGTACAGTACAGTCATAACATAAGTCCGATACAGGTATTACGAATATCTTGCAGAAATTATACTAGACGATTTTACGGATGAATGTGCAGTGTTTTGTGAATAGATGTACAGGTACCAAATTGCATTCTAATAGCACGTTTTTAATACAAACTCTATTACAATAGCGTTAAGGTAGACTGTCCAATTGAATAAGAGCATAATGTTAGCGTCAAAGTAATCTTTATATTGTTTGTATCGTAAAACGAAATATCACCTTCTCCTTCACACTTGAAAATTGAAGCGTCGAGGCCTTAACATTGAGCAACCTCTATCTTAGTCACCAAATCGAAGTACCTAATGTAATGTTTAAACGTCCTACCGTGCCATGAAATCACTAGCGATCTTCTAGATACTATTTTGTCCGTTTGTAGTGACTTCGGGTCAAAGAACTTTTGGTTGGACTTGTTTAGATAACCTCTATTTGACATAGGAGGGTGTATCTGTAATATCAATAATAAGCGAGTTCAAATGTTGATTTTGCAGATTTGTCATAGGTTAACCTTTAGCGATGTGCAGTAAATAATAGACCTAAGTACATATCGATATCGTTGCTAAAGACAAAATATTTATAATATTCGTGTCAACGTAGAAGTTATAGAATGAACCATGATCGCATGTAGCCGAGCCCAGCCCAAGATAGGAATCGAACTTGCCTCTGGTTTGCCGATAAACAAAATATAATCATAATAATAGATAAAACGGTTGGGGAATTCACAAAATTAGGTACTTACTCATGCTCATTTCTATAGATACTCATGTCAGACTCCCATTTTATATAATTTTTCTTCCCAAATACAGATCACTGAATCTACTGCAAATTTATTATATACAGCCGGAAAAGGAAGATCTGTATATTCTGTATGAGTAGGAATTAATCTATAGACGAGGGAGTTCGTAGATATAGGATCTGGTCCCAATTCACTTTAGAAATTAGTACACGTACGTTCTCAAAGCGATACAATGATGTCCAGTACAAAGTTACGTGAGGCCACTTCGATACGATACGTTCTATTCATGCCAATACTGAAAATAGGTACTCCACTGAATTTCAAGTGGTACCTAGTACATTACTGAAATACTGATTCCACCGACGAAAAACGGCCAAGCAACATGTTTTAACTAAGGAGAAGTTAGGGCTTGTAGAGTCAGAGGGGCTAATCCGAACTTAGAAATCGGAACTTCGTATAGTGTCGTCCCTTTCACTCATATAATGAATTACACGAAAGTGTAGAGTTAGAAACTTGGATCTAAATGAGATCTGATAAATTTTTTGCGAGCATAAGTACCTGTCATATGGTCTCATCTTGGCAACATTTTACATGAAAATGTTTTTGGCGAAATTTCACTTCTTTTTAACCGACTTCAAAATAGGAGGAGGTTCTCAATTCAGTTGTATGTTCTTTTTTTATTTTATATATTTTTTAATGTGTGTTACCTCAGAACTCCGTCGTTTATGAACTGATTTGAAAAAAAATCTTTCTTTGAAAGTATATGCTTCAAGGTTGTTCTCGTTGTTACCAGAATCTAGTTCTGATCATGGGATCCATGAGGAATTGAGGGAACTCCTCAAAAATTCAAGGGAAACATATAGCGATTTTAGTATTTCCGGTAATAAATTACGTATTTGCATTTAATTGACAAGAAATGATGAAGAAGACCACGGATGGCCATCCAAAACTCCTAGTGTTTCATGCGTGGTATTAAGATATTTCGATCAAGATAAGGAAGCGACTATAACGAAGTCAATTTAAATGGCCCTGATGTAATGTCATCATCAACCTGATCTGGTAACTGAGGCCGGAAGGTAGACAACGGCATTCCGTAATAAAACAGTGTTGCTTATCCGTGTTTGAACTTATTGGAATCGTTATAAGATGCACCTTGGTTGATTCACTAAAAAGTGTGAAATAAATATTTTTTTTAATAAAAAAACAAGACCGACTCCGAAAACACTAAATAGTGTCCGACCGAAACACATTTTTTTGCCGAAACCGAAACCGAAGGTTCGGCTTTGACTCTAGTTTTGGCCGAAACCGAAACCGAAACTTTTATAGACGTGTGAACGCTCTAGACATATAAACAATGTTACTAGGGATTGCAATTCGGTATTAGGTATCATCCTGCTGGATTTCACTATATCCTGGTGGATCGAGCCGGTTCAGCCAAATTGGAGTTGAACGATTGCCTCTTTTAAACAATGTCATCTTTGGTGGCATAAAAGGGTTTTTCCGGTCCCATTTGAGTCATATCACCAGATACAGATCAGTACCCTTGCCTGAACAGTCAGGGAAGGGTACTGACCTTGGCCCAACAGATCAGCTGATCAGAGGCACCGGGAAGAATAGGGATTATATGTGTCAGTGTTGTCGCGATCGCGCGGTGGACGTCCCCGCTGGCGGGAATGCCTAAGTGTCGCGTCGTGTCTGAGTTGGACGCCGTAAGCGCAGCGTTCCATCTTTCGATGGCCGCTGTGATTACGTTGTCCGCGTCCGTGAGTGTGTGCCTAGGACGCCGGACCGTGCGGCCCCTAATCAGTGATCGCCGAGTTACGACAGAGGGGGAAATATTCTATTGTTGAATAGGGTAAAGTCTGAAGCTTACGCTGTTGCCTTTCATTACATTTTCCATACCGATCCAACAAAAAACAATATCCAACTTTCTTTACCGTCTCATCGTACCAAACTTTCTTAATTAAGGGCACATCAGACGTATTAAGGTTGTTTGGGATTACAAAGCTACTAAAGGGGCTTGGATTTTGTCTGTCTGAAGTTTGTCTCCCAAGCACTCTGTATTAACTAAAGTAAAGCCAACGATTAGAGGTAAATAATGGCATGAGGGATAAAAGGATTGAGATACTAAGTGGAGGCAGCAGACAAGGACGAAGGATATCTCGTCTTGTTGTCAGTCAGGTTAATGCATGATCTCAGAGAACAAGGTCTGAAAATCCGGATCGTCACACCATAATACATTACTATCGACGACACACTCACACTTACGTCCGCATGCCGTCGATAGGGTGATGCAAGGCTGATGACGTGGATCGTGTCACCCACACTACTAATCGATGTACCAGATTGCCATGCTGCATTGGCGCAGTATATTATATTGTATCTTGGTTTTATTATAAGGAACCACCACCTTGCAGAAGACCACAGCCATAATAACATTATCTCCCAACCAGCAAAATAGTCCCAGAATGCGCACTTTATAAGAGTGGTAGGCTTATAGCGCTCTAATATTTGTTTGGGAAAATGTCATCGCTCTTATATTAGTCTTAGATAAGCTAGTACGGTCTTAAGAACGCTCAGTCTTATACCTAGTCTCATATATGTATATAAGAGCATTTTATAATGCTATTATAAGCCTTTTGCTCCTATATTAGTCTTAGACTAGCTAGTACGGACTCAAGAACGCTCAGTCTTATTACCTAGTCTCATATATGTATATAAGAGCATTGTATAATGCTATTATTAGCCTCTTGCTCTTATATTAGACTTAGACAAGCTAGTACGGACTCAAGAACGTTCAATCTTATTACCAAGTCTCATATATGTATACAAGAGCATTGTATAATGCTATTATTAGCCTCTTGCTCTTATATTAGTCTTAGACAAGATAGTACGGACTCAAGAACGCTCAGTCTTATTACCTAGTCTCATATATGTATATAAGAGCATTGTATAATGCTATTATAAGACTCTTCCACTTATATTAGTCTTAGACAAGATAGTACGTATTCAAGAACGCTTAGTCTTATTACCTAGTCTTATATATCTATTTAAGAGTATTTCATAATGCTATTATAAGCCTCTTGCTCTTACATTAGTCTTAGACAAGATAGCACGGCCTCAAGAACGCTTAGTCTTATTACCTAGTCTTATATATCTATTTAAGAGCATTTCATAATGCTATTATAAGTAAGCCTCTTGTTCTTATATATAATATAATAACATTTACGAAGACTCGCGCACTTGAGAAAACTTTTTCTTATAGCCCGATTCTCTAAGCTCATTTGATTTTATAATATATTTACTAGACGCTGTTTTAAGAATGTCAGGCTAATATCAGCATAGCACAAGAGCACTGTTAGTACGTACTTTTCTGGTCTTACGTAAAGCTATAATGAGATCAATAGCACTTTGTCTAGTAAAATATTAGAGTGACATTGGATCAACACACTTACAATACAAAATACAAGATCAATATAAAATGCTTTGATCTTATATATATTTTGGGAACACAATTGTAAGAGCAAGATTTAGTTGGCTAAAGTGAGACTGTGATTTTAATATTAGTGAGGGTTCTGCAGGTTCTACTTATATACAAGAGATCGATATTGAGAGAAATCATCATTTATCAAATTAAGATAAGCACTTGTAAGCACAAAGCGATTTATACTAAATAAGTAATAATATTATTAAGATATGTTGATACTTAATACTGATTGTACGAGACTGGACAACCGATTATTTTATGGAGTTGTTGTGTAAAATATTAATGCATGCTCTAATAAACCACTCCCACCTTCTTATTCTAATATCTACTTGTCCTTTTAGTCGCCTAATAAACCCGTACAAGATCACACGTTTGTTTATTAATTTAAATTCATTTTTAAAAGTGAACCTAATTACATCCTTCAGGAGTCTACAAATTTTCATTGCAAAAACTATAAAATAGTCGGTTGTTTGTATTGATTATCCGAAGGGCATTAAATCATACTAGTTAAATCGTTATGCCATTTATTTGTGGTTTCTCTTAATAAATGAAAAATATAATTGAATCCTTGCTTTTATTGAAAAAGGACACAATCAATTACATATTTAAGAATGTTCTTCCAAAATCGGTAATATATTATACTTGACGTATCGTTTTTTAATGGTACAACGTTTGAAAGTTCATGTGTAACGAATTTGCCAATTTCGTTTCGGTCTCATTTATCTTAAGGGTTTGTGGTGTTTGTGTGGCAGATTCTGTCATATTGTTCTTCGGTTCAAATTTGTTTTTTTAATCTTGTTCTTTATTTGATGTGTCTTTGAAGTCAAATCATTTTCTTCACACCATCTTTGACCATGCTCCTCATTATCTTGACTCCATCGTTGACCGTGTTCATCATTATCTGCACTCCATCTTTGACCGTGTTCCTCATTATCTTCACTTCGTCTTTGACCGTGTTCTAAAAGGTCCTTGGTATCCATCGTTAATTTTTTGAATAATATTGGCATTGTATAGATAGAACAAGTGATGATCAGATTCAGATTTTGTGAAGTATAGCCTTAAAAAGTCTGTAGCCTTTTTCATGACTTAAACCTTATTAAAATCACTAGCTCTTCTAAACCTATTACATCAATCTAGCCCTAAAAATAACCTCGGAACTTTAAAGTTTGGAGTAAACGGCTTGATTCTTTTGGAACACTACTTCTGAAGAAGGTTTTATGTAGGTAAGCACGGAACCCAAATTAATTCAACATGGCCGTATAATTCGTACTCAGAATGCTAATATTAGTGTAAACGTTCTTACAATAGTCTAATAGTGCGCTGGGAAAATGCAGCTGTAGCAATGGCGACACTCCCAATACAAATAAAGAAATAAAATAACTAAAAGAGAACACGAAATACCAGGAATGATAAGGCGCATCAAGTTTGAAGCGAGAAACAGGGTCTACTTTACAGTAAATAATTTGTTCCCAGGCGATTACTTACCGTAAAACAAACACACCCGATGATAACAAACACTACGTTAATATATTTCAATATCAATAATTACTTCAAGTTTGTTACTTTTTTTTCACATGATGCACTAGCTGTCACACTAATGACTCCAGAATATTGAAATACCGTGTGAATTTAAACAATATCAAAATAAGCTAGTTTAGACTTACAGGATTCTAACTTTGGACCTATATAATCCTATGTAGGCTTATAGGGTACTTACGTAAAAGCGATATTAGCCTAAGTCAGCTTAAATTAGTTTTGGGCAAGATTACTTTAAATACGAACAGCATTCAATAAGACTGATATTGGAACGATATTAGCATAATTACTCTTATAATTGGTGCCCAAATCCGGGCTTAGACGATGATATAGAATCAATATAAGAGCAAAAAAATTTAGTCTTGAGACTTTTATAAGCCTGATTTTTGCTGGTTGGGCTACTATACAAGTATGTAGTATTTTGTTCCTGGAGGTGAGCAAGGTTGCCAGAGCTCCCGAGGAGGCACTGTGTTGAGATCGATGGACCTAAATTTGTCCCTTCTGCTGTCAACACAGTGAATTCTCAAATTTCATAAAGGGTCGGCAACGCGTACGTGACTCCTTTGGAGTTGCGGGCGTCTATAGGCTGCGGTGGCCGCTTACCATCAGATGGACCGTACGCTTGTTTGCCACTGGCGTTGTATATAAAAAAAGGAAGCGTCGGGGCATTTAGATCCTATTAATGGATGGATGGATATACTCACGTTCTGAAACATTTTGGAACTATGTCTCTTGAGAATAAGACTCAAAGTTGTTTAGGAACGTGTTTTTCAAGCGTAGAGATGACTATCCATTATTACTGAGGTCCTAATTGAAGGCTGTCCCGCAGGATAACTTTCGACTTT
Source organism: Epiblema foenella (assembly GCA_963556455.1). Classification (NCBI taxonomy): domain Eukaryota; kingdom Metazoa; phylum Arthropoda; class Insecta; order Lepidoptera; family Tortricidae; genus Epiblema; species Epiblema foenella. The sequence continues at coordinate 16,378,497 of OY747107.1, read as the reverse complement.
ACGAAAAACGTGCAGAGGAAATAATTAATGTATCCTTTACCCTTATAATCGAATACTGTAGACCTAATCTGTATGCTGTGAAAGTTACCTGTTCCGTACCGTGTTCTGCGGTGCCAATAACGACTTTAAGTGTTATGGGGTACGTTCACCTTCGTACTTGAAATTAAAGTTCATATTAAATTTTATTAAAAATGAGTTTGCGTATAAATAGGTGTCCCTAGTACATGAAGAATGGCGTTCAAATGGGTTAGTTGCATACATGATACATTCTGAGTTTAACTATCAATCAAATCATAATCATATATTTTCTTAATAGGATCTAAATGCCCTGACGCTTCCTTTGTTTATATACAACGCCGGTGGCAAACAAGCGTACGGTCCACCTGATGGTAAGCGGCCACCACAGCCTATAGACGCCCGCAACTCCAAAGGAGTCACGTACGCATTGCCGACACTTTATGAAATTTGACTGGCAACCTTGCTCACCTCCAGGAACGCAACACTACATACTTGTATAGTAGATAATGTTATTATGGCTGTGGTCTTCTGCGAGGTGGTGGTTCCTTATAATAAAACCAAGATACAATAATATATTGCGCCAGGTATGGCAATCCGGTACATCGGTTAGTAGTGAATGTGACACGACCTACGTCATCAGCCTATCGACGGTGTGCGGACGTAAGTGGCGGGGACGTCCACCGCGCGATCGCGACAACAGTGACACATATAGTCCCTATTCGTCCCGGTACCGCCGCACACCGGGTAGAGTCAGTCCGACCCAGGTCGGGCCTAGCTGAGTTTCTTGCTGGACTCTTCTCAGCTAGGCTAGGTTTAGTGAACCAGCGACAAAACTCCCAGTAGCTCGATTCCACTCACACCTCAGATTCGGTTGAAACCGCTCAACCAATCTCCAACCGCGCACTCCTATCGCTTTATTGGGCCCGGCCTATAAAGCCACAGTGAGGTTCAAAAAAAAAACAGCGGACGTAAGTGTGAGTGTGTCGTCGACAGTGACGTATGGTCGTGTCACGATCCGGATTGTCAGACCTTGTTTTCTCAGGCCACGAATAAAACAACTGCTGTACTTCTTTGAATGGTATTAGCCCATCTTGGGAGTGCCTTTATTTTTAGCAACATGACGTGGGTATTAAAAAAAATAAAATATTAGCCTGTTATTGCACTGCATAATGTAATATACTTATGCTCTCTACGATTACGTAAAACAGTAAGAAAAGTGTACACAGTTATTCACTGACGCTGTACTTCTTTGAATGGTATTAGCCCATCTTGTGAGTGCCTTTATTTTTAGCAACAAGACGTGGGTATTTAAATAAATAAAATATTAGCCTGTTATTGCACCGCATACTGTAATATACTTATGCTCTTTACGATTACGTAAAACAGTAAGAAAAGTGTACACAGTTATTCACTGACAAAGTTTTTGACATTGATATAAGATTGAATTATATACACGGCCCGTGGAAAAGTTTCACTACATTTCTACTTTTACGAACTACTAAAATATTTACGAAATTACCCTGACCAAACAAACACGAATTGACATTTTTATTTGTAGGTATTACCTAATAGCTTAATACCAAATAAGGGCCATTAGACTATTCGAGTGAGGTGAGTGAGTACTATTTTTTTATAAACGATGTTACCCATATATACTGTACTAGCGACCCGCCCCGGCTCCGCACGGGTGCAATGCTGATGCGTGTATTATACATATAAACCATCCCCTTGAGTTACTCTATCTATTAAAAAAAACCGTATAAAAATCCGTTGCGTAGTTTTAAAGATTTAAGCATACATAGGGATATAGGGACAGAGAAAGCGACTTTGTTTTATACTATGTAGTGATGGTAATTTTCGTGTCACAGCGGAATCAATTAAATTATAGACGAAAAAACCTAAAAACGAAAGGACCTAAAATTTCGTATTCACCCAGGTATTACTGAAATATTTTTCCACAAAGTATATAATACTAAATATGGTGTTGTTTTTCACATTATCGTATAAACAGCAACATAATATACCCAAATACCTTCGAAATAAGTATCAAATACGTTAACCGACCTTGTGTATTCGATTTTCCTAGAATCAAACCATTCAGTATTAAGGACAAAGGGTGTTAACAATTTATTCTATAGCCTTCGATGCGTGACAAAAATTATGATTAAAATACAATCAGGTAGGATTGACACCTAGCGTGCGTACGTATAATACACAACTCAATACCACGACACGGTCACTGCCACTTTAATTTAACATCTACTCTCTACATTGTAAAGTCCACACTAACCGCAAACATTGCATATCGAAGATAAATATTTTACATGACTATCGATCGCCGAACGTGCTTAGATCGAGTATTTGCTGCAATAATTACTGTATTAAAATTAGTAATAATATATATAATATTTCTGGACCATCTTACATAAATCGACCTAGTCCCAAACTAAGCAAAGCTTGTACTTTGGGTACTAAGCGATGATATACTTATTTATATAGATAAATAGATACTCAAATACATAGAAAACATCCAAGACTCAAGAACAAATGTCCGTGTAATCACACAAATAAGTGCCCTGACCGGGATTCGACCCCGGGACCTCCAGCTTCGTAGGCAGAGCCACTTCCAACTGGGCTAAAGCGGTCGTCTAAGAATATTTTTTTATTGTATAAGGAGATAAAACAGAAACAGTCACAAAAAATACAGAAGATTGGTATGTTGGTAAGAATACTTAGGTATAGACGTTTCCTTACACATATATCACTGTGAACACAAAAAATTATAAACACGAATCACACACGCTAAGAATATTTATCTACACCCATACAGTAAATCCTCTTTTATGTGCTCAAAAAGTGTAAGTAAGGACCAACTTTACAATATCGCGCCGGTCCGGGGCGGAGATGGCCATAACAGCATCAAAAACGGCATCGTTATGGCCATCTCCGCCCATAACGATACAGGCTCGTGCTCAAAAGAATGGGACTCACGCTCGAGCTCACTACACTTGCAACGTAATGGTTCCTGAACACATGAAAGAGGATTTAATATACGGATGTAGATAAAGTAGTGTATGCAACTGTACATAATTAGGCCTTAAACACTCGTGTGATCCTATTATGAAACCACACTCGTGTTTTAAGACCTCTCATTATGTATCAGTTGCATAAACTACTATTATACCACTACAGTTCGGCGGGTCAATTATGCAGTCTACTTGGTATCAGCAAATAAGATAGAATAGTGTAGATTATCCTCACCTGTCCCTGTTGGATACACAAGTTCCCCGACTTGAGTTGTCAGTATGTCGGTAAGCGTTGTGATTACCCTCCCCGGGAAATTACCCTAATGATACGCGATTACCTGCTCGAATCAAAGAAAGCAAGTCAAGGCCCAGAAGATACTTTGGTTATTTTCATCGATAAAAGCTTTGGACTATAAATAATGACTTTGCAATTTCCTGATGTAAACAATAAGTAGGTCAATTTGTGATTGTCACTCCGCATCGCAATGTGATTTCAATGTGTTTTGCTTCAAGTGCGGCGTACTAACGTGCCAAAGCGAACAGGAGATACAGAGAAATTAATAGCACGGGCACATTTAGGGCATTCAGTTTTGTTAGATTTCTTTGTTATTGTACGCTGTATTAGCTTTTGAACCTTAATATATAAATAATAAAGTCGTAAAAACGTAGACTAATTTGTTGGCTGACTATACTAATAAGTACTACCGCAAGATTAAAATAATTTGTTCTCACTTCCAAAGTTCACAAGATTGAAATTTGAACGGCGTTGTACTGCCGCTTGACACAATTTACTTCCAAAGATTTGATTAAGTATCAGCTAATATAGAACCTTTGCGCTCTGTAATAAATGCTATATTGGCAGTAAAAGCGTTTACCTATAAAACGCAAACGTAGCAAATAAACAAAGTTGTGACTCACTATCGTAGCCGTGGCAATTCGCACGTAGCAGCGCTACGAGTACGTTACTACGAGACGCTACGCGACAATTTCGATAGTGTAATGTAATGTACAGCGACGTGTATATTAGTATGTAGGTATATATTTCAGAACTTAAGTCGCGGTAGTAAGGTTTACTATTGTATGTATGGTTTCATTTGACCGTACATATAGTACCTATCGCTAGAGATGTCTAGACTTGCGATCGATAAACGTTATTGACTGTTTTAAAAGGTTTTTGTCTAGTGAACGGAAATCACGAAAAGTCTCTGTGTAAGTAGTAGTGTAAGTCTGAACTGCACACATATCTGTTTGATAAGCAAAGTTCTTAACCCTCTGTTCACGTGCGTTGAACATGCCTATATAGCATCAGCACATTTGGGACAAGAAACTGCAGTCTCACAGAGAGCGGGCAAAGTACTAAAACCACGTTTTGCCAAACTAACAAAATACATCTAAGAAGAGGACGAGGATTCGTATTCACACACACATATACATAAATCAGTACGTATAAATAGCTAGAGTTTGAACATTGCTGTTGTCATTCATCAGGTTTCCTCTCACTGTGGTCAAGACACCTTTTTCCGTTCGTTGTGTCTTACCGTCCCGTCTGTTGCCTTAGGTTTCTTGGTGTAGACACATCCCACACTTATTATATACTAGCGACCCGCCCCGGCTTCGCACGGGTGCAATGCTGATGCCTGTATTATACATATAAACCTCCCCCTTGAGTCACTCTATCTATTAAAAAACCGCATCAAAATCCGTTGCGTAGTTTTAAAGAATAAGCATACATAGGGATATAGGGATATAGAGACATAGGGACAGAGAAAGCGACTTTGTTTTATACTATGTAGTGATTTGTATATTTTGAACCTATGGTTAGAGATTGTAGGGCTTTAGGGTTGTTAGGAAGATAAGGCATTTAGGTTTGTTAGACTACAGCCATCCGCTACAGCTCGTCCCATAGCTTATGGGTAAAATCAGCTAGTTGATTTTATACCCTCAATTTGTGAATGTTCACCAGAATTAACTCTTTGTTTTTTTTTTCACACCTTCACTTTTTTAGCTTATTCTTTTGGATATGTACTGCTGAGACAATTATAAGGAGAAACTTATTTACTCCACTAAATGTTTCTTTCTATTTAGCTCCTACAATTATACAGGTCCATATACATGTATAGAAAAAAATGATTCAATGAAATGAAAGTCATTTCGAATTAAAGGGGAAAAGTTAAGGGGAAGTTCCATTTGTATTGTCCCTTTTAATTTAAATACAAATGGAAAATTAAAACTAGTCTCAGGAGGTTACACAAACTGTGTTCACCGAAAGTGATATTCTAATGGATGCAAATTGAAACATCGATCCGATATGTAAACTCGATATTTACATAAAGGTACCGGAGGGAAACGGCAGGAAAACACACGGTGTTGTGTACGTAGCCGCCTAATTTATAGGTGCGAACCGCTACCTACTCTGTTGGGGCTAAAAAAGCGTATAACTTGGAGAAATGTTCGGTGGCTTTTTGGTGTGGTAATGTTAACGCACCCTCCAATGAGGGCTATCGTTTTTGTGCTCACCAGTTGGCGCCACTGTCGAGTAAGGTCCAGCTGTCAATTTTTTAAATTGGTTATTATGGGCATGAGAACGAAGTTTACGTTTAAATCATATTTAATACGTTAAAACCGTACCGTAAAAATATCCAACATCCCGCATTGTAGCGCAGTCCCGTTTTGTTCGGAAATAAAGGAGGAAATAAGTTTCCGAAAGACAAAACTGTCTCAAAGAACTGACAGTCATTGACCCGTAACTCATATTTGCCATAATCAAGCTCAGGTATTGCAAAATACTCACCATATTGGTCGAATTAGATATTAACCCGCGTAGCGCAACCACAAAGAGTAACATTTGACATTTTGGAGACCTCACGCTACACTAGCGCCTCTAGCGGCGAATTCATACGCGATAGCCCCCATTGTGACGTCACCGTCAGTCTATCTCTTTTCAAACTTCATACCGACCGAACCATTTTGAAGTTTTATAAGCGGGCTATTCTCATTTTTTTGCACACTGTTACACTACACACATATATACATAAACTCGCGCCTGTATTCCCAAAAGGGATAGGCAGAGCACGTGAAATTTAATTCCAGTGCCCCATTTAGCAATTGTGGGTTTAAAGATGGGGAAAATGTGATAGTGCAGTGATAGGTTGGTAGCCCGTCGCCCACAACACACTACAACCCGGTTCCGTAGTCGACTCTTACGAGTCCCACGGGAAGAGAGGGGGAAGTGCTATTCTATCCCGGCACCACACGGGGCACTGTCGCACTAGTGGCGCACCGTGGATGAAATTATAGCTATAGATATCTATGGTAGGCAGTTGATTGATTAATTTATTGAGTACCTAACTGGAAACCGTACTATCTTCTGGAAGATTTTAAGGCTCGAAATAATTGCCATACGATATATAAACCATAATTACCTAATGTAAGCAATCACTAAATCCCCAAATTGGCATATTTATAGCTTTCATCCACAGTAGTGACGTCCATCACGGTTGTAACTCTATGTATTTAAGTATATTTAAGTATATTATCTATATAAGTATGTATATCGTCGCCTAGTACCCATAGTACAAGCTTTGCTTAGTTTGGGACTAGGTCGATTTGTGTATGATTGTCCACAAATATTTATGTATTTATAAAAAAAAACTTCTTCTCCTTCCTCGGTCCCTCACTGCTGAGATCGCGACTACTAGCTCAAGAAAATTAGATTCAAATGTATGGAAAATTTGGCAAAATTAATGGAGAACATTTATCTATCAGGATATGTAGGTTATAGGACATAGTTCAATTTTATCTACTCTCCCCCCCATCCGGGGCGAGCGTCACCCCCCCCCCCACCCGTGAAAGTGTCCCGGAGCGCGGTATTTTCCATTTTAAAAGAAAACCGTACATCATCATCATCATCATCATCATGTCAGCCGAAAGACGTCCACTGCTGAACATAGGCCTCCCCCAATTTGGGCGGTATTTTCCATTTTAAAAGAAAACCGTACACGATACATAAAAAGTGTACAGGAACGAAATAATCCTTGATAAATTAGCTATAAACCTCTACTACATACAAAAGCGATATCACTCATAGTTTCAGCGCAATCTGCCACCAAATACGAACGTTTTCAAAAAATTATCGATATTTTTTGCTGTAAGTTTAGTTTTCTCAAAAACTTCACACATTAGCGCCAAAATACGAGGGGCGTTCAAAATATTCTCGGTATTGATATCTTATAACCTCTTTTTGAATTTGTTTTGTTACTGGCTGGTAAGGTTCATTCTTTGACAATAAAAAAAAGTATAATTCAAACCGAGATGTTCTTTTGTTTTTCTGCAATTTCTGAACAAACACGAACACAATGAGTGAATTAACAATGTTAACGAAATTAGAACATCGTTCCGTAATAAAATTCTTGACGAAACAGGGTAAAAACCAAAAAACCATAAAAGAGGAAATGGATTGTGTTTACCGTGAGTCTGCTCCTTCTTTATCTACAATTCAAAAGTGGTCAATCGAATTCAAACGTGGCAGGGAGAGTATTGAAGATGACCCTAGACCTGGCCGGCCTGTAGTAGCTACTTCACAAGAAAATATTGATCAGGTGGAAAACCTTATATTGGAAGATGGTCGAGTGAAGATAAAATCAATAGCTCAAGTAACCAATCTTTCTATTGGTACCGTACATGACATTATCCATGACCATCTTAATATGTCAAAGGTCAGTGCAAGATGGGTTACGCGAATGCTGACTCGACTTCAAAAAGATGTGCGTGCAGCTTGCTGTTCCGATTTTATTGACCTGTGTGGTGAAAATCCTGATGAGGTGCTGCAAAAGATAGTTACTGGAGATGAAACCTGGGTTCATCATTATGACCCAGAGAGTAAACAGGAGTCCATGCAGTGGCACATTAAGGTTTCAGCTCATCCCAAGAAGTTCAAGGTCGTCCCTTCCGCTGGCAAGGTCATGGCAACAATATTTTGGGATTGTGAAGGAATATTGTTGATCGATTATAAAGAAAAAGGTGTAAATATCACGGGACACTACTACGCGAATATTCTACATCAATTAAGGGACGCAATAAAAGAAAAAAGGCGAGGAAAGTTGTCTAAAGGTATTCTGCTTCTGCATGACAACGCCCCTGTCCATACTGCTCATATTGCCAAGGCAGCTATTGCTGAATGTGGGTTCGGAACTATAACTCATCCACCGTATAGTCCGGACTTAGCCCCCAGCGACTTCTTTTTGTTCCCCAATCTCAAAAAGGATCTGCGTGGAAATCGATTTTTTGACGATGAGGCGTTGAAGGCGGCAGTAGAGGAGCACTTTTATACCAAGGATAAAAAATATTTTTATGAGGGATTAAAAAAAATAATTGATCGATCTTTTAAGTGTATTAACATAGGGGGGGAGTATATTGAAAAATAAAAAATATCAAACTGTTCATACTTGTTTGTTTTCATTCCAATACCGAGAATATTTTGAACGCCCCTCGTATGTACGACTAAAGTAAAGAATAGAATATGCTCTTTATAAAAAGGTATAATTTATTTCTAAGCACTTACATTTACCGTTGCTGTGCTATTTTTTTAAATTTAATTCATTCGGCCATACAGCGAAATATAAATATTCATACTAGTTCAACGGTGGTACTAAAATACCATATTCTTCTTATACGTTTTCCTGTAATCTGTAGGTATAGGACTATTTTCTGTATTTTTTATATATTTTTATGGCCAGTACTTTAGGAGATAAGAGGGGGGCGGAGAAATGGTCAATTTTCGCTTATTTTCTTAAATAATTTCAAAAATGTTTATCTTAAAATTATGAAAAAAATATATTTGATATCCTCATAATGTACCCTTTCATTTGATATGTCACACGATATAGTTCGCAATTTTTTTTTTAATATTATTTACACCCCACAAGTACCTCCCATGTTTAAAAATTTATTTATTTACGTAACACATCCGTATTTGGGACACCGATTTACATATGTGTGCCTCAACTCAATCAGTCCAGTAGTTTTGGAGAAAATTGACTGTAATAAACGGACTCGACTAATTCGACTGTGTGTGTATCCGTCCGTTTATCACAGTCAATTTTCTCCAAAACTACTGGACTGAACGTCAATAGCTAATTTATCAAGGATTATTTCGTTCCTGTACACTTTTTATGTATCGTGTACGGTTTTCTTTTAAAATGGAAAATACCGCGCTCCGGGACACTTTCACGGGTGGGGGGGGGGGTGGTGACGCTCGCCCCGGAGGGGGGGGGGGAGTAGATAAAATTGAACTTTGTCCTATAACCTACATATCCTGATAGATAAAAGTTCTCCATTAATTTTGCCAAATTTTCAGCTAATTTCATTGAACTATACATATGGCTTGTTTCCAAATGGTGCGGTTGTATGCTGTGTGAACCGCGTGGTGTCATGTCATCACCCAGTACCTTCTTATTAGGATCAAACCACATAACGGGTGCCCTGCCTTGAGCTCTTCTGCCATTTATTTGACCTAATATTATGTTTCTCTCCAGCGGGGTAATGATGTAACTTTTATACTACCGTTACGTAGATTTTAATGTCAAATTTTAATTGTCACATACATTTGACGACCGGTTTAGCCTAGTGGGTAGTGCACCTGCCTGTGAAGCTAACGGTCCTGGGTTCGAATCCCGGTCAGGGCAAATATTTGTGTGATGAGCATGAATGTGTGTTTCTGAGTCTTGGATGTTTTCTATGTATTTAAGTATTTATATCTATTAAATATATCGTCGTCTAGTACCCATAACACAAGCCTTCTTGAGCTTACTGTGGGGCTAGTTCGATTTGTGTAAGATTGTCCTCTAATATTTATTTATTTATTTATACATTTAGGCTCGGTTTTATAAAGATCCATTAGACCTTATGCCGGTCTGTTATGTCAAAAAATGTACTGAGTTACTGAAATTTGATTCGACATTTGGTCTAACGGATCTTTATAAAACCAGGCCTTATACTTCAAAATTGTCAGTAATTGTAAGTGACGACCGCTTTAGCCTAGTTGGTAATGACCCTGCCTTCGAAGCTGGAGGTCCCGGGTTCGAATCCCAGTCAGGGCAGGTATTTGTGTGATGAACACGAATATTTGTTCCTGAGTCTTGGATGTTTTCTATGTATTTAAGTATCTATTTATCTATATAAGTATGTATATCGTCACTTGGTATCCATAGTACAAGCTTTGCTTAGTTTGGGACTAGGTTGATTTGTGTAAGATTGTCCAAACTATCTACTATCTACCGTTAGTACATAAAGTTACGTGATTCGCCTGCAGGTCATGCTTGGTGGACCGCGTAATGTGGCGGAAGAAGCTGAAAGCCAAAGTCCGGCATATGGTAGTAATTGTAACAGTGTGCACAAAAATGAAAATGGGCCAATAAATTGTCTATTACTAAAATACCTTACTGCGCATCTTTGGATGCATAAAAGTTGGTCGATAACTTACCTCAATAACAATAATACCGGGGAAATAAACACGCAATACAAAATCGACATTTTCGGCTTTATAGCGAATTGAACGAATTCCGTGACTCTGTTACTCTACATAATATAATTTTCCTTCGACGCCCACAGGGCAGGATAGGAGTCTTCGCGAATCCTAACAAAACACTTATTTCAATAATTGATATATTGATTATTATGCCACACTTAATGCCATTATTATGCATCGTTTTTGATCGGCATAATCGGATTACTTACTGATTTCGTCAATCGACTTTCGATTGTTTTGAGAAGAGGAGAAAGTTTTGCAATTGTTTTAATGTCTTCACCACAAACTACCACTATTTGTGAATGCAGAATTCTTTTATTACCTTTATTAAAAGGTTAAATGATTCACTTTCCTAGCTAAATTCTACTACCCCTCCAATATTTAAAAATATTAAATACAACCGGACAAGTGTGAGTCGGACTCGCCCACCGAGGGTTCCGTACAAAGGCATTGATTATGTATTTTTAAATAAGGACTAGGGTCGCTAGGCCAGTTACGCGGCCTGCGTCAGTTTGCGGCCTTCTGAAGAACGAAGATTTTTCAATTAAAAATTTTTACATGCTCTAAAGAAATAGTGAGTCGCGCATGCATTAATTAGTAGCTGTTGAATGGGAATATATTAAAAAAGCAAGAAAATATCCTTTCAGTTCACCAACTCGTCCAAGCGGCCGCAAACTGGCGCATCAAATTAGTCCGTTAGAACCGAAGCCATATATGGCAGATATCATTGTAGACCTTATTACATCGTATCAAGGTTCAAATTTAAAAGAATATTTTTTTAAGTCATGCGACAAGGGGTTAACAGGCCGTATACCCACCTATCTCTTTTATGATTTAATTATAAATGTATAGTTTTCAGATTTGTCCCTACGCTTGTAGTGTATAAAACTATTACTTGCCAAATTTCATAGTTCTAGGTCAACGGAAAGTATACATTTTTGATTCCCTTGAGTGTCTAAGATATACGTTTTTTGCGGTATAAACGGCCGTATCTTTTTTTTACGTCAACTTAGACGTTTGATTATTTCCAGCTTCAAGGGACAGTAGACCTGAGCATATGGTTTTAATTTCAACTTGATACCTCCACGCGTTCTCGAGGTAAAGGGTCTTGACAGACAGACGGACATCAAAGTGATCTTATGGGATCACTTTGATGCCCATCTGTCTGTTTCGTTTTCTTCCTTTTCAGGTACAGAACTCTAAAAATGGGTTTATTCTAAAGGATTCCGAACATTTATTTTCGGTAAGTACCTATCTACCCGGCTCTGATCGGATGTGGATCGGATTGATAGAAATGGGCCGTCTCCTGTATTCAATGTATCTTTTCATTTTCGTCGATACAAACATAGATAACTAGTGCCGACTATCCAGGGCGAAGGGTAGTTATAGCTACCTATGTGTATCTAAGATTAGACTGGATAGCGAATGGCTGTTATTAGTATTATGTCCTAAGTGTCGCCCGTTATACCTACATCACAAAGATTGTGTGCCATCAAACAACTGCCATACTCCACAAATAAAAAAATAAAATGTTACATGAACAAATCTCGCAGATATCTTTAACTCGAAGGTCGAAGAGAATAGAAAATAACAATGCATTGTTTCCGAAGGTCGTATGCTAAGCGAATTCCTTGGACAGGTACCTATGTCCTTATGCAAACTTAAAGGTCAAGCTAGTGTGTGAGAGTCTTTATAATATTCATTGTATTCATATTTGAAACGGCATGTGTCGTGGCGTTCTTGAACGGAGTTTGGAGTTTCAAGCACAAGGTTATATGCAAAGTTGTGAATATTAGTCAGTTAAACTGCTTATATTAAAGTTTCTATGGTTACTTGGGCTCTAAACAAATAGGGACAGACAAAATTTAAAAAATATTTTGTATTGGAAGTATACATATGGAAAATATTTTTGCAAATTTTAGTTCTTAAGACTAAATAATAGTGATTTTATTTTCGATTTACAGCTTTCTGTTGAAATTGAGTCGGTAAGTATTAAGTTTGATATATTAATATTGTTTTGCATAGGTACTCGATATACCCGCGGAAAAACTAGTTATAGTCTGGTCAACCAATCGTATGTCATGTCATCCGGGACTTTCGAGGCTGGTCATACAATCCGGTCCCGGGAGTGCAAACCGTACTTAAACTTGATGCCAGTGTTTCATATTCGCATGAGCCCTGCTAGGACGGTGTTACGGTCGCCTTAAGCTTATGGCCGAAATACATTAAAATGAAAGTCACATAAAACCTTTAGTGCCAGCTGGGCTGAAGTAAGCATATTATGCTTATGTTAGACGTGAGCGACATAGGAGTAATACACAAACTCACATTGAAACAACGGCTACTAGGAGATTTATTTTACAACTGGGAAATATAACGCTGATTATTTGACCTGGCCGATTTGTGTCAAAGTAATCCGTACAAAAAGCAACTTCATTCTGCATGCTAGAAGATTCAAAATCCAATAACAGTTTACAATATCGGCAAGCACAAAGGATCTCAAACTATACTTTACTAGGAGTCGAGAGGCGTGAATAGTTGAACAAACAGCCGCTATTCAGCTGCCAGTAGCTTTCACAGCTCACTTCACATCAATGGTAAAGTTGGCCAGCGATTGTGAGGCCTTCTAGTTCGCTTGACGTGAACCATACTAACTTGATCTCTGAACTTGGGTAACTGTTTGATATCGGAGGATAGGTATCTTAGATAACATCGGCATACTCGGTATTGCAAAATAGCTACATTACTGACCGAGTAAGCAAAGGGAGCAAATCGTCTCCTTCCAGCTTGGGAAAAATACATTTGTATGTCTGGCGGTTCTCCTCCACAAGTCGCGTTTCTCAACCAATTCTCATGAAAATTTGTAATTAAGCAGGTTCTCTAATTGGGTATTTGACAAATGTTAAAAATTCCATAGTGTGGTTATAAAGATACAAAACCATCAAATTATCACAATAAATAGTAAATTAGACAAAATCATAAAAATATATGGGACTTTAAAAATTCGCAAAAATGTTATTTTTAGGGTTCCGTACCAAAATGGTAAAAAAGGATCCCTTATGGTCTCACTTTGTCTGTCTGTCCCTGTGGTCTGTCCAGACAGACAAAGTGAAACCATAAGGGTTCCTGATGAAGGGCTCCTGGGGATGTGACAGACGTCACATCGCTAAATATCTCAAGAACTACTTATACTATAGATTTGAAATTTAGACCAAATACAAATACAAATACTTTATTAATAACGCCAAGTTACAGGTCAGGGTTAAGTACTAACACGTCAGTATATTATATTATTGAATTATTAATTAAATACAGTTTTTCACTTGTAATTTGACTAGGTATATTAATGTATATAAGCATAAACTCATTGAATGGGGAGCTCATAGAACTCATCTATAGAGTAAAATGTATTTTCAAGGAGCCACTTACGCAATCTTAACCTAAATACCACCAAGGAAGTTGCATCTTTTTTTATAGTGTCCGGCAGCCTGTTATATACTGACGGGCCCATGATATAAACCGACCTCTCCGACTTGCGCAGCTTGTGTGAGGGCGTGACGAGGAGGTGGGCGAGTTTGTTGCTGCGCATCATATGTGATGCATTGACGCCTCGTTGGCGAAACACATCCAAGACCAGCAGGCGAATCACGTAACTTTATGTACTAACGGTAGATAGATTTTACTGTCAATTTTGAAGTATAAATGTATGAGTTGACAATTAAAATTTGACATGAAATCTACCTAACGGTAGTACAAAAGTTACGTGATTACCCCGCAGTTATAAAGAAGGGTAATCTAGATGCATAGAACATGTTTTTTTTTTATATTTAATATTTAAAAATTTGAAAGTCTAGTGAATATATCAATTGGGGTGTCATATGAAAGAACTTAAGTTGCACATTTTGGCAAACTTTTTTATTTTTTTATGTCATTTTCGATTTATGAGGGACAATGTAAAAAAAAACTGTCCCCTCCCCTCCCTCCGAAAAAAATATGAATTATTACATAAGATTCATATCAATTTATATTTTACAGGAAAAATATAACTATAGCTGTATCTAGTTTTTCTTTTTTTATCATCAAAAACATTTCTATACGAAGTTTGTAATTTAATTTATTTAATCTTTGCATGATTTTTATAATAATAAAAATAATGTTTTATTGCAGGCATTAAGAATCCCATATAAGTCTTAAAAAACTAGCAAAACAAAAATATCTGATCTAAATTAAATTAACTACGGAAAGTAAAAAAAAAACATTATTTCCGGTTCTCGTTGTGATGCACGGAAATCCAGTGTCTAAAAATGTGACTGTCTGGGTTGTCACTGATAGTCTTTAGAATTTGGTTCTTTGGAGCTTCTAATAGTCTCCCAGAAACCGGCTACCCTTGCCCTGAGGATCGCGAAGAAATCAGGTACTCTGTCCGCCGCGAACATGTTCGAGGCACTGCAATAACGTGGCATCCTCATCAGGATGCGATATGCATCATTATATAATAATAATAATAATAGCGAAGAGTCTCGACCAACACCTCAAGAGACTCTCGCCAGATGGCTGGGTCAAGGGTCAGATACAGAAGGCGGTACTCCTGGACACGGCGCGAATAGTCAGGAGGTTCCTCTCTCTGTCGCCCTAACCACCGGTAGCTTAGGCCCCGCCTCGCTGCCGGCGGCACACTAGGTTAGGATTTTATAATATTTTTGTGTTTTGTAAGTGTATTATTATATTTTACTTTTTATAAAAATATTGTAAAACCTAACCTAAGACCAGAAATAAATAAAGAGAATAATAATAATATTTATTCTTCCACTATAAGATTACTGATATACAACTTAGTTATACAATTCAATGGCTTATATAAGGTATCACGTATAACGAATCCCTGAGCCCTAAACTAGGAATAAACATGTATTTTAGGGAGCAGTGAGTCTGGCAGTTTAGAAAATCATGAACAAACGAAAATATGAACAATTGTGAAAGAATTTAAGCTAATTTAGTAATTAACAAAACTTTCTTTGAGAATAGAAATCATTTTTTTTAACATCTTAAACATAACAGTTGAGTACAGTGAGTGTGTGTGAGTGTGTGTGTGTGTGTGTACATACATATAAAATATTCCTGGATAAATCATAAAAGGGTAAACTTGAATATTGCACCCTAATGCTGCTATACGCACGCCTCGTATATCGCGTCCAAAGTTGACACGTGTAAAGGCTCTGACAATACGCCTTGAATAACGTGATTTTCACGTCGTCAGAGCAACGGCCAAATTTACATGCCAACATATTGTAGCGGACAGACAGAGCCCTTCTCTCCCGTTCTATATCCGCATTGTCATTTAGGTCCTCAGTTACAACGTGACCCAGGTACTTTACTGACTTTGCAACCCGAACTGGTTGCCTATTCAAAAATACTTGGGGCACCCTATCCGGCCCTCTACCACACCTAAAGACCGGTTTTTGCGACATTGTATAGCAGTCCGTGCTCTGCTGCATACCGTTCACAGACTGCCAATAAGTCACTAATACCGTGTATCGAAGGGCTGAGAAGCACTATGTATTTTTTTTTATTTTTTTTATTTTTTTTGTATTAAGGATAACAACAGCCTTATTATATTACATATTTTTACATAAGTTGTTAGTTAACTGAAGGCCAATAACGGTTATCCGTTATTTACATAACATTTATTGCCCAATGTGCAAGCAGAAAAAATCGCTTGGAGCAAAGAGAGATAACAATGTAACATTTGTATTTACTAATTAGGTGCTAGGTACTATATATTAAAAGCAACGTGTCAGTAACAATCGTTATAACAGACAGTTTTCTTACGAGAATAACAGAGATGAGGTGGTAGGTATAGATAACTGAATGACATCATCAAGTTAATAAAGATATATACGTTAACCGCCGATTTAAAGTGCTAGGAAAAACATAAACATAACATTAGAAATTGGTCCAATGATCTCTTATAAAACACAATCTGTGTTACATATCAATCAAGCAATATATCTATAACATAAGGCATTGCTGAGTTGTCGCTCAGATACTCAGATACTCGCCCATCCAGAGCTCAGATACCTACTGCGTATTCCTTCATAAATAGAGAGAAAGAGAACAAAGAGATTACACATTCGTTAATAGTAGTGCACAACTAATACCATCAATTATTAATTTCTATACCGTTGAAAATCCAGTTGTGCAATACTTAAATATTGCACATTTTGTTAATTATAAAATCCGACGCGATTATGCTGAAAGTACCTTCTTTCAAATAAAGTTTTTTTTTTAATCGGTTCACGAGATAAGGAATTAACCTTGAAATACCTTCATACATACAAAGTTATTCAGTCGCTCAAATTTGTCACAGAATTCGCCGATAGATGGAGCTGTATGGCGTTCAATTCCTACACCATGTTGTTGAGATTTTCCTGAATGAATAGTACATCTGAGTACGGAACTCTCGATGCGCGAGTCGAACTTCCACTTGACCGGTTTATTTTTAATATTCCACATGTAAATTGAAAGTTACCAAACAGAATCCTCATCTTTCAATTAAAAAAAAATTATACTGCAACTGTGGCCTTAAACGCAGTATTTCATGACTAAAATGGCAAATTACTCGTTTTCCATAAAAAGGCCATTGCACTGTGACGTCACATTTCACTACCTATCAGTATGGAGCATTTTCAGTGCTCGTCAGCTATGCTCTACTTTTACCTCTCGTTTTCGTCTTTTGCGTTGCTCTAATTGTAGTTAGTCCGATACAAACATTTGATCGTCTCTAAAAACTGGTTCAAACTGGAATGACACCTTAAATATTTTTAGTCGAATAGCCTTTATATAGATCTTTTATGACGTTTTGTTTTGTTATTGACCCAATGAGTCTCGCATCTCCGCAACCCGATTATACTTTGGGCTTTTTGTCTGCCTAATAATTTTGCTTATTTTGATAAGCATCTAGGTAAGTACCAACCTAATTAATTAGCTAACATCCTTGAAGAGATCCTTTGTCGACTTACAAAGAGCTTTTTTCCTTTGAGATATTCTATTCTATCACTTAGCACAGGAAACAGCGTGTTACCCTTATCAATGACAATTACAAGAGATTATGTCAAAGACAGTATAAAGAAAGAAAGAAAGAAAAACCGACCAAGTACGAAGGGTTCCGTACCATTATCTATAAAAACGGCCAAAAAACACGTTTGTTGTATGGGAGCCCCCTTAAATATTATTTTTTATTTTGTTTTTTAGTATTTGTTGATATAGCGGCAACAGAAATACATCATCTGTGAAAATTTCAACTGTCTAACTATCACGGTTCATGAGATACAGCCTGGTGACAGATGGACAGACGGACAGCCAAGTCTTAGTAATAGGATCCCGTTTTACCCTTTGGGTATGGAAACCTAAAAATAAATATTTATCTATCTTATTATACGGTTAGATATCATTTTATTCTTAAAGCAAAGAAAACAGTAGCAATTCTGATACTTTATGAATGATAATAAAAATTTGGAAATAAAGGAAAAATTGAAAAACTTAGGCACTGAATCTTCCGACACTCGCGACCAGTCGGTCTAGCCAACTGAGCTACAGGTTCAACTACCACGCGGCCCCATATTATTCAACGTACCGTTCCTTCATTTATACAAACGCCTTAAGGGAGGCGTACAGTCGGGAGGCCGGGAGGTCGCAGGTTCATCTCCTGCCCGGTGGCTAAGTTATTCAATATTTCCTTTATTTCTAAATTTGTAGTTTGCGTTAGCAGCGTTACTGCTTAATACAAAATTAAATGAATTATATTAATTAAATTGAACATAGACACTTAGTTATTACCATTATTTTCCATCTAAAAAATATGCCAAATGGTGAAAATCCTATTCAAATATCTCAAAAAATAACGAAGCTACAACGGTTTTAATGTTGCTGGTTAGAGAGAGAAAGCGCGACAGATCAGTGACGTCAATGACCACGAGTGCCATAGTAAATGGCGATCGTCCCATTACAATAGGTGCGTTTTCCGGAAAAGAGACAAGAGTATGCCCCCTCTTAAAACTTTGAAACCAACACTTTGAATTATGTAATTATTTATTCTTTTGAGTTACTTTTTTCACCATTTGATTAAGAATTTAATCCTTTTTCGAAATTATTGATATTCTTATTTGGTATCAACAATATCAATTGACATTCAACATCCCTATATTTCCTATTCTCTAATAATAATAATAAAATAAATATTTATGGACAATCTTACACAAATCAACCTAGTCCCAAACTAAGCAAAGCTTGTACTATGGGTACTAAGTGATGATATATATACTTAAATAGATAAATATATACTTAAATACATAGAAAACAACCATGACTCAGGAACAAATATTTGTGTTCATTCATAAATGCCCTGACAGGGATTCGAACCCGGGACCTCCAGCTTCGAAGGTAGGGTCACTACCAACTAGGCTAAAGCGGTCGTCAAACTTTTATTTATTATAAAACGCCGGCTTTCAGGAGGCTGTAACTGTAAATAAAGTAAAAATCATGTACAGCAACATAAGTATTATAATTCAACGAACACAACTTTCTTAATAAAGATTGTCTGCAACTTTGGACCAACTCTGGACAATAATCTACTTAGGGTATTTACGTCAGACTAGGCGATACTTATTGGCACAACTTTAGGTTTCGTTCGTGTAACTTGTAACTTCGACATCCAGAGCTTCGCTAATACAAGTATATACAGCATGTATGTAACCACCAAGCATCTTCCAGTAGCTCGATTCCAGTCACACCTCAGACTTGAAGCTGCTCAACCAACCTCACGAGAGCGCAAACTCTTGTATTCCAGTGTTTAAACTGCCTGCGTGGTTGTGTCGGAGCTTTCCCCTGGATTTTCCCCCGGCCACTCCGCGCACTTCTTGAGCTTACTGTGGGGCTAATTCGATTTGTGTAAGATTGTCCTCTAATAATTATTTATTTATTTTTATTTTACTTTTATGGCTTTATTGGGCCCGGCCTATAAAACCAGTCAAGTTAAAAAAAAAACAAAAAAAAAACACCAACAAGTGGTATAGAAAGTGTGGCCATAACAAGCACAAATGAAACCACGAGCGCAATAAGCGCGAAATATTTCGTTGGCGATAACGCAAATTCAAAGACAATAGTAATATTTTGATGCAAGTGCTCACTCCATCTCATCGCCATGATCAGCAGTCATTACACACTATACCCGCTCACTTGATTTTGGCAATTCTGGTTGCCAGGCGTCACCCTTATTACAAGGGAACACACTACAGTTCTACTTTTTTTTTCGAACCTGACTGTGGCTTCATAGGCCAGGCCCAATAAAGAGATAGGAGTGCGTGGTTGGCGGGTAGCCTGGGGAAAATCCAGGGGAAAACCTCCGACATGGCAACGCGGGTGGTTTTGAATGGAATACTTTAACTCCCTTATTCATAAAAGTTAACAAACCCCTGTTAACTAAAAAGTTCTTTTGTCCCATTCTGACAAACGTCACTACCAAAGTGACAGATAAGGACAAACTTTAACGCCTAGTTGACTATTATAGGTTTGATAGACGTTTATGAATAAGGGGGTAAGAGTTTGCGCTCCAGTGAGATTGGTACAATTCCACTGAAAATTCAAATCAAGCGAGTAGGTATACTAGCACGAAATCGTGACCCAACAGCTCATGTTCGCGGTTTGTGGTAATTCTACGGTGATGCCTGTGCTATAGCTATAGAATAGAATTCACTTGAACGCCTTATAGGTCACTGGGCTGTTTCAGTAGTTCACCGGGCACGGTATAGCACGGGTCGAAACTCGATTTACCTAATACCTAAGTCAGAGTAAGTATAAGAAAAGAAAGAAAGAAAAGAACGAAATATTTATTTGGTACAAGTTGTTTACACATTCTAGGATATAGTAAATAGGTACTCGTACCTATTTAATACCAAAATGGGTGCCGCTTAGCATAGTGTCATGAAAATCATGACGCTGATTTTCAGGGCAACCAGGAAACAACATAAACATGAGAGAGAGCTGTCCTTAACATACAACATGACATTGACAATGAGGGAAATGTGTCACCATACAGAATAATATTTTGTACCTGCACATACAAGCTAAATCGTTCATTATAATACAGAATTTACATGAAGCTAACTAAACACTATAAAACATAACACTAAACATCTGCTTAGGTATTGGCAATTTGCTTTCTGTTAAATATTTTAATATTTTTTATAAAGCCGTGATATCAACCTATGGTGATAAAAGTCTAAAAAAACAAGGTTTGGCAAATTTGGCAATCCGAACCGTGACACCAGTGACGTGTATGTCGACGACACAGTCACACTTATGTTCGTATATGCTGATGCCGTAGGTCGTGTCACCCACATTACTAACCGATGTACCGGATTGCCATACCTGGCGCAGTCTATCTTTTTTTTTAATGAATGACTGAATAGCGATTGGCCTTAGTCTCGCCTGATTGAAAGCGATGACAATCGCTGGTCATCATTAGATGGTTTGATTATTAAATACTGTCAACCGGGGATACTTTCAAATTGAGGGGCGACTTTAAAAATCCAGTTTTTATACCGTGTTTTAGGTCTTATATTAGGTTAACATGAGGTTAGTGAAACACTAACTTATTTTTAAATTTTTCCTTTATTCTTAGTGAAATACCTTGGTAAACCTAACTACTTACTAGAATGATTCGAACTAGAAATACTTAGTGATGATTATATGTGTTCTAAATCTATCAAAGTGGCCACGTTTTTTCCTGAAGTCACCCCAGTTTACGGTATTCAACAGTAGCTTTCTAGTGAAGGAAGACATCGTGACGTGATCTAATCCCAACAAGGATCTAATCATAACATTTTCCATCTATGTTGAAAGGTCATTCATATGGCAGTCGCTTTCGTAAAACTAGTGCCTACGCCAAATTAGGTGCCAAAACAGACCTCGGGGTTCTTTAAGGTACAACCGGAAAAACGCTAGGAGGTTTTGATAATGAAGACATTTGTAAATTCAGTGAATGTGTAGTAGTCTTATAGGTAGGTACTTATATTCACAATAAGCATGATGAGAAAAAAATGTTTGTCCTGCAATTCGAACCAGTTTTTAGAGGCGATCAAATGTTTGTATGGACCAACTACAATTAGAGCAACATAAAAACTAAAATAAAAAGCAAAGTACAGCATAGCTAACAGGCACTGAAAACGCTCCATACTGATTGTACGAGAGAAAAGGGAAATGTGCCGTTTTTGTCGTGAAATATTGCGTTTATGTACATAGTTGCCATACAATTTCTATTTTATATAACATAAGAATTCTATTGGTAACTGTCAATTTACATTTGGCCAGTATACTAAAAACAACGTTTTTGCAAATCTTTATAGACCCATATCTTTCATCTTTTTTTTGTGATTTTAATTAATTCGTCGAATTTACTATTTATTGTGATAATTTGATGGTTTTCGAACCATATAGCCACACTATGTTATAAATTGCAATATGAGGCATCCTCCCTATTTTATTTCTTCGAGTTTAAATATAACCTGACGTTAATTCTATTGCAAGGACTGTCTTTCTGAGCTGTTGTGATGCAAATAGTATATTGTGAATTTTCCTGCTTCACTTCAATTGATGAAATTAACATATCGAATGCTGATATAAGTGAAGTAGTCCGTATAGTTAGCATCGAAAGTAGCTCCGCATATGAAGAGCTCATAAGTGTACATACACTTTTCACTTCATATGCGTAGTTACTTTTGATTCCGCCTGTACAAGTAGAGCCGAATCTGTTCTCTTGTAATGTACGAGGTTAAAAAGACAATTTGTTAAGTATTCAAAGATCCCATTGAAATGGCCGTGACTACGTCCAAGGTTATCAGGAACCATTAAATGCGATCGCCATAAAATGGCAGCGCCACGGAATGACTCATAAACTGAGATACCATCGACCTGCATCTACGGCGATTAAACTGAACGTAAATTGGACTACACGGGTAACAAGCACTCATATTCATATTCATATTCATATTCATATATTTTATTGCCATCATGTTCATTACATTGGTCTGTTAGTATTATTGGTTAGTCGGTACATGATACCCCGTTAGGGCATTGCAATTTTCTTACAGACTAGGCAAGGGTGCAGCATATTCATTTCACGAAGGGAAAGTAATCTTACAGCCTTTATGGAATGAAATCGCTAACCTTAACACGTTCCTAATTATATTATCTTAGCTGAGCAATCGAGCACTATTTTTAAACAGCACATAAATGTATAAATTAAAAGCTATTTTAAAATGAACGCCTCTCTCCCAGTAGGCATGGTTTCTGTGTGTGTGTTTTGAATTTTTTTTATGTCACACCTAGCCATTAAAGTGACAATTACCGCACGCTCCGCGCGCTGAAAATCCCACTTCCTGGCCAGGGGGTGACATAAAATTTTGTACTTACCTCGGGCGGTAATTAAGAAAGCCTCAGATCGCATAATTATCGCCCTTGCTTTCGGCTCGGGCGTCAAATATCTGTGATCTGGGACATTCTTTGTTTTACCGCCCTTGGTAAGTAATGTACTATAAACTGACTATATGGCTTGGAGTAACAAAATTACTAACTGCGTAACAAAATTGCACAAGTCACAAACGTGTAATTAATAATTCAAAATATACATCAAATCGCAATTAGTATCGCTCTTTGAAGCCTCATACCACTAACCATCAATTTAGTTAAGTCTAATTAATGCCTAAATAAATCATTAGGAGGAGTTATGTCAATGTCACAAGAACTTTGACAAATGCCAATTTAGTGCTCCTAGTCTGAGTGCAGCATTAAATATTTCGGAGCATTTAAGCGGGTTCATAATATATCTGTCGCCTGGTGATCAAATTAAATCATATTTTAGGACCTAAATATCGTATACGGATGCGCCATTTAGAATGAAAGAGAGGTGACATTACCAGTGTTTAAAATTCATTAAAGCCAAAACGATCCTCCATATATATTTATTTTATTTATTATTTAGTTATTTATTCAGTAAAGCAAATGACATGATTTAAAAATAAATACAACGTCCCGCAAGACTGTTGTATTGATTAAGCATGTTAAGTTAAGACGCTAGGTCGCGGCCAATCGCTCTAGTCACTGAGCTACTGAAGCAACTATAAGTTAGTCCCAGTAGCTCGATTCCACTCACACCTCAGAATCGGTTGAAACCATTCAACTAATCTCATTGGAGCGCAAACTCTTACCCCCTTATTCATAAACGTCTATCAAACCTATGTTAGTTAATCAGCCGCTAAAGTTCATTTGTCCTTATCTGTCACTTTGACACATGTACTTGTGAGACAGTGAAAACAGACATTTTAGTTAGCAAAGGTTTGTTAAATATTATGAATAGGGTTAGAGTATTCCAGTGTTCATAACCACCCGCGTGGTCGTGTCGCAGGTTTCCCCTGGATCCTCCCCAGGCTAATCCAACCGCACACTCCTATCGCTTCATTGAGCCCGGACCGAAAAAAAGATACTAGGTAGGTGATTACTTGACTGTTATTCGATTTTTTATCTCATACATACACTGTCCTACGGCCGGGTCCGAGAACGTGACTAGGCTATGAACTTTTCATCAACATCTCCATTGGGGTAAACTTTAGCTTCACTTATGATTACTTGATTACCGACTGATTAATTAATCCAATGTTGAATATGAGAGCCGACTCGACCGCTATATATGTGAAGTGCTATTTGTGGAGTCCGGTCTGTTCATGCTTGCTAGGACATAGTGACTACGTTAATACTAATGTCTTTTTATAGGGGGTTGACGAGAGACATCATCCTGTTGTGGATTCGTTTTTATTATCAGTGACTTAGAGACCATATACATCTCTAACAATATTAAATCAATTTTAATTTTGACGCTCAGAGACTATGTACATCTCTGGGATATTATATTAATTTCATTATACTCCTTGTTTAATCTTGAGACCTTATACATCTCTAACTTTACTGATGTTGTAATATTTGTAATAGATAACTTTGCAAGTTTATCTTCACTGTATGACATTAATTTTGTTATAATTGTAAACTCGAAATTATTATTCCTTCTTGAACTGTAAATTAATATTTTGACATGAAAAATGTATTACTTATTATAGTCAGACTTTCTTAAATTGTAAACTAATATTTTGACATGTAAAAGTGCCCTTGTGGCCTATTTGCAGAATAAATGTTTGATTGATTGATTGATATATTTCCATCCGGTATATCAATATACCTACACGGTTTCTTTTTAATAATTGCTGTCCTTTTACTATAGGCCATTCAACTCAGACTCTTAGGTACGACATCTCGCTGTAAGGTACAACATCATCTTCAATTGTTACTAATAACGCCCATGGATTGTAACAACGTTACAAAGCATTGCTACTTTTTTCATTTCTATCACATCAGCGCCTTTACCATGAGTTTGCATGATCGTACTCGCTAGCGACTGCGTAAACGATTTAGTATGCCGATTCTTAGTTCTATTGCGTAACCGCCAGAGGCGCTGTATTTTTGCCCATACAATTTTTTACGCGGTCGCTAGCGAGTAGGGTCATGTAAAGTCATGGTAAAGGCACAGTACAATACAGTCACGTTGTTTTAAGCTGCGCCAAGTCAACGTAAAGGTCGATAAATGCTCGGATGTTCACATACATTACCTCAGAACCAGACAATCGCCCTAGTAGGTCAATAGAATAAATTCAGTCGATGGTTCAATCGGCTGACAGAAAGTCTCGCGTGTTGGCAGTGCATAAGCTACAGGTACCCGGAATTGCGGTAAACAAAAACGGTACCGTCAACCGGCGGGGTAATCACGTAACTTTTGTACTACCGTTAGGTAGATTTTAATATCAAATTTTAACTGTCAACTTCAAAATTGACAGTAAAATCTATCTACCGTTAGTACATAAAGTTACGTGATTCGCCTGCGGGGTTACTTTCAAATTGAGGGGCGATTTTAAAAATCCAGTTTTTATGCCGTGTTTTACTTTTTATTTGCTTAACATGAGGTCAGTAAAATACCATGGTAAACTCAACTATTTACTAAACTGAATCAAAACTAGAAATACTTGGTGATGATTATTAATGTGTTCTAAATCTATCAAAGTGGCCCCGTTTTTTCTTAAAGTCACCCCAGTTTACGGTATGATGAATCGGCGGATGGGGTGTAAAAGGTGAAAATAGCATTGCATGGTCGGGAGTCAACGGATAAATACATCGTAATAGATAAGGGTCGATTACGGTAAACAAAGCTATAAGGAATGCAGGTGGTGTAATGTGAAAGCTTCCGTGCTTTGGAAGGCATGTTAAGCTGTCTATGATAGCAGTCGTTAAGCCAGGTGTCCCCACAGGGTGTCCCTTTGTTTGCAGACAGAATTGACAGAAAATGTTTCATATTTGGTACCTATATTTTTATTTGGAATATTATTGTTTCAATTACTATTTACTTGAATGAAACCATATTTCACAGAAACTCAATTCAATGAATTTTGTAATATCACTTTTAGGGTTCCGTAGTAAACAAGGAACCCTTATAGTTTCGCCATGTACGTCCGTCCCCCACTTTTCTGGTTTACCATTCATATAGCTACACTGTGTTGTTATAAATGATGTATAAATGGTATCATGCGGAACTACCATATTGCTACGAATATTAACTTTTTTTTTAACCTGACTGTGGCTTTATAGGCCGGGCCCAATAAAGCGATAGGAGTGCGCGGTCGGAGAGTAGCCTGGGGAAAATCCAGGGGAAGACCTCCGGCACGACCACGCGTGTGCTTTGGAACACTGGGATACTCTAAGAGTTTGCGCTCTAGTGAGATTGGTTGAGCGGTTTCAACCGAATCTGAGGTGTGAGTGGAATCGAGATACTGGGAGTTTTGTCGCTGGTTTACTAAACCTAGCCTAGTTGAGAAGAGTCCAGCAAGAAACTCAGCTAGGCCCGACCTGAGTCGGACTGACTCTACCCTGTGTGCGGCGGTACCGGGACGAATAGGGACTATATGTGTCAGTGTTGTCGCGATCGCGCCGTGGACGTCCCCGCCGGCGGGAAAGCCTAAGTGTACGCGTCGTGTCAGAGTTGGACGCCGTAAGCGCAGCGTTCCATCTTTCGATGGACGCTGTGATTAACGTCGTCCGGGTCCGTAAGTAATAAAGTATTAATTTATTGCTATAGAGAATATGTATGCGGAATGAATAATAATAAGATGTCACTGTATGAATAGTAACCGATCAAAATATGTCAAAAAGCAGTAGGTACATTAGTTTTGCTCAAAATCTTAAAAAGACGTAACACTTGACACTGAACTGACACTTGAACACTTTTTTTTAATTGACTAAAAGTATAATTAAAAACCACCATCAGAATTCTTATGTTTTAATAAACAAAAAATTGTGTTACAAAAATGTACCTAAACCCATTATTTCACGACCAAAACAGTATCCATTCCATACAACAATAATACGGGCCGATATTACATGATGTAACCAGGGACCGATAGCGGTATTTTTAAAAAACCCTGAATTAGCCCAATATTTTAGATTATTTTTTGCTCTTTACGTAGGGCTGAATCATGTATCAAGTAACAACGTCGTATTATTAGATTGTCCTATTAAAAACGAAATAATGAATGAGAGAGTGATCGTAATAATACCAGTATTTTTCTATGGAGAAAATACCGGTATCCGATACGGATGGGACGTTAAGAGGGCTCGGATTTTATGCTGTATGTACTTTGAAATAGTGTCTTTTGTGTTGTTCTAATTGTACTTGTTCCATATACACATTTGTTCCTCTATAAACACTGGTTCGAATGGCATCATGAAAAAATTAATGCATATTCTCTATTGCCACGAATATTAACGATCCTTTGAAATGAATATTTCTACAACCTTGAAAAGCTATTAGGAACGCTTTTATTGAAATCGCATTTTTTCTAATTAATGCTTCGTTAATGGACACACGGCCGGAAATTTGATATCATTTAAACGCATTCAGAATTGTCAGGTGTGAAAAGATAAAAGCCGTTTGATGTTAAATGGTACCTACGGTAATCCAAATTCTCGTAAGCATGTAAACATGACAGTTGAGTTTGAGACTTCTAATAATCATATTAAGGGTTAATGATCAATTTTGTTTAGTTTTAATTCAAGTTGTATTTTATAGATTACCTTTACCTAATATACCAATAACACTAGCCAGACATTTTGGAAAGAGCGTATTTTTCTGTATATTATCCCTGGTTAATATTGATATTTCGACTCCGCAAACGTTTTCGACAAGGAACCCAAAAATCAAATACTAGGATATTTAATAAGAAGAATATTGCGCGATGAATTAACTTTTTCAGCCCACCCAGCTAAGATAGGTTTTAGTTTATTGTAAAGTTATTTAATTATTTCGTTAAAATAATCATTAGCGGACGAAAGCATTAAGTATAACAACGCCATTCCGACTCAAATATACGCACAAGTCAAGAGTTTTTGAAAAGACTACCTCTTAATTGTTCATGCTATGAAGTTCTGAAACAACTACGCCATTATTATTACCATTATTGTTGAAATGTCACGTTCAAAGCTTACAGGTAGGGCCATCGACATCCATTTAGACAACTGAGCGATTCACAATTGGTCTCACTCGCCCCTAGCCTAGTAGGTTAACGCCGGGTTTTATAATGATCCATTGGATGAAATGTCAGATCAAATTTTAGTAACTCAGTACATTTTTTGACATAACAAACCGACATAAGGTGTAACGGATCTTTATAAAACCGAGCCTAAATGTATATAAAAATAGTAGGTTAATCTTCAATAACTCTAGTATAAGTTTTTTTGAAACCAAACATAAACAAACGCAACGTGTATGGCACAGGGATCCGATACCGGTATTTTCTCCATAGAAAAATACCGGTATTATTACGGTCACCGGTTCATTATTTCGTTTTTAATGGGACCATCTAATAATACGACGTTGTTATCTAAATACATGATTCAGCCCTACTTAAAGAGCAAAAAAGAATCCAAAATATTGGGCTAATTCAGGGTTTTTTAAAAATACCGGTATCGGTCCCTGGTATGGCAACACGAGCAGCGCCTCCGGTGGCCTTTGGTGGTAACTATTTCTTGCCATACATATTGAGACTAAACGCAAACGCGATCGTTTGTGTTTTGTTTCAAAAAACTTATACTAGAGTTACTGTCACTCTCAGAACGGCCGTCGAATTGAACCGTTGAACGTCAGTCTTTCACAAGCAAATCAAGGGCGGGTTGCGTCACAACATACGATTACAGACCGATCATTCGATCAAAGTTAAATACGGCGCCGGTAGAAACGGGGAACGGGGATCTTGCCATTTGTTACAATCGTATTATGGTTACGTGATAGCGGGATAAACGACAAGATAAAGCATCTGTCACTTTCTATCGAGTGGCGTAAGAAAGAGAACAAGGGGCCGATTTTTGAGTGTCGAACGCTCGACTTTTCACTCGAGATCGGTCAAAAAACTATGATGATATGACAGCATTTTTGTTTCAAAAGGTTATTTCAGGGCTTTTTTCAATTTTCATTTTTTTTATTGGGTTTAAAAAAAAGAGTTATTAATATTACTCCAAAAGAGTAATAAATACCCGAAAACTATCTATGTATAAAAAAAAACATTTTTTTCATCTGTAACCACTTGAATTCAACAGGAATCACTAGAAAATAATTGCTGGCAGGATAACCTACCGTTTAATTATATGTTACAGACCACGCCCTGTAAGTTAAGTCCGTTAAAAATTGTCATACGGGAAGTTAGACGGTTTTGATAGAATAACAGCCGTCAATAGGTTGTCATAGGTTTTAACGTTTAGCGGCATATAAAGCAGGGATGTAACAGAGCTCCGGTTCCGGTTCCGTTAAGTCGGAACTTCCGATTGGTTTTAAACATCCGCTTCGGTTCCGGTCCTGTTATTTTTAAAACGGTTGTTATATCGGATGTCAAAGCAGCGCGGCGGGGAGAAATGAGCGGCGTACATCAAAAACAAACAGGTTTATAATTTTTATTTAGAATAGACCTAGACCTGCCCTGCCCTTAACATCTTATCCATTTATCACTCGGGCTCCTCATCAGGTTCAGCATCCGTTTTCCGTTCCGGTTCCGTTTCCGGTTCAGGATCCAATATACCGAATTTAAAACATCTGGTTCCGCTTCCGGTTCCGATAAAACCACATCTGTTACATCCCTGATATAAAGAGTGATAGACGAAATCCGCCTTAAGTCGTCAGAGGTCAAACGACACTGGCTACTTAAGGCGAATTGTTGACGAGCGTTCTTATAGCTTCGAACAGTTTCCTTCGACCTTGCCCAAGTTTTGATGCCCGCGCCGTGCCACAAATCGGGCCAACAATGCAAACTTGTGTTGTCATTGTCATGTCACGCTTTAAACGTCCTAAATGGACGCAGACATCGATCACTCGCTCGACTTGTGTCATCGGGTATGTTGTTCAATTCCGTCGTTCTTAAAATTAGGGCTATTAGGTATGCAAAACGATAGCCGCTATCGTTTGTCGTCTATCGCTGTCAACAGTAGAATAGAATGCGCACGAAGGGTTCCGTACCATTATCCAATAAATCACGTTTGTTGCATGGGAGCCCCCTTAAATATTTATTTTGTTCTGTTTTTAGTGTTTGTTGTTATAGCGGCAACAAAAATACATCATCAGATCTGTGGACATTTCAATTGTCTAACTATCACGGTTCATGACATACAGCCTGGTGATAGATGGACAAAGACGGACAGACAGCGAAGTAATTGGGTCCCGTTTTAACCTTTGGGAGCAGAACCCTAAAATTTTAAAATAATCTAAGAAAAAATAACAGTAAATATTTTTAATGTATAGTTCCACAAGAAAACATGTCGAAACTGTGTATATAATAAACGGTATTAAGTACCAAATACGAGAGAGGGAATGTAATAATAATAGAAAATACCTCCCCTAGGCAATTAAATCGTTTGATATGCTTTCTTGCAAGAACTGTGATAACTAGATACAATGAAAGTATACATGAATCTTTAGGCTAGTTTTTTTGTTAGTTAGTGGTTCTGATTACTAAATTCGGAAGAGTATATAGGTAATTGCAAAAAATTCAAGCATAGTTCACCGTAATATTTAGCTAAATATACATACCTGTTACCTACATGCTTGGTGCCGGTCGACCCAAATCCAAAGCGCCAAGGCTAATATTACGATTAGTTAGATATACCTGTATAGTTTAAAGATATAGTGCTTTTAAGAAATTGTGTCACGAAAATTGGCTTGCTTTATAAAAGTATTACTTTTATTAACTGCCTAATTCGAAGTGGTTAATCTACCTACTCACCCTGTTTATCCTTCTTTTATATAATATATTTTTAATGCGAAAGTTTAGGCGTTTGCATGTTTGTTACTCAATCACAAGCAATAATATAGCTTAACGGATTATGATGAAATTTGGTATACAACGAGTTTATAGCCTGGATTAACATCTAGAATAATTGTTATCCGAAAATCCTCCGTCTAAGGGGTGAAGTAGGGAATGAAGGTTACGCGGACGAAGTCGCGGAAAAAATCTAGTTTAAAATATTCCTAAATTGATTCAAGAATAACATCAATGCAAGATATTGACTGACGTATTTTTTTGTTTAGTAATTCGACAACATAACTGTGTATTAATACATCTACATTTCAAATTCACATACTGATAGACAGACAGACGGACATGATGAAACTATGAGGGTTCCATTTTTCCCATTTTGGTTACTGAACCCTAAAAAGTGAAGACACGGCAGAGAGCACTAAGTGTACCTACAGCGTACATGATGCCATTCTAGATGTGGGCAATTGGAACCTTAAGTTTTTTGGAGTGCTACATAGTACATTTTTTATTGCCACATTTGACATCTGTCAGCTGTCAAGTTGATATTATTATTTTTTTGTTTCGCAGTAGACCAAGGCACGATCCTATTAATGCCTCCAAACGTGTGGTATGTCAAAAATAAAATTCTAAAAAATATTTCTTAAAAACAATACTTAATAAAAAAAACCGGCAACAGTTGTGAACTCTATAATAAAGTCTACTATGAATTAAAAATATAATATGGCCCACTCCAAAAAACTTAAGATCCCCAGTATTATTCATGTTAAGGTGAGGTGAGTCGTATAAAACCGTCGGTTCGTAAGCTCTGACGATAATCATTATAAATCTTACCATTAGATGCGAATTTTAAAGTCCGTTAAAGTTACGGATGGATGATTCAACCCAAAAATTTGTTAATGCAGTTACCTAAGTTAGCGTCATAGCTAACGTTTACCTAACGGACTGTTAAAAGGTAGTTGATGCAACCCGCCCTTAAATCTCATTATATCTAACTCTAATATTCTTTAAATCCCTCACGTTTTGTCATTTCTGATCACGTCACCGATGTCACCCTGTATAAACCTAATATTACGACTTATTAAAACATGTACTCGTAGATGAGTCCTTCTAAAAGAACACATATTTAGTGTAGGTACTTACATACGGCCTGAGTGCCCGCTCGGAGCGGTGCTGGCGGCGGAGCGTGTATATAAAAAAAAATACTTTCCATAGCTATGTTTTTCACTCGCACATTTTCTCTCTTTTCTCTCAGGCTATTTGGTCCCGATTCTTGTCAGAAATAAGATATAACAAGGGGTTTCATATCGATTAAGGCTCGGTTTCGCTTTTATAAAGATCCGTTAGGTATTTCGGTAATCGGTAAGTTATGTCAAAAAATGTACCGAGCTCACCGAGTCAACAAAATTTGATCTGACAATTGGTCTAACCATTGTTTATAAAACCCGGCCTGAATGTAAAAAAAGATAAAGCAATATGGGTACTTGTCAATTTTTCAAAATTTGCTATTTATATTATGTTCAAAATGTTAAATTAAACATGTTTAAGCTATCAAAAAAAGATCATTCATATGAAATAAATACTTTTTAATATTCATTTAAATTTTCGCGCTAAAGGCGATCCAGTGATGGTATGATGTCACACTGCTATGAATGAACTAACCTCTTCGCGTGACACTTCGAAAAATTATATATTAATATGAGCAAAAACGGTTTGACAGCAGCTGTTTCTAGTGGTGTGACGTCACTAGCAACATGGCGTCGTTTCGATCATTTGACTCAAAGATAAGAAAAACTTACTAAAATTATATTAATTAATCAAATGATTTTCATTGAAATGTATGTAACTAACTATTTAGCTTCTAGGAATTATAGGATATACATTTTAACAATACGTTTAATAATCATCAATTACAGCTATCAAGTAGGTTCCCTATTGTATGCTCGCAACGAATAGGGGAAATGTTCATAAGTAATTAGAGAAAAATTTCAACTTCAGTTTCAAGCAAATATTCTCCAAAAGGCTCGTGGCCTTAATTACCTAGAGATTTGTAAAGGCGAAAAGCGGAACTTGTTTCTGAAAGCTGACCGTGTAAAATATGGTAATTACACACAATCTAGTAAATCACATAGTTCTAGGTCGACGGGAAGTACCCTATAAATTTTAATTCCCTTGAGAGTGCCGAAATATACCTTTTTGGGGCATAAACGGTCGTATCTTTTTTTTACGTTAACTTCGATTTGATTTTTTTCACTGACTTGACTATGTGGTTTTAATTTCAACTCGATACCTCTACGCATTCGTGAGATAAATGGTCTTAACGGACAGACAGAACAAAATGATCCTATAAGTGTTCCGTTTTTCCTTTTGAGGTACGGAACCCTAAAAAGTCTACAACCAGGAAATGTATTAATTATTCAAACTTATAGTACGTAATCTGGCTAGTACTCTTCTCGGATATAGGTTACTATTATCACACTAATATACCTGTTCTTAAGTTTTCTTATATCTAGTATTTTGTTTGAGTATAAACAACTCAATATATTAGAACTCTCTCCTTCTAGCATTCTTCATTACTAAAGAGGGATTATTGTGAAAAAACAGAGCAATGATGCACTCATATATATTTTATACGGTCCGATTTGATATAAGAAAGTAAATAAAATCTGTCAATCATGTTTATCTTTTAAAATGGCACAACTGACACATGAAAGAAAAGCGATATATTAGAGACCTCTCTACTTATCATTAAGGCAACTAGAATCGTGACCCTAGCCGGTTTCTAACACTTTCCTCTAATATTCCCATCGCTCACGTAGCTACTTTTGATGCCGACTGTACGGTACTCAAAAAAGATGAACATCGTTCTTTTATTTATTGAACAGGACTTGTACAAGTACCTTAGGTGTACGAAAACGTTACTTTCTTAATTTATAACGTATATTCGGTGTATATTCGATTTACCAATTTCTTTAAGGGAGATTCTAACTAAGTACCATATTATTGCAGTTTACTTTGTTAATTAATCTAGGTGCATATAGCACAACGTGTTTGTGTTAGGCGTAAATTACCTACCTATAGAATTGAAACTCCTTCAAATACCTCACAAGCGGATATTGACTGTTGAAAATAATATTTAGAAAACAGTTTGATTGTTAAAAAGTACCTACCAGCTAATGCACTTCTTAATAACGACGTCCAAAGGGGTGTCTATTATTTTATCGAAATACCTTACATCGATTTTCATTTCACCGAAAACTCTTCGACGAATTTCATTAGGTTTTTTTCTAATCACATAATCATCAATTCATTGCATTTTATATAATCGAACCACTTTTCATAGTTAATCGTTTCGAATCCGTCTCTGGTCGTAGCGTAACGGTACATCGAATTTACCTTTCATAGAAATATTTGTTATTCATAGTATTAATTTAACGTAACATGATTCACAGATAGTAGGTTCCATATAGTATTCTTTCCAAGAACAATCTTTCTGGTCTTATATAAAAAAAATAACCTCGAAGATTAAGACGGGAGCCAAGCTCCCGTCTTAAACTTCTAACCTGTCCGCATTATAGTCGGTTTTGCCCTAACAGGTCTTTTGTACATTTTGGGTTTTGGGTATTTTTGTTTTTGAGTACTTTTACAGAGTACACCAAGAATCTGGGAAAATTTTAATTTTAGTCGTACTTATATCAAAAATAGTAAACAGTGGTGAAATGATGTTCTAGGTAATAAAAATTTTGGGAACTGACACCTTCGTTAAACCAAAATTATACTTAAGGCCATTCGATGAACGACTACGTCGATGAACAAATAAGATACTGAATTAAAATTCGATGAGTTGTTTCTTGTGTAAAAGGTAATTCGATCAAATGTTTGAGCGATCTAACGAAGTTCGATGAATGATTCCTAAGTGACAATAAAATTCTGCGAATAGTGTTATAGGAAACGATAATCGATGTAACTATTTTCGGTAAAATGATGGATTCCCGCCCTAAGGCATTTAAACAAAAATACTACACTACACTTAAAACTAGGTGATGTAAAAATAAATAAATATTTGTGGACAATCTTTTACAAATCAACCTAGTCTCAAACTAAGCAAAGCTTGTACTATGGGTATTAGGCGATGTGAACTAATCTATAGATATCAAAGAACAAAGCGGCTATTACCTATAAGGCAATGACTGTATAAGAAACAAATTACGATCGTTCGTCGAATTAATATTCATACACAAAAATGAAAATTCCCCAAATACCACCACCACACCACCAGCATAAATAATTGGAGCAAGGTTACCTGCACGATGCCTTCAGCCGTATCTTTGCGTTCAAAATCGATACGACGGTAACATCGCAATAAAATACGAATCGAATTATAAACGAACTCACCTCAAAACGAATCAGTTTGTAGTGATTTCAGTGTCACTGGTACTTGGTTTTAGCTACTGTTTGGCTCTGGTTCACTGGTTCCGTAAATGGGTCGCGGCGCGAAAAGATGCACATTGCACGGCGATGGCCGCGTCTTTTGAACTGGACAAGGACAGGCTTCATATTGTGGTTTTCTTTGTAAAATGCATCGCTCTCTACCGCGGGTATGAATGAAACGTCCTGATAACATTCGATTAGCGTTACAGTTATGCAATTTTCCTTTGTTCCTGGTTTCCTTTGTTAAATTTGGTTATATTGATACGGATATTTTTCTTTATTTTACGTGTCTTGAAAAGTCTTGAAAGCTTATCGTGTTTAACAGGTAATTTCGGCACCATTGGCTAGTTAGTCTTAAATAATGAATATTTATGAGCAGTGTGTTAATGATGACTAACATACTTACTCATTTTCTTTTACTTAATAATTATTTTTAAGGTTCCATACCAAAATGGTAAAAAGGAACCCTTATGGTTTCACTTTGTCTGTCTGTCTGTCACGTCGCTAAATATTTCAAGAACTACTTTTGCTATCGATTTGAAATTTGGAACAGTTATAAAGAACGGTAACCTAGATGCATTGAACATGTTTTTCTTTAATATATTTTGTTAAATTCTGTGAAAAATGACAGATAACAGGTTGATCAAAGTTTGAAATTCCAGTGAATATGTCAAGTGGGGTGTCATATGAAAGGGCTTGAATTGCACATTCTGAAACATTTTTTTACGTTGAGTCATTTTCGATTTATGAAGGAAAATGTAAATAAAATATATGGCGCTGTACTCATGGCGTTCAATTTCTACACCATGCTATTGAGATTTTCCTGTATGAATAGAGTTGGAACCGGTACACATCTGTGTACGGTACCCTCGGTGCGCGAGTCGGACTCGCTCTTGACCGGTTTTTTTTTTATTTCACTGAGCATAAAGCATAAGCACAACTATTAAGTAATATAAGAAATATAGGCGCATTATTCGGTTGAAAAGAGAGACATCCTTTACCCGAGAATTTAATAGTGGATTTAAAATTTTACGTCGTATTTTATATACCCTGAATCAAAATAGATTTTGTTATAACAATAACAAACAACTTAAAATAAATTTTATTATGTACCAAGGACTAGTCCGTTACAACTTTTCCGTTATATCACTAGTATTGTAAGTAAAATATTGGAATTACAAGTTACATTTTTATCGATTAACATATAATAATAATAAATGTAAGAAAAATATACCCTATAAATATTAACGGCCTTTAAAGTTCAATTTATTTGAATATTTTACAAAGTGTCAATGTAAAGTCGATTTTTGAATACTCCCTAATTCATTATAGGCATTACTTCTAACTAAAAGTAGGAAGGTATATTAGTCTCTACCTAAATATATAAATACTAAGGTTTAATCGTTGTTTACTTTTGTAGCTACTTGATGAACACGTTTTAAGTAATAACGCTCTTCTTGACATACAAATAAAGTCTAATTTCTTACGCCCCCGAATATTCACTAAAATAATTATTTTGATTTTTAATTTCACCTTTCACATCTGGATATCGATTTTACGTCAAAAATCTACTCGACTCCTGTAATTTACATATTAAATACAAGGGCACAAACAGCTGTTTCGCGACTTACCGAGAGTCCAGGGTTGCAGCCGGCCGTCAATGAGTTCTTTCTGAACTTAGGAATGCAGATCTGCATTGAACTCTTCGCCTCAGGGGGCCCAGCACAACCGTATTCGTCACTCCTGTCGTTTCTCGTCAAGTTTATGTTGTTTGTGTTGTTCACTTTGACCAGGATATTGCAGGTTTGCGATGCGATTTGGAACAGGCCCTCTTCTAGGTTCCTCTTGTTGTTGTACTGACGGTTGAAGTGGAGGTAGTCCCACCAGGAAGGCATGGTTTACGCGCGCGAGCGGCGGGAGACGGCACGAGCGACCGCGGCGGGTGGCTGTCGAGCAATGTGCCACGGGTAAGTAGCAGCCAGACTTGCGCGGTAAAAAGTTTTTACTGCACTAGTAGACAAAAATTACAGTGAATGTGCTTAAGATAAACACGTTAAAGCTAACATTTGAGCTTTTAACATTATCTTGTTTAAACAAAATATGACAGGGTGACCACTATTTACTACAACCAAAATTCCCTGACTTTTCCCGGTTTTCCAGGCGTTTCTTCAAGTTTTTCCCTGACCATAATCTTAAATGTAATAAATAAAAAATATGTAATTTGAACACGTTTTTTCAGAATTATCTGCTAGCAAATTACAATTTATAAATACAATGAATTTAATACATAAACGGAAATAATAAGAAGTAGTATCTGAATAGCTCAGTTGGTAAGAGCGAAAGCATTGTTAGACGGAAGTCGTGGGTTCACTTGGACATGTTTTCTTGTGAAACTACGCATTGTAAATACCTATTGTTCTTTTTTCCTCATTTTTTTTAATTCTCTTTCGTTGTTTACCACTCGCATTTACTTAAGTAGGTTAAGTAGTATCATTATAATTAAGCATATTTTTGGAGAAAATTACTGACTGTCGAGTTTTTTTCGGCATTTCTTCTCAGCAGTGGTTTCATGAGAAACGCTAGTAATTTTTGATTTGCAAAAGTGCCATTGGGGCCTACTTGCAGAATAAAGTTCATTTATTTCATTTACATAGAGAGACAAATTTTTTCCCTGACCTCCATTAAATTTCCCTGACAATTCCCTGACTTTTCCATGACTAGCGAAATTCCCTGACTTTTCCCGGTTTTCCCGGTTTTCCAGAAAGTGGCCACCCTGATATGAGTATCTATGCTACACGCTTTGCGAGAAAGCTATTACAATAAAGGATACATTATTTATTTATTTATTTACTAACTTTTGCCCGCGACTTCGTCCGCGAGGAAGTCTTTTATATCGTTAGTGGATGATTTCCGGGATAAAAACTTTCCTATGTCCTTTATTTATTTATCGTATGGCAATTATTTCGAACCGTGAGATCTTCGAGAAGACAGTACGGTTGCCAATTTTTGTTGCACTTTTAGCACCACCCAGGGGTCACGTGTAGGGTAGCGGTGGGTCACCAGAGAGTACTGGGTGGGTACTCCCTACGGACGTGGTGCAACTTCGACCCCCCTTGTCAAGTGCGTGGGCAACTTGACTGTTAGAAGTTCTCAAGCCGCCCGAGGCCTCTAAGTCGGCTTAACGACTGCTATAATCTTTCTGCTTTGCCTTAAGGTTGACTGGTAGAGAATGCTTTTGGCATTAAGTTCGCCTTTTGTACTATAAGTTTTTCTTTTGTGCAATAAAGATTAAATAAATAAATAAATAAATATTAGAAGCCGGGATCAACGGCTTAACGTGCCTTCCAAAGCACGGGAGCGCTCAGATAATAACCACTCAAAGCGGTCACCCATCCAAGAACTGACCTGGCACGACGTTGCTTAACCTCACATACCGCACGCAGTACGCGGGCGCCGCTTGGCCACGAGAGCTTCCTATGTCCTTCTCGCGATGCAAACCATCTCCATGCCATATTTTATCTAAATCCGTTTAAGCGGTTTATGCGTGAGAAGGTAAGGTTTATTTATTTATTTATAAAGGTACACAAACAGCTGTCTGAGTTACTTTCGCATTTATAATGGACCTTTGCCCTCGACCTCGTTCGCGTGAACATCCATATTAAATTCTACTCCGCTGTCATACATTGCGAGATGATTTCCGGTAAAACATGTATTTCATGTTTAAATGTATAGAAGATATCAGGCAACAAGGCCCATATTCACGTATACCTTACAGATAACATACATATCAATAAAAGAAAACAAAAGAGGTCATTTAGGCGACATAACGGTGTGGCTCCTCTGCGTCGTCAGCTCTGATGTTGGGTTCGGGAGGTTGCACTCGGTCAGTGTCAGTCCGACCCAGGTCGGGCCTAGCTGAGTTTCTTGCTGGACTCTTCTCAGCTAGGCTAGGTTTAGTGAACCAGCGACAAAACTCCCAGTAGCTCGATTCCACTCACACCTCTGATTCGGTTGAAACCGCTCAACCAATCTCACTGGAGCGCAAACTCTTAGAGTATTCCAGTGTTCTAACCACACGCGTGGTCGTGCCGGAGGTTTTCCCCTGGATTTTCCCCAGGCTACTCTCCAACCGCGCACTCCTATCGCTTTATTGGGCCCGGCCTATAAAGCCACAGTGAGGTTCAAAAAAAAAACTAGGTCAGCACTCGCTACGGTGGAGACTCGCTGCGGCACGCGCACCACAAACGAGCTGAAGTGCACGCAGTGGCGCAAATGCAGCTGGAACCCCCTCAGCGACTAGCCACTATTATACTGCAGACTATTGATACTGAAGATTATTTTAAAAGCACACAGAAAGCTTGCATATTACATGAATATTTTAAATTGATTCACCCACGCGCTTAGCTTTAGAAAGACTCAAGGCTACCCTGTTATATCAAAGCTAGCTTAAGTATTAAGTCCTTTCAAGATTGGTTTCATAAAAATGGCGGGATATCGCTAACTCCGGACTAGTGATGTTCCGAATGTCGGTAAAAATAGTTGAATGAATACGTACCATCAACACCGCAGCTAACTAACAATCGTAAATAAAATATACATGCGGAATGTACACGAATAAGATATCACTATAAACTATTTGATTTGCATATAGTAAACCATCATGTTGTTCTTGTTAATTGTAGTTGGTTGAATGCGAATATATTGTCAGCCCGGGCCTAGCTGAGTTTCTTGCTGGATTCTTCTCAGCTAGGCTTAGGTTTAGTGAACCAGCCACAAAACTCTCAGTAGCTCGATTCCACTCACACCTCAGAGTCGGTTGAAACCGCTCAACCAATCTCACTGGAGCGCAAACTCTTAGAGTATTCCAGTGTTCCAAACCACACGCGTGGTCGTGCCGGAGGTTTTCCCCTGGATTTTCCCCAGACTACTCTCCAACCGCGCATTCCTATCGCTTTATTGGGCCCGGCCTATAAAGCCACAGTCAGGGTAAAAAAAAAACAATGTATTTCGATCCTCTTTAAAAACTGGTTCGAATGGTATCATCAAAATAAATATGCATATATTATTTGTGGTATGAAAAATAACTTCACCTACCTAAAAAGTTAACTTTATAGGCAACATCTATGCGACTAGCCCATAGATTTATTAGGTGTACTTATTCATCAATACATTTCCCTATAAATATGTAAAGCCGTGACAGTTCGTTCCTAATTCTGTAGCTGAATTACAACTCGTTTGATACAATGTATGACTATAGACTCCGTTGAAATAGCATTGCAGATGTCGTTTCACAAAACGTCACGATAATAATGTAAGTACGATAATAACGAGAATAGAGCCAGTGGCCTAATAGTAGGTATCTTACGGTTCTTCGATTTGTTCGCCCCGTTAACCCCACTAAAAACTAGAGCAGATATTTTCAGCCGACGACGACAATACGACTATATATTTTTATTATATTTTTCACTTCTTATGCTCGAAAAGTGTGTCATATTAGACTTGTCAAGCGGGGCTAAAGTAGTACATTTAACCCCTAGGGAAAATATGAATACATATTTATGATTTACAAAACATTCAATTTAGACCAATCATAATACTTCACCTATCACAAAACACTAATTTAACTCTTTAAAAAATATTTGGTATTGGGTATTAACAAACCAGAATACAGCTTTACTAAAATCGACCAATCAGAAAACAGAATTCATTTCTCTAAAGAGTCTAAAGATTAAGTTTGTAGTAGTCCCTATTTCACAATAATTAAAAAAGTGATCAGTTCGTTCGAGCAACGCTTTGAAGCGCTCAATGGAAGATGAGTTAGCTTTTTTGCACGTGAATGTTGCGCGCGAACCGCGGTGTCTATTTTGTGTGTAAAGCATGAGAACAATTTAGAAAAAAAAACATGCTGCCAAATTACATATAAGTTCGCCGTGGAATTAATTGTTAATTTTGGATGGCTAACCTTTGTTTATTTATTTTCTCGCAATCGAAGTGAAAAGTAGAGTGTATAACTCTGGTCTAAAAGCCATATTACCCCTCGAACTATTTTCCCTCACTTTGTTCGGGAAAATAACTATCTCGTGGTAATATG
Organism: Epiblema foenella; assembly: GCA_963556455.1. Classification (NCBI taxonomy): domain Eukaryota; kingdom Metazoa; phylum Arthropoda; class Insecta; order Lepidoptera; family Tortricidae; genus Epiblema; species Epiblema foenella. The sequence continues at coordinate 16,336,959 of OY747107.1, read as the reverse complement.
GCTCATTTTAGACCCTTACCATACAATCTACTATTTATGCACACTTAAAGATCCCTTAAATTCGGGTCAAAACTGACATTACTACTTACAAAAAATATAAATATTTTTCAGATTCGCTGACATTTTTTTTCAGTAAGTATGACTTTCGTATTTTGGTTCCATATTGTATTAATCTAAACTGTAACTTTGTCCGAATAAAAGGCTGTAATTTTTTTTTATACTCTACCCTGTAATTGAAAACCGGTACAAACGTGAGCGGTACACATTATACCGGGACTAGTCACGTTCTAGCGTGACGTATTGAAGTACAGCTGTGCCTGTAACTCGATAACGACTTGAAGCCCCGAGCTATTGAAGCTTTGAAGGATTTCGTAACAAGTTTCACACTAACAAATTTATAGCTCTTATGTGTATCGCATGAATTGTATTGTGTATTTCTCAGGCAAAAGGAGACTGTTTGTCAATGTCATTGAGAACGATTTCAAAGGAAATAGCACCTTATTGACGTCGCTAAAACCTACACTTTTGCTTGATGACACAATTATAAATATTATAGAGTGACAAATGAAAGACGAGAATGAGTTTTTATGGAACATTTTATATGGCAACACAACCTGAATCGTCAAATGTCATTGTTCTATGAAATGAATGAATTTTTGATACTTACGTTTATCCTATTTTACTCTTCGCTACTCATTATCTACTACGAGTATAATCAAATTACGTGCGGACTTATGTCAGGTTAACTTAAATATTTTTATTTGGCATGAAATTTTATATGGTGATCGATTACCTATAACATGGGTCAACATAGGGTACTTTTTAACTCATGAATCGGTCAAGTTCACATGTGTCATGCGGGCATAGATATTTTATAATATTAGTTTATAAAATAGTTTTAAATATTAAATATATTACAAATGTCAAGACTGCTTTTTGCGTTACGCGTCAGGGATACCACACCAGCGATTTTTGAATTTGCCGCCATTTTTCATTCTCATCTATCATTTACCAGACTAATACGAATAATTCCAAGCGTTCATGTCATGGCCTATCACTTACTGCATAAACGCATCGATCAAAGCCTTGTTACTGTTAGTACTTAGTTTTAACTAGCAACGTGCGCTCCGGTTTATCTGATAGCGACTTTCTTACTATTAGGATATTTTTCCGACTACCATTACCCACTAAACTCGACTTTTGAGACTCTTAATGCGACCATCGTAATAACGAGCAATATATTTTCTCGATGGCACATACATTATTTTCCACTGCGTTATCATTTAAGTATATATATAAAAAAAAAACAAAAAAAACTTTTTATTTACCAATTTTTATTTTGGTCTTTGTATATTTCCATAGAGTTAACTACATGTCGTCGGTTGACAACCAAAACTCACTATCAAATCTGTCACTACTCTTCGAAACCTCGTATCTCAGTACTGAAACGATGCTGAGATACGAGCTTTATTTTGAGTAGGTATTTGTTACTTAGTGAGTATTGTTTTGTGATAGGTAAGAATGTATCAGAGTAAGTTGTGGTTACTTATAATTAGATAAGCATCTGCCCCTAATGTAAACTAGATATAAGAGCATGTCTTATGTATTATCTGTTGGTAATCCTTAATAAATAAATATAAAAATCTGATAAGCAACTCCATAAAAAATCGAAACTAACTAAGGAAAACCGGCCAATTGCGTGTCGGATCACGCACGATGATGGGTTTCGTACTAACACCTACTAGTCCACATTTAAAACCTCTGCCCAATGCATTGAATCTAAAAAGGTATCTTTATAGGAAACTTACAGCACTTACGACCTTTTGTTTGAACAAGATTCAAAAACCGTAATACCTACCTTGTTCAAACCAAAAACCGTTGAAAGTATTTCTTAATGCACACCACCTCATTTTTTCAGAATTTTGAACCTCATTGTTTGGAAATTAGAGGGGAATACACACTTTATGATTTTGACAGTTAACATCTCACCAACAGTTGACATAAATGGAAAAGTTTTTAGAAACCTCCATATCATTTTTCAAGGCCTGTCGAGAGTACCTCAAGTGAAAGCTGAATAATTAATATTGTTTTATGGACATTTGAACGTAACAGTTAAGACCATTAGGGAATACCTAGAACTTTAGCATCACGCGACGCACTACCAACTAATGCATGAACTAACGCCGAGCCACTTTGTTCCTTATTACGAAGAGTTTAAAGTCTATGTTTCCTTTGAAGCGTTACACATGTATAATTGCTCGCTGACCATAAAACTAGTAAATGAGTTTACTAAGTATGACATTCGGTGTTGACTCAGAGGGGCTACCGCGAACTGAAAACGAACGAAGTTCGAATATCTCCCTCTCTGTCGCGCTTGCTAATACGTTCCACAGAGAGGGAGATATTCGAACTTCGTTCGTTTTCGGTTCGCGGTAGCCCCTTAGGCGAGCCAATGCGGTGTTACTATAAACTATTATCGACGATGAACCTTGGATAATAAACATTAGACAATTCGTATTTTATTTTACCTCGCGGTGTTACTACGCACTGTTTTATCGACGATAAGTCGATGACCCTTTGATAACAAGTCATAAACATTATGTGTCCTTTTGCTTTTATGTAACCCTTAACGAGGAATGTACTATATAGGACCAAATTATTTTGAACTTTATGAAATGAAATCATTTATTCTTCAATTTAGGGATGTTACATGCACTTATGAACGTCAAAAAACTACCACCGGTTCATAAAATCCACCTCTGCCTCGAGAAGAACCGGCGTAAGAAACTCGGTGAGGTGTCATTTTTTCAAAACAATATACAATGTATATTTTTATATAACAGTATCATAATACTACAGAATTCAAATGCTACAGTATAAACATACATACATATTTTTTAATATTAAGGACAAAATATTTCTGTGTTAGATTACTTGTGCGGGTCGCTATCACTGCCAAACATCCCTATCCATGATGTAATCGTTTATCTTATAATATGCTTTTGAAATAAGTGTCTGTTTCACGACAGACTTAAATTTAGAATCCGTAAGTTCAGTAATGTGTCTTGGAATTTTATTGTAGAATTTTATACAATTTCCCAAAAATTTTAGCTTACTATAATAAGGTCCAAAACCAATGAAAAATGAGGTATTGACCTCCTGGTTAAGGTGTATACATACGTGCCACCTCCTCTAGTCCTACCGGTATGCCAAAAAATGCTGCAAGTGGTGTTAAAAGCATGAAAATCGGAACGATTGATATGTAGTCCATATGAATCAATTTGACCCTTAGGAGCAAAAAAAGGAGAGGACTTATGACGTCACCTTTTTTTGTATAGGAAAAAATGTTCAGAAGCTTTCCGCGCAGGTTCTAATTAAAATATATCACATCATATTACATTTCAGTTACTCGTTTTACATTAAAATATGATTTTCAAAACATACCAAGTTTGGGCTCCTCCAGAGAACAAAAGATGATGAAACAACTCCTCTCCTTTTTATTAATTTTTTGGTCCTAAGGGCTAAATTGATTCATATTGCCTTCATTTATATCAACATTCCGATTTTCTTGGTTTTAACACAATTGGCAGCATTTTACTGAATTTAGGGATGTACCAATGAGACTCCCTCATTTGTAAAACGTGGAGGCCATATTCTACCTCAGGGTCATACGCTGATTTAGGTTCGCGTCTTTTCTGTGGACATACCAAAAATTAAGGGCTACAAAGCTTAATTTTGGATTGGACCAGTAAACCGCGTAAACAGTGTCTCCGTTTCTATAAACCCCTGTAATAAAAACATAGCTAACATGCACATAAGCCGTTAACTATTGACCACAGGAGGGACGACTTTTGTTTTTCAACTAAGTATGACCCCTCAATATTAATTAGGTATCAATTATATTATCAATGTGTTAAATGGACTCATTCTGGTAATTGAACGCGGGCGTAGGAACAATTACATCGATCTAATCATTAGAATCCGAAATGTTGAGTAAAGATCTGTGCCCGTACCATGAGTTTGCATGACCGTACTCGCTAGCGACTGTGTAAACGATTTAGTATGCCGATTCTTAGTTCTATTGAGTAACCGCCAGAGGCGCTGTACTTTTCCCATGCAAATTTTTACGCTGTCGCTAGCGAGTACGGTCATGTAAACACATGGTAAAGGTACTGGAGTCTATTTTACGTCTATTTAAATCAGATTTCATCAGCGCTCGCAATCGCGCCAGCACTACGCTGAGACAGAACCATTTCGGGCAATACCTTATTCTTCTGTTTTTATAATAAAAACAGAAGAATTTATTTATTTTCTTGTTCTTTTTGTGTTTTGCACGAATAAATATTCCTGATTTCTGATTTAAGCGGGGTTTTCTCTGCGAGCGGAGCTGACTCTGTTTAACTCACAACAGTAAACTGCATATAAGCAATTCCTCCAAGAAACAGTCTATCATTAATATGCTATTTCGCTCTATGCCACCGTATCATACAGTACATTGTAGATAAAGTGCGTTTAACGTTGCGACTACGTAAAAAATTGTATGGGCAAAAGTACAGCGCCTCTGGCGGTTACGCAATAGAACTAAGAATCGGCGTACTAAATCGTTTACAGTCGATAGCGAGTACGGTCATGCAAACTCATGGTAAAGGCACAGTACTTTTATCTCACGAGCGCGGGGTAGCCATAGTTGTAGTTGTGACACATACGAACACATAGATAATGTGAACTCATGGCTCCTTCGCTGACGCACACATAGACAATGTGTATGTATAACTGAACACACAACCATGGCTCACCCGCGTTCGTGAGATAAATGTACTGTACTAGGAATATATTCTTAGAACTAAAATAATAAATGATGAGCATAGTAAATTCAAATTCAAAGTCAAATGGTTTATTGCTTTTCATGTGTACATGGTGATCGTAATAAAAACACATATAGTATCAACAAGAACCCTGTGAGGGTATAGCAACGCAACTAAGACTAGGTTGGTACATGCTAAAAACTTAGGCATAATTTTTTATACAAAATAAAATATTTATATATATGTTCAGTAGGATCACCCTATCACTTACCACAACTAAACATCCCTTTAGCTCTTTTTTTAACATGACTGTGGCTTTATAGGCCGGGCCCAATAAAGCGATAGGAGTGCGCGGTTGGAGAGTAGCCTGGGGAAAATCCAGGGGAAAACCTCCGACACGACCACGCGTGCCCTTTAGCTCGCTCATTTGCATATCAAAGGTTACCCGTAACCAAACAACTTCGTCGTAGCTGCCTGCTACGATTACGACGCTACGCCGTAGCGTAATGCGGCGGCGTAGCACTTTACGATATTACATTTCTGCACTAGTCGCACGATACTGTGTTCATGTCACACGGCCCCTATACCACAAAACTTTACAAGTCTACAAATCGACAAAATTGAACAATTTTCCATAGAAAAAGTTGAATTTATTAAATTGTACGCTTGTAGAGTTTTGTAGTATAGGCGCCAGGCCATAAACTGGCAATTACGCGAGGAAAATCCCACTTCCTGACCAGGGGAATTGTGTACTTACCACGGGCAGTAATAACGAAAGCCTCAGACCATATATTCATCGCCATTGCCTTCGGCTCGGCCGTCAAATACCTGCGATCTGAGACATTCTTTGTTTTACCGCTCTAGGTCTAACCTACAGCGACAGAGACATAGAGAAACGATCTCTTTACAATTTTTGTACATTCATTTGTAGATTATATTAATCATCATCATCATCATCATCATTTCAGCCGAAAGACGTCCACTGCTGAACATAGGCCTCCCCCAATTTGGGGGGGATTTGCCATAGTCGCCACGCTTGGCAAGCGGGTTGGCGACCGCAGTTTGATGGTGGTAATGATCGAAGGATGCTGCTGCCCACCCTCCGATTTTCCCTTATTCGCCTCCTACGAAACCCACGGGAAGAGATGAGATTATATTAATAGGTTCACATTATATTACATTTCATTACTATTAAGGTTTGTGAATTTTCCCTTTCCTGTTGCATTTATTGAAAATTACTGCTAAGGTAATTTATTGAAACAATAAGATAATGATAAGATTCTCAAAAGTTAAAGTTAGTTTTTTTTATAAGTTGCACCGGCACCGCCCACAACTTTTCTGCCTTGCCTTCAGGTTGACTGGTAGATAATGCTTTTTATATTATATTTATTTATATATTTTTTGGACAATCTTACACAAATCAACCTAGTCCCAAACTAAGCAAAGCTTGTACTATGGGTACCAAGTGACGATATACAAACTTATATAGATAAATAGATACTGAAATACATAGAAAACATCCAAGACTCAGGAACAAATATTCGTGTTCATCACACAAATACATGCCCTGACCGGGATTCGAACCCGGGACCTCTAGCTTCGCAGGCAGGGTCACTACCAACTAGGCTAAAGCGGTCGTCAAACCATTTTTGGCATTAAGTTCTCCTTTTGTTCTATAAGATTTTCTTTTGTGCAATAGATTAAATAAATAAAAGTATGTCATTAACGTTATCCCGGTAGTGCCTAGGTGCTTAGGTGCGTAGGCTTAGGCAGAAATCACATGAGGCTCTTTGGGCCACTTTTAGACCCCCCCCTCCCTTGGTGATCTTTGGTGAGGTTCTAGAAGACCCCCCCACGAAACCTCACGTGTATTTTTTTACCTATTAAAAATCTAGACAATAACGGTATTGTGTTAGTTGATATTGTGTTTATTTTCGTATGTGTCATGCAAGCGCTCCAAAATTTCAAAAACGTTAACAGACTCGCTGTTTTTGACGTGCGAAATGATGATTTATAATTTCCTACACGAGTAGATATTATTTCTCGGTATTGTAGGCACAGGGAAACGTGTGATGTCTACGTTGTAACCTCCCCCAACGTAATCAGTCGTGACGTTTTCATGACCCCCCCACCCTTCGGAATCTCCCATTGTTAAAAATACAACTCAAACATTTCTCTTTCCCTAGTTAGCAACATTTTTATATAAGACTCTGTGGTATAAAAAATGTCGTTCTATGAAAGTGCTCTCTGTTTTGTAAAAGATAGAAATAAAGAAATTAAGTAAAGATAAATATTTTATTGAATAAAATAGATCATGCCAGTAACCAATTCATTAGAAAAATAATACCCATGATTTCTGGATAAACCCTAACGTACAGTCGCCATCAAATATATCTGTACTCTTCAGGGTGCTCAAAAATATCTGAACATGCACCTTAACAATAGAGTGGTGTTCAGATATTTGTGAGCACCTCGTTCGCTCCGATATATCTGATGGCGACTGTACGTGAATGGACGGTTGAAACACTCCGTGGCCATACCCACCGCCCACGTAACCACGTAAAAGTGTGACATTAGGATCGAGTTCAGAGCTCCATTTCCGTTGCGCAAACTACTTCAAGTTTCTGGCACTGTCGCTCGCTGTACAATTTTAGACATGCTGCGGAAATTACCTTACCCTTTCTATCCGATGGAGTCATATTATTTCTATCTTCCTCTGCTTATAAGGCAACCCCCAGGCAAATTAGCTTTCAAGCGAATGCTTCGTAAACATCTGTTGACAGAAGAGTTTAGATAGCGTCCATCATATATATATGTATATATCAAAATGTATTCGTTTATATTTGTCTGTATATAAGTAAATGAAATAAATGAACTTTATTCTGCAAGTAGGCCGCAAAGGCACTTTTACAAGTCAAAAACTACTAGCGTTTCTCATGAGACCACTGCCGAGAAGAAACGCCGAAAGAAACTCGACAGTCAGTTATTTTCTCCAAAATATGCTTATTACAATGATACTACTTAACCTACTTAAGTAAATGTAAGTGGTAAACAACAAAAGAGAATTGAAAGAAAAACGAGGAAAAAATAACAATAGGTATTTACAATGTGTAGTTGCACAAGAAAACAAAACATGTCGAATCGTTTGATATGCTTTCCTGCAAGAAATGTGTCAACTAGATACAATGAACATATTAGACTCTTTACGCTATTTAGGTATTTGGTTTGGGCCATGCATTTCTGTCTGTTAGATAGTCCTCAACCCTTTTAAGCCTTTGATAATTATGTGTATTTTATTTTTATTTTATTAAAGTCTGTTGTACTCAACGTTTCTACATTTTCCTGCACGGTTTTTAAGTGTCTCTGTTTAGCCCTGTGGTTGACTGGTGGAGAATGCCATTTGGCATTAAGTGCGCCTTAGTAAACTGTATTTTTTGTGCAATAAAGTATAAATAAATAATAAATATCTTTTTAATTTGATGGTAAGACAGACATTATACATCTTTAAAGAATATGGATTGTCATTATATTTTCAATCAAGTTTCTTTTCTTTGAAATTATTTATGGTTTGAGTACCTATTGTAATACATTTAAATAGGCAATATGACAAAAAAAATATCATGCAATTAGAACAAGTTTTTAGAGAAGATCAAATATTTGTATAGGACCAACTATATGAGAGAGGTAGGGCACAGCAAAATGTCAATTTACTCGAATTTGGAGCAGCCCAACTGGGGAAGTACCTCCGCCTTGCAGAAGACCACAGCCATAATAACATTATCTACTATACAAGTATGTAGTGTTGTGTTCCTGAAGGTGAGCAAGGTTGCCAGAGCTCCCGAGGATGCACTGTGTTGAGAGCGAGGGACTTAAATTTGTCCCTTCTGTTGTCAACACAGTGCATCCTCAAATTTTATAACGGGTCGGCAACGCGTACGTGATTCCTTTGGAGTTTCGGGCGTCTATAGGCTGCGGTGGCCGCTTACCATCAGGTGGACCGTAAGCTTGTTTGCCATATATATAAAAAAATAAAATAAAAAAAAACTAGGTAGCTATGTCATAAATTGTAATATGAGTCATCATCCCTCTTATATATATTGATAGATTTGACTTGTAACTTACAAGTTGTAAGTGCCCTTTGTCCTATTTGCAAAATGAATGTTTCGATTTTGATTTATAGTGATCTCGTTAGTGATTAGGTATAAACTAGATTTTACCCGCGACTTGGCCCCAGTAGTTCTTACTCGTTAATCGCTTTAGCTGATGTTTGTTGCTATTCAACTCTAGCAGGCATACCCAGCTTTAATTACCTACCAAATACAAACCCTCCGCCACTTTTTTCATCGTATGTATTTCCCTTCCTTTTTTTTTATCCTGACTGTGGCTTTATAGGCCGGGCGATAGGAATGTGCGGTTGGAGAGTAGCCTGGGGAAAATCCAGGGGAAAACCTCCGACACGACCACGCGGCTGGTTTTGAACACTGGAATAGGTACTCTAAGATTTTGCGGTCCAGTGAGATTGGTTGAGCGGTTTCAACCGAATCTGAGGTGTGAGTGGAATCAAGCTACTGGGAGTTTTGTCGCTGGTTCAGTAAACCTAGCCTAGCTGAGAAGAGTCCAGCAAGAAACTCAGCTAGGCTCAGTCTGGGTCGAACTGACTCTACCCGGTATGCGGCGGGACGAATAGGGACTATATTAGTTTGTGTTGTCGCGATCGTGCGGTGGACTTCCCCGCCATTTTGGGTTGGACACAGAGTAGAATGCTGGTGGAATTGACACTTAAAGGTAGGTCCCTAACTTCGAAATTACCTACATAATCTCAACAAAAAATCTTTTCAACGAAAATACTCGTCAAATAGGAAATTATCAACATTCAAATAACTTTTCTTATCATAGTCAATAAATCGGAGGTTATCAAAATAAAGTACTATATACATAAGACTTATGTAGGCATGTTATTAAGTCGTTTGACCTTGACCGATCAAACGATATACTGACCGCAATTTGACCCAAGTAGAGCCAATTGATCTCATACCTTACAAACTATCAGCCTTATTCATAAAAAGTTAGAGCCTCCTTGAAGGCTCCTTGAAGGTCCGATGCTAAAAAGCATGATTCATAAACGTCTGCTAACGCTAATCAGTCCTTCAAGGCTCTGCTAAATGGTCCGAAAGTTAGTGGACCGTAGACCCTTCTTTATCTCTCTGTTAACTCACAAAATGGCCGCCACAGACTTGAACAGCTGATTTTTGACAAGAGAAAAACCATACGCCAGAGAAGTGTGCTAAATCGAAGGGATTCTGTATTGTGGGTTTTCCATGGGTTTTCTTAATTAATCATCTTAATTGGGTGTTTCTGAAGATAGGTACGTGTTGATTTAAAACTTGATATATGTTCCAAATAAAATTACAATGATTAACATAGTTAAGTACTGCTTTTTGCACTTGCAGTCAGCAGCAGAAGTAGTTAGCTACGCGTTCGACTTTAATAGAAGGGAATAAAAGCGTGTGCAGATCATTATGGTCAACTCGCCCGCGTAGCTACTTTTGCTGCTGACTGTACAACACTAGGTACACACGGATCGGAAATGGCGGGTGTTTTACGATACCTAAGTACCTATATTTTTGTTACTTTCGCGCAATACAAGGTAGCTATCCAGGCAATAGGCTGGCTGAGGAAGTATAAACCACTACAACCGCGACGTCGCTAGATGTATAACAAAAGGGAAATCTTATCGCATTCTTCGAATATTCTGGTCACAAACTATGTCTAACGCGAGACTGTGGCAGATAGGTAACTAACCAGAAGCCCACAACAAGTGGCGATGGAGTGGACACCCACTTCGATGATCGGATTGCTACTTGTCCAAGCAGTGCCTCCGTTGACAATCTAATGGCAGAAGACGGCCGGGGCGTCCTCTGCCATTCTACATGGAGGAGGCGGGCTCTAATGGCCTCGGCTGGAAGGAGCTAGAAGAAGCCACGCAAGACCGTGACAAAAAGAGAACTCTTCTGCGAGCCTTATATCATTATCAAATCCTGTAGAATAGGTTTTGCTTGATAAAGAATTTCGACGGCGGTACCGGTTTGAAACTGACGGTCTAATTTATTGTCGAATTGTCAGGGCAGACGTCACCAAGGACCGGTATTGTTGGATGCAGTCAATGCACGCAACAATACCGGCGGCACCCATGCACCCAACAATCAGAACGACATCTTCAGCGAGTGCTCGCTGGAGATGTCGTTCTTAGTCTAACGCGTATGGTCGGTCGGGCGTAGCTATCGCTGTTGAAAGCATAGGTACGTGCATTCATATTATATGTATGTGGCCATATAAAAGACGCCTGACCGACAGTAGGTCGAGCACCGTTTCCCACCTTATAGAGCTAGGCAGAGAGAAGAATAACCCAAAAGCATATTACTGTACACAAAATTACTTGTATGTTTCTGACTGTACATTAAATAAAATCGGCGTTAAAGATGTCTACATTTTTACTTCTTATTTTATTAATAAGAAAAATGTGTGTACATCCTGTGAAATTTTCAGGCCCAATCTCTTCAACCAAGTTTATTTATATCTGAATTTGAGATGAATAATGTATATGACAAAGTTGCTAAAGAAAATAACAAGTCAAAAAAATAGTAGGTAAATGAAACTTCATGGACATATATAAAAATTAATATATTTGGAGGCAGCATGGGAAAACAATGAGTATAAGTTCAAAATCTTTTAATTTATTTACATTAAACACCCTTCTCACATTATTAATGTCTGGAGCCTCCTGGAGGCACCTGAACCAAAAAAGCATTAACCAGACAGACAGTTTGAGAAAGCCTTCGACAGACAAGAAAACAGTATTACAAACTACAGAACACCAAAATGTTAAAAAGAACCCTGTCTGGTAAATAAACATCTTTGTACTCGTCATTGCTAAGCAATTCGAACTACACTGGAATGTTCCTTATTCATCATCTAGCAGAGCCGGAGGCCGGGGCTTCCTGAGTTGCCAGTGACTTCGGCTGGTGTCATTTCTAGGGAGCAGGTTCTAACACTACTGGGGCTTCTAGGACTAGGTAGTGACAACTAGTGAGTTGTAGTAGCAGTCAGTACCTGAAAATAATAAGGAACATATTTAATAAAAATATTTTTTGAGCCGACATACTTTTATTTTTAACTTCCATCCACATTACTCATCTACATTAGTATAGTCAATAATATGTATGTCTCACATACTCTTTCTTCATAATTTTTTTCACCATCTGCTGGAAACAAGCATATAAACATAGACATATAATGTTATATCACAATGTTTGATTTGATTGTAACAGTTCATGTACAAGTATCTTCAAAAATACACTTAACAAAACAACTTTAAATAATCATGCAGTTAGAATCATCTGATGCCTACCTATGTAGGTAATTATTATATGATGTTAAAAAGGGGCTTGCCAGAGCATAATGTTGCAGCAAGTTTACTACAACAGCATTTTCAGGCAGACCCTGGTAACTACAATAACTTGATCCATTGCTTGTTGTTGGTCTCATATTATGAATATAAATGCTGCTTATAAATCTATACCTCCTTAAAACACATCTTATTTTTAAAAGTAAAGGTGTAAGAACTTACTGAATGGAACTAACAGGAACCCAATACTCATCGGTAGGTTCATCTGATTCAAGCATTTTATTGTTATGATAATTTGCCTGATTGACTGACATTAATTTTACAGGGAGGCAAAGTCAGATATTATTTTGGGGCTTAATCTAATCAACACATAAATAACATTATAGATGTGTAATATAATCTTTCAAGTATATTTGTTTTGTCCTAAACTTGCTAAAAACTATACCTACACTATTCTTGTACGAAATTGTAGGCACGTTGAACAAGAAAACATAACCTTGGACAGGTGTGTTTACCTACATTCACATTATCTAGGCATATTGACTTGATTTTAAATACTATAAACTACCAACACTCTCTTCATGTATACAGCCCTTTGTCATTTGGATTTAGATGGCAGAACGGCTGGTTACGATCTGGACACCAGTACTTAAATTGTACTCACTCACTACATAAAACATACCGACACAAGCACATCATACCAACCCGATTTATTGCGGCCGAATCGAAATCCTTGGCGTCCGTCTCGAGCTCCAGGGTCCGCCCACGAAGCTAGCTTGTGGTTATTTGGATTGGTTTCGGTATTTTCGTTTTCTATTACATCTACTCTTTCTTTTACCAGCTCTTGAAGCAACATCTGAAAATTATAAAACTGATTAGATTCCATAGAAACACTGACGGTAAGTAAGCAATGATCCACTTCACATATAACTCCAAACTAAGCAAATTTATAACTTTTCTTACTTTATCCTCCGCTGTCCAATTATTGCTTCCTTTTTGGTAGTATTCATTATTTAATCAAATCAAATACTCGCACTAAACTCGCGTGTTAGATCAAGTTTTCTGTTTTGTTTCCCGCTAATTAGCTGTCAATTTTTTTTTTAATTCACAGTGAAGTCATGTTTTTGTCTATGATTTGTCAAGATGGCCAACATAACGCGTCTAATCAGTCTGTCAGCAGCTCAACAACTAACAGAGGGCTAGCAAGCGTTTATGAATCATACTTCTTAACAAGCGTCCAACAAGCCTAATCAGTCTGTTAAGTAACAGACCGATCAAGCCTCAATTAAGGATTTTTTATGAATAAGGCTGTATGTCTCTAAGTAGTTATTTGTGTGTACAACTTACAGATTTTTGACTACGATCGGTGTGATGAATATAACAAACTGTCGTTGTGTTTATTATGTTGATGCACGAATACATGCCTACGTGTATTCGATCGTTGTCTGACCTTTTGACTCTAATTAAGGGCACCAAGACATATTATTTAAATTGAAAATACAGTTTACGACCCCTTTGGCCTAGTTGGTAGTATCGCTACCTCTACCAAGCTGGGGGCATTTATTTGTATGATGAGCACGAATATTTGTTCTCGAGTCTTGTATGTATTCTATGCAAGTATTTATATTTATCTGTATATGAGTGTACATCATCGTCTAGTTCGGAACTAGATCTTTTTTTTTATGAATGACTGAACAGCGATTGGCCTTAGGGTGGGTTGCACCAAACCGTCTGTAATCCTACCGCTTACGATTACAGACGTTCAAATCAACAGTTCGTTAAAATCTGATTGTATGGAAAATTTGACAAGTTTCTATGGGCTGACAGCTGCCAGCCATATTTGACGATGACTGGCCTGTGATCATATGTTGGTGCTACCGACCCTTAGTCTTTTAGATGACAAGGCCTAAGATGTAGCTCGCTGGTTCAGTAATAGCCTATTCACTCTTGCCTTGAAGATGCATTGTGTAAGATTGTCCCCAAATATTTATTTTCGACCCAATTTTATGATTGATTGCCTTTTTTGATGCAATAGTTGATATGTTATCATGGTTGGCTTATCACTTTTGGTAAAACGTCATCTAGTATAGGATGACTGAATTGTAGTTTAAAAAATCGGCCAAGTGCGTGTCGGGGTTCCGTAGTTGCCCAATCGTTACATTATGAGGACTTAAAAGTTCACAATTTTATATTTGGGTCATTGTCAGATTTAGGTTCGCGTCTTTTCGGTGGACGTATCAAAAGTTAAGGGCCACAAAGCCTAATTTTGGATTGGTCTAGTAACCCGCATAAACAGTGTTTCCTTAACTATAAATCCATGTAATAAAAACATAACTTACACGTACATAAGCCGTTAACTATTAACCAACGGGTGGATAACTTTCGTTTTTACAACTGACAATGACCCATTTACGAGGCCTATGTTTTTGACACGACTAATAACATTATCTAAGTAATTAGTGGGAATTGTATGAAAGTTTACTTTTCTAAGTACATTTCTTAAGTTCGGTCACTCATTAACTAGCAACTTATACTTACTCGTGATAGTTTTCCTATTAAATTCTTTATATATACTACTACCATGATTTCTTTCGCACGCCCAGTACCCACCGTTTAGCTGGCAGAGAAGGGGGGCCCTTGACCATAACAAAAATTATCACTTTAAACTTTAATATCACGCAGACGGATTCCTTAATCAAAAAATAGATTTAGAAGCCACATAATATTTTTAAATGAGCTATCTAACGATACCCAACACAATGGGGTTTGGAAGAAAAAAATATTTAGAGTAGCTCTCTTACGTTCAGTGTATGGGAGGTACCCTAAATCAATGTTTTTCAAGATTTTATTTTACCATTTTGTCAACGTAATTAATATGTATACTCATGCACAGCATTCTAGTATTAACGGATACTGAGCTAAGCCCCGGACAGGTGGACGGACATGGCGAAACTTTGTATTAATTTGAAAATAATGGTCAATACCTAACACCACACACACACACACTTAGGCATCATTTTTATTCAGTTTGTCTTTTAATATTTCACATATGTGTACTTATTGTATTTATTTGTCCATGGCATGGAGTTTCCTAATATGTTACGAATGATGACAATTAAACTAATTAACGTCATTAACCTAGTGTCTACTCCCAAAAAAAATAACAATACACAAGAATAACATGTGAATGGTAATTAACAGGCTCAGTAGATGATGGATTAATACTGACTAGAATGGAACTGAAGTTAATTTTACAAAATGGCTAAGGGTGGTATTCCACTTATCCATTTTCTTTGTCCAATACACATTTGATCAAAGTAATTGGATGATTTGATCAAACTTGGAAGGAACACCGACATTTGATCAAAGATTAGATGACATTAAAATCTACATGGCTGTGCATGAAAAAAAAACTTAGAGAAAGATATTAGACAAATCAAATGGAATGGATCTTCATCAAAGAAATTTGATTGGACAAAGAAATTGGGCAGTAGAATACCACCCTAAGAATGATACTAAATCATAAATTTTCAACTTTTATTACTTAGAAAATATCAGTAATATCAGGTATACAATAAAATCAATTAGTACCTTTTGAACACTGTTGCTAACTGTGGCTATAGCAATAACTGTCCATGCCATTTTCCAAAGGTTTAGATGCTAAAACCCTGAACTAAGATTCACCACTAATATCTTTCATCTCAACATCAGAAATGGACTCAGTATCATCTGGTTCATCCAAAAGTGCCTGCAACTGATGAATTGAAGTGACCAGTACATGGAATTGTTTCTTTCTTAAAGACAACCGACTTTCCAACTGCTGCTTTGTTGTTTCCAAACTGGCCAGTTCTGTTTTCAAAGTTCCAAGTCGCTCTAATGTTTCTTTTCTGTCTGGCTGTTCACTAATTACCTTAGCTAGCACATCATATTCTATCCTGTTCTTTCTAACTGTTTTGGCCTGCAGTAGATCTGCTTTACTCTTTTCTATGTTGCATTTAGCAACCTCTATTCCATTTTCGAGTATTTTCGATAAGGATTCGTAGCTGGCTAATTCAGCATTCATCATTTCAGAGCCTAGTTGAGACTTCGTTACGGCAAATTCACATTGCGCGAGTTGTGCTAGCATTCGATCGTGAGTTGCTTTACTAAAACGAATTATGATCAATTTATTATTTAACTCGCAAGAGAAACACGTTTAGAATAACAGTTTATTAAAAAATATGTTAGAAACTAACCTCTCTTCAGGTTTGTCATCGGTACTGTTACACCATTTGATTAGTGTTTTTAACAACACATTCAGTCGTCTATCGTCTCCGGTGCCATCGCCATCAATTAACAGACGACGACGGATAACATCTTCTGTAAATAACGGCCGCGACAGAGTAAAAACAGAAAACCTTGGTTTATAAACAACAATATTCAGATCGAAGTCTGGTGTAATACTCACCGTCTCCCATTTCTGTTTTTATTACTTAACAAATGAAATTACTGACTTTGAGTTGTATCTTTACTTATTTTCATGTAAATTCTGCAGTATAGAATTTATAAACCAAACATAACCTATAACGCAACACATACACGGGGGACAGGAATACACAGTCTGATAATACCCAGGCCGATGTGGTTTCCTATTATCGCCCCGAACCAAGTTTGCTCAGGGTGATAATACACGGGCCAATAATGTACAGCCCAGTAATCCGCCACCGGATCGGATTGTTGGCCCGGACGGAATTTGATAAAGCTCAGCCCGTTAATGCACGGACCGATAATTGGCGTCGACTTCCGCTACGAACCACAGATTACAAATATAGAGTGACATTGTAGGGATGTGGTATGTGTCTTTATTTTTACGATTTTAACTGACTGTTTCAGATTTTTAAAAAGTTAGTTTTAATATTATTTAAGTTATTGTTGTTAAGTATTCTTGTAGGTATATATTTTCTTGTCAGTAAAACCGGCGAAGATAAGACAAGACGACTGGACATGGTGACGATCCATCAAGGTGTTATCGTAGTTTTGAACGCCGTATTTGTTTTTCTTGTATTAGGCCAGGGGGACTACTCCGAACTTCGTATCGTGCCGTCCCTTTCACTCATATGGTGAATAACACGAGAGTGAAAGGGACGGCACGATACGAAGTTCGGAGTACAGAGGCAAGTTCGAATATCTCGAATTAGCAATTGCGACAGAGAGGGAGATATACTAACTTCGTTCGTTTTCAGTTCGCGGCTACCGGCTCGGCGGCCGGGGTTCGGCGAAATAGTATAGAGGGAACTCACCTCTGGCAACGAAATAGTATAGAGGAAAATGCTTGAAACACAATTTTTGGCTTCATAGCTTTGTTTAGATTAGTTAGGAGGTGAACATATCAAAAGTCCCCGCCTATACAAAAAAGGTTTTACACACTTTTTCGCTAGGATGAATATTTAATGAGATTTTAAGTTAATTTTCTATGAAATTATAAATGACTTCTCATTCCTTTAACTTTCAATATTTTTAAAAACAAAAAATACTGTACAAATTGTTGGTATTTCTGCAATTAAATAAATGAAACTAAAATAACTGGGTTCAGAGCAGACTTCATACATGTTAAAGGCGGTCTTTCCAGGTCTTTCACTGCATAAATTTGAAATGAGATTGTCTAATGGGGGCTATCGCGTATGAATTCGCCGCTAGAGGCGCTAGTGTAGCGTGGGGTCCTCCGAAACGTCAAATGTCACTCTTTTTGGTTGCGCTACGCGGGTTAATATCTAATTGGAACAATATGGTCACTATTTTGCAATACCTGAGCTTGATTATGGCAAATATGAATTAAGGGTCAATGACTGTCAGGGCTTTGAGACAGAGGGGCTACCGCGAAACAAAAATCGAACGAAGTTCGAATATCTCCCTCTCTCACGCACGAATAAGCAAGTGCGACAGAGAGGGAGCTATTCGAACTTCGTTCGTTTTCGGTTCGCGGTAGCCCCTCAGATTTGTCTTTCGGAAAATTATTTCCTCCTTTTTTCCGAACAAAACGGGACCACGCTACAATGCGGTATATTCGATATTTTTACGGTACGGTTTTAAGGTATTGAATATGATTTAAATGTAAACTTCGTTCTCATGTCCATAATAACCAATAACAATTTTTGACAGCTGGACCTTAGTCGACAGTGGCGCCAACTGGTGAGCACAAAAACGATAGCCCCCATTGGCCAGTTCTTGGCGCTTTAGCTACTCCGAATTATAATCGATTTCCAACTTCGACTTGGAATTCTAGCAAGTACCTAGGACATTCTTTATCTGTATCAGAGGTCTTCTTGCAAAATAGTTTAAGGAGTTCACAGAATACAGTTCAGTTCAGATTTATTTATTTCTCTAAGATTTCAAATCACTTATGCAAGAAACAAACAATATTTCAGTAAAACTTAAACCATAATATAATTTAGTAGGATGATAAAAAGTATGCGATGGTATTTTTCAATTATATTCTAACAACTCAGTTGAACGCTTGGGTACGAGTATTTACACAAAAACGACCATCAGTGACCCTTATTACAATGCCTATAAAGTGCACAAACGGTCAGCCAAATGCGCTGGCGATGGTACTTGGCTAATGAGCCGAGTGCAGCTGTGCAGCTGATAAGAAAGAGGCGCGCATGCGTTCAACCGGTTGAGTTAAATATTCTAAGGCGGCATGCATATTGAACGTAATTAGTATAATTTCTTGAAAGTATTATCACAATTGATAGTATTTATATTCAGTAGTAGTATATTTAATTGTAAGTATAATTTTAGTGTGTTTGTAATATGATAAAAGTAGGTATTATATATATATTTTTCTATTTTAATTCAAATGAATACAAATTAAAAGAGACTGAATTTATACGGGACCTTTTAAAATGTGGCATATATTTTAGTTTTAGTTTAGTTTAGTTTAGTTTTAATTTTTAGTCATATATTCTCATGCTTTATACCGATTATGAATTGAATTTGTCTTTATTGAAATAAAATTATTTACCATAATTGATTGTTTTTGGCATCCTAATGCAAATATGGTGTGCTCGTCTTGATAAATGTTTAGTTATGTTTTTATTATTGCTTTTAATTTGAAAGTTTATTTGTGTGTGAATACTTTTATGTAGTATTTTCCGTACAAGTATACACGTCTTATATTGATAGTTTCGTTTTATACTCATAAGCTTTGTTTGTTTATATATTTTATTTGTAGAGGTTAAGTAGTTAAAATGGAAAAGCAGTTTAATAAGCTTGTTTTGCGCTATTTGTACAGATTTGAGGTTTGTTTTTGCAGCTGTACCCCAGAGCTCAATCAGGTAGTCGATGTGCGGTTACAATGAATTCAAATAGGAATTGCCGGAGCCATAAAATAAAAAGTCAAAAACAGGTACAACATTTATATAATCAGGTAACACAAAAGCAAAAAGAAACTAATAGTACGATTTCGTCTATTAGTACAAACAATGAGGGCTATCGCGTATGAATTCGGCACTAGAGGCGCTAGTGTAGCGCGAGGTCCCCGAAATGTGAAATGTCACTCTTTGTGGTTGCGTTACGCGAGTTAATATCTAATTGGAACAATATGGTGACTATTTTGCTATACCTGAGCTCGTTTATGGCAAATATGATTCACGGGTCAATGACTGTCAGTGTTTTGAGACAGTTTTGTCTTTCGGAAACTTATTTCTCTTTTTTTTCCGAACAAAACGGGATGGCGCTACAATGCGGGTTGTTCGATATTTTATACGGTACGGTTTTAAGGTATTAAACATGATTTAAATGTAAACTTCGTTCTCATGCCCATAATAACCAATATCAATTTTTGACAGCTGGGCCTTACTCGACAGTGGCGCCAACTGGTGAGCACAAAAACGATAGCCCCCATTTCGCGAGATTTCGGACTATAGTGGCGAGACCCGCTGACGCCGACAACGAACGAAGTTCGAATAACTTCCTCTCTGTCGCACGAATTAGCAAGTGCGACAGAGAGGGAGCTCAACTAAAAGGGAAATAGTATAATTTCGGCACTGGTATCACAGACTTATCTCATGCTGTTTACTACAAATACTTGCTACTGAAGAACGAATATTTTACACCTCCAGCTCTTTCTTCAGCTCAGACTTTCAGGTTAAGTAAAAGTCCCTTGGTTTTCGAGATAATCGATCTTTTCCATTTTCTTAATAATTGGTATTTTGTTTCATTTGAATGAGTGCGACAGAGAAGGAAAACTTAGTTTGTAGTTCGCGGTCTAGCACTCCAGGGGAGCTACCGCGACAGCAAACGAAGTTTTCCCTCTCTGTCGCACTTACAAGTTTGCACATAAGTGAGACAGAGAGGGAAAACTTCGTTTGTGGTCGCGGTAGCCCCACAGGGGCGCTACCGCGACAGCAAACGAAGTTTTCCTTCTCTATCGCACTTACGTCCGAACGTGCAAGTGCGACAGAGAGCGAAAACTTCGTTTGCTGTCGCGGTAGCGCCCCAGGGCCTATACTCCGAACTTCGTATCGCGCCGTCCCTTTCACTCTCGTGTTACCTATAGTAGTATATGACTGAAAGGGACGGCACGATACAAAGTTCGGATTTCGATTTTCGAAGTAGTCCCTCAATATTTTTTCTTAACTTTCAATGGTTGACCACCGCGGCCGCTACCGCAGGCCGCTCCCGCTGCAGGCTTTTAAGAGCGCTTTAATAAAATGTAGTGGGTCCACTAGCGCCACTCGTAAATAATTGTAATTATTTAAATTTAACGATATATAACTAAAAAAGGGGGCTGAGCTCAAAATTAAAACGGCCGTTTTAACTTTGGACGCATAGATTGACGAATCCAGCAACGTAAAAACTAGTTTGATGGATTTAAAAAGTACTTAAATACAAAGTATAGTACGTAGCGGCCCCCTTTTTTAGTTATATATCGTTAAATTTAAATAATTACAATTATTTACGAGTGGCGCTAGTGGACCCACTACATTTTATTAAAGCGCTCTTAAGCAAATTGTTTTTTTCGAATTTATGGCATTGTTGGGTTCAGAAAAAAAATAAAAACCGACTCCAAAAAACACTAAAAAGTAAAAAAATAATTGCCTTACTTCTAACATGAGACTTTACGTTTCTTATCCAAAGAAATTGTCTAAAGTTGACGAAATGGCAACGACTACAAAAATTACAATAGGTACGTCTACATTGTTCAATAAGAATCGTAAGCTGGCATGTTAGAAGGCAATTTTTTACTTTTTAATATTGTTTGGAGTCTGTTTTATTTTTTTATTAAAAAATTTATTTTTTCTCACTTGTCAGTGAATCATTACCAGAGTGCATCTCATAACGATTCCAATAAGCTCAAACACGGATAAACTACAATGTTTTATTACGGAGTTCCGTTGCTTAACTTCCGGATTCCATCACCAGATCAGGTTGATAGTGACATATATTACATCAGTACCATTTAAATTGACTTCGTCATAGTCACTTCCGTATCTTGATCGAAATATCTTAATACCACCCATGCAATACTAGGAGTTTTGGATGACCATCCGTGGTCTTCTTCATCAGTTCTCGTTCACCAAATGTTGCTGTCTGAATGCAAATGCTTGATTTATTACCGAAAATACTAAAATGGCTATATGTTTCCCTTGAATTTTTGAGCAGTTCCCTCAATTAATTCTTCATGGATACCATCATCAGAGCTAGATTCTGGTAACAACGGGACCAACCTTGAAGCATATGCTTTTAAACAAAGAAAAGATTTTCAAATCGGTTCATAAACGAAGGAGTTCTGAGGTATCACACATTAAAAAAAAGTCGGTGAAAAATGAAATACTTTTCGGTTTGTAAGAAGACATCATCTAAAATAAGGACTCAAAATGTATTAGTATTAAAATCAAAGTTTTTTTTTATTCAAGTGACGATGAGTTTCTGGGGTTATATTATAACGGTCATTTTTATATTGTTTAAAAAATATGTGAAGACTGTTATATAAGTAGGTAGCATACCACAATCCAAAGACCTTTTTAGTAAAAATCAGGACATAAACTTATTTATTTGCATAAATAATAATTATTTCACTAAATTAAACCAAATCGAGAACATAAGACATTTTACAAATAGGTCGTGGCCGTCGCTTTCACTCTCGTGTTATACACCATAAGAGTGAAAGGGACGGCACGATACGAAGTTCGGATTTCGATGTTCGGAGTAGGCCCTCAGAGATGCACTATTAAAGTTTGTCCGGATAATCGGGCTCACGGTGAATATAATGACACCTATCCGCCCGATCAGGTAATAGTAGAAGAGCCGACGACACTGAACCTAGTTCGATAAGACTCCCAGATGATATATATATTATAAGATACGTCATTCCTGGGGGAACACGAAACGGCTATGCTGCAATGCAAAAAACCTGGTGGCAATAGTAAAAAAAATTTTTCAAAAAAAATAAAATTTCCGGTTTCTAGTATGTAAGTCTCCCAGGTTTCGTTTGTTTCTCAATACAGGGGAGGGGTAGGACTATACGATAATGCAGTGCTGCAAGCCCCCCTGACTGGCCTTGTCAGTGGCAGCAGTATGATAAGTGACGCCAATATTGAGGTATCTAGTATGATCGGCCTCCTAAAAAACCAAGGCTCACCTGGAAGATCATCAATTTCTGTGTAAGAAAAACCACTGCTGCCTTTTCCTAATAGTGGAGAAGGTGGTGCTGCAGCGATTGAAGGAGCTCAGTACACTGAACCTAATTCGATAAGACTCCCAGTTGATATGTATATTATAAGATGCGTCATTCCTGGGGGAACACGAAACGGCTATGCTGCCATGCCAAAAACCTGGTGGCCATAGTAAAAAAAAAATTTCAAAAAAAATAAAATTGTCGGTTTCTAGTACGATAAGTCTCCCAGGTTTCGTTTGTTCCTCGATACAGGGGAGGGGTAGGACTATAAGATAATGCAGTGCTGCAAGCCCCCCTGACTGGCCTTGTCAGTGGCAGCAGCATGATAAGTGACGCCAATACTGAGGTGTCTAGTATGATCGGTCTCCTAAAAAAACCAAGGCTCATCTGAAAGATCATCAATTTCTGTGTAAGAAAGCCACTGCTGCCTTTTCCTAATAGTGGAGAAGGTGGTTGCTGCAGCGATTGAAGATAGTGATTTCGATTATAGAGCTTTAGTAGAAGAGCCGACGACACTGAACCTAGTTCGATAAGACTCCCAGATGAGATATATATTATAAGATGCGTCATTCCTGGGGGAACACGAAACGGCTATGCTGCCATGCAAAAAACCTGGTGGCCATAGAAAAAAAAATGTTCAAAAAAAATAAAATTTCCGGTTTCTAGTACGATAAGTCTCCCAGGTTTCGTTTGTTCCTCGATACAGGGGAGGGGTAGGACTATACGATAATGCAGTGCTGCAAGCCCCCCTGACTGGCCTTGTCAGTGGCAGCAGCATGATAAGTGACGCCAATATTGAGGTATCTAGTATGATCGGTCTCCTGAAAAAACCAAGGCTCATCTGAAAGATCATCAATTTCTGTGTAAGAAAAACCACTGCTGCCTTTTCCTAATACTGGAGAAGGTGGTGCTGTAGCGATTGAAGGAGCTCAGTACACTGAACCTAATTCGATAAGACTCCCAGTTGATATGTATATTATAAGATGCGTCATTCCTGGGGGAACACGAAACGGCTATGCTGCCATGCCAAAAACCTGGTGGCCATAGTAAAAAAAAAATTTCAAAAAAAATAAAATTGTCGGTTTCTAGTACGATAAGTCTCCCAGGTTTCGTTTGTTCCTCGATACAGGGGAGGGGTAGGACTATAAGATAATGCAGTGCTGCAAGCCCCCCTGACTGGCCTTGTCAGTGGCAGCAGCATGATAAGTGACGCCAATATTGAGGTATCTAGTATGATCGGTCTCCTGAAAAAACCAAGGCTCATCTGAAAGATCATCAATTTCTGTGTAAGAAAAACCACTGCTGCCTTTTCCTAATACTGGAGAAGGTGGTGCTGCAGCGATTGAAGGAGCTCAGTACACTGACCCTAATTCGTTAAGACTCCCAGTTGATATGTATATTATAAGATGCGTCATTCCTGGGGGAAAACGAAACGGCTATGCTGCCATGCAAAAAACCTGGTGGCCATAGTAATAAAAAGTATTTTCTGGATTCTCTATATTCTATTTCGATATAATGGAAATACAGTTATATTTTACAGCTAACTAACACAGATGGAAACTGAATAGGTGTACTTGATTTATATTTAAAAAGCTTCATTTTGAGTTACCGCTTTTATCTCGTCTTCAAATCACACAAGGTTGATGTACATTTTATCAATTATTCAGCTAGAGTATAAAAAGTGTTTTGTGGATTCTCTATGTAGCTCTTATTTCGGTATAATAGAGAATAACTTTTCAAAATAATTTGTGTATGCAATTAACAACAAGCAAAATTATTCTTAAGTGTACGTGGCACGCGTATTAAATCAGTACAAATCGAAAGGAACCGGGTGATTGCTAACAAAACTGAATTGAAAAACCGAATCCAGCTGCGCTGAAGGCGATCATCAATCACAGCAGCACCACCTTCTCCAGTATTAGGAAAAGGCAGCAGTGGTTTTTCTTACACAGAAATTGATGATCTTTCAGATGAGCCTTGGTTTTTTCAGGAGACCGATCATACTAGATACCTCAATATTGGCGTCACTTATCATGCTGCTGCCACTGACAAGGCCAGTCAGGGGGGCTTGCAGCACTGCATTATCGTATAGTCCTACCCCTCCCCTGTATCGAGGCACAAACGAAACCTGAGGGGCTAAGATGATCGCTTATATGTCGGACATATAGCATTCGTCCCTCTCGTACTTACATACTTGACAGTAAGGGACGAATGCTATATGTCCGACATAAAAGCGATCATCTTAAGGCGCGATTAAACGACGCGGGCTAGCCCGATCCTACGCGAGCCGAGCCGTCCGTGGAGATGCGGCTCGGCTAAATACGGACGCAAGCCTGCTCGCTTAAACGACGCGGGGTAGCCCGATCCTACGCGAGCCGAGCCGTCCGTGGAGATGCGGACAAAATAGGTCTTCCTTCGTCGCGCGCTCTGTGACATCTGTTTAGACGGCGCGTATTAACACAAGCCGAGCCGCAGATGGCGCGCGCGCCTTTGATCTGTGTCGAAAAAGCCGACAAGTGATGGATCGTGCGAACTTTGCCGAGCCGCGCCGAGCGCAGTTGTTTACACAGCGCGTGGCGCGGCGAACCACGAGCGGAGCCAGGCTCGGCTCGCGTGTTTGCGCGCCGTTTAAACGCCGCTTTAGCCCCTCTGGGAGACTTATCGTACTAGAAACCGACAATTTTTTTTTTTTTAATTTTTTTTTACTATGGCCACCAGGTTTTTTGCATGGCAGCATAGCCGTTTCGTGTTCCCCCAGGAATGACGCATCTTATAATATATATCTCATCTGGGAGTCTTATCGAACTAGGTTCAGTGTCGTCTGCTCTTAAACTATTATTTAACGCTTAATAACGGCATTCGAAACTTTCCCTCTCTGTCGCACTTGCAAGTTTGCACATAAGTGAGACAGAGAGGGAAAACTTCGTTTGTGGTTCGCGGTAGCCCCTCTGGGAGACTTATCGTACTAGAAGCCGGAAATTTTATTTTTTTCGAATTTTTTTTTTTATGGCCACCAGGTTTTATGCATGGCAGCATAGCCGTTTCGTGTTCCCCCAGGAATGACGTATCTTATAATATATATATCATCTGGGAGTCTTATCAAACTAGGTTTAGTGTCGTGGGCTCTTAAACTATAATACCTAATAAACATTATCACCAATTTTGTTTTGGTTGTAAAACCTGTGTGACTGACAGACCGACAGACGGACGCGTGACTTGCGTGAGTGACAGTTTGCGGACGGGTTGCGTTTGGACCCTGCGGGCACGGAACACTAAAATGCATTGAAAATTTAAAATTATAAAAGAACTACAAAATAAATTCTAAGGATTCAGTAATGACTAAAAACACGCGCTGCACTGCAGCAGTCCGGCGCAATCTTTTGTTTCGGGCGCGTTGGCGATGTTTTTTATACAGAACCGTTAATATTTTTTTCTACTCGTCGACTTCAATATTTGAATTAAGATATCGTAGACGAAACTAAAATCACATACTTTTCTCTATGGAGCTCCCTTCAACTGAACTCGATCAGTCCAGAGGGGCTACCGCGAACTGAAAACGAACGAAGTTCGAATATCTCTCTCTCCACCGCACGAATTAGCAAGTGCGACAGAGAGGGAGATATTCGAACTTCGTTCGTTTTCAGTTCGCGGTAGCCCCTCAGATCAGTCTCCTGTCAGTATTCTATCATTCACTACGGACTGACGAATATTATTTCAAATATTTAATTTTCATCAGTCTGGGCCATCAGTCCGTCAGTCCGCGGGTGATACGATCATTTTGTCGTCAGTCTGACCAGAGGGGCTACCGCGAACCACAAACGAAGTTTTCCCTCTCTGTCTCACTTATGTGCAAACTTGCAAGTGCGACAGAGAGGGAAAACTTCGTTTGCTGTCGCGGTAGCGCCCCAGACTGATGGACTGAACTGACGCCAGAATGAGCGTGTAACCGATGTCTAAATAGACCAATCACATGTCTAAACGTGGTTCCCGATTACAAAAGCATACATTATATAACGATTGTGATTGTCTAATTAAGGATTGTCCAAGTTAGGTTCGAGACTTCAAAAGCTAATTGTATAACTATTGCATACACTATTATTTGTACGAGTCAACGGAAATTAATTAAACAAACTAGTCCTGCGGAAATGGAGATTAGGCACATGGGTCGGGCGTTCGTTGATGTCTTTTGTTCTATGTCTGCGGCGTCACGTGATTGGTCAATTTCATAAGAGTACAGTAACGGCGACAAGGTGATTGGTCTGTTTCATAAGAGTTCAATTGAAGGAAGCGCCATAGAGAAGTATGTGATTTTAGTTTCGTCCACGATATCTTAATTCAAACATTGAAGTCGACGAGTAGAGAAACTACTATAAAAATAATTATATTTTCCTTGTTAATCAAATATCGAATATTGTTATAAGTGTTCCTACTTTTAAATGAGTTACATGAATAAATAAAGGCCAGACAGATATGTTTATTTTCACTGTTCTTATACGTATTAAAAATATACATTGGAGTGTTTTATTACATAATTTTATATAGTTTACAAGAGTTAAGTGGGAAAAAGACATAGCAATATATGACCAAAAGTAATCTAAAACTAAATTATATACTTTTCGGTGTTATTATGTAAAGTCCACATTTGTATCATCTTACCGTATCGTATCGCCGATCAAAGTTAGGACAAATGTAAAAACTTGCATATTAACATTACACACACACGCACACACACACACACCCACACACCACAGCCATAATAACATTATTCTACTATACAAGTACGTAGCGCTGGAGGTGAGCAAGGTTGCCAGAGCTCCCGAGGATGCACTGTGTTGAGAGCGAGGGACCTAAATTTGTCCCTTCTGTTGTCAACACAGTGCATCCCCATAAAGGGTCGGCAACGTGTACGTGACTCCTTTGGAGTTGCGGGCGTCTATAAGCTGCGGTGGTCGCTTACCATCAGGTGGACCGTAAGCTTGTTTGCCGCTGGCGTTTTATAAAAAAAAACACGTTTTGCTGTACGTATAGGGTCGGTAGGTGGGTTTACGGCTTGTTAATTTGATGCGCCAGTTTGCGGCCACTTGGATGAGTTGATGAACTGAGAGGATATTTGTTTTTTAATATATTCCCATTCAATAGCTAAGCCGACATACTTAGTTAACATAGAAAGGATGGTAACAATTTTTTTTAATCATGAATATCTACGTCTTGAACAACCTATCTGACCCCTGACCCAGACACTTAGCGAGAGGTGTTGGTTGAGACTTGAGACCAAAGGGTACAATATACCGCTATTATTAGACCATTCGCAGAGGCGCTATCGGAACAATGATCATCGAATCAATTTCCCACATGGCGGTTACGAAGTATCTATAGGTACCAGGTATGTAGGGTCGCCTGCCAGGTATCTGCTGGCGTTGTCCTCCTCGACCTTCACGAGGTTCTCTTCATGGACGATGGTGATGTCGACGCATTGGCACTGCCTGAGTCTGAGTAGGCCCTCTGTGGCGCTTGATAGATCTGTCAGCACGGTATCAGGCTTATTGGCCAAATAATCTGTCAGTAATTACAGATTGATCTCAATAGAGCGTGGCATGCGTAGAAAGAGGATTAGATAAAAGGAGGATTAGCGAATCACCAAGGGGGACGGGGACGGGCTTATGATGGCTGACTAAATTGAGATGTATTAGGAGGCTGATAGGGATGTAGCACAATTCCGACATCTCATAATTCCGTACATGGCGTGAATAAGTTGACAAGTCGAGGTGAAAAATTGAAGATATTTGAACCTTATGCAATGTATTCTAAGTTCAAAGTTCGACCAAAAAACATCTCGAGTTGTCAACTTGTTCACGCCGTGCACGGAATTAGTCGTGCTGCATGATACAATAATATACTTCGCCAGGTATGGCAAACGGGTACATCGGTTAGTAGTGTGGGTGATACGACCTTCGGCGTCACTGCTATCGATGGTTCTCAAATTTTGTACATTGGGGATAATAGTATTGCTTAAAAAAATCGGATATAAATTACTGATTGATTGATATTTATTGGTAAGTCTTCATATTTACAAGTCATTTACAGTCATTCATTTAAGAGTCATTACAAAAAAGAAAATATATTTTTTACATTGCATGTAAATTACATTAACTACATAATTTTAATATAATGCCAGTATATTAGTAGGCCAATGACCTGCGGACATCGAAAAACTCGTCGATAGTGTAGCAATCCATTTCTAGTAGCATGGCCTTTAGTTTGTGGACAAATATTGCATCACTAGAAGCTTGCTTTATTTCATCGTCCAGTATGTTGTACAGTCTTATTCCCATAACATGCATAGACTTCCTAGTTTTAGCCGGCGGGCGGCACGCGGGCACAATCAGCTGGTTGCGCCTGCGCGTCTCGCTACCCCGGAGTTGGCTATGAGTTGGGATCTGATGTAGATTTTGTCTTACATATTTGCATGCTTCTAGCATGTACACACTGGGTAACGTCAGTATTTTACAATTTTTAAACAATTCCTTAGCCGGATAGTCGAGAGGTTTTCTAGTTAAAATGCGGAGGGCACGCTATTGCAATTTGAATAGTCTTTCACGGTCCGCAGCAGTACCCCATAGGTCAACACCGTAGATTAATATAGAATGGATGTATCCATGGTAGGCTTTCCTTAGATTTTCCTCAGAGAGACTGTGGGTTAACCTAGACCAGTGGTGGGCAAAGTACGGCCCGCGGGCCAACTGCGGCCCGCGAAAGCATTTTATCCGGCCCGCCGCCGATACATCGAATTAATTAGTACATGGCCCGCGATGATTATATTTTGACGGTTCAGCCAAAAACCAGAGCAGCGGTTTTATACAAAAGTGCAGTTTTGCTGCAATTATGGCCCTCCTCCAAAATTTCTCAAGCTTACTGGCCCGCCATGAAAAAAGTTTGCCCACCCCTGACCTAGACAATGCGAAACACGCAGAGGCGAGACGTTTACACGTCGCATCTATTAGTTAGGGCTTTATAGGACATCAATGTATGGGAACCAATATTTTTGACATTAAAGCATGAGCCTTGGCACACTTATTACTTAGGTGGACTAAAGTTGAAAACGCCCGGGAGACAAGGGCGGACGCGATGCAGGTGGGGAGGGGGAGGGGGGGGGGGGGGGAAGTTTCGTTCTGCCTTGCTTCCTTTCAGCCCTTATATTGTCTTATTTATAGACACTAGGGCAAGTTTGGTATCGTTTCCGGATAAATTGAGGATGGACGATCGTATTTTGGGACATAAATAACATGTTTTCATAGAAAAAAAATGAAATACAGGCAAAAGTTGTAAATAGTCAAGTTAAAAAAATATTTTCTGCAGCGATTGCGTGAAAACAAGCAACAATTCGGGCATGGAAAAAATATGTTTAAATAGCTACTTTTATGTAGATTCTAAAAATATATCATTTGTTAGGCCAATATAAATTACAACTTAGTGAAAAAAAAAACACGGGTGACACGTCAAAATTTTACTTCATATTCGTTCCGACCCGCGTTGTTTCAGTCCTCATATTATCCTATTTATTGAGCCTAGGGCATGTTTGGTATCATTTTCGGATAAATTGAGGATGGCCAATCATTTTCTGTGACATAAATATTATATTTTCATAGAAAAAATAATAAATATAGGCAAAAGTTGTAAATGGTCAAGTAAAAAAAAAAAATCTGCAGCGATTACGTGAAAACAGGAAACAATTCAGGCATGAAAAAAATATCTTTAAATAGCCACATTTATGTAGATTCCAAAACCATACCATTTGATAGACCAATAAAAAACACAAATTAGTAAAAAAAATCCTTCATAAAAATACGGACCTGTAAAGCAAATTTTATAATTCTTTGAAAATGTAATGTCACTACTCGCCTAATTCTATATTAAGTAGTTTGTACTTGTATTTAAGTTTGTTAGCATGCGAGTTGCATTTTTAATTGCAAATAATCTAACCGTTTAATCAATTCAATGGTTCAAAATAAAATAAACGAGTTACAAATCTAATCCTGTATAATGTTATTCGTTACTTGTGAAATACGTATAATAGTACTCATGTGTAGCATTTGCCGTCACAAGCACACATTTCTGTACACTTCAATTTTTGTTGGAGACACCTGCATCTAGCAGCGCATTTTTTTTGCATCTGCACCTTATCATTTCCAGACAGGCTTCGGCAGCTACTGGTAAGTTAGTCCATATAGGTTCCCATCTGTGATTAACTTTCGTCCATCCCCAATCAGATGGACTGGGGATATTTTGGATCGGTAGCATTTGACCCCATATATGAACTGCTTGCAAAACCGCCCGCAGGAAATGTTGGTGCAGTGCAGCATTAGATGGTGGTATGTGTTCTAACTGGCGATCTTTTTTTGTGAACAATTGCTTACGGCATTCGTTTAATGTCGAGACTGAGCTGGATCTGAAACAAAAATCTTTAATGTGCACAACTACCCTCTAAATGACTCATGGTTTCATGAAAGAAGTAAATATTACCTGTCATACATAACGACAACAAACTTTTCCACAATCGCCATTGCATCTTTGATTCTGCCGTCGTACGCTGCCAAGAAACCTTCTGTGACATTAGGGAACGCATTTCAGGCTTCGAAAGCACTCTTGTTTCCTTTTCCGTTGAAAAAAGAAACTGTGTCACAATCTGTGAAGGCATGGAACAGGGGTAGCACTTTTGCTTTTGAGGCCCTGTGAAAGAAAATATGTTTGAATAATTGTAACAATTACAGTCATAACGTACACAATA
Organism: Epiblema foenella; assembly: GCA_963556455.1. Taxonomy (NCBI): domain Eukaryota; kingdom Metazoa; phylum Arthropoda; class Insecta; order Lepidoptera; family Tortricidae; genus Epiblema; species Epiblema foenella. Next base: position 16,305,304 of record OY747107.1, on the reverse strand, counting down.
TTGATATATTATTTATGTTATGACTGTTTCTTACCGAGCGCGTTAGCTATTTCTTGACAGCAAAGGTACTGCTGGTGTTTCCCGGTACCAATATGTACCTTCTTCGTGGTTACACGGAGCTAAACCTTGGGTGTTCCGACCGCTTTTAGATAAAACATTGGGCCCATCTGTGATATTCACTTCTTTGTTTTCCGCAAAATCATGTGAATAACAATAAGAAGAGAGTAAACGAAATAGTCAAGAAAAACGACCGAATGAACGAACGACGAACGAAATAGTCCCCTGTTCCATGCCTTCACAGGTTGTGACACAGTTGCTTTTTTCAACGGAAAAGGAAAAAAAGAGTGCTTTCGAAGCCTGGAATGCGTTCCCTAATGTCACAGGTTTCTTGGCAGCGTACGACGGCAGAATCAAAGATGCAATGGCGATTGTGGAAAAGTTTGTTGTCGTTATGTATGACAGGTAATATTTACTTCTTTCATGAAACCATGAGTCATTTAGAGGGTAGTTGTGCACATTAAAGATTTTTGTTTCAGATCCAGCTCAGTCTCGACATTAAACGAATGCCGTAAGCAGCTGTTCACAAAAAAAGATCGCCAGTTAGAACACATACCACCATCTAATGCTGCACTGCACCAACATTTCCTGCGGGCGGTTTTGCAAGCAGTTCATATATGGGGTCAAATGCTACCGATCCAAAATATCCCCAGTCCATCTGATTGGGGATGGACGAAAGTTAATCACAGATGGGAACCTATATGGACTAACTTACCAGTAGCTGCCGAAGCCTGTCTGGAAATGATAAGGTGCAGATGCAAAAAAAATGCGCTGCTAGATGCAGGTGTCTCCAACAAAAATTGAAGTGTACAGAAATGTGTGCTTGTGACGGCAAATGCTACACATGAGTACTATTATACGTATTTCACAAGTAACGAATAACATTATACAGGATTAGATTTGTAACTCGTTTATTTTATTTTGAACCATTGAATTGATTAAACGGTTAGATTATTTGCAATTAAAAATGCAACTCGCATGCTAACAAACTTAAATACAAGTACAAACTACTTAATATAGAATTAGGCGAGTAGTGACATTACATTTTCAAAGAATTATAAAATTTGCTTTACAGGTCCGTATTTTTATGAAGGATTTTTTTTACTAATTTGTGTTTTTTATTGGTCTATCAAATGGTATGTTTTTGGAATCTACATAAATGTGGCTATTTAAAGATATTTTTTTCATGCCTGAATTGTTTCCTGTTTTCACGTAATCGCTGCAGATTTTTTTTTTTTACTTGACCATTTACAACTTTTGCCTATATTTATTATTTTTTCTATGAAAATATAATATTTATGTCACAGAAAATGATTGGCCATCTTCAATTTATCTGAAAATGATACCAAACATGCCCTAGGCTCAATAAATAGGATAATATGAGGACTGAAACAACGCGGGTCGGAACGAATATGAAGTAAAATTTTGACGTGTCACTCGTGTTTTTTTTTTACTAAGTTGTAATTTATATTGGCCTAACAAATGATATATTTTTAGAATCTACATAAAAGTAGCTATTGAAACATATTTTTTTCATGCCCGAATTGTTTCCTGTTTTCACGTGATCGCTGCAGATTTTTTTTTTTACTTGACCATTTACAACTTTTGCCTATATTTATTATTTTTTCTATGAAAATATAATATTTATGTCACAGAAAATGATTGGCCATCCTCAATTTTTCCAAAAATGATACCAAACATGCCCTAGGCTCAATAAATAGGATAATATGAGGACTGAAACAACGCGGGTCGGAACGAATATGAAGTAAAATTTTGACGTGTCACTCGTGTTTTTTTTTTACTAAGTTGTAATTTATATTGGCCTAACAAATGATATATTTTTAGAATCTACATAAAAGTAGCTATTTAAACATATTTTTTCCATGCCCGAATTGTTGCTTGTTTTCACGCAATCGCTGCAGAAAATATTTTTTTAACTTGACTATTTACAACTTTTGCCTGTATTTCATTTTTTTTCTATGAAAACATGTTATTTATGTCCCAAAATACGATCGTCCATCCTCAATTTATCCGGAAACGATACCAAACATGCCCTAGTGTCTATAAATAAGACAATATAAGGGCTGAAAGGAAGCAAGGCAGAACGAAACTTCCCCCCCTCCCCCTCCCCACCTGCATCGCGTCCGCTCTTGTCTCCCGGGCGTTTTCAACTCTAGTCCACCTAAGTAATAAGTGTGCCAAGGCTCATGCTTTAATGTCAAAAATATTGGTCATGTCCTATAAAGCCCTAACTATATATGAGGTGCCCACGTTAGTCCTGAATCGATTAAAAAACCTAGGTACTTAACTTCGTGTACATGTGGTACCGGAATATCATTCAAAACAATCTTAACCTGAGTATTTAGATTTTTCTTTAACTGGAAGTACATTATGTTTGTCTTTTCGACATTCAAAAGCATCACGTTAGCAGTAAACCAATCAGATATCCTTTGCATTGTTAGGGTCAGTCTAGTTTCTAAGCTGACGAAATTATCGGCTGCCGTTATCACACACGTGTCGTTATATTAAACAACAGTATAAAAAACCGGCCAAGTGCGCGTCGGGCCACGCACAGTGTAGGGTTCCGTAGTTGCCCGTCCATCACGTCCCCGGTCATATGCGGAATTACAGATCCGTAGAAGGGCTTTTACTGATGTTGGTGTTTATGCTTGCATCTCTTTCGCACATCTTTGTATGTGTGTGTATTGACGGCTTCAGAGAGCCTACCGCGAACCGAAAACGAACGAAATTTCAATATCTCCCTCTTTGTCGCACGAATATGCAAGTGCGACAGAGGAGATATTCGAACTTCGTTCGTTTTCGGTTCGCGGTAGGCCCTCAGTCTTATCCTTACTTCATGGTGCCATAACTATTTTCGAGTGAGTACACCTACTGGTGCAGTGTGTAGTTATAGTATGGCACTTCCAAGTTCTCAAGACAGAACTAGACCTGAGGACCTACTCCGAACTTCGTATCGTGCTGTCCCTTTCACTCATATAGTGTATAACAAGAGAGTGAAAGGGACAGCATGATACGAAGTTCGGAGTACAGGCTAAGTTACGCGGCCTGCGTCAGTTTGCGGCCTTCTGAAGAACGAAGTTTTTTCAATTAAGGATATTTACATTTTTACATGCCTTAAAGAAATAGTGAGTCGTATGCTAGCAGCCATTGAATGGGAAAATATAAGCAAATAAATATCCTTTCAGTTAGGTGTTCCTTAGGTGTTGCTGGTAGCGCTGGTAGGACCGGTGCGGCAGGATTCCTGGAAATGGTAAGGTATCTGTAGAAATACGCATAAAGGTTAGACACGTAATAATTTAATGGCATGCAACTTATCGAAAAATAAATGTCGTAGTTTAGAAAAATACATATACATTTTTTTCATTTCATTTTGCTTTGTTTTATGTTTATAATATGTACATTTGTCATGTGTGTTTGTTGTCTTATCATGTTTTCACTTAATGAACCCTACAAAACACCAGCGAAAAGAGCGATAGGAGTGCGCGCGGTTGGAGCGTAGCCTGGGGAAAATCCAGAGGATAAACCTCCGACTCGACCACGTGGGTGGTTTTGAACACTGGAATACTCTAAGAGTTTGCGCTCCAGTGAGATTGGTAGAGTGGTTTCAACCGAATCTGAGGTGTGAGTGGAATTGAGCTACTGCGAGGTTTGTCGCTGGTTCACTAAACCTGGCCTAGCTGAGAAGAGTCCAGCAAGAAACTTAGCTAGGCCCGACCTGGGTCGGACTAACTACCTGGTATGCGGCGGTACCGAGACGAATAGCGACTATATGTGTCTGTGTTGTTGCAATAGCACGTTGGACTTCCCGCACACTTATGCGTACACTTAGTTGTTCCCGCCAGCTGATGCCGGGCCGGGGATACAGGGTGCGTAACCTGTATCAGTTGGACGTCGTAAGCGCAGCGTTTCATCTTTCAATGGATGCTGTGATTACGTCGTCCGGGTCCGTGGTCGCAGAGTTACGACAGAGGGAGGAGGGATGGAAACGGATTCCTTAGAATGGGGAGCGTTGTCAAAATACCGTCTGGTAGTCTGCATAAAGAAACCTTACATGGGTCAATCAACTTTTTCTTGTTGTTATTCTGTCCCGTCAGCGAGGAGACAACAGTAACCGAGTTTCTTAGAAAGATGTTTATATTATGAGCTTCAAGCACGCTCAAGAGATGACCCATGTCCAAATGGATTTATAATGATTGCTAAAACTTATGTTTGGTACCTAGATCTAAACCCTATAAAATCACAATTTTAAAGAGTGACTCAGGAGACGTAACCACGGTAACGAGCAACAAAGAATAGTTGATCCACACCCACATGGTGCTAATCCCTATGTCGTGGTACAGACTAAGGTTCTACTGGTACCCCGGGGCACCAGTTGCCCTACGGAGAAAACGACTTTGAATGACCTAAAGCGGCTTGAGCGATGTTATAGGCACGTGAGCAAAAGCTACACTTGGATAAGACATGATTGGACGAACACAAGTTTCGTACAGTGTCAGCTTATTTCTAAGTGATATTTTACTAAACTTGTTAATTATTATCGACCCAAGCCTTCCTAGCACGAACAACGCACGGTTGCGTACCCTACTGATGTGGCTACGGAAAGTCAGCGTTCTGTTGAGGGTTACTCCAAGATATTTGACTTCCTTGGCCCCGGGGATGGGCCGGTCAAATATTAGAGCCTGTACTCCGAATTTCGCATCGTGCCGTCTCTTTCACTCTTGTGTTATTCACTATATGAGCGAGTGGGACGGCACAATACGAAGTTCGGAGTAGCCCCTCTGGATCGGAGCCACCCGCCTTTCCGTGCTTACCCTGAAAATGTCGTTCGTGAATAAAGAATAGAGTGGGAGAGAGCACGGAGCCTTGCGGAACTCCGGCCCGGATGGGATGTAGGTCCTAATGCGTTCCTTCTAGTCTGTATCGAAAGCTTCGATCTCTGAGAAAATTTCGTATGGTGAGTACGAGTCTGCCAGGCATATCGAGCTGATATAATGTAAGTTTATGCCAGACCTTGTCGAAGGCTTTCGCCACGTCGAAGAAGATAGCACCGGTCCTGAGCCACTGTTCCTTCTGTACTGTTTGTATTATGTATGTGTAAAGAATAAATGTTTGAATTGAATTGAAAATATAAGCAGGTTTCACACGGTCCAGACTGACAGTAGTCTGCCTTTCAGCGGTGCCGATGGCCATCGATTTGGTATTGCGAGACACTACTCTGTAGCGGCTGTGTAGGGTGTTTGTAACGATCGTCAGACCGTATCGTCACGCAGAAAAACGTGATGTTGTCGCCAAGTCTAAATACAAATGACATGGGCTATACGTGGCGGGAAGTTGGAGTAGGATGTAACTCTGCCATTTTAACCCATAACAGTGTACGTCGTCGGTCTCGTAGGAAGAATTAGAGGTACGAAGAATTCTTCAGGTAAACGCAGCGGTTCGCCATAGACGAGTGCTGCTTTCGAGCAATACCTTTAGCATAAGTTTTTTCGAAACGTAAACACTAACGAAAGCGTTTGCGTTTAGTCTTTACATTCAGATAGTTTATTGGTAAAATGGTTTTTACAGGTCACTAAAATTACACAATTACAATTTACAAAGATGTCGATGAGAAATAAATAAAAATAAATTAACTAACAGAAAAATTTAAAATCAAAGACACAATTAAAAATAGTAAGTTAAGTACAATGATTATACGATGGATGTGGCAGCGAAAAAAACACTTTTTCAATTAGGAACCCAGAGAAACTCGTCAACCCTGTAGCATGCTTGCTGTTCGAGGAAAATTTTCAGATTTTTTTTGAAAGCTATGTCACTGTCGACCGACTTTATTTCCAATGGGATCTTATTATATATTTTAGTCCTGCGACACTCGGCAACTTTCGGAGCTTGGCAAGTCGTTTTACGGGAGCGAGTAGCAAGGGTTGCCTGCGGCTTTCACCTCCGCGTTACAATTTGTTAATTTGGTATTTAGACAGATCACGTCTAACTTATTGGCATGCAGACAATATATGAACTGTGGGAGCGTCAGTATTTTATATTTCCTGAAAAGTTCCTTAACTGGATGGTCAAGAGGTTTCTTGGCAAGTATTCCTATTCCTCGCTTTTGCAATTTAAATACCCTTTCACGATGAGCAGACAGGCGCCAGATTAATATAAATAGAGTTGAAATATCCGTAGTATGCAAGTTTCAATTTGTACGGCAACAAACAGTTATCAGCAAAGGCCACCAGAGGCGCTGTTCGCGTCGCCATACAAATTGAGAGTAAACGCGTCCTTTGTGTTTATGTTTCGAAAAAACTTATACTAGAAGTACAGAACGGTTGCTTAAGAGCACTAGAGGGAGAGCGCTGTGCCAGCGTCATTACGACACAGCGCTGTTTTCAACTGGCGATGAAATAACAGAATTACATTCTGTTTCCTTGGAGAGATAGATGGTGGTTAGTTCACGCTTGGATGTGCCCAAGTCCGCTAGTCACCCGGCGACAAAAATATTATTTTGTTATGTGCTCGAAGATCTCCAGATAAGGGAGGGAGATTACAGATTAAATAGGACAGATTCGAACTGACGGCCTCCGACGTTGTGACAATACCAAAACGAGCAATCCAACCGTCCACGAACTGATTCGCTACCTCCTTGGCACCAATGGATATCATGGGCCACCGTGAAAGTCGGTCGATCGCGGCCAGACAATAGGAGCTATATAGCAGTTAGAAATTGGCATTGCCCGATGATATCCACATGAACATGCTTCAATCTCTAATCTCTGCTGTAATCTAATAATGTAATGTGTTGCGGACAGCTTACCTTACTGCTTTGGCACGAAAGGCACCTCAGTCTCACGAGCCCGCGCGCGGCGGCGGCGGCGGCGGCCCTGGTTGACGGCCGCACGCAGCTGGCGGCACCGAGCCGTGCAGTTGCGCGTGCGGAAGAAAAACGTCTTGTAATTTCTTCATAAATTTATGAAAAAAGAGGATCCAGGACAAATTCGTCACTTTCACAAAAACGCAATTATATATATTTATTATTTAGTTCGCTGTGTACTAAAGTTTATTGTTTGTTCAACAAATAATGAACCTAGTGAACGAAACGAACTAAGTTACCACCTAAGGCCACCAGAAGCGCTGCTTTTATCCATACAAATTGAGACTAAACGCAAATGAGTTCGTTTGTTTTGTTTCGAAAAAACAAGACTTAGACTATGGGTACTGATATGCTCATGGCAACCCGAGCCCACGAACGTGACTGCGAAATGATGACGGGCCGCTTCCGGCGGCTTACTGGCCTCGCGTGGAACTCACCGGGTATTCTCGCGGCCACGTCGCTTCTCTATCGCACTTGCACATTCGAGTGACACATGCTTTGTTTTCGGTTCGCGGTAGGCTCTCTGACGTATGTGGTTTGTAATAGGTCCGTCGTGATGAGAGCCCGCATATTGCACGGCGCACATACAACGCGTCTCGCTGCGAAGCCTCTCGATGCTCGATGTATGGGGCTTGTGCGGGAGGGCCTCGGCGGCACTGGAGCCGTGGAGCGGGCCCGCCAGCATGTTGGACAGCTCGTCCACATCCTGAAAGTATTTCATTATCATTCTTCCAGCATGTAAGAGGAAAAATCATTCGTTGAGTTAACTGTATAAATTAACATGTAAGGTATCTTAACATTTTCTCTTCAAAGTACGGTCATAGTTTTGAGATTTGTATTAGTTAGAAGATCCGACGAAACTGAACTTAGTTCGATAAGACTCCCAAATGATATACATATAATCAGACACGTCATTCATGGGGGAACACGAAATGGCAATGCGAAAACCTGGCGGCGATAGTAATTTTTTTTTTAATATAAAAAAGTGTGTGTCAGCTCCGACGCACGACTGGAGTTTACTCTTTACGAACGATTATAAAATATATTAGTAAAGATTAGTGAATAAGGATCAATGAACTCGTTTTTTATATTACCGTAAAGTGGGGCTATTCGAGACCCAAGGGAACCCACTTTACAGTACTGAAATCATGCATGTTACATTTATTTATATGAATAAAGACTTAGCCCGTAGACGTTATCGATATCGATAAATGTTGACCAGTGCCTTTACATGACCGTACTCGCTAGCGACTGCGTAAACGATTTAGTATGCCGATTCTCAGTTCTATTGCGTAACCGCCAGAGGCGCTACCCTTTTGCCTATACAAATTTTTACGCAGTCGCTAGCGAGTACGGTTATGTAAACTGATGGTAAAGGCACAGAGACGTCCGCCTCGAGATCGCGACAACACAGACACTTGTAGCCTCTATTCGTCCCGGTACCGCCGCATATCGGGTAGGGTCAGTCCGACCCAGGTCGGGCCTAGCCGAGTTTCTTGCTGGACTCTTCTCAGTTCGGCTAGGTTTAGTGAACCAGCGACAAAACTCCCAGTAGCTCTATTCCACTCACACCTCAGGGCCTGTACTCCGAACTTCGAAATCCGACTTCGTATCGTACCGTCCATTTCATTCTCGTGTAAATTCACTATATGAGTGAAAGGGACGGCACGATACGAACCTGGATTTCGAATTTCGGAGTAGCCCCTCAAATTTGGTTTAAGCCGCTGAACCAATCTCACGGGAGCGCAAACTCTTAGAGTATTCCAGTGTTTAAACCGCTCTCGTGGTCGTGTCGGAGATTTCCCCTGAATTTTCCTCAGCCCAATCTCCAACCGCGCTCTCCTATTGCTTTATTGTGCCCGGTCTAACAGAAAAAAGGACCAGGGTTATCGTGCACGGAGAAAGAAAAAATATAAAAAAATATCGTATTAGGCGGCGTGCTGTCTTCCTTGTTATTTTATATTTTTATAAATTCAATCACAAATAATCTCTCTTCTCATTCTCACTATCACCGATCTTCAGATTTATTCGCAGGGTGATTTGCCATCTGTTATCAGCACTGTAAATAATGACCTGGTGCGTATCCGAAATTGGAGTCATAGTTTTGGTCTTAAGGTTAACCCCTCTAAAACCCAGGCTATCATAATGAGGGCTATCGTTTTTGTGCTCACCAGTTGGCGCCACTGTCGAGTTATTAAGGTCATGAGAACGAAGTTTGCATTTAAATCATGTTTAAAACCTTAAAACCGTACCGTAAAATATTGAACATCCCGCATTGTAGCGCAATCCCGTTTTGTTCAGGAAAAAAGGAGGAAATAAGTTTCCGAAAGACAAAACTGTCTCAAAGCACTGACAATCATTGACCCGTAACTCATATTTGCCATAATCAAGCTCAGGTATTGCAAAATACTCACCATATTGTTCCAATTAGATATTAACCCGCGTATTGTAACCACAAAGAGTGACATTTGACATTTCGGAGACCTCATGCTACACTAGCGCCCTCTAGCGGCAAATTCTTACGCGATAGCTCCCATTGGGAGCTCAAAATTTGTCCCAAGAATCGATTTTAATAGTGTTTCACCGACTTATTTCGATAATGTCTTAATTTTTTCTTCACAAGTAAAAAAAATAGGCATTATTATGGATAGGACTTTATCTTGGGTACCTCAAGTGAACGAGGTCAGCAGGAAGATGTTTTAGGCAGTAGCTTCTCTGAGAAGGCTACGTAATTTCCTGCCTATTGCCAGACTTACGGCTTAGTATTTACATGTATCCCAATTAGACTCGGCGATCACTGATTAGGGGCCGCACGGTCCGGCGTCCTAGGCACATACTTACGGACCCGGACGATGTAATCACAGCGTCCATCGAAAGATGGAACGCTGCGTTTACGGCGTCCAACTCTGACACGACGCGTACACTTAGGCATTCTCGCCGGCGGGGACGTCCACCGCGCGATCGCGACAACATTGGCACATATAGTCCCTATTCGTCCCGGTAGAGTCAGTCCGACCCAGGTCGGGCCTAGCTGAGTTTCTTACTGGACTCTTCTCAGCTAGGCTAGGTTTAGTGAACCAGCGACAAAACTCCCAGTTGCTCGATTGCACTCGCACCTCAGATTTGGTTGAAACCGCTCAACCAATCTCACTGGAGCGCAAACTCTTAGAGTATTCCAGTGTTCCGAACCACACGCGTGGTCTTGCCGGAGGTTTGCCCCTGGCTATTTAGTGTTCCCCCGTGAATGACGTGTCTTACTATATATATATTATCTGGGAGTCTTATCGAACTAGGTTCAGTGTCGTCGGCTCTTAAAACTATATGGCATGATACCTTTGGGTATGGTCTTCAAAACTCACAAGTCGGTGGCTGCTTACCATCAGATGGACCGTACGCTTATTTGCCACCGGCGTTGTATAAAAAAAACCCGTTGAATGAAAAAAATAGTAATTTGACATTTTTTAGTTGTGAAATATTGCGTTTAAGCACATAGTTGCCATACCATTTTTTTTTTATTGAAACATGACAATTCTATTGGTAACTTTCAATTTAAATTTACACTATAAAAAAAACCGGTAAGTGCGAGTCCGACTCTCGGTGCGCAGGTTTCCATACACAAATATGTAGTAGTCCCGACCCAATTAATTCAGGAAAATCTCAACAACATGATGTACAAATTGAATGCTATGGGTACAGCGCAACTATCGGCGAATTTCGTTACAAATTTGAGCGACTGAATAACTTAGTATGTATGGCGGTTTTTCAAGGATAATTTAATTTTAAATATCACGTGAACCGATATCATTTTAGGGTTCCGTACCAAAATGGTAAAAAAGGAATCCTTATGGTTTCACTCTGTCTGTCTGTCTGTCTGTCTGTCACATCGCTAATGTCAAATCTGAAGAACTACTTATGCTATAGATTTGAAATTTGGAATAGTTATAAAATACATAGAACATGACTTTTTTAATTTTTTTTTTATTTTGTGTGGAAAATGACAGATTGACGGTGGTTCAAAATTTGAAAGTCTAGTTATTATGTCGAGTGGGGTGTCATGTGAAAGGGCTTGGGTTGCACATTCTGAAACAATTTTTTTTTTTTACTTTGAGTCATTTTTGTTTTATGAGGGAAAATGTAAAAAAAAATACCGTTCCCCCCTTATCTCCGAAGTTTACCAAGAAAAAAATATAAAATTATCATATAACATTGATATCAATGTATATTTTATAGGAAAAATATAACTGTAAGTAGCTCTATCTAGTCTTTCTTTTTTTTATCGTCAAAAAACATGTATGTACTAAGCTGGTAATTTAATCACCTTTGCATGTACTTTTGTTTTATAAATTCCTAAGAGTTTATGCTGAAAGTACCTTCTTTCAAATAAAGAAAAAAAATTAAATCGGTTTACGTGATAAAGAATTATATCCTTGAAAAACTACCATTCATACAAAGTTATAACAAAAGTCGCTGTATCCAAGGCGTTCAATTTCCACACCATGTTGTTGAGATTTTCCTGATTTAATAGGGTTGGAACCGGTAACCACACTATGGTATACATTTTTGCATGTGTCATATACCCAATTAGAGAAACACAAAAGACGAAAATGAGAGGCAAAGTACACGCATCCGTGACGTCATGACTGCGTGGCCTCGTACTGCCGTTGTATGAAAAGAAGGGAAATTTCCCGTTTTTGTCGTGATATATTGCATTTATATAAATCATTGCCACACAATTTCGTTTTCATTTAAACAATTTACATTTGGCCAATAAAGGAAAAAAATATTTTAATCAATTTGTCTAATTTACTATTGTGATAATTTGATGCTTTTGTATCCATATAGCCATACTACGTTTATAAATTGCAATATGAGTCATCATCCCTATCAAAGAGAATATAACCACTACGTTCTAATCCCTATTGTAAAAAAGGCACGCGGGGACTTGCCTGCTCGCTGAGTGGGACCCACAAAACAGTCGCACGCACAGTGCGACAAGGGGGCAACATCCCTGTGAGCGGCTATAAGGTAGTCGAGAGGTGAGTCTGCGGGACCCAGGTCCCGGTAATCCGTTCAGCAGGCCGCCGCGCGCCGGCGTTATGACATTTTACGCTTCCAACCTGGAGCATAGGTTCCGCTCTTGTGACTCCACTCTGGCCGGCCGGTTAAGGCACAGAGGCGAAGACCGGATAAACGGCCCCTCTGGAATAGAGGTCGGCGGTGTCTCCACTCACCGTCAGCTTGCCACAAACTGGCCCGCGGGTTTATTATTATTATAGCCTTTTGTTCCCATTAGTTTTTTTTATTAAAAAATATAATTTAATAAATAAAGATATATATTTATACTACTACTTATATAAAATATTCTACATTCATTTTATTCTACTCAACTCAGAATATCAAAGTTAGCAAAGGGTGAATTAAAAACTGAATAAACATAAGCTATTATTTAATATAAAAAGCCGGACAAGTGCGAGTCGGACTCGCGCACGAAGGGTTCCGTATCATTATCTATAAAAACGGCAAAAAAAACAAGTTTGTTGTATGTGACCCGCCTTAAATATTTATTTTATTCTGATTTTAGTATTTGTTGTTATAGTGGCAACGGAAATACATCATCTGTGAAAATTTCAACTGTCTACCTATCACGGTTCACGAGATACAGCCTGGTGACGGACGGACAGACAGATAAGCAGACAGACAGACGGACGGGCGGACGTACGGACGGACAGTGTAGTCCTAGTAATAGGGTCTCGTTTTACCCCTTGGGTGCGGAACCCCATAAATACTCACCTGACACAGCAGGCTGCTCTTGTAGGATTTGTTTTTCCGACAAACTTGTGGTTGTTCTGATGCTGAGCCTGGTATTACATATAATAAATAGTTACAAAAATAGGGTTTACTTCAAAGACATTTCATATCATTTCTGAGCTGATTAATTCAATTTAAGGATAGGTTTTTAAATAATTCATTACAAAACGAAATTAATAAAAGAAATGGACCAATAAATATCTAATAGTACTTTTTTAAATTACCTGACATGGTAGGCTGCTCTGGAAGTTGGATATCTTGTACAACTGAAAAAAGAAGAAAGATAGAAAAAAAAACACAAATTGTGGTTGATCCAGATAAACCTGAATAAAAGTTAATGGATGTTAATTCATTGAATAATCTGCCAGAATTATTCTTATCTGATAATTTAAATTCCACCAATAAAATTAATATACCTAACAATTACAAGTTAAATATTAATGTTGCATTCTAACTACTTTGGTCTCTTAACTAGTGACAACAATAAAAAATAATAGAAAATTACCAGTTAGATCTGATGGCCTGGATTTTGAATAGCTGTGGTCTTCATGCTTGTGACACCAACTAAAGCAATGATCAAAACTTCACATTAGCTGAAAGAAATAAATGTTCATTAATAAAACAGTACTTGCCTACAGCTTTTTATTCTATATGATACAGATGAACTTATTCTATATGACACAGAAGGTTACTGGGACTCAATTTCAATTAACTGAAAGCTTTTCATTTATTTTATTTATTTCATACTTGAATAAACAGATCATATGTGTTTAATGAAATGAACCCAACTATAATGTTCAAGTAAAGTAATAGAAAAACATTACAAAACTACAAGCCCTATAGCTTAGTGTGTGTATAGGGTCGGTAGGTGGGTTTACAGCCTGTTAATTTGATCCGCCCGTTTGCGGCCACTTGGAAGAGTTGATGAACTGAATGGATATTTTCTTGCTTTTTTAATATATTCCCATTCAATAGCTACTAATTAAAACGTATACGATTCACTATGTCCTTAGAGCATGTAAAAATGTAAATATCTTTAACTGAAAAAACTTCGTTCTTCAGAAGGCCGCAAACTGACACAGGCCGCCTAACTGGCCCAGCGACCCTACATTATGATAGGATAAACAACTGACAAATTGTGGTTTATGTAAATATATATAAACTCATGCCTGTATATGCCCAAAAGGGGTAATATATCTAGTAATTGTAGGTTTAATGATGGAGAACATTGTGATGTTGCAGTGATAGGTTGCTAGTCCATTGGCCACAACACACTACAACCCGGTTCCTATAGTCAACTCTTACGACACCCACAGGAAGAAAGGGAGAAGTGCTATTCTGACCTGGCACCACACAAAGAAATAGAAAACTATACAAATACATATCAAATGAATCCCGTCAGTTCATTCAGCACAAAAGTGGTTACATAAGTGTTTAGTTAGTCTAGTTATGAGTTACGAACTTCTTAATTAAATTGGTTTCCAATGTGACTCTTGGCACGCCGCTTTTAATCTCTTCAAAGAGCAAAGTGCGGTAACTGTCGAGACGCTGATACAAACATTTTGCGTACCTAGTTTGCGGATACTTATATTACGAAGCCGATCACTATTTATGCACTGCAACCGCTTGAGGAGTCCGTCTCCGGAGCCGGTATCTAACTGGTGCATTTAAACGTCGTGTCGTTTACTTGCACAGTTATCGACATAACATTCATTGTAGTACGTTTTTGCTATATAAGCTCAGATTGAATATCAACGACACTACTCAATCACGATGATAATACCGTAATCTCTACTTTAGTATAAAATTGAAGGTAAATGATTATGTTCAGTGGTAGTTTTTGACCATAATATAATAGGATGTAGTCTGCTGGCGGCCTCAACCACAAAGTCCACAAATGCCTATTTGCCAACTTCAAATCATATGTCAAGTAATTCAAAACCTGGCGGCAAGAACTTGCAATAACAAGAAAAACGATATTCATGGACAAACGTCAAAATGCTGTCAGAACATCACTAATCATTTTGACAGTTCTCTAAAAAAAAAAAATGTTATGTCTCTTCCGAGTGGCTTCCTATTATCGGCCTGTGTATTACTGGGTCGAGCGTTATCAATCCGAGCCGTCGGACGGACGGACGAAGTTTGCTCAGTATGTAGGCGTATTCCTGGGCTGTACATTATCGCCCCGAACCAAGTTGGATCAGGCCGATAATACTCGGTCAAATAATACACAGCCCAGTAATTCGCTTACATTTTGATTCCTATTATCGGCCTGTACATTATCATGTCTGAGTATTATCATGTCTGTACATTATACGGACCCCACATACACAAGCTAATCAAGCTATCATAATTCATAAATGATTGCATTCTGTCATACCATAATGCCACAGATAATACAAATATAAATAAATTATTGAATTTATTTTTTAAATACGATTTCGAAACCATATTAAATAATTTTGAATTATTACAATTATAAACTGTCCTTGAATTCTTATCGATGAATTAACATCACTATTGTCGGTCAGAAATTCTGTAAATTTTTACGTTTCAGAATTTCAATTCAAGAGCATTTGACTTATTTCAGTAGTTTCAGAACGAACTATCGAAATGTCAGACTGTGTTTTGCTTCCCAGCCCATGGCTTTGAAATAATGGGATTTATTCGTTATTCTTTCGATTTCCCCGAGGATTTTATCCTTTCCGCAGTGTTTTCCACCTGAATCTTTATTTACTACTTAAACAAGCAATGGAAAACCCAACTTTCAGTGAGAAAGTCGAAGCATATTTCTCGGAGTTAGGGCGATGGTGGGTACTTGGCTATCTATTTTATTAGGTCTTGAATGAAAGATGTAAAACCTTTATGTTTCCTTTATAGGAAAGTGTGGCGAAGTATACTCCTGGGCCAGGTGTTGTCGTTGTTGTTGAGCGCGAAGTGTATCCTTACAACGCTGCTGCAGAGCGCAACCTGGCAGTTCCCTCCGACCGCGCAACTTGTTGTTCCTTATTTAGCGCTCTTCATTTTATTCGTCCCCACATTGCTTTGTAATGGAGTCACGAAGCTATCCAAGTGAGTACATCTATGATATATTTTACTGCTTTTGTGTCTCACAAATAGACATTGAAATTTACAGTATATATTCTCCATTAATTGTTTTTGGTTAAATGACTTGTGTACTGTATGAGTTCAGTAGCAAAACTTCAGGAATTGTATATGGAGTCTGTAATCAATATTAATAAATTGAATTGGATTATCCTTCAACAGTGCTTACTTACTGTAAACACATTTCAAGGCAAATAGAGGGATGGGTAATACAATCAGTTTATTCTTATTACTCTCTTTATTTTTTTTTCGGCTTAGGCTAGGTTTTTACAATATCTTTATAAAAAGTAAAATATAAAAATACACTTACAAAACAAAATCCTTATAAAAACCTAACCTAGTGTGCTGCCGGCAGCGAGGCGGGGCCTAAGCTACCGGTGGTTAGGGCGACAGAGAGAGGAACCTCCTGTCTATCCACGCCATGTCCAGGAGTACCGCCTTCTGTATCTGACCCTTGACCCAGCCATCTAGCGAGAGTCTCTTGAGGTGTTGGTTGAGACTCTTTGCTATTAGACCGTTCGCAGAGATGACTATCGGGACAATGATATTATTAATATTATTATACACTAGCAGCTACAATCAGCATATCACTGCACTTGTTTTTTTTAATGTCGGTTTTTTAGTGTTTTTAGGTTGCTTAACTTTGCAAGGGTATCATGATAAGTAGGTACCTAGTTCAGCAGGTAGTTTTAACATCTGTTATTTCCAGAAAATGGTGTATAGTAATCGTGGCGTGCACGCTAGATGTGGAAGCGAGCTGGCTGCTGGTGCTGTCGCAGCGGTTCACGTCGGTGCTGAGCTGACAGCTGCTGGCGTGCTCGGGCGTGGGCGCGGCGCTGGTGGGCGGCGCGTGGCGCGGGCGCCGGCTCGGCGCCGCGCACGTGGCCGGCGCCACGCTGGGGCTCATGGCCGTCGTTTGTGTTGTGTGGGCCGATGTAGAGGGCGCGCCCACTGACGGTATGATTCTCGACATTTTATTAAATATGCTCATAGGCAATTACCGCATTGTTAGATAGGTGCTATGGCATAAGTATGCAATCCCCCGATACATAAATAAGTAATAAATATTTGAGGGCATCTTACACGAATCTACCTAGTCCCTCCTTGGTCCTCTAATAGAATCCACCACATCAAGTTTTTAACAAACTGTAATTAATTTTTAAATTTAACGACTGTTTTGCTATGTAACACGTCTTTCCGTAATGGTGGAGTGACTGTCTTCCCTCCGAATTATGTGTGCCTTGTCTCCACAGTCCCAAACTAAGCTTAGCTTGGTTTATGGGTGCTAGGCGTCAATACATACTTACATAGGTTAATATATACCTACTTAAATTCATAGAAAACATCTAAGATTCAGGAACAAAATAGCTACTTGAATATTATGTGCTGTGTAAATATTTTATAGTTGCATAAAAAAAATTATGACCTGCCAAAATTTTTATCCCACTTTGTGGCTCCTTCCTCCTAAATTAGTTTTACTGGGCATTTTCCGCAAGTCTACATCCAGCATGCCTATTTTGCTTGAAAAAGAGGTAGCGCTACTCTAACCACCCTAGTTCCTGTATGAAACTTATTAGTGCTTTTGTATTGTTTACTGCTTCCTGCAAAGTGTTCGGATTTCCTATGTGCTTCTTTCTGTATACTTAAGAGTTACCCCCTTATTCATTAACGTTCATCAAACCTATTTTAGCTAAAGCGCCGGTAATATTTGTTTGTCTCTATCTGTCACTATGACGTTTGTTTGTGGGGATGGGACAAAGCACATCCTAACTAGCAGAGGTCTTTAGTCCCCTTTAGACCTTTAGTCTTTAGACCCCTTTATTCGTAATTTTTTACGAATAAAGGGGTTACAGTACAATATGTATTTTCAGGTAAAAACCAGCTCGTTGGCGACATGCTGTGCCTCGCCGGCTCCCTCCTGTTCGCCATCGTCACTGTTCTCCAAGAAATGATGCTCCAAGTCCAATCTTGTCCCGAATACTTAGCCCTCCTCGGTCTAATAGGCAGCATAGTTTCCTGCAGCCAAACCTTCTTCCTAGAGCTATCCGACTTGATTACATTTAACTGGTATGAGTTGGACACACTTATCCAGCTTGGGAGCTACTGCTCTGTGCAGACGATATTCCAAATACTGCAGAGCTTCATGCTGAGGGATGCTGGAGCGATAATACTCCATCTGTCGTTCCTTTCTTCGGATTACTATACGCTGATCGCTGGGATGTACATTTTTCAATTTAAGGTGAGTTGATATGATTATTTCTACTGTGCAGTGTGAACAGACAGGGTAGGGATAAAAAATAATGTATAGCTTTCTGTATTATTACCAATGCTAAGATCCATACTAATATTATAAATGTGAAAGTGTGTTAGTCTGTCTGTCACGCCTTCACCCTTAAATCGCTGAACTGATTTAGATGAAATTTGGTATGGAGATAGTTTGATTCCCAGTGAAGGACATAGGATACTTTTTATCCCGGAAATCATCCCTTAAGGGGGTGCAGGTTTGTATGGAAGCTTGATGACTAAGTATAGCTCTAAGTAAGCTCCTGATATAAAAAAATAGCAATTAAATTCTCTCGTGATGACAGAGTTCTACGCAGACGGAGTCGCGGGCAAAAGTTAGTGGAAAATATAATTATTTAATACATATCTTCAAATTCGCAAATAATTATACAATAATGGTCGGTTGCACCAACATACGATCACAGGCTGGTCATTGGCAGCTGTCATCCCATAGTAACTTGTCAAACTTTCCATACAATCAGATTTTAACGAACACTGGAACCCACCCTAAAAGTTAAATGTTAATTGGTTATCAGTAATCACGTAAATTGGCAAATATAAGAATAATTTATTAAATAACTCATTTTACAGAAACTTATGTTATCCTGAAACAGAATAAAACATTTAACTGAATTATTATTTAAAAAACGGTTAAAAGAGCATTATTTATCTCTTTCTTAGTCTTGCTCAATTCCTGTAAACTTCCTTTTGTTTGCGTTACCTTGTCGTTGTTTTCACTTATGTATATATATTTATATATTTTATGTATTATTATGTAGTGTATATTTAGATATATATGCAGTATATGTAGTTTATGTTACTTTGTATGTAACCTCTTTTATATAATCTGTACTCGTCTTTTTTGTTATTATGCACTGCCCAATAACTAATTTCTATACGCTGTATCGCTATCTGAAGGTTGTCTGGAAGAGATCGCTTTTTAGCGATAAGACCGCCTGTTGTTACCTACTTACTTAAGTCCTGTTCATGTTTTGTCATTGTAATAATTCTCCATGTAGTGCACAATAAAGCATTTTATTATTATTATTATTATATCCTGTTGAGTGCTTATACAGTTTTTATACTTCCAGTTCCACTCGCTATACTTCCTGTCGTACCTGTTGGCGATGGTGGGCGTGTTCCTGTTCAGCGCGCGCCGCTCGGCGCCCGCCGCCGCCGCCGCCGCCGCCGCCGCCGCCGCCGCCGCCGCCCGGCGGCCCCCGCCGCTCGTGCACGAAGCCGCGCAGTCGCAGGACAACGTGTCCATGTGAGTTACCGGTCGCACCTGTTACCGCAACTCATAGAAAGCCGCGCAGTCGCTGAACAACGTGTCCATGTGAGTTACCGGTCCCACCTGTTACCACAACTCATAGAAAGCCGCGCAGTCGCTGAACAACGTGTCCATGTGAGTTACCGGTTGCACCTGTTACCACAACTCATAGAAAGCCGTGCAGTCGCAGGACAACGTGTCCATGTGAGTTACCGGTCACACCTGTTACCGCAACTCATAGAAAGCCGCGCAGTCGCAGGACAACGTGTCCATGTGTTACCGGTCGCACCTGTTACCACAACTCATAGAAAGCCGTGCAGTCGCAGGACAACACGTTTACAAGGCCGTTCAATTGGTACCAATTTAATTAATTCACATGGTGCCAATTTTATTCATACGTTGTCATAGAAACAGGTAGTTTTGATCAATTTTCTTAAAATACGTACAGTTGTAATAGCTCCAAATAACTTTAGTGATAAGGATTTTGATTTTTTGATATTTTTTTAAAGTTTTTATGAAAATTGTATGACAAAAACTCATACCTGAATGAAAGAACTAAATTTGAATAAAAGAAGGAAAAAGTCGTCAGATCAAAATTTTAATTACATTGAAAAAATTCCTTAGATCCTACCGCTACTGTCTAATTACGATAACCCAAAAAAAAATAAGAGAAAATTTTAAAAAGTAAAATGTTTCAAAACTAGAAGACTGTACTATAGTAAATGTGTCAGTCAGTCTTTACAGCTAGCTACCAAACAGCCTGTATAACATAAACTTACACTGTGTCTGCGTCGCCTGTTTATAAACAGGCTTGTATTAATGTTGTAACATTTATAGGGACTACACGGTGCCGAGCCTGGACTGCATCCCCATCGAGGGCTTGGAGCCGCCCATGTCTCGCGACACCACCTTCACCTCCTTCCTCGGGGCTCCTAATGGCGCCTGCCAAGCTAATGGCAAGGACGTCTGCTAGTTCAAGTACTCACTATATTTGTAGTAACAGTACATAGTAACACACAGCCAACTCAATGGAAAGGACGTTTGCTAGGACACGTTACTCGAGTACTTGTATTCGTAGTAATAGTGAACACACATCCAACCCATTGGCAAGGATGTTTGCTAGAACACGCTACTCAAGTACTTATATTCGTAGTAACAGTGAACACACATCCTACCCAATGGCAAGGACGTTTGCTAGGACACGCTACTCAAGTATTTATATTCGTAGTAACAGTGAACACACATCCAACCCAATGGAAAGGGCGTTAGCTTGAACACGCTACTTAAGTACTTATATTCGTAGTAACAGTGAACACACATCCAACCCAATGGAAAGGGCGTTAGCTTGAACACGCTACTTAAGTACTTATATTCGTAGTAACAGTGCATAGTAACAGTGAACACACATCCAACCCAATGGAAAGGGCGTTAGCTTGAACACGCTACTTAAGTACTTATATTCGTAGTAACAGTGCATAGTAACAGTGAACACACATCCAACCCAATGGAAAGGACGTTGGCTGGAACACGCTACTCAAGTACTTATATTCGTAGTAACAGTACATAGTAATAGTGAACACACATCTAACCCAATAGCAAGGACGTCTGCTAGGACACTACTCAAGTACTCACTATATTCATAGTAACAGTACATAGTAACAGTGAACACACTTTCAACCTAATGGCAAGGGCGTCTGCTGAAACACTATTCAAGTACTCACTATATTGAATCGGTGCGACATAAGCGCCTGCAATATATAGTAACATTTGTAGGGACTACTCGGTGACCAGCCTATGAAGAAATATATGAAGATGATAAAATAAACATTAAGATGAACTTAATATAGCGTAAGGACACTTTCAGTTCTAAAAAGTTGAAATATATGGTTAAATAATAATGATCACTGCTCAATGCTACCTGATTATCTGACACTGAACTTTAGTTCAAAACTGGAACTGTGCTTATAATATTGATGTGTGATTAGTATACAAAATCATTGAATATTTTTAATCGTCATCTCTAGTTAGTGTAATGATTTTAGCACTAATTAGCAACTTATCTCATTACTCGTCGCACACTATTCATCACTATTTAGGCCAATTTCAACATATGAGAATTCCCATAAGCTAACTAGCTTTAGGGACACTAGTTTCTTTGTAGGGCTTATTCTAATACAAGACTCGTCCCTCGTTGAGTGTTCCGAGTTCCTTCTGTAAAATCGTGTTATTTTAATAATGTCTTAGGGCCACGGTGCGTCATTACATTAATATTGATGTACCACAAATGACGCATATTTGACAGTTACGCTTAATATAAACCAAAATGAACCTTATATTATATGTTACTGTTGCTTTTTTTCTTCGTTCGTTACACTAATTGTTGTTTAATTTAATATTTTACTATCGTTATAGATATATGTTCAATAGAACACAAATACATCAAGAGAAATAACATGCAGTACCTATACAGTCATTTACATATATGGTAACATTAAAAAAAATGCGTGTTAGTGGCGAAAGAGCGATTTTGGTGCCATTTGACAAGATTACAAACCGATATGTATGTCCCAGATTATCTCATAAAAAAGATATATTATAAAGTAAGGTTCCATATCCAAATAACACTGCCCATATTCGTCTCAATTACTTAGATGTAGATATCCCACAAGAGTAACAATTGTATATAGTGTTGTGTGAAACGTTGTCTTGTTAGAATTGGTACGGTACGATTACTGAAACTAACCTAGACCTTTTTAAGGCATGAGTGAATAGGCATCTTCTGGGGGAGCTCGCTTCAGTCTGCCTCACCTTTGCCCCCTGGCTAGATGCTGACCAAGAGCAATCCCATTTTTAATAATAAAAAAAAAACTACCACTGACACGTGATGTTAATCCAATTGATACTCTGTCTTAACACCAATATAATGAAGTATTTATTACAAACATACGATTTTTATAACGAAACTCTATTGTATTAGTGTTAAAGTAGTATTTCCAATAGAATTTACCTGTATCAAGTATAGAGGAAGCGATAAAACTCCCAGTAGCTCGATTCCACTCAAACCTCAGATTCGGTTGAAACCGCTCAACCAATCTCACTGGAGCGCAAACTATTAGAGTATTCCAGTGTTCCAAACCACACGCGTGGTCGTGTCGGAGGTTTTCCCCTGGATTTTTCCCAGGCTACTCTCCAACCGCGCACTCCTATCGCTTTATTGGGCCCGGCCCATAAAGTCATAGTCAGGTTCAAAAAAAAATGTTGAACGTCATATTAACGATTAACACTGACACTGACGGACAACACTGTCAATTTTTTAAACATGCGACAGATACAAAAATGTTTGTTTCTGTGTTTTTTCTCGCGTCGTTCTTTTTTACAGATAATAAAATCCAAATATTTTAAAATTAAAAAGTAGAATAGAATAAATTTTAATTTTGCAACAACATATAGGTATACATACTTGATTCGGCCAATCGACCTTTCCACCGTGTATAAGTAAACATACCAATCGTTGTTTCCGACTATCTAACTATAAATGGTGACAGAGACGGCGCATGTTACGGGTATGATCATGTGCAACGAATGCAAGCAGAAATAAAACTATATACGCTGAGTGTAATGCTGACTATTGCTTGCTGTCTCTTATATTCGTTAAACCAACAATTGTTATTCTTGTGAAGACCCTAATATAAATTACCACTGCCCTTTTTAACCTAGTCCTGTAGTCACATTTATATAAAACCTATTTCTAGCTAACAATATAAAGCATATTATACACCTCATATTAATACACCAATTAAACTAGTCGAAGCAATAAATGACCATACTTATAAAGGTAAAACGAAATTATAATATAATGAAAGCTGCCATAATAATTTCTTGAATTTTTACTCGATTTTTTATTCCAATATTGCGATTTAGAATTAAATATTTATAAGGTATTTTATTTAAACTAGATTATAACCGAGAGAATGTATTGGGATTGAATAACAACTATAATAAGTAAAGTGTTAGAACGGTAGCGTTTTATAGACTTAACGTTTTACTCGAACGATAGGTATATATTTTAACTGTATAAGTAATTTTCAGCTGTGATTTTATTTTTAATGTTTTCAAATGAGATTATCTATTAAACTAGTTGCTTTTATTGAGAATTTTATATAATTTTGTGATCTATTTAGTCGCTAAAGCCGCTATCCACTAAAAGTTTCGAGAAAGCGATCTGGTAAACGAGAAAATTAAATTGTAATGATGTGCTTTACAAGTCTTCGTTAATTTCAAATGATTTCAACTACCTATATTACTTATGACACGGAGTTTTCAAAATTTTTAAGGATGCTTATTCGCCGGAGCTAAACCTATGGTATGATTTCATATAAGTGACACATATCTGGCTTCATAACTTAGAGGGGTCGATTTATAAGAAGACAGTGGTGGAAAAACACCCTTCCTTTATTTCAGTAGCGATGTGCTGTTTCCCAATAATTTGATTAATTTAATACAGTCTTTCTCTATCATACAAATAGCGACACCTTATCTCATTCTCATTACCATAAGGTTTAACAATTATCAGTTGTGTCGCTCGTGGATGGCGGCTAGACTGGTGATGTCGCCTTACCGGAAATATTCTCAAGCTTGAAAGGTTTCTTATACAAATCGGGAATGTTCCCGGTAAGGCACATCATTAGGCCATACTTTAGTGTAGCTCGTGTTGGTTTGGTCTGAAAGTTTAGCCGTGTTACGTATGACGCTCAATTACTAATCGTAAGGTCTTAAATGTGCATTTAATGAACATTTTGATAGTCCAATAGATCAAATATATACGTAGGGACTACAGATTCTGTCAGAAAACAAGAATTTTAGTAAAATATTTCTTATATTTATTCATTCTGCTACAAACATTTGAATACTTATACCATCTGTTAAACCTGTTCTTGCTCTTATAAATTTGATAATGCCTAAGTAGGAAGCATTCATTAACAGATAGAAAATGTATTAATTTTTCTCTAAATGTAAGACTTTCTTAGTGTAAGTTATACCTAAAACGACTTACTCCAGAGTATTCTTAATCTTTTCGACGCCAACAACGTATACATCCGTCACGACGGGCAATGTAATATCAACCATCATGCATCATAGGGTTCAACGTCGCTAAAATGCACCTATTTGTGCAAGATCATAAACTTTAAGTGATTAAAGTTTATGATCTTAGAGGTTTGTTAAGTTTTATGAATAAGGGGGTGACCCCTTATTCATAAAACTTAACAAACCTCTGCTAAAACAAAAAAATGTGTTGTCTCTTCTCAGCTAGGCTAGGTTTAGTGAACCAGCGACAAAACTCCTAGTAGCTCGATTCCACTCACACCTCAGATTCGGTTTAATCCGCTCAACCAATCTCACTGGAGCGCAAACTCTTTGAGTATTCCAGTGTTCCAAACCACACGCGTGGTCGTGCCGGAGGTTTTCCCCAGGCTACTCTACAACCCCGCACTCCTATCGCTTTCTTGGGCCCGGCCTATATAGCCACAGTCAGGTTAAAAAAAAAAGTATTCTAGCGGGTATTTAACTAAAATAGGTTTGATGTATGTTTACTTATGAATAAGGGTGTCAAACTGCAAGTGGTTAATACTCGTAGTTCATGTAGTTGGTACCAACCAGGGATCGTTACCGGTATTCTTACTACCGGTTTTAAATAAGGTATAACCGGTTATAATTGCATTTCGCTATTTATATCTCTAAAGCTCTGATTAGCGGTTTCGCCAATTGACAACAATACCTCTATTTGACACTTTACACATAAAAACCGTTACCGGTAATAGCTGTCAGTGGCAATTATACTCGATAATTTGTTTCTGCAAACTGGCGTATTGTAAAAAGTAGGTATTTACACTAATTTTTTGCGTTTTAGTATTAAAGTTTAATTGGCATCTTACATTTCAAGTGCAATGAATAGCGGTAATGAATACAGGTATTTAATATCGTAGATAGTCTATACATAGAGGTATAGATAAAGGCGGAATGACAACAATACCATTAATTAGAATATAGTTATTATTTTATTAGCGGTAATAGTTTGTCAATTTCTATACATGTAAAACCAGTTAAATAAAACCAGTTTTACAATCCCTGGTACCAACCAGGGATCGTTACCGGTATTCTTACTACCTACTTGTTTTTTGGCCGGATCTGTACGCATAGTCGGAATTACATTATTTAGCAGAGTAATAAACGCGTATTCCTTTAAAAATATACTTATTATAGCAGACGGTTGTGTTGACTATGATATTTAATTGTTTTTGTTAGCTGATGTTAGACTGCGATCTGTGCTGGTCTAGGCATCTATATGCGTGTCTTGAGAACAAATTATCTAATATGTATTTTAAAGTTAGGTAAATATACAACATTTTCATGAGTGTTACTTTTATTTTACCCTAACCTTTTCAGTACACATCAAGCGAAGGAAAAATAATTGTTGAACATAGGGTTGATTTTTCGCTACCTTGGAAGTGGCGGAATGTTACGGATTTTTCTTTTCATATTTACAATAGTACGGCATAATTTTTAAGAGATCTGCCCTTATTCACTTACAGATTACTTATGTACGCGCAAGAATTGAACTGTTCGTCTCTTTTTAAATGTTCTGATGAGAAAGAGACGGATATTTTTATGTCGTGTTCGAGACATGTCACACCCGTTCTTGTGTTAGACGTGCTGACTGTATTAATGAAGGATTTGATACAGATAAAGTGAGTTTGTATTCCGGTCAGCGGATTTTTCCCACTGTACCTGTATTTTCACATATGTAAATAAAAAATATATAATTCAGTGAAATATAACTTTAATCATAAATATTTTACACGCAGTCGGACAGTAAATGATACAGGCGACCTGGCAGAATGGTATGTAGCATAAAGTAGGTAACGCAAGTTTTATGAGAATAGGTCCATAGCTGTCCCGCTATAGTCTATCAGTTTAGGTATCTAATTAGCAGAGCCCGGAATTTACGTGGTAAAACTAAAGACTGTCACATTCTAGCTAGTGTTAGAAACATTTTTTTATCGATATCGATAGTTGTGTAACAGAAGAAATTGAGTCCGACCACGCTAACCCTGCAAGGAATAATTTGGCAACACTGCGCGTTATACGTCATATTTGTATGAAAATGTGACGTTTAAGGTTTTAATTTCAATGCAGAGTTAGCGTGGTCGGACTAACGGTCCATAAAAAAAATATATGTGAGGTATAAAATTATATAGAAACAGATGCGATTTCTTCGAATCCACGTCAGTACACACAACAGTACACGCACATGTCACTTTATTTGGTTTGTCATAATTATAGGATTATATAATCATTAATCTCTAAACATTATCAGGGAGCAGAGAGTTTCGTTTATCATGTCGCGAATGATTACAAAATAACCGGCATTTAATACACAATATCGATAAAGAAATGTTAGTATTAGCTAGATTGCGACAGTCTTTCGTTTTATACGTTTATAAAACGAAACGTCCACTATATATAATAACGTTAATCAACAATATATCTCTTGGTTTATTGCTGTGCCGTACGGGGCGCACAAATTGTGTTTGACGTTTGGTGTTC
Organism: Epiblema foenella; assembly: GCA_963556455.1. Classification (NCBI taxonomy): domain Eukaryota; kingdom Metazoa; phylum Arthropoda; class Insecta; order Lepidoptera; family Tortricidae; genus Epiblema; species Epiblema foenella. The sequence continues at coordinate 16,278,293 of OY747107.1, read as the reverse complement.
AAAGGGTTATATTATAAACAACTTACAGACTATAGATCTGTTTCGGCTCATAAAATAATTTCTATCACTTTGACAAGAGTCCTGTTCACACATATTTTTAAACGCATTGTTCGCTCCGATATATCGGATAGCGATTGTACACAGTTGTGTAACATTTGTAGTCGACATTTAAAATATGTAATTGTATATGTATACATCTTTGATCTCATAACAGAGTCAAAATACAAGTGTGAACATATCTTTTGACTGGACGTCGACCTTATTCAGACGCAAGGAAATCGAAAAATGAGCCACTTTCTTAACAAGACAATGAGGTTCATGTTTAGATTTTCTTGATCATACAATTCCTGAAGCAGCACCTAGGTAGATGTAATTGAGGGTCTTAACTAGGTGACATATAAAAGAAATACCATAGACATCACATACAAGGACAAGAAATGTGAATATAGTTTTTCTATCTACAATAAAATTATAAAATATCGATGCTACTGCTCACTAGTACTAATTACGGGAAAATATGTAGTTTAATTAAAACTTTATGATTTGTGCAATATCGCACTAATTACAACAAAATTATCCCCGTACTTAGTACGAGTGTGCACCAGGCATGAAGTAAGAATAAGATTGGAGCCGGCGATACACATACACAGATATGCGAAAGAGATGTAAGCATAGACCACCCCATACGTGGGAACGAGATACAATGTGTCATCTCCTGTCCTTCATCGTGTATTATTTGTCACCGGCCTGAGGGGCTACCGCGAACCACAAACGAAGTTTTCCCTCTCTGTCTCACTTATGTGCAAACTTGCAAGTGCGACAGAGAGGGAAAATTTCGAATGCGGTTCGCGGTAGCACTCCTGTGCCACTGAAACATCATCAATGTATTCAAGCCTATTGGCTTAATATATGGCGCTAATGTATAAACAGCACGACAAATATGAGATGTCAGAATTGTGCTAATGGATGTATTAGTCTTCTGATACATCTCAATTTAATCAGGTTATCATAAGTAGGTCCCTTTTGGGTATCCACTAATCCTCCTGGGTTGCTACCGCGATCGGCATATGAAATTTTTCCTCCCTGTCGCACTTGCAAGTTTGCACATAAGTGCGACAGAGAGGGAAAACTTCGTTTGTGGTTCGCGTTCCTGCTATAGAATCCTCTTTCTACGGCACTAGAGTATCGATATGTCAAGATTGTCAAGTCAAGATATGCAGTTGATAGTACAGTCAAAGTGCAAAAATACGCATCGAAATAATCATGTTATATACTGAAACCTTAATTGGCCGACATAAGAGCCATGGGACATATTTTTGAGTAAGTTGTATTCACGGTCATGTTTTTGTAATTCACAAGAAGAAAAAAAAGAAAAAGATGAAAATACTTTTGACACCGACATAGCTCTTATTCCATTGAATATTCTACTTCAACACTAATTTAATAGTTTCTATTACATAGGTACACACTGTCTAAAAATCATATTTTTGTAATAGAAACTCTTATTACATTAGCGTTAAAGTAGAATATCCAATAACATGTGATGTTCGACAGTGGCGAACCGGGATTTTTCAGCCACTTGCCAGTATCCGTAATTTAGCCGTGTAATTAATGACCAATGTTACCCGGTGACGTGTCAGTCCCGATTTGCGTTACACGTCCAAGTTGCGAAGATTGGCAAGTGGCTCAACAATCCCTGTTGGGGATGGTACATACATAGTGTGAATAAATATAGCCATGTGACTTGATGTGACGTATAAAATTCAAAATAGAAAATTAATGACATAGTGTGGCTATGCGGTGTGGATAGAAGACTATCAAATTATCACTAGAGGTGTTTTTGAAGGCCATTGTAATAAAGCTTAGGTAAGTTGTACCCTATTGCAATTGAGTTAGGATTTATGGGTTATATACCAATCAAAATATATCCATTAGATTGGTATACTACACAAAATTAATCGACTAATGTAGATCTACAAAAGAGAAAATAAAATGGGTAATAAAGCTTAGGTAATTTGTACCTTAAGGTTGCAATTGAGTTAGGATTTACGGGTTGTATACCAATCAAAATATATCGATTAGATTGGTATACTACACAAAATTAATCGACTAATGTAGATCTACAAAAGAGAAAATAAAATGGGTAATAAAGCTTAGGTAATTTGTACCTTAAGGTTGCAATTGAGTTAGGATTTACGGGTTGTATACCAATCAAAATATATCGATTAGATTGGTATACTACACAAAATTAATCGACTAATGTAGATCTACAAAAGAGAAAATAAAATGGATAGGTACACTTTGTATCAAATTTACATACAAAGTGTACTCATTTTTTTGCTCTTGAGTGTACATCGATTGATTGGTCTGACCACCCAGTGGAAGTTCACCGAATTTGTAATTTGTAGACTAAATTAAACCTACATACAGGGTCAATAGACGCTTGCTTCTCTTTTTCACATTTGGGCACGCATACGAATGAGCAGTAAGTATCAGTTTGTAATTATCTCTCTTTATTACTCATATAATCCAGCCAGTAATCAAGGCAGTAGAACTAGCTGAGCAAAATACACCTTTCTTTTTCTTGCCTTCAAGGCTTAGTACAAGAGATGCTACTTTCCACTGCCATGAAACGAGTATTACAAGACCAGGAGTAGTTTACGATCGGAATAGCTGTCATTTCATATACATTGACGTAATGTATATGGAAAAACTGTCACCTCTAATCCTATACTAATCGCGGCTAAGTAATACCTTGCACTGCCAAGACTTTAACAGGTAACTCGACATGTTTCCAACTCTTTTCCGCCTTCACGCAGCCCTAAGAGTGAATGGGTCGACTATATATCTAATTGTCGTCGTCACTAGCCGACACAGATTTCCGGGAAACAGGTGTGTCGGGGCGAGAGGAGCCGCTTCTAGAACCACTCTTGGACCGGGAACGGGAACGGGAACCACTCTTGGATCGGGAACGGGATTTGGACCGTGACTTACTTTTTGATCTGAAACGAAGATACAAAGACAGTTGAGATTAATAATAAAAAAAAACATTAAAACGGATCAATAATTTTTTTTTAAACAAGGTAAATCGCCAGTAACTGGCCACTTAAAAAAAAATCATTCAGTTACTAGCCACAACATTTGTGCAGTGAAGACCGCCTTCAACATAATACAGTTATTTTAGTTTTATTAATTTAATTGCAGAAATACCAATTGGTTTGCTCTGTTTTTTTGCGAAGTGGCCAATTATAAGCAATTTACTCTAATTCCATCCTCAAATGGAAAAGGTCTTCAATCGACTAATCAAAATGTATGAAGAAGTAGATTTTTTTGCATGAACAAAGTTGGCACAAATAAGAGTATCAATATGTTCGAATTTTCTCGGAAAGGGATCAAATTCTATAATTGAGTATTTTTATATATCAAAAGATACATAGTCATTAGTCTTCAAAGTTCTAAGAGGGGGCACACTGTGTCCCTTTTCTGAAAAACGCACCTTTGAATCGTCATTTATCGGCGCGTTATCTCTCTCTAACCAGCAACAATAGGATTTTCATCATTTGGCATATTTTTTTGCCATGTTTCTTTTGGAGCAGTCAAATGAGTCAACGCAACGACCCTAGAGTAAAACTGTTTCGTAATCAACATATGGATAGAATCCGATTTTTTTATTTGTATCATGACTAATGTGACTTGTACATCACATTATAACAATTTGTATAAACAGTTATTGGGGAATCGCTATTTATTGTTGAACAATTTCTCACCTTGAACGTGACCTCGACCCGCTCTTCGATCGGGATTTCGACCGACTTTTGGATCGCGATCTACTCTTGGACCTGGTAATGAAATAATAAACAATAAATATAATGAATATTATAATGTATATAACCACCTTATTCATAAACGTTGATCAATTAACCTTCCAGGTAAAATGCCGCTAATATTAATTTGTCTTTATCTGTCACTCTTACATTTGTGTTTGTGGGAAAGGGACAGAACTGATTTTAGCTAGCAGAGATTTGTTAATTTTTATGAATAAGGGGATTATTATTTGAAGTTGAATACGTTTCAACGAAAAAAAATTGTTGATTTTGCTTTGGAACAGTACCTACGTTACGAGAGTTTTTGTTACGGAATTTATAGATCAAATTAAACATCTTATCATAATTTACAAAAATATACACAACTGGAATTAGTATTGACAACCCAGACGATAAATTTAAATTCTTTTCGCACTGGAAGTGTCCATAACCGAAAGGTTAACTTAAAATGTGCAAAACTAGTTTACCTTGACCGACTCTTGGACCGCGAGCCACTCTTCGACCGCGACCTGCTCTTCGATCGCGAGCGACTCTTAGACCTGGATCCACTCTTCGAACGCGATCGACTCTTGGATCGCGACCCGGATTTGGACCTCGAACGGCTCTTGGATCGCGAACGACTCTTGGATCGCGAACGACTCTTGGACCGCGAGCGACTCTTGGATCGTGAACGACTCTTGGATCGCGAGCGGCTCTTGGCTGAGCCGGAGCGAGATCGGCTGCGGGATTTCGAGCGGCTCTTTGATCGTGATCTGTGTGAAAATATTATTGTTATTATCTTTGCAAAAAAAAAGAACTTGGCTGCCACTATTGTGGCACTATTGTTCTATTGAACAATATCTGGTCGAGGCATGGACGGCCCAGAACAAACCAGTAGTTATGCTCAAAATGTGTGACTAAATAGAAAATATTGATATAATTCAATCTTTCACTGTGAAGTATATCACTCATTTAGTTCACTAGTTCAGTTCAGTTCAGTAGCTCAACAGATCTATCTACGATACAGATTGGGTCAGGTAGCTTGTGACTACGACTGCGACCGTGAATCCCTTTAGTTATGGCTCTTGCAATCCACGAAGGCGAGTTGAGTATTTCCTATTAGTATGACGTTAAAGTCTAATTCCGTCAAATCCTCTCGTCTTCGTGAATTGCATCTATCTGTACTGACTGATCGCTATAACTGTTGGACATGATTATTTTCCTCCCTCTGTGGGCTGTGACTACGTCTGCGACTGCCACTGCCACCCCTTTTAGTCACCTATCTGTACTCACCGATCGCTATCACTGTTGGACATGATCCTTTTCCTCCCTTTGTGGGCTGTGACTACGACTGCGACTGCTGCTGCGACTGCCACTGCCACCCCTTTTAGTCACCTATCTGTACTCACCGATCGCTATCGCTGTTGGACATGATCCTTTTCCTCCCTTTGTTGGCAGGCGGACTGCGACTACGACTGCCACTGCGACTGCGACTGCGACTGCGCTGACTGTTCGCGTCAGAGTCTGACTCAGAGGTGGATATAGTCTCTTTGGAGACGATCTTGAGTCGCTGTTTGGCGCTGAGTTTCTCATCGGCAGCTTTAGCCGCCTTTTCTTTGCGACCACCTTTCTCTTTCTGTTGGGATAAATAAAATACACTGCTTTAACATTTTCTCTGTCAAGTCTTTCTTACGTATACAATTTCCTCCACATACGGGGAAACGAATTGTATCGGCCACGCGAGCAGCGCGCCCGCTAGGCGGGTTACTGGCAGTTTAGACAGAAAAATGTTACTTGTCAAGCGAAGAAAGCACAGTCTTCAGTACATTAACTGGGTCATTCCACTTTTTCACGACAAGTTTTCTATTACAAAAAAAAATCTACGGTATGTATTGAAAAACTCTACAAAAACAGGATTGCGAAATAATACCTGAACCTAATAAAAGGAATTTATAGGTAAAAATACTTAAATATTAACATATTGCTGTAAAAGCTGGGTAACATATTTTTGTACACTAATTCAATAGATATCATAGATTCTTTTCTGTAACAGAAACATGGTCCTAAAAAGTAGAGTAGTGGGTCATATCATAAAAAATTTTCAAACTCGGTTACTGTTGTCTCCTGGCTGACGGGACAGAATAAGAACAAGAAAAAGTTGATTGACCCATTTGGTTCGTATTCGTGTCCCATTTGGTTTGTATTTGTAAATAAATATTAGAGGACAATCTTACACAAATCGAACTAGCCCCACAGTAAGCTCAAGAAGGCTTGTGTTATGGGTACTAGACGACGATATATTTAATAGATATAAATACTTAAATACATAGAAAACATCCAAGACTCAGAAACAAATATTCATGCTCATCACACAAATATTTGCCCTGACCGGGATTCGAACCCAGGACCGTCAGCTTCACAGGCAGGTGCACTACCCACTAGGCTAAACCGGTCGTCAAAATTGTAATGTACCTTCCGCCCCCGCTTGGCCGCGGGCCGGTCGCTGTCGGAGCCGGACGCTCTCTCGCGCCGTTTCTTCCCCTTGCGCCCCTCGCCTTTCTCCTTGCGCTTCGATTTCTTCTCGCGTCTAAAACAATACAGCGCATGATGTAAATATACAAGACTGGTATTTGCCCACCGACTTCATCTGCGTAGAACTCGTGCATGGTGATAGAATTTTATTGCTTTTTTAGGGTTCCGTAGCCAAAATGGCAAAAACGGAACCCTTATAGTTTCGTCATGTCCGTCTGTCCGTCTGTCCGTCTGTCACAGCCGATTTACTCGGAAACTATAAGTACTACAGTGATGAAATTTGATGGGAATATGTGTTGTATGAACCGCTACAAAATTATGACACTAAATAGTAAAAAAAAGAATTGGGGGTGGGGCCCCCCATACATGTAACTGAGGGATGAAAATTTTTTTTTCGATGTACATACCCGTGTGGGGTATCAATGGAAAGGTCTTTTAAAATGATATAAAGTTTTCTAAAAAACATTTTTCTTAAAGTGAACGGTTTTTGAGATATCAGCTCTCAAAGTCGTAAAAAGTATGTCCCCCCCCCCTCTATTTTTATAACTACGGGGTATAAAATTCTAAAAAAAATAGAGGTGATGCATGCTAATTAACTCTTTCAACGATTTTTGGTTTGATCAAAGTATCTCTTATAGTTTTTGAGATAGGTTGATTTAACTGTAATTTTGGTTAAGTTATTTTTGCTGTTTTATAGATACTAGTACGGAACCCTTCGTGCGCGAGTCCAACTCGCCCTTGGCCGGTTTTTTTATATAAGCATTGCTTTTCCATACAAATTTCCACGCCCTAAAAGATTCATTTGCGGGATAAAAAATATCCTATGTCCTTCCACGGGACTAAATCTATCTCCATACCAAATTTCATCCAAATCGGTTAAGCGGTTTAAGCGTGAAGAGGTAACAGACAGACAGACACTATTTCGCACCTTCCCATTGACTTGAAAACTTGAAATTTGGTGAAAAGGTTTATTATTACGTATGTTTTACCTAAAAATACTAAATGTTCGTAATAAAGCAATAAATCAGATTTTTTCATTGAAAGTTCCTTATTCTTCCTATTAAACCCAACTTAATTTTGGGGTTCATTTGGAACCCTAAATGTGCAGAGTCCGACACGCACTTGGCCGTTTTTTATTAACAATAAGTTTTACTTTTGTGCAATCAAAATTAAATAAATAAAAAATAGTACTAACTTCTCCTCCTTGGGCCGATCGCTGCCGCTGCCGGAATCCGACACGTATTCGTCTTTCCTCCTCCCTCTTCCCCCCTTCTTATTCTCCAGCGGCATGTCCGCGAAGAGCATGGCGTTCTTCGTCTTCTCTTTGAACTCTTGTCTCTTCTGCAGCATCTCCACCGTGCTCTTCTGGTGTTGTTCTTCGCGGCGGCGACGTTCTTCTTCCTGTAGTGAGAATTGGGTTTTAGAATCGAGTAAAGAGCTAGTTTACTTTGTCCCGCATGGTGACCACTGCATCGTAGTGCCGTCTCACTTGCGCCACATGCCACTGCATCTACTAGAATAGGACCCAAATAAATTCAATCTACGTTTATATTTAACTAGCGACCCGCCCCGGCTTCGCACGGGTGCAATGCTGATGCATGTTTTATACATGTGGGTGGATCAACTATTTTTTGTTGCTCGTTACTATGGTTACGTCTCCTGAGTCACTCTTTAAAACCGTGATTTTATAGGGTTTAAATTTACCAAAAATTAATTTTAACGATAAGCATAAATTCATTTGGACACGGGTCATCTCTTGAACGTGCTTCAAGTCCATATTATAAACATTTTTCTAAGAAACTCGGTTACTGTTGTCTCCTCGCTGACGGGACAGAATAACAACAAGAAAAAGTTGTTTGACCCATATAAACCTTCCCCTTGAGTCACTCTATCTATTTAAAAAAACCGCATGAAAATCCGTTGCGTAGTTTTAAAGATTTAAGCATATATAGGGATATAGGGACATAGGGACAGAGTAAGCGACTTTGTTTTATACTATGTAGTGATATATACACCTGTTGCTTCCTAAACGCTTCGCGTTGCTCACGCTGCCTGTCTCGCATGGTGACCTCCTCATCGTGCTGTCGTCTCGCTCGCGCCACATGCCACTGCGCTTGAGAGAGCAGGTCGGCGCATGTCCTCGCTTCCGCCGCCGCTGCGGCTGGTTCGTAGCGCGCTCGTTCCGCGCCTTCGCCGCTCTCTGTCGACGCTAAGCGTTGGAAGTATCTGGAAGCAAGTTACATTGGTAAAAAAAAAGTAAAAGTAAGTAGTATTGATTAATAGCCTTCGTGTTAAGAGTTCTGTTTACGCCATTTTCCGTATGAATTGACACGCATCTTGACATTTTCTCTGCGTCTATCTAGAACAAGACTATTTCGACCTAATGCCATAAATTTTAAATTAATTTTTTGGAACTTTCATTAAGAAATATCGTTTTAAACATCACTCCAAATCATTTTCAAGCTAAAATCTGTGATTTCTTTGTGACCTCACTCAATTAAATAAAAAAAAATCTATATTACTATCTAAATCTTCAATAAAATCATCATGTCCTTTAATTACTTTACTTTTAGTATTTACACTTTTGTCATAGTCTGATATCAAAACATTTGAAATGTGTTACATCACTATGTAACATTACTATTACTTACTTATGCGAGACTTGTAACTCATGTACGGCCCTCAATACAACATCCAGCGAAGACCTCTCATCCTTAAGCACATGTGACGCTAATCTTCTCAACGTCAACGCCACATTGTACAGTAAAGCAGTGTCATGTGGCGCGACCCTCCGTGCCCGTAGCAAGGCAGCGCGTGCGGCATGAACTCTACCAGCGAGACCGTGAGCTCTAGCCAACCACGTAAGCCATTCTACGTCGTGGTGCATACGAAATTTTCGGATACAGTTCTCGTACTGAAACACACGTGATAAAGGGGATGTGAGACAGGGTTAAATCCTTAAGCAAATTGCGAAAAAAGTAACTCAAAAGAATAAATAGTTATATGTCTTCAAAGTTATTGAGCCGACAACCCTATTTGATTTCAGGGCCATTTCATACCTTGTCATAGTAACATAATATAAGATCTCTAGCGGCTTTAATTGTTTATGTGTAATTTAATTTGTTTTCATTAGAGCACTCTTTTTGATGAGCAATAATTAATATTTTTTTATTGTAAGTTGTTCAGTAAACCTATAATTTTATCACTCTAACTCTTACCATTTGGATGGCGTTGATGTACTGTTTCTGCTCTACGTAGATGTGTGCTATGTTCATCCATACATCCGGAAAATCTGCTGTGGCTTCGCGCACTTGTGCGAAAATATCGCGGGCCTCGTTCACACACCCCTGTACAAACAAACATTATTTCGTTCATTTATATTTTTATACAAACGCCTTAAGGGAGGCGTACAGCGACATCTACCAGAAGACTCATGCTTCATTAACGGCACTAACGTCTCAAATCATATTGAGAATCGTCAGTACAGTGGTACTGCTTAATACGAAGGAACGGTTGATGAATTTAGGACTGGGTAGCGATTGCACCTATAGCTCAGTTGGCTAGAGCGACTGGCCGCGAGTGCCGGGAGGTCGCAGGTTCGAATCCTGCTCGGTGCCTAAATTTTTCAATTTTTTCCTTTATTCTAAATTATTTCGTTCATATAAGAGATCTGTCTTGGGTAGTCCTTGGTAAGTGATATTTTTTTTATGCCGATATAAGAAAAATCCAAAATTCAAATCACAATTAAATCTTAAGTATTCAATGGTTTACAGTAGTTAGGACTATATTTGACAGAAAAATAATCCGGATCCATCTTCCTTCTCTATAACAGCAGGTAATAATTATCTTCATTCGGAACGATAAGGTTACCGATTTTGGCAATCGGTATTCTATTTATAAAAGCAACTTCAATCAAATCGACTACTGCTTGAGAGCATCCCAGATCCCAATATCTCGCGAACATTTTTTTTATTTTTTACCCCCGTAACTCATCCATATTGACAGATTTCCAAAAACTGACTCAGCAGAAAAAAATATATAATAATCGAACCTGCTCACAAAATTTCACAAGAAACCATTGAGAAATGGCGACCTGTAGAGAACAGCCGGAAATGCGCTCGCCGGATATACGAAAGCATTTTTGCTCAAGCTGAAACGAACCTTCGATCGCTTCGCTCACTCGGTCAAATAGAGATGTGAGCCCCCCCATTTCTATTTTAAGTTATTCGGCTACCTCTCTTAAGGCTTAAGCTTTAGTAATTTTCAAGGCCTTACGTGAGGTATGAGTTTGACAATACTTCGAGCGTTGCAAAACCTTTTACCTAGTTATCGCTCTTCTATACAAACTTCCACCCTCATAATGTATGATTTCCGGTATAAAAAGTATCCTGTCCTTCCCCGGATCTCCATACGAAATTTCATCAAAATCTGTTCAGCGGTTTAAGCGTGAAGAGGTAACAGACAGACATACTTTCGCATTTATAAAATACAGTATGGAAATATGAATATGGATTAGTATGGATAGAATGGATGAATTGGTTACCTTGTGAGCGAGTACACAGCCAATTCCATTTGCGGCCCAAATATTCTTCGTGTCAACCTTCAAAACTTGTTTGTACATCGTCAGAGCTCGTTCTTGGTGACGCTTCTCTCGGTCCTTCTCTCTGGATGGCTGGTGCAGTGTTTGCAGCCACACATTACCTGGTGAATTTAAGACATACTCAAACGGCAATAGAGTTCATATTCTTATAAATTTTAATCTAAACTAGAGGTCCAATGGATCCTTATTAAACTAGGTAGAGATTAGTACATCACTGCCCTAGGGAAAGTTCTGCAATATCAAACTTTTTCGGTCCTGGTCACCACTCTTGTTGTGTCAAGAAAACATTGCCAAGTAGCAACCATGTTTCACTTTCAGGGCATCCTTAAACTAAACTAACCTTTCTATCGTATCACAACTCAAGAGGATTCCTCGATTCTGTCAACAACGACCCCCCGTGAAAGAGACACGCTATGTCTTTCACGCACGACAAAACGGGATGCAACACTCGTTGGGAACTTTCTCTCGGGCCCCAATGTAAGTGTAACTAACCTAAAAACTTACCAAGTGCTATCAAGGAGTAAGCGTCACTGGCATTGGCAGAATTCTGCAATATCCTCTCAAACTTCTTCTGTCCTGGTCCCCATTCTTGCTGTGCCAAGTGGAGGTTGCCAAGAAGGGACCAAGTGTCAGGGTGTTCAGTGTTCACTTTCAGGGCTTCCTTGAACCAATCTGATGCCTCATAGATTTGACCTTTGTCTCGCGCCATGCAACCTAGCCTGTGGATATTGTGAAGTATTGAATAATAGGGAAGATGACTTGTGGAGTGGAGACTGGTTCCTGGACTAGAGAAAACCTGTATGTCAGGTCACCATGTCTCCAAACCTCAGATGTCTATAGTAACGAAAATTATGGTGCAGTCACTGTTATGAACGACGGTGTTTTTGAATGGAGTTGATTACGTAAATAGTAATATAAGTAACTTTTAATAATTTAATTAGATAAATAAAACTAGTCTGTCTTAGGAAAGCGTGTGAGTGAGTGAGTGTGTGGATGTGCGTGTTCATGTAAGTTTCTCCTGCTACTATACTATGATAAAGGTTTCATAATATTTTCAGTACCATCATAGTTAAGGGTAAGGATTCAGTTTTTAATGGTCTTTTACAGGATCATTGGTGAGGAGGTAGATCGACAGTTTCAGCATTAGCTTAATTGTATAAAGCCTCCGAGGAAACAAAAGAAGTTTTGTGCAAAACGTGTGTTAAATTTCTTTGGGGGGCAGATGTGTACTATGCGGCATCTACCATATACTTTGGAGGGGTCAAAAGATAGTTGTGAATGTTGTTTTAGTATGATGTTTAGAACGAAGAGCTTGCGGACGTATCATGTTACAATTTATAACATAGTGTGGCTATATGGATAGAAAATCATCCAATTATCACAATAAATAGTATTGAAACCAATACCTAGAGAGAATAGCTACATGGTTTCTATCATCGTATATTGCTAAACACCTGCAAGTGAAAGATCTGACGACGAGTGTCTCAAATGAATAAGTAAACCCGTCATCTACCAAAGCCGGTAATTACCGTTACCATCCACATGTTATTGTTAAATGTATTGTTTGTTTTTTTTTTGATCCGGAGATGATGGGTTAACATTGCTTTCTAGAATTACAAGTTTTGAGGTCATAGTTAGTTGAAAAAACGAAAGTCATCCCTCCTGTGGTCAATAGTTAACGGCTTATGTGCATGTTAGCTATGTTTTTATTACAGGGATTTATAGAAACGGAGACACTGTTATGCGAGTTACTGGTCCAATCCTAAATTAAGCTTTGTAGCCCTTAACTTTTGGTATGTCCACAGAAAAGACGCGAACCTAATTCCTAGTATGACCCTTTGAAACGATTTAAATTGTTTCAAGAGAAACATTAAGAATTTATCAAATCTCCTTTACATATCTCAATTTCAAACCGCAGAAGTGGAATAATATTATAAAATGTTCATCTAATTTCATACCTCAAGTAACAATCAATGTAGTTGGGGTGTTCTTTCAGAATGTCCTTGTACAGTTTCTCAGCCTTGTTGTATATACAGAGTGCTTCATTGAGCCTCGCCAAATTATATGTAGTTGTCACAGCTATCGATTTGTAATACTGAGCGTCTAGAGTTTCCGCGTCCACTTTCTCTCTAAAAACAAAGAAAATCATGTATAAATATCCTACTAATATTATAAATGCGAAAATTTATGGTATGATCGCTGGTCACAATCCTCTCAATAGATATCTGAAGGTAATAGGTCTTATTTTTAATACCCATACTTACTATAGATTGAACAATGTAAAATTTTGAGAAATAAACCTTTTTGTATTTGTATTTATTTTTTTAGGTATTCGAGATGATGTGTCCACAATGCGGAGAGGAGGAAACTAGTAAACATGTATTAGCGGAATGCATTATATACGCAGAGTAATGCGATATGATATATTCGGCAAAGACACGTTAGAGGAGAAGGAATTGAAGGACGTCAAACTTAAAGATACTGTTCTGCAGGAAAACAGGAAGATTGGAAGAAGCCGATGTGGGAATGCCGCCGGGACAGTAACCTTAAGCTCCAACTTAGGGGAAATCAGCTGAATGAACCCCAGAAGGGATCGACTGTCCGCCTGCTTCCGGCCGGGCGTCCTCACGTAACATCAACATAATGGGATGGGAGGATAACGTACCTTTCAAGTGCTTCTTCAAGGTAGTTCTTGGCCTCATGGAGATTCCCCAGTCTGTAATGTAGGGCGGCCACGTTGTTGAGTATTTCCGCGGGAATGTCCGCATTAACTTTTTCTTTTAAAATCTTCATAGCGGTGGTGTATGCGTTTAGGGACGCCTGAAAAAAACAAGTTATGTGAATACAGAATAAGATTTTTTTTGCTAAATTTAGATAAGTCAGGAATGTCATAGATTCGTGGTCACCAGGTTTGAGAGAACATTTTTGGAGTACCAACTTCATGCCATCAATATATAGATTTATAATACAAGAGGTAAAGGTCATGTACTAAAGCCCGGTGGTGGAACAGAGCAACAGAGAAAAGAGATGAGTCAGTCCGTTTTTCTTCGTTTTACCTTTAGTATTGTTAAAATACTAAAAATATTGTGAATCTTGTTACTTATTATAATGAATCACTGTTACCTTATATTGCTTATATATTTTGATGATTAGAAAGTTAAATGCGCTATTCTACACTCAAAGCAAACGGGTGAAGCGCACATAGAACAATTGTTCTGAGACAGGACCCGAATATGTGTGTAAATCTAAATATATGAGTTTTTAGCCTCAGCAAACAAAATGTATGGTGTACCTGCAAATCGTTTTGTTCTAATATCTGGGCGAGCTCGATCCAAGCCTCGACATCGTCCGGGAACTGTTCTGTGACTTTCTTCAGATGCAGTCGCGCGACATCCCTTTTCGACTGTGAGGCCGAGTTAGCGTATAGAGATCCAAGGATCTTCATGGTTTCGTAGTTCCCTGGTTGAGCTTTGAGGACTTTTTCGAAGCATTGCGCGGCCTGTATTAAAAAAGGTTTTTTCCAATACATAAATCAAGACTATTTGTGTTTGTGGTGGAAGATCAGCATGTAATATATGTATAATGAGAATTATCTGTAGTGTAATCATACGGTAAAGTAGACCTTAGACTCGCATTTAGAGTACTTACCAACATCGAGATTAATTTTTTAATGGAGTCAGATGATCAACAAAAAAGTTCAAAATGGCGGCTAATTTCCGTTTATGAGGTCAGACCTCAGCACTGCAAGGTCTGGTCATAGTCGCTCACACATGACAATACTTACATTCTCCGTGTCACCTCTGTATATATACATCTGTCCGAGCCCATAATGGGGTAGCACGAAATTGGCCGGAGCAAACTGTGTTGCCTGGTAGTAATACTGGAAGGCCTGATCGCAATCGCCTTGTGCATGAAATGCACGAGCGAGGTGGTGGCATGATTCGGCGCGCATCGCTTCGTTTTCAGTGTTGTGGAACGCGTGGAGGGCTAAGTGCTGCACTTTGCTGTAGTCCTGGTGAAAAAAGTTGATATTGATAAGACGAAGTAGCGTTTAGTAAACGGTATTTACTCAAAAATGTGCTGTGCGTGATCACGCATCGATTTATGATCTGATATGATGACGAAAGTCTGGATTTGAACAGACCTTATTCATATTAAATTGGTGAGAGTTGGTCAAGATTACCTTGATTACTAAAAACCTATGCATGCAAAATTTTAACATAGTGAATAAATTAAAGGGTACTAGGATCATATAGAAAGCAAGAATTCATGATCTTTTGGGTATAAAATGAAGGCATATTATCCATTCTGAATGTATGCCAGAACAAAACAACTAAAGGTTTATAGTAACAATACTCACCTTTTTGAAAAAGAAATGGTTTGCCAAATGGTTCAACACCATAGGGTTCTTGGGATCTATGGCATAGGCCTTGGAAAGCATTATCACAGCCATCTTGTTTGACTCATTCTCTTGCAGATTCAGCTTCAAGATAGAGAGGCCAACCAGAGCCCCAACACATTGAGGATCTAGCTGTAAGGCTCTTTCAAAAGCCATCCTGAAAGTTATAATATTATAGAAACTACTCTATGCTCAAAAAATGGACGGAACCCACAGATAAAGATATTTGTGATTTACGTGTTTTTACCATCTTTGTAGTGTTAAAAGTCTACCTCTTAATGTTGGAGTTACATGAAAAAGAATGCTTGGCGTGTTAGAGAGCCACACTTTCTTAGTAATATGCAAACAAAAACTTTTATCTTTTCACATTTTAAGATTACATCTTTGTTTTTTTTTTGTTATTCTGGGGTAACGAGTATGAAAATGGAGCGAGTTCACCCAGATGCGTATTCACTAAATCACAAAATCTTACCTAGCTTTTTCCTGATTATTTAACTTCATGAAACAATGTCCCATCCCTAGACGCAAGGCAGCTGGGCTGTCAGGATTGGTTCTCAGTGCCTTTTTATAGAACGCTAATGCTCCTCTGTAGTCCTTACGGTTGAATGCAATGCACGCCTTTCCAAGGAGAGACGGTACATTGTTTGGGGACTGATTAAGTACGAAGTTGAACTGTGCATCGGCTTGCTCCATTTTGTCTCCTTCAAGGAGACAGAAGTAAGCTCGACCAAGGAGATGATTCTGAAAAGATTGATTTGTTTAGGGTAAAGGCAGTTTAGGCAGTTTTACTTTTGTTTAATAAAATAGCACAGGAACTAGTGCTGTAACTTACAAAATTTTTATTTAATATTCAAGACCTATAATTCAAGTTTCTTTCTGTAATTACAGGAACAGTAAGTAATAATGCTTTAGAATCCAATCAAGGAAGACTTTCTGGGAATGAGTATTCTAATGCAATGCACTAATTCACTTTTACTAAGTCAGTTTTAACATCAAAGGTACTCCTTATACAGCTAGGGGTAATTTGTTAGTCATAGCTTTCATTGTACTTACTTGGTCGTACATAATGATTTTATCAGCCATAGTGTACAACAATGTGGCTTTCGTAAACAACTCCTTCTTTCTATCTTTAGTCTTCTCCTTATTGGCCTCCTGTACATAGTATGCGGCCAGCATGTCAAGGGCTCGCATCTGGTCCCGTTCGAAATCTCTGTAGTCAATGTTGGCGTCCACACGGGACGCCTCCAGAATCTTGAGGAAGTCATCAATCTTCTTTTGTTTGTAGTATGCAAGCTAAACAGTAAACAAATCCAATATAGTTTAGTAATGAAGTCAAAGATACTTTATTCTGCAACTTAGGCATATTACATGCGCCTATGACTGTCAATAAATCACCACTGGTTTGTAAAATAACCTCGAGAAGAAATACACTGTATATAAAATTACAGTATCCCAATAGTAGAAAGTTACAATGCTAGAGCCACATTAAATTAGAATTCTGGCAACTTGAGATGTATTTTTGTAGAATTTTGAACTCAGACCAGGCTACATAAGGTTAAAATTTCTAAAAATTTTCATCCCAATTTAACTTATTCGCGCCATGTACTGATATATGTTATACACAAATTCAATGAGTCAGCGGTAACCTAGTTGAGTGTATTTATCATTTTTACTGCCATTATGCTAGTCTCAAATACCATTAAAATAAAGAACTCAATTTCTTGATTGAACATACGATAGTAAAAGCAGTTCGATTACATGACTCTTTTAGGTTAGTTTTACTTACCGCAACATTAATCCAAACACTGAGCTGTGATCGCTCCTGCTGCAATATACCAAGCACTTCATCTCCAGCTGGTAACTGCTCTGGATCTAACTCAATCACCTAAACACAAAACAGAATTGATAACATTTTTCCCTAGAAAATGAAGCTACGTTACACTTGTCTATTTTTATTACCTCATCCGTTGTCATTAACGGAATTTCCAACATTTTGCATTTGTTTATCCTCTGCGAGTCACATGAATACCACAAACACTTCACGGGGTACACATAACTAAAACGATTTATGAAGGCGACGCAACAACCACTTTTGTTTGATGATGCGATGCGATCATTATGCGATAAACGATAACGAATCGAATCGGCGGGCGAATGGCGGCTACGGAAATTGTCATTGTCAATTGTCACTACGGTGACTACCTACCTACCGTCAAACTCCGATCGTTCTAAACCATTACCAATTGCACTATTTTCATGCAACCTATCCACTAATAAGAAACTAAAAAATATTTTCAGTTTCTAGAAATGCTCAAGTAAATAATACAAAGTCATGATTTCTGATACATATTAGTTTGAATAATGAGCGATCATTTTACTCCGTTATTATTAACTAATTCGGTAAAATAGTAGGTACATATTTGATTTTCGAACGTACTTTTTAGGGTTCCGTAGCCAAAATGGCACAAACGGAACCCTTATAGTTTCGTCATGTCTGTCCGTCCGTCCGTCCGTATGTCACAGCCGATTTACTCGGAGATTATAAACTCTAACAGCCTTATTCATAAAAAATCCTTAATTGAGGCTTGATCGGTCTGTTACTTAACAGACTGATTAGGCTTGTTGGACGCTTGTTAAGAAGTATGATTCATAAACGCTTGCTAGCCCTCTGTTAGTTGTTGAGCTGCTGACAGACTGATTAGACGCGTTATGTTGGCCATCTTGACAAATCATAGACAAAAACATGACTTCACTGTGAATTAAAAAAAAAATTGACAGCTAATTAGCGGGAAACAAAACAGAAAACTTGATCTAACACGCGAGTTTAGTGCGAGTATTTGATTTGATTAAATAATGAATACTACCAAAAAGGAAGCAATAATTGGACAGCGGAGGATAAAGTAAGAAAAGTTATAAATTTGCTTAGTTTGGAGTTATATGTGAAGTGGATCATTGCTTACTTACCGTCAGTGTTTCTATGGAATCTAATCAGTTTTATAATTTTCAGATGTTGCTTCAAGAGCTGGTAAAAGAAAGAGTAGATGTAATAGAAAACGAAAATACCGAAACCAATCCAAATAACCACAAGCTAGCTTCGTGGGCGGACCCTGGAGCTCGAGACGGACGCCAAGGATTTCGATTCGGCCGCAATAAATCGGGTTGGTATGATGTGCTTGTGTCGGTATGTTTTATGTAGTGAGTGAGTACAATTTAAGTACTGGTGTCCAGATCGTAACCAGCCGTTCTGCCATCTAAATCCAAATGACAAAGGGCTGTATACATGAAGAGAGTGTTGGTAGTTTATAGTATTTAAAATCAAGTCAATATGCCTAGATAATGTGAATGTAGGTAAACACACCTGTCCAAGGTTATGTTTTCTTGTTCAACGTGCCTACAATTTCGTACAAGAATAGTGTAGGTATAGTTTTTAGCAAGTTTAGGACAAAACAAATATACTTGAAAGATTATATTACACATCTATAATGTTATTTATGTGTTGATTAGATTAAGCCCCAAAATAATATCTGACTTTGCCTCCCTGTAAAATTAATGTCAGTCAATCAGGCAAATTATCATAACAATAAAATGCTTGAATCAGATGAACCTACCGATGAGTATTGGGTTCCTGTTAGTTCCATTCAGTAAGTTCTTACACCTTTACTTTTAAAAATAAGATGTGTTTTAAGGAGGTATAGATTTATAAGCAGCATTTATATTCATAATATGAGACCAACAACAAGCAATGGATCAAGTTATTGTAGTTACCAGGGTCTGCCTGAAAATGCTGTTGTAGTAAACTTGCTGCAACATTATGCTCTGGCAAGCCCCTTTTTAACATCATATAATAATTACCTACATAGGTAGGCATCAGATGATTCTAACTGCATGATTATTTAA
The DNA here is from genome assembly GCA_963556455.1 of Epiblema foenella. Classification (NCBI taxonomy): domain Eukaryota; kingdom Metazoa; phylum Arthropoda; class Insecta; order Lepidoptera; family Tortricidae; genus Epiblema; species Epiblema foenella. The sequence continues at coordinate 16,259,062 of OY747107.1, read as the reverse complement.
AGTTGTTTTGTTAAGTGTATTTTTGAAGATACTTGTACATGAACTGTTACAATCAAATCAAACATTGTGATATAACATTATATGTCTATGTTTATATGCTTGTTTCCAGCAGATGGTGAAAAAAATTATGAAGAAAGAGTATGTGAGACATACATATTATTGACTATACTAATGTAGATGAGTAATGTGGATGGAAGTTAAAAATAAAAGTATGTCGGCTCAAAAAATATTTTTATTAAATATGTTCCTTATTATTTTCAGGTACTGACTGCTACTACAACTCACTAGTTGTCACTACCTAGTCCTAGAAGCCCCAGTAGTGTTAGAACCTGCTCCCTAGAAATGACACCAGCCGAAGTCACTGGCAACTCAGGAAGCCCCGGCCTCCGGCTCTGCTAGATGATGAATAAGGAACATTCCAGTGTAGTTCGAATTGCTTAGCAATGACGAGTACAAAGATGTTTATTTACCAGACAGGGTTCTTTTTAACATTTTGGTGTTCTGTAGTTTGTAATACTGTTTTCTTGTCTGTCGAAGGCTTTCTCAAACTGTCTGTCTGGTTAATGCTTTTTTGGTTCAGGTGCCTCCAGGAGGCTCCAGACATTAATAATGTGAGAAGGGTGTTTAATGTAAATAAATTAAAAGATTTTGAACTTATACTCATTGTTTTCCCATGCTGCCTCCAAATATATTAATTTTTATATATGTCCATGAAGTTTCATTTACCTACTATTTTTTTGACTTGTTATTTTCTTTAGCAACTTTGTCATATACATTATTCATCTCAAATTCAGATATAAATAAACTTGGTTGAAGAGATTGGGCCTGAAAATTTCACAGGATGTACACACATTTTTCTTATTAATAAAATAAGAAGTAAAAATGTAGACATCTTTAACGCCGATTTTATTTAATGTACAGTCAGAAACATACAAGTAATTTTGTGTACAGTAATATGCTTTTGGGTTATTCTTCTCTCTGCCTAGCTCTATAAGGTGGGAAACGGTGCTCGACCTACTGTCGGTCAGGCGTCTTTTATATGGCCACATACATATAATATGAATGCACGTACCTATGCTTTCAACAGCGATAGCTACGCCCGACCGACCATACGCGTTAGACTAAGAACGACATCTCCAGCGAGCACTCGCTGAAGATGTCGTTCTGATTGTTGGGTGCATGGGTGCCGCCGGTATTGTTGCGTGCATTGACTGCATCCAACAATACCGGTCCTTGGTGACGTCTGCCCTGACAATTCGACAATAAATTAGACCGTCAGTTTCAAACCGGTACCGCCGTCGAAATTCTTTATCAAGCAAAACCTATTCTACAGGATTTGATAATGATATAAGGCTCGCAGAAGAGTTCTCTTTTTGTCACGGTCTTGCGTGGCTTCTTCTAGCTCCTTCCAGCCGAGGCCATTAGAGCCCGCCTCCTCCATGTAGAATGGCAGAGGACGCCCCGGCCGTCTTCTGCCATTAGATTGTCAACGGAGGCACTGCTTGGACAAGTAGCAATCCGATCATCGAAGTGGGTGTCCACTCCATCGCCACTTGTTGTGGGCTTCTGGTTAGTTACCTATCTGCCACAGTCTCGCGTTAGACATAGTTTGTGACCAGAATATTCGAAGAATGCGATAAGATTTCCCTTTTGTTATACATCTAGCGACGTCGCGGTTGTAGTGGTTTATACTTCCTCAGCCAGCCTATTGCCTGGATAGCTACCTTGTATTGCGCGAAAGTAACAAAAATATAGGTACTTAGGTATCGTAAAACACCCGCCATTTCCGATCCGTGTGTACCTAGTGTTGTACAGTCAGCAGCAAAAGTAGCTACGCGGGCGAGTTGACCATAATGATCTGCACACGCTTTTATTCCCTTCTATTAAAGTCGAACGCGTAGCTAACTACTTCTGCTGCTGACTGCAAGTGCAAAAAGCAGTACTTAACTATGTTAATCATTGTAATTTTATTTGGAACATATATCAAGTTTTAAATCAACACGTACCTATCTTCAGAAACACCCAATTAAGATGATTAATTAAGAAAACCCATGGAAAACCCACAATACAGAATCCCTTCGATTTAGCACACTTCTCTGGCGTATGGTTTTTCTCTTGTCAAAAATCAGCTGTTCAAGTCTGTGGCGGCCATTTTGTGAGTTAACAGAGAGATAAAGAAGGGTCTACGGTCCACTAACTTTCGGACCATTTAGCAGAGCCTTGAAGGACTGATTAGCGTTAGCAGACGTTTATGAATCATGCTTTTTAGCATCGGACCTTCAAGGAGCCTTCAAGGAGGCTCTAACTTTTTATGAATAAGGCTGTAAGCCTTTTTAGATTCAATATATTGGATAATGGTTTTAAATGTGGACTAGTAGGTGTTGGTACGGTAGGTACCCTTCATTGTGCTTGAGGGGCTACCGGGAACCACAATCGAAGTTTTCCCTCTCTGTCTCACTTATGTGCGAACGTGCAAGGATTTCATTAGCACGAATTAGCAAGTGCGACAGAGAGGGAAATATTCGAACTTCGTTCGTTTTCGGTTCGCGGTAGCCCCTCTGATCCGACTTGTACTTGGCCGGTTTTTTTTTCTCAGGCATGTTCAAAAACCATCCATCATGTATCAACATTTTGAAAGAACGTTTGGTACAAATCTGAACATCACTTTACTTGTATCCCGTCCTCTCCAGGCGAAAAATAAAATAAAAATGTATTTGTGTACTCCGTAGAAAAAATATAGTCAATAAAATTTTATTATCATTTTTTGAACCTACGAACCACACTACGCACCTACCGTTATTGAAAATTGAAAACCATCAGTGCAGTGTTGCCAGACCGAATCTGAAAAAAACAGGAGACATGAAGCTAAAAAACCAGTAGATTGGGGGAAAAAACCAATGGAAAAATTTTATGCCTCAAAACTTACCAAATCACAAGTTTTCTTTTTTTTAACTTCCTGATATTGTCAAATCACAAATTTTCTTTCGTTTTAGTTACTTCCTGATATTGTCAAATCACAAGCTTTCCTTTTTTTTCTTTTTACCTGATATTGTAGCCTTACTGTACATTATTGCCTAATTCTAATTACTTACTTCGATCGGCTGGTTCGATGTTTGGAATCACAGGAATTTACGCGTTACCTCAAAAATGTGCACCACTCTTTTCAAAGTTTTCTAACTTCAGGCACGTCTAAGTAAGTAAACAGACAAACAAAGAGCCCACAGATACCTGATTAGAATTGGAACTAAAAAACTTCGTAAGGGCCAGTTCTCACTATCCGATACAATATCGGCGTAGAAGCCGACAAAATTGTAAAGAAAACCGCTTAGTGTTCACACTATCCGATACGATATCGGTCACATTCCCATACATTTGTCGTCGGTTCTGACACCGATAAACATCGGATAATGGGAACATAGCCTAATTTTTTGATAAATGACGTTTGTCGATGTCATTTAAGCCCGCCTTAACACTTGCTTCATAAATATACGTCCATGCGCAAATGCATGTACGTAAGAAAAAGTTTTAAAACCAGAATGCAACTCGTAAAATCCAATAGATTCTATTGCAAAACCAGTAGACCAGTAGACATACCCCAAAACCAGTAATCTACTGGAAAACTAGTAGATCTGGCAACACTGCATCAGTGTCAGTTTGACATTGACAAATAACAATTAAAATTCGGTTTACTTGACCCGCCGGAAGATTTCTCTTCCGAAATATTGAATTTGGATTTTTTTGTTTTGTTTCTATCAATGGAGAAGAAAAGGAAGTTATTCTAAAGTAGCCCTCATTTAATGTGATATTATTAATCTGCATTACCAAGGTGAAATCATCTCCATGACTTCTTTAAGCTAAAAAGTTAAACCAAAGTACGGTTTTGTTGTAAAAAAAATTCCTAATTCCTAGCCGAGATGAGCGTATTAACGAAAGGAAGCCGGATTACGTTCAAACAAGCGAAGCCAAATCCACTTTTTCACAGTTGGTTGGAAGAGTTACATAAAGAAGCAGTTGAAAACAAGAGTAATTTCGAGTCAGTCGTGAAGGAAGCCCTAACTGCTCTGTCTAAATATCCATTATCATTGCACAGTGGCACTGAGTGTTCGATACTCAAGGGTTTTGATAAAAAACTATGTGCATACATAGATAAGCGTTTAGAAGTATATAATTACAATAAAAATTTACTCACAAATTCTCCAAACAGTTCTGACACAGAAACATATGACATAGACAGTCCTGTTAGAATAGATTTAGCATCAAAATCACCTGTAAATTTACCCACCACTAGTAATTCAAATTCACACAGTCTTGTGAACACAAATTTAAACTCCGAAAACCAAGAAAATCTTGCTCAAAATAATGAAGTTCCATCTACTAGCAAAGGTAAAAATACAAAAAAGAAACAGAGAGGTTCATACAAGCCAGCATTTCGGTCTGGTAGCTATGCCATCCTTGTAGGTCTGCTTGAGCACTTGAACGAGAATCCTGGCTGTCCTGCTTTGAAAAAGGAAGACCTAATTGATATAGCACAAAAACACAGCGAGGAATCTTTTACAAGACCAAAGCCAGAGTCTTTCTACACAGCCTGGAGTAACATGACAAGATTAATCACTAAAGGGCTTGTGAATAAAAGAAAAAATAGTAGAAAAGTTGAATATTTTTTAACAGACCAAGGCATTACAAAGGCTCAGGAGCTCTTAAAGGATTATGCTAATACCCCTACCGCAAATGACATTATTTTTAATGGTGCTAGTCCACAAAGAAGTCCAGTTGTAGACATAGAACCTAATAGACCAATTGATAGTGAAGTCGCAAAATCTCCAGTCCCTGAAATACAAAGTTTAGATGCTGTTGAAATGCTGCCTGGATCCTTCGATATCATTTTATTAATTGATAAATGTGAAACAAGTGGGTTAGTAAATCAAGTAAAATCGTTTGCAGTGTGTATCTGGTTGTGGCTGTGGTAAAATACTCCCAAATGGATGAACCAATTTGAGTGTTGTTTTTGTTAATCAAAAGTCATGTCTGTCGAGATGGTTTCTATGGTGGAAATAAAAGGAGTTGTCTCCAAGATATTCAGCTGTTATTGAAACTAGTGATGGGATCTTGTCCAATATTGAAACTAACAATTCTAATTTTTTTGGTGTTATGGTTATTATTATATATATAATTATTTAAGTGGTATAAAAAGTGCTATAAAATGTAAAACTAAACATGTACAGTAGCACTTTTTATACCACCTAAAAGAGGGTTTCATTATGGCCAAAGATACATTTGGCTGGCACACTATAGCCTCTTTGGCTTTGATAGATTTTGTCAAACATGATACATACCATTTTGTTAATTGTGACACTTATTATAAACAGGTTTTTAAAATTTTCAATAACATATTTCTGTCGTGCTTCAGATTATCAAATAAAAACGATCCAACAGTCACACAGTTCAAGAAATACCCAGATTTGAAACATGAATACAGAAGTTTAAAAGTTGGAGATTTCACATGGGTGGCTCGGCACAAAGTCAATAATGAAGAGCTAGTTCTGCCATATGTTGTGGAGAGAAAGCGAATGGATGATCTAGGATCAAGTATTAAGGATGGCAGGTTCCATGAACAGAAGTTTAGACTGAGGAAATCTGGGATAAAGAATGTTATTTATTTAGTAGAAAATTATGGTTCTAATAAACATGTAGGTCTGCCAATTCAGAGTCTGATGCAAGCTCTGCAGAATACAAGGGTGCAGGATAATTTTAAAGTTCATGAGACAGATTCACTGAAGAACTCGGCGCGATTTTTAGCAATGATGACTAAAAGACTGACTATAGAGTATAAGGTTAGAAACTTTATTCAATCCTGGTACTGTGAATTTATACCCAATAATTGTCATTGTTTTTCACTAAAACATTGTATTTATATAAAAATATTAACTATGTAAATCCTGGTACTGTGAATTTATACCCTATGATTGTCACGGATTTTCACTAAAACATTTTATTTATACCAAAATATTAACTATTGTGTCAATTGATATTATTGAAGTAATGCTATGGCAATAAACCCAAGTGTAGGGGTCAGTAGCAATAATGTAATAGATTATTTTTGTATTGTATATCATATTTGGGAAATTAACTATAACTATAGAAATATTTGTTTGTTCTAAACATTTTACTCTTGTTCCAGGATAAATACTTAAAAGGTTACAACAGAGAACCGCAAGGGGAGGAACTAATGACATTTGCTTTCCTCAGCCAGGCTTCCAAAAAGACAAAACCGCTAACAGTCACAGAAACGTTCATCAAACTGTTACTCCAACTGAAAGGCGCCTCAGTTGAGAAAGCTTTGGCAATAACAGAGGTGTACAAAACTCCGCGCGCGTTAATTGAGGCTTATGAGAACTGCAGTCAGAAAGACGGAGAATTTTTACTAGCGAATTTGAAGTATGGAGATCTGAATAGAAATGTGGGTCCTACAGTTAGCAAATCTATCTATCATCTGTTCTCTAATATAGAACTTGCATGACATGACAGCCTGTTTTTCATTTGTCAAAACAAAACTAATAGAAATTTAGACTCAATTAGTAACCAAATTATTATCCAAAAGAAAGAAGATATAAAACTATGCCAAATGTTGAAAATCTCATTAAAATATCTCAAAAAATGACGAAGTTATAACCGTCAGAATGTTTTTAATTAGAGAAAGAGCTTCAAATCAGTGACGTCACTGATCTAAAGCGCTGGAAACCTAAGTTTTTTGGAGTGGTCCGTATTATATTTTGTTATTGATAGTAGACTTTAATGAGTTCAAGACTTAATATTCCCAATACAGAGGTGCGTTTTGCGAAAAAGGGACAGATAATGCCCCTACTTAAAACTTTGAACTTTTGAGTTACTTTTCTCGCCATTTGATTGAGAATTAGATCCTTTTTTGAGAAAATTTGTAGTTATTGATTTTCTTATTTGGTGTCAACATCCGTATTGGTAAAGTCAGCCTCCCACTGGCGGCACATTACCTAAGCATATTAACGAGAGAAATATCAATCTCATAATTGGATGCTGTTATGCAATAATGTGGCAACCTAGTAGGAAAACCTATAGTAGGACACATTATTCCCCATTCATTTCATTTTTTTCATTATTTTTGCTCTGTCTCCCTGTATCTATGTTTTTTGTTTTTTATGTGCTATTTTATTATGTGAGGCGTGCAATAAAGATTATTTGTATTGTATTATTGCATAACAGCGTCCAATTATAAGGAAAAGCCATGCAACGGTATCTTTTGAACTATAAATATAATATATAGTCTGGCTAATGAAAGCTGAGATTAGAAAGGAGCGGTAAATTTAAAAAATCCACGTCATGCAACACTGTGTATAATGTGACAAAACAATAACGATACTTGGGCAACAAAATAAAATGATCGCACTACATAGTTCAGTACATACTATGCGATAACATTACCAAAAATAAGATCCATGCTATTTAAATATTACGAGCCCGTTATGGAAGTCGCAATTCAAGTGAAATAATGTACTATGATACGATTTGCTGTATCCTGTTTCTGACCCGTAAAGGATCAAGCAATATTTGTCTCCATTGACACGGCCATTGAGTGACGTTTGACACATTTGACGTGGATATTATAGTAGCCATTTAAAAAGTTTAAAATAAATATCAGTCTCCGCTTTCATTAGCCAGACTCTAGTGTAAACCAGGGACCGATACCGGTATTAAAAAAAAACCCTGAATTAGCCCAATATTTTGGATTATTTTTTGCTCTTTACGTAGGGCTGAATCATGTATTTAGGTAACAACGTCGTATTATTGAATAGTCCCATTAAAAACGAAATAATGAACCGGCGACCGTAATAATACCGGCATTTTTCTATGGAGAAAATACCGGTATCCGATCCCTGGTGTAAACTCCTCAGTGCATATCATCTCCCAATCAAACTAAAGGTTTGCCATTGCAATGTTATTTTCATCACTTTTGATGACCTTTCTGCATTACCTATCAATATTGAGGTGTTGAGTATCATAATCAATAAAACAATAATATTTGGTATATAAATTTATTCATATAACTATTGACTGTGACATTTAGCTGATAGCAGTAGTTTAGATGACAGGAAACTTTTCTAGTGGTTGTAAAGCTTCAGAATATACATAAATAGTTCAGATCAATTAAGAGCACTTCAGGGATGGAATCATCATCTCCAGTTCACAATATTAGCGTGCAAAATCACAAAATCAAAATATACAAAATTGGTTTGACACAATGAATTACTAAAAAGAGATTCTACAATGGAGAACAGTCAAAACTGCAAAAATATCATGATTTCATGATCTAACGCTACAGTGTAGATTTTTGCAGTTGAATATAGCTATGCTATCCCTATACAAATAAGTTAACTAAATATTTATAAAATATGTTGACATCGCTGTTTTTAGTAACGTTGATCATAGCTACATAAGCCTGTATCAATATGAGAATGCGACAATTTATTTTGCACAAAAAACATCTATGACGCTGGTATATTCATTAGAATAAGTAACTTTCTGTCACTCCAGGAGTCTCGGTTCATGCTATGTCTAGGTACAGGTAATAACGGGAGATTCTTTCATGTGCCAAACCAATATAGCTAATATTTTAGACCCTTATTTTCATCATCACATTGCGTTACCTTACAGTTATACTTAATAATAATAATATCTCTATTAACAACTAAAACTGTTTCAAGAGTGAATGTAAGAAAGTAGGAAATCATGCTGATCATAGAACGCGCTATGGTTATCGAAATCAAGACCATGGCACTAATTTGTGTAGAAAAGGAGTTTATCTATAAACATTGTCATTTTTAACATCTGATAAAATTTACAAAATATGTTGATTGCCCCATCAACCATTTTTAAAATAAAAATTATAATTTTTTAAATGTATCAACATACATATAGCACGTCTATAACGAAAGCTGCTATTATTCACTCCCATAACGCAACAAAAAAAGATCCGCAAGATAAATGCCAAATACACTTAAAACTAGATACATTTAGAAAAAATAAAAATCAGTGGCTTGCATTAGATTCAAATAATTTTGACTACATTGCCTGTAGAGCAATACTTAACAGTAATAACTAAATGACCAGCCACCAATGAATTCGATGAACCCAAGTTATATATAACCCTGTATGCTGAACATGTGCTTAGGGCACTCACTCAGTGTCAAACAAATGAAAAATACTTCTAAGTGTACGTGAAATAAAATAAAATTGTTTAGGTGCACTTACATAGATAGAAGTGAAGCTAAACGTTAAGCTTAGAGAGTATGATAGTTCCTTTCAGTTTGGGCCTTGTAGTACCTGAAGCCCATGAAGCCAATCGCGAGGAGCCCGAGAGTGAGAATGATGCCTCCGACGAAGCTCGCGCCGTCGAATCTGAAACAGAGTAAGAAAGAAAAAATAGGTAAGGTAAACATCACTGTGACCCTGTCGAAGCTTTTGATACAGACTAGAGGGAACATACTCGGACCCACATCCCATCCGGGCCGGAGTCCCGCAAGGCTCCGTGCTCTCTTCCACTCTTTATTCGTTATTGGTGGCAGTCTTTTTGACATTCATAAGTGCATGTAACATGCCTAAATTGAAGAATAAATGATTTCATTTCATTTCATTTCATTCACGAACGACATTCCCAGGCACCCTAAAGTGCAACTGGGGTTGTTCGCGGACGATACTGCGCTCTTTAAGACTCATTGTAAATATACTTTTATCCGGCGGTACCTCCAGGAGGCAATCACTGACCTAGGTCGTTGGTTTAATCTTTGGCGTATCGAAGTCAATCCGGAAAAAACACTGCGATAGTCTTCCACCCGTCTGACCGCGTTTGCACGGAAAGGCGTGTGGCTCCGATCCAGATGTTTGACTGGCCCATCCCCTGGGCCAACAAAGTCAAATATCTTGGAGTGATCCGAAGGCTTGGGCCGATGATTAACAAGTTTACTAAAATGTCACTTAGAAATAAGCTGACACTCTACAAAACTTGTGTTCGCCCAATCATATCTTATGCAAGTGTAGCTTTTGCTCACGTGCCTATGACATCGCTCAAGCCGCTTCAGGTCATTCAGAATCGTTTTCTCCGTAGGGCGACTGGTGCTCCGTGGTATCAGTCGAACCTCAGTCTGCACCACGACATGGGGATTAGCACCATGTATGGTTTCTTTAAGCAGACTGCCAGACGTTATTTTGACAACGCTTCCCATCATAGGAATCCGTTAGTTAGGAAGGCTGTCGACTACGTTTCCATCCCTCCCCCCTCTGTCGTTACTCGGCGATCACTGATTAGGGGCCGCACGTTCCGGCGTCCTAGGCACGCACTTACGGACCCGGACGACGTAATCACAGCGTCCATCGAAAGATGGAACGCTGCGCTTATGGCGTCCAACTCTGACACGACGCGTACACTTAGGCATTCCCGCCAGCGGGGACGTCCACCGCGCGATCGCGACAACACTGACACATATAGTCCCTATTCGTCCCGGTACCGCCGCACACCGGGTAGAGTCAGTCCGACCCGGGTCGGGCCTAGCTGAGTTTCTTGCTGGACTCTTCTCAGCTAGGCTAGGTTTAGTGAACCAGCGACAAAACTCCCAGTAGCTCGATTCCACTCACATCTCAGATTCGGTTGAAACCGCTCAACCAATCTCACTGGAGCGCAAACTCTAGAGTATTCCAGTGACCCAAACCACACGCGTGGTCGAGCCGGAGGTTTTCCCCTGGATTTTCCCCAGGCTACTCTCCAACTGCGCACTCCTATCGCTTTATTGACCCGGCCTATAAAGCCACAGTCAGGTAAAAAAAAAACTGTGACCCTGACCCAATACATGGCACTTTCAATCTTTTATGTCATGATCAGAGCTCGGAATAGGTAGTGCCTATTTACCTAAACTTCGCAGGAGGACCTAACTAAGAGTGGTTACAACCACCAAAAAATTATATTTATTTTTATTGAACGCGGGATTTCCTGGGATTAATACGAGTACATAATTGAAATAAAGTCACACTCGGGGTCAAATTAATAATGAAATGCTATTGTTTAATGCAGAAAGTTTTAATAGATACGTTGAGAACTCAAAAGTCGACCTCGTAAGTGGCCCGTCGTCGAACATCAACATGAGCCCGATATTTAATCTTTTTTTAGTTGATTTATTTTTAATTACGTTATCAATAGTCATGATTACAGAGGTGATTATTAGGCGTCATTTATGGGGCACTAAGGTGTCGAGCACTGGGACGTTTACCTTATGCATTTGACAACATCTCATCTGATGGTGATGATTAGAGCTTGCGGTCCCGGTACCGGGTTCCGTATAAAACCCGGGAATTCCCGGGAAATTACATGCCCTTGTGATGATATTTAGGGCCGAGTTCGCGGGTGTTAAATGCGTACATACATAGTTTTGGTTTGGGATGTTGTTTGCGATGTGGTCAGCCGTCAGTCACCCGGCGAAAAAAATAACAATGGCATTCTTTTGTTATGATGCCTGGGATCCCAGGGACCGGTATACGAAGGATTAAAAGGAAAGTTTTAAAGCCAATAAATAAATATTAGTGGACAGTCTTACACAAATCGAACTAGCCCCACAGTAAGCTCAAGAAGGCTTGTGTTATGGGTACTAGACGACGATATATTTAAACATCCAAGACTCAGGAACAAATATTCATGCTCATCACACAAATATTTGCCCTGACCGGATTTCGAACCCAGGACCGTCAGCTCACAGGCAAATCACAAGTATTCTATTAATTTTTAATGTTTTAATCTATTTTGAGTAACTGATACTTTTTTAAAACCAAGATTGATAGATGAATGAAATAACAACCATAGTATGTGCTGTAGTTAAAGTGAATCATGAATCAGAAATACCATTGCTGCTCGATTTTTTCGGTCACGCAACAAAATACATATATGTCAACTGTTCTTGTAATTTATGTTATGTTTTACTCATGTACAATAAAGAATTTTACATACATACATTATTGCATCTCAACAATCTGTATTCCAGAAGTGCTTCTCAATGTCTGTCTACTTACTACTATGTTACTAATATAGGCCAAACAAGGCTTACTATTAAATATGGTCGCCAGTTACTATCGTTATCGTTACTTAACGCGGCGAGAAATGTATTGCGGATTATCACTGTTAGATGACAATTGCAAATTTAAAATAGAGCAATGATGTTCCCGGTATACGCGCTGAGTTAGCATGGCTTTAGAGGTAATAGAATTGAATCATGATTAGTAATTACCCTCTAGCCTGCAGAGTGTGGGGCTGTGCTGTGGTGGCGGTGGGCTTTGCCGTCGTGGACTTCTCACTCGTAGGGGCGGCGGGAGCGGTGCCATTATTATGCTCGGCAGGCTTAGCAGGAATTACAGTTGTAGACTTCTCAGTGGTGTTGGTCGCGGCGTTGGTGGTGTTGGTCGTGGCGTTGGTGGTGTTGGTCGTGGCGTTGGTTTTGTCATTCTTCTGTGGCGCGGGAGTTACGTTGGTTGCGTTTTGCGTTGCGTTTTCTGGTTCTTTAGCTTTTGTTTCGTTCGTAGTGGACGCGGCTTGTGCTGTAGCGGGAGTTCCCGCTGGGGGCGTTGCTGGGGCCGTTTCATTGCCTGGCTTGGAGGTTTTATCTGTAATGGTCAGAAATGGTTTATTTAGTAATAAAAGTAGGAGATATAAATCTTCATACAACAAATGTGGCAGTCCCCAAATCGAATGCTTAAATTTTAGGTTAAAGGCTAGATTAGGCGTATCCAGTTGCAGACGCCAAAATAATAAAATATAATGTCATTTATAGAAACTTGTGTTGATTGATTGAAACAAGGCATTTCTGAGATGATTTTATACTATTTTATTTCTAAAATACAAATACTAGGCCTGGAATGTTGTTTTAAAAATATATAATAAAGGTGTTTCAATTACAGCTGTCCAATAAGTACTGGAAACTGCGAAAAAAAAAAACTCCAGGAAGGCTGGCATTAATCCCGATAAGGCGTGCTATGGCACACCTCTATACTTAATTAAAATTAATTAGCACAATATACGTCATAAACTGCATTTAAAAAAAAAAACTAAATTTCATGAGCACTGCTTCCTCCTCTGGGGCCTTATTGGATTTTCCATCATCGTAAAGGAAAGGCCGCCATACATAAGTAAACACGTTAAATGCGGTTTTAACACCCGATATACATATTTAATCAACTTTCACTACGTAACTGCAGCTTGGTATACATTAAATTACGAGTACGTATTCAATTAATAACATTAATTACTGCGTACTTAATAAATCATAATTTATGATTTCATTGCACAGATTTAAATCTTGTTGTTAAGACGAATTGGTAATGGTAAAGATGGGCTAGTTATTATTAGCTTAGAAATGTAAAAATATTTGTATTATAGATTGCAAAGGTGTCTCAATACGAATATTTGTTGCCGTAATTCAACTTTTTACTCTTTTTAACACCTAACCAACATATTATATGGATTTTATGGTTATAGACTACTACTTACTTACGCGTCAGTAAGAACACAGGTGGATGCAGGATGCAGGAATTTAATTCAGTGTTTCATTCAATGTTGGTTATATAAATAGATACAACAAACCTAGATCGACAGCGAGAAGGTCATGAACATGAAAGTCGTGATACAAAAATACATTTTGTAAACAAACTCATATTTTGCGATATAGACGTCTCCGATTGTCGCAAAGAAAATGAATACTTATCATTGCTTTTGTTAACATTTTATAAACATGAAGGTAAACATATCGCATCGTTAGTCGTACAGGTGTCAACTGAATTTGTAAGTTCAAAGAATGAAACGCGTTGCGCCTATATGAATGCGGATATATTTCTTCTTAATGAGCAAGTTTTTAAATCCATAGGGATTAGGTAGCGCACCCCGGGCATCCCTCAGGATGCAACTGTACTGGGATAACGCTAGGAGGTTGATGATGTGCAAGTTTAAATCCATACAAATAACTTGTTGTCGATATTTTATATAGGAATAATTTTGGCAATGTCATCTCATGTTCCGACAATTCCGCGGTCGACTGTCTGCTATGCGATTTACGTCTAGCCTCACCAATCATCTATAGTGTTAAACCTTACATAACTACACAGAAACAGAGGTCAGATATATGCTGGTTCGTCAGAGCCGGTGCTAGTGACCGTTGCGAATACCTGAACATCAAGGTTGCGCAACACGTCGCAGTCAAAACACTGAATGACTTTGTTCAATGACATGTGCGCTTGCTGCCGTGGCGGTGGGCATCCGGAGCAAAATTTTAGTTTGATTTTCCTTAAATATGTTAACGTCCGTAAAAAGACGATAGATTGGTTTCTAGGTGTTACTGTTAGCCGCTAGTGGTTTACCCGAGATTATAGTATTTTATGCAATAGTTGTATAAGAGGATTCAAAAAAGGTGAGTGGCGTATGTAACAATTTGAGGCGAAGCCGAAAATTGTTAATAAAGACGCATGAGCCTTTTTTGACCTACTTATACAACGTTGCATACATTACTTTTTCTAAGACTAGGGATTAAATAATAAAACACAAAATTAAACAGCAATACAGCATAAGAAAGAGCGGTAAGTTGGACGGAAGTGACAAATGACAGTACACAGAACATAATCATAGACACGGTAACTTTTTTTCTACTGTCATTTACTGACTTGCGTTTTTCCTTATGTTGGCAGTAATTATTTTAGACTAGATAAACTTTTTTGAAATTGCATAAGATATGCTTTTATATTCGTTTGCGGGACCATATAATTGACAGATAAAAGTACCGGAGTAGAAAAAGTTTTTTATGGCTTAGTAAAAATATTTTTCTACTTGTAAATGTAAACTCCCATTTCATCTCCTTATGAAATTATTTCGCAAGAATGTTTCCTTTCCCGGGACCTGCTGTTTATCAAAATTCAGCGGTTGAAATGTGTAAAGGTATCAAACAGTTACAGTAAGTTAGTATACGAGCCCCAATGCAAATAAGTACGTCTGGTAGGAAAAAAATGTACTAAACTAACGTTAACCTAAAAATTCTGGGGGACGAAGGTGTTTGGAAGAATTAGCAATATAAAAACAGTATAAGTTATAAATCGTATTTTATTTAATCAATGAAAAAAAAAACGAACTTTCCTTGGTAATAAAAAAAACATTGTTTCACCAATTGTACTAAAATGCAAAAAAGTTCGTCTTTAGTGTTACCGACGCAGATTAGAACGTCTACCACTTGGTGGCGTCTCCTTTTGCATCTAAAACGGCTTTAATTCTGAGCGGCATTGTATCTACCAGCTGTCGACACTCTTCCGGGGTTGTTTCATTCCAAACACAGGTAAGTTTCTCTTTAAGATCAGCTTTTGATCTGGACGGGTCCTTTCGCAACTTCTTCTTCATTTTCCACCACAACGTTTCTATGGGAGACAAGTCCGGGCTGCTGGATGGCCACGACATGGTAGGTATTTTTTTCTTTTTCAGCCACGCCATCGTTGCTTTAGCGGTATGGCATGAGGCACCATCTTGTTGAAAAGTATACGCATTTTTATACTTTAACTTACGTATAGACGGCAGCAAACTCTCTTGTAAGATGCTTTTGTATTTTTCGGCATTGACGGTTCCATCTATAAATTGCAGACAGCCGACACCCTGTGCCGACATGCAGCCCCAAATCATTAAGGAAGCTGGAAACTTTACCTTACGCTTAAGACAATCTTTTTGAAATGCCTCTCCTTTTTCGCGAATGACTTTACTTCGTTCATCGCCTACTGTGACTTCAAATTTAGATTCGTCACTCCATATAATTTTACGCCACTGATCGACGGTCCAATTTCTGTACTTTTTGGCGAATTTCAACCTGTTAGTTTTCTGCCGTTGTGTAAGTAACGGTTTCTCTTTAGCAGTGTAAAAACCGTAGCCCATCCTCTTCATCACTCTCTTGCAAGTATCCACTGAAATGTTTTTTTTAATTGCGTCACGCCATAGTACCGTAAGTTCTCCAGCTCTTGCACGACGATTTTTCTTGATGATCTTCCTCAGAATCCTGTTTTCTGCTTTAGTAGTAATTCGTGGGCGGCCGGATTTCTTTAAACAAGAAATTTTGTCGTGTTTTCGATGATGCTCGATGATAGTTTGGATTGTAGACCTTGGCATAGAAAGGTCCTTGGCAATTTGGTACGTAGATTTGCCTTTATTGTTACTGGAGATTATAATTTTCCGCACTTCTTCAGTCACTGGCTTACCTCGTGCCATCTCGATAGAAAAACGATTTGGAGTAATAAAAAATTAGGCTGAATTTGCCCTTTTATATAGTGGTTTGTCATTTTACATGACAGAGAATATTCCGTATTCAATTTGAAAATAATATTTTATATTACGAACCCTGGTAAACAGGTTTTATTTTAAATAGACGACCTATTTTGCCTTAAATATGAAGCAGACGTAATTATTTGCGTGTGAGATGTAATATTTATAATTAAATTATTTTAAAATAAATAACGAGATGTACACTTTGTACAACTCAAAACTAAGCTAGCTTTAGTGACATTGCGTCTAGTGTATTCCATTAATCATCAAAGTCGATTCGGGTAGAAATACTAGTTTTTGAAAAAAAATACGCATGCAGAATTGCGACTAGACGAGCTATTTTGCATTGGGGCTCGTAGTTTCTAAGAGCTAGCTAGGATCTCTTATGAAATATCGACAAAAATTATGAGGCCTTTAACCTAACAAATGAAGAAGTTACGTAAACAGTTAGGTACGTAAATAACAACCAAACCACAAGCCGTCAACCAAGTCGTTGCATAAATACAAGTTTTCTCCTTTTATTTTTACGTACAGCGGAATGGAGAAGGTATTTGCGTTTAGGGTGAAAGGTTGTTTTCGTCATATGCATTCTGTCTCAGAAAGACTGCTATTTGAGTAAATTTAATATGACCGATAGAAGAGGATTATAACTATAATACGCGACGGCATGCAAAATACCGGGATCTCGGACCGATTTTTACGGTATTACAATACCGGGATTGAAACAGACCAATACCGAAATACCGGTATTGAAGATTTGTTATGCATACAATTTTAATAGAAAAATATGACATGCATTCGTAAAATTTATAAAAATACAACAAGAGAGTTGAGTATTTATAATTATTACGTTATTATTCTCTGTCCTACATTATTTTTCTACTTATTATATAACACAGATAGAATGTGACGGTAAATTGTCACTTACTCGTATTCTCAGGTGAAAAATTCCGGGATCCCGAAATCCCGGGATTTAGAATCGTCCGGTATTGCAAGCCCTAATCGATGACATATTAAAATAAACAAAATGTGATATTTACCGTTAGCTTTTCGGTGAAGGAAAATGTCGTGAACCTGCATATTTGGAAATTCAAAGGTTTGTTGTGGGGTTCTGCCAGTTCTCTCATCTACACCCAGATATCAATAAAACTTTAAAATAATATCGAAGGAACGTCG
The DNA here is from genome assembly GCA_963556455.1 of Epiblema foenella. Taxonomy (NCBI): domain Eukaryota; kingdom Metazoa; phylum Arthropoda; class Insecta; order Lepidoptera; family Tortricidae; genus Epiblema; species Epiblema foenella. Next base: position 16,241,538 of record OY747107.1, on the reverse strand, counting down.
GGATGAGTAAAATAACCACTTGTAAAAACAAAACTAGTAATATCCAAAGTTTAAACGCGTTCATACATTTAGTACTAGTACTATGTTTGTTGAGAGGCTTTAATTTCCCAATATATTAAGTTTTCTGATACCTGTTGCAAATACAGAATAATCGCCTGCAACACTTAACGATTACACCCTCCACGAGAAGTCTGTGGCGCTACCGCGAACAGCAAACGAAGTTTTCCTTCTCTGTCGCACTTGCAAGTTTGCATATAAGTGAGACAGAGAGGGAAAACTTCGTTTGTGGTTCGCGGTAGCCCCTCTGAGGGTCTACTCCGAACTTCGTATTGTGCCATCCCTTTCACTCATATAGTGTACAACACGAGAGTGAAAGGGACGGCATGATACAAAGTTCGGAGTACAGGCCCAGGGGCGCTACCGCGAACTGCAAACGAAGTTTTCTCTCTCTATCGCACTTGCAAGTTTGCATATAAGTGAGACAGAGAGGGAAAACTTCGTTTGTGGTTCGCGGTAGCCCCTCTGAGGGTCTACTCCGAACTTCGTATCGTGCCGTTCCTTTCACTCATATAGTGTACAACACGAGAGTGAAAGGGACGGCATGATACAAAGTTCGGAGTACAGGCCCAGGGGCGCTACCGCGAACTGCAAACGAGTTTTCTCTCTCTATCGCACTTGCAAGTTTGCATATAAGTGAGACAGAGAGGGAAAACTTCGTTTGTGGTTCGCGGTAGCCCCTCTGGCCCTGTCTCCAGCAATGGGAAGCTTCTAGGTTGATGATGAACGTTTATGTCGTCGACCTAAGATTGAACTTCGTTATAGCCTTTGGAAATCAAATTTTTGTTGGCATCGAATCCGTTAGTGACGATATTTTTATACAATGTAGCGGGTGTCTGCGTTGCGCTAATACTGATTCGATCGGTGCCTAATATACATAACACTTAGTTCTCACGCGCGTACAAAAAAATCAAGGTCATTCGTGCAGAAAATATTCTTTGTCTGTCTGGTTTGCACAAGCATGTTTGTAGGTATGCATTTCACTAATTATTTTAGGTTTTAACCCGTCGTCTACCCATCCCTGGGATTCGCGGGCTCATTACAAAAGAATGCTATTGTTATTTTTTTCGCCGGTAGATGACGGGATCTAATCGGCCGACTGTTGGACATCAATGTCCTAAAAATACGACCAAGACCCCCGGGGGGTGGGCAGCATCCCTGAGGGTCTACTCCTTCAGATCGTGCCGTCCCTTTCACTCATATAGTGAATAACACAAGAATTAAACTATGTAGTGTTGTGTTCCTGGAGGTGAGCAAGGTTGCCAGAGCTCCGGAGGATGCACTGTGTTGAGAGCGAGCGACCTAAATGTGTTCCTTCTGCTGTCAACACAGTGCATCCTCAAATCTTATAAAGGGTCGGCAACGCGCACGTGACTCCTTTGGAGTTGCGGGAGTCTATAGGTTGCGGTGGCCGCTTACCATCAGGTGGACCGTACGCTTGTTTGCCACCGGCGTTGTAAAAAAAAAAGAAAGGGACGGCACGATACGAAGTTCGGAGTACAGGGGCGCTACCGCGAACAGCAAACGAAGTTTTCCCTCTCTGTCGCACTTGCAAGTTTGCACATAAGTGAGGGAAAATTTCGTTTGTGGTTCACGGTAGCCCCTCAGGCTCTGTAGTGCGGTGGAAATACAGCGATCGCCAACCTGTGGCGCTACCGCGAACAGAAAACGAAGTTTTCCCTCTCTGTCGCACTTGCAAGTTTGCATATAAGTGAGACAGAGAGGGAAAACTTCGTTTGTAGTTCGCGGTAGCCCCTCAGCATGGCCAAGCGTGGCGATTAAATGGCATTGTACCCCATGCAAAGTACAAACAATACCTAAGCTAGGTATTCGTAATTATGGTATATATACACCCAAAACTCGCATTGGGTGCTTGGTTAATGGAATATATAGTTATATAGAGGCATAGCATAATTAAACCACATTTCTGTGAACATTTCATTTTTGGCTCATTGATACAAGCTTTTATTGCCGACTGTACTTTTTTGCACAATCAACTACTCGCTGAGAAGGTTCCAACGAACCTAAAAACCGGCCAAGTGCGAGTCGGACTCGCGCACGAAAGGTTCCGTACCTATATCTTTAAAAAAGGCAAAAAAAATCACGTTGTTGTATGGGAGCCCACTTACTTAAATATTTATTTTATTCTGTTTTAGTATTTATTGTTATAGCGGCAACAGAAATACATTATCTGTGAAAATCTCAACTGCCAAACTATCACGGTTCATGGTGACAGACAGACAGACGGACGGACGGACAACAGAGTTTTAGTAATACGGTCCCGTTTTACCCTTTGGTTACGGAACCCTAACAAAAACTGGTTTATCTTGAACAGCTGAGGGAACTAAGTTCACTTTTTGACCATCATCAGATCAGCTCGGTGGCGCCATAGTATTGCATTGTCATATAATCACTACATAGTATAAAACAAAGTCGCTTTCTCTGTCCCTAATCCCTATATCCCTATGTATGCTTAAATCTTTAAAACTACGCAACGGATTTCGATGCGGTTTTTTTAGATAAGTGATTGAAGAGGAAGGTTTATATGTATAATAACATCCATTAAATAGTGCACCCGTGCGAAGCCGGGGCGGGTCGCTAGTTTATTATATACATATCCCAAATTTCACCTCAATCGGATATAGGCGAGTGGCTGGAAAACGATTTCCAATATATGAAGGTACGAACAATGCAAGTTAACCCGTACCCGTGCACAACATCTAAAAATCATCATCATCATCATCATCATCCTAGCGTTATCCCGGTACAGTTGCATCCTAAAGGATGCCCGGGGTCCGCTACCTAATCCCAAGAGTTGGCGTAGGCACTAGTTGTTACATAAGCGACTGCCGTCTGACCTTCCAACCCGAGGGAAAACCAGACCCTATTGGAATTAGGCCTGTCAAGTGAGTGGGCAACTTGACTGTTAGAAGTTCTCGAGCCGCCCGAAGGCCTCTAACTTGGCTTAACGACTGCTATCATAGACAGCAGCACAACATCACTACATAAGTCGCTTTCTCTGTCCCTATATCCCTATGTCCCTATGTATACCTAAATCTTTAATACTACGCAACGGATTTTGATGCGGTTTTTTTTAATAGATAGAGTGATTGAAGAGCAAGGTTTATATGTATAATAACATCCATTAAATAGTGCACCCGTGCGAAGCCGGGGCGGGTCGCTAGTCTAAAAATAACCGTCGAAAAAAGGCGAGTTGCATGCGCCAGTCTCACTGGACTTGTGTAAATAGACTTAAGCGATGTATCTCACGTAATGGGTTAAATAAAAGCTTGTAATAACAATTAGGGTTAATAGCGGCTATATAACTAATTAAAGGAGTATTAATTTTTAATTGATACAATACTTTTTATCTCACGAACAATGTGTTGAGATATACATGCACATTGTCTATGTGTGCGTTAGCATAGGAGCTATGAGTTCACATTTTTGTTCGTAATATTCGTATGTGTCAGCACAGGTACAACTATAGATAATCCGCTCACGTGAAAGTATAACTAAGTATAAATATAAAACTCCCGTGAGTTTCGAAACATGTCGAGCTACAGTCGACCTTAAAGACGTGAGAGACCTGTTTATTATATTTCAATGTGCTATAAATACTTTATTAATTTTATTATCTACATCATTTCATCGAGCCGTAACGAAAAGGAGGCGCGATTAATACGCGACGCGCGAACTGAAAACGAAATTCGATTATCTCCCTCTCTGTCGCACGTTAGCGAGTGCGACAGAGGGAAATATTTGAACATCGCTCGTTTTCGGTTCGCGGGAGCCCCTCATGTCGGGGTTTACCCCGACGCGGTTGGGTTTTACCCCAATGTGGCAATTCAGGTTATCCCGTAGTCATTTAAGAAACTGCACCTGGGGAAATACGCTAAGAGGAGAAAATTGTACAGCTGCTATCAGATATATATCGGAGCGAACAAGATGCTCACAAATATCTGAACACAACTGCTAACAGGAGCGGAACCAGGATTTGGTTCGGGGGGGGGCACTACCATTTGATTAGAGGGGGAGGCGGGCACTTTTTGTACGATACGAAAGATCTGAAAGATATCGTAGCTATCCCCGTACTATATAGTAGGTGCCTCATTGCCTCAAGCCAATTAAGTGTGCAAATTACCGAGCATAGCAGTAAATGTACAGTAGGTCAAAGATCATTGTAGCGATGCTACTATAGATAGTCGAGTGGCAGATCAATGTCAATGTGAACCTGCCATGGCTGCAATAATATATGACACGACAAAACGCGCAAAAATATCTGATCCAGCTATATTTCTGACGAAACAGCTTGCACCTTTAAGTGATTAAATATTTGTGGACAATCTTACACAAATCAACCTAGACTCAAACCAAGCAAAGCTTGTACTATGGGTACTAAGTGACGATATACATACTTATATAGATAAATATATACTTAAATACATAGCCAAGACCTCCAGCTTCGAAGGCAGGGTCACAACCAACTAGGCTAAAGCGATCGTCGATTAAGACGGAGAATCCCGCAACACCTAATAGTCCCAACAGACAATAAATAACCTCAGGATTCATTAAAGGACAAATACCATTCATGACAATAACTAATCATGTAACTCTAGCTATATGCCTGATAAACACATGCAGACTGCGAGATAAAAATAATATAAATATTTCATAAATTAGCATTGACATTTTGTATTGGATAAATGTTGATAAGATATTGATTTAATTGTAATTGTGTACATAAATTATTATAAAAAAAGCATGTACATGCACTTACCTAGATTTAAGATACATTATTGAGTGCCCTTACAGGGTATCATGTACCTATTATACTTGTCTTGTAACACCTTAATGTATTATGAACATGATTCCAATGCAATAAAGAATAAAAAAGCTATACTTCTAGAGCAAAAATGTATTAAACTTGTTGCGTGCTTCGTCGTATTAGATTTCACGAGAGCCAAGCATTCTGTTAGAAGTCTAAGTTAAAAAAAACAATCAATCATATATTCCCAAGTATTTTAAAACAAATCTTAATCAAACCACGAATTAATCATATAATCCGCCACTTGCCGTTCCCGGTGAAAAATTGCCCATAACGCTAGGGAATGTACAATCTCTCACTTAAAAAGTAGTATGCAACACCTGTCTTCTACCCTGCCCAACCTATGGCAAAGATGGGTTTACACATACAAAGTACAGGAAAAAATAAAATACATACAAAGAACTATGGAGAGGAGCCTGTGGAAACTACGAAAAATCACTACATAGTATAAAACAAAGTCGCTTTCTCTGTCTCTATATCCCTATGTATGCTTAAATCTTTAAAACTATGCGACGGATTTTGATGCGGTTTGTTTTTAATAGATAGAGTGATTGAAGAGGAAGGTTTATATGTATAATAACATCCATTAAATAGTGCACCCGTGCGAAGCCGGGGCGGGTCGCTAGTAGATAATAAGGCACACAAAAATCAGAGACAAAACTAAACTTACTGATGCTCTCACCGATGCCCTTAAACTGAAGTGGCAATGTGCTGGTCACATAGCCCCAATGTCAGATGTGATGGGCTCGAGAAACCACCGCTTGGCATGGGCCAAATGGTAAATGAAAAGTAGGAAGACCATACAAGATGGGCTGACAAGATCATCCAAACAGCAAGCAATGGTGGATAGAGACAGGAAGACAGAGAGAAGAGTGGAAGGGATTGGAGGAGGCCTTCATCCAAAGAGGAAAATAAATACTTAGTAGTAGAAATAAAAATATGATCACAAAAATATAATACGGAAAGAATAGGGTTCAATAAATAATAACTTACATAATTTACTAAAGAGAAGACAGAGAGACAAGTAATACCTTTTTTAGAGGAAGTAGTCATATTTCATCATTACACTGAAAACATTGAGTAAATGAAGTCAGATTTGTTTGGAAAAACTAAATGTTACATTTTAAAAAAAACTTACCGATGACAACATCAGATAAAAATAAATGCACATGCATAATGTGCCTACAATTTTATATAGCAGAATACCCGATTGTTAACAATACACTTTGGTTACAGGAATTCCCCAACATTAAATGCTAATTGGGCTCAGTAACTGGGGAAACCCGTCCAACACATCTGCCAAAAAATCAGATAAGATGTAAACAAAGTTGCTTTTACATTCAGTTTGGAGTATTAAGGAATATTTGTTGTGTGCAATAAATAAAATACATATTTAGTAATTTGATAACCAATTTAGCCTCGTAGGTAATGACCCTCTCTATGAAGCTAGAGATCCCATCGAATCCCGTTCAGGGTATTTGTGTGATGAACACTAATATTAGTTCCTGAGTCTCGGATGTTTTCAAGTATTTAAGTATCTTTTTATCTATATATGTATGTATATCGTCACTTATCACTCATAGTACAAGCTTTGCTTAGTTTGGGACTAGTTCGATTTGTGTAAGATTGTGCACAAATATTTATATTTATTTATTTCTATTTATATTAATTTAGGACATAACCTGCAAGTCACCAAGGAGCCCTTAAAAAGGCTGATAAGATTTAAAAATACCCCTTACGCATCAGTTCGTCACATGAAACAAGTACTACAACAATAAAAAGCTCTCTTAAAAGGTCAAGAGCCAAGAGATAATGTTTGCATAATTCCAACCCAAGTTCTCCTATCTAGACTTACAATATTTGCGCAGCATGGGTTAGGATCACAATATAACAGAAAAATGTCTACGTCAATTACTTGTCTTTTACTAATTCTGTTGCAACCTGTTTTGCTGATTAAGATTCAATCACGACGCCGTGGAAAAGGTCCCATTTGTAAATAAAATGGGGTAATTTAAAATACCCACTCGATGAAACAATACGAAATAATGCGAATATGTGCATTTCAAAATATACAACATCTTTCAGGAAATTTGTACAAAATACGGGTGAAGCAAACGTCGCACCTATTTTATCATATTTGTAGGAATCCGATCAAACGCAATTGACCGATTGCCATTTAAATTTTATTTGAGATTACAGATTTACTCACCTGGATTTACGGCGGTATCGCTCAGGCACACGGAAAGGGTCAACAAGCAAACGAAAATTACTTTCTTCATCTTGAAGTAGTTAATGCTAATTGCTATTCGCTTTAAGAAAATTTCAAGAATTCCAAAATTACGCTACACTGCGATTGCGTTGATAAAGTGAACAAAATGTTAATGTTGCCAGATCCAGATCCATCGTTTTTTGCCGTGCGTTAGACTGTTCGAGACCTATTTATAAACTCTGAAATTTAAGCGGTCTTTACACCTAGCTAAATTTAGTGCGCTAACTGAGGGAGCGGAGTTAAACTATCTCGCTCTAATGAGTAAGATTCTCTCCCCTCGTACAGTTAGCGCACTAAATTTAGCCATGTCTAAAGGCCGCATTAGGCATAAAGGAAATCTTGGTAATTATTATACTGAGATAGTTGCCAGTCAAGCTTCACGATTGCCGCGCCATCTAGTATGGTATCCCAAAAAATGGCTAACAAGCTGAGTAATTACACTACATACACACATACGCTAGTGCCCTCTAATATGCAGTTCGATAACTAGTCGGCATTATAACTAATCAGAGGGGCTACCGCGACCCGAAAACGAACGAAGTTCGAATATCTCCCTCTCTGTCGCACTTGCCAATTCGTGCGGCAGAGAGGGAGATATTCGAACTTCGTTCGTTTTCATTAAACCCTCTGATCGAGCCACAGAGTAAAGAGGCAAATGTATCAAATTAAAAGCTAGTGAATTTAGGGTAATATAAATGTTATAAAAAAATTGTTGTTTTGGCAATTATGATGCTCCTTATGAGGTTCAATTATTATATCGTTTGAACTATTTTCGTATTAGGTTATAATTTAGCTCAATATTTCGGCGTGCAAATTAACGTTTCCTTAAAAGTCTACTAGAGGGCGCGTAAATTAAAACAGCTCAGGCCGAGCTGAGAATATATTTTTACCAATCGGACTTGCATACGTAGGGTTCCTTCTGTGGTAGTCTGTGGGTTCCGTACCATCATTCCATGTAGGTAGGTACCTATCCACATAACAAAATTTGGGTTCAAATATCAAATTCAATCACAGCTCATTCGGTCATTACTCTAAATAGCTATCTAATTACTTAATTAGTTTGGATATCGCTGAACCGAAAGCGTGAGCTGTGTCGTAGAACAAATGTAACAAAGTACATTTTAACTCTAAAGATTTTTTTTAAATAGTCATGTTATTACTATATCTCACTAATTGGTTCTCTCTAAGAGTTCGAAACATGTCGTACGGTGTATTAACCGTTTTATTAATGAAATGAAATAATTTATTCTTCAATTTAGGCATATTACATGCACTTATGAATGTCAGTAAAATATAGGTAATCATCTATTTTTAATGCGTGTTGTGAACCTCGGATTTTCTTACCTATACCCTCCAGAAAATAACGGAATATTATATAACCTAAGGGCCTACCGCGAACCGAAAACGAAAAAAGTTCGAATATCTCCCTCTCTGCCGCACGAATCAGCAAGTGCGAAGAGAGGGAGATATTCGAACTTCGTTCGTTTTCAGTTCGCGATAGCCCCTCTATATTTGAGTCCGTGAATTCTCGCACACCTATTTGGTGTGGGCATTGACAAATAGCGGTTCCCTTGACGGGGGCTTTTGTAATTTAGGTATCTATACATAGGTATGTATACTAAGCCGATAGGTAACGAATTTCCTGCCTTGTATTCCCATTTTTCGCTCACATTGACAGGTCACGAACGACTGGTACACCTACGTGTCCATAGGTAGGTGAATTATTAATATATAGACCTCGATTCCGGAATACACTACAGACATTCTGATAATTTGGAGAGTTATTGATTGATGAGCTGTAGATTTAGATAATGTGTTTACAGGTGCGCTTACGTCGCTGGCGTAGATACTGTTTACGTACTAAATCTACATACCTGTGATAACTGGGTGGATCAACTATTATTTGTTGCCCGTTACCATGGTTACGTCTCCTGAGTCACTCTTTAAAACTGTGATTTAATAGGGTTTAAATCTATTAATCATGAGTTTTAGCCATGAGCAAAGATCCATTTGGACATGGGTCATCCCTTGAGCATGCTTGAAGTCCATATCATAAACATTTTTCTGAGAAACTCGGCTACTGTTGTCTCCTCGCTGAAGGGACAAAATAACAACAAGAAAAAGTTGATTGACCCAACTAATAAGAATGTTGTTGTTTATCGGGGAGTATAAAATTACAGACAAACATATAATTTACACTTGAACACTACAGAATTTTAACGGAAATTATCCATTTGAAATTTACATGTTTAAATGAAAGTTACACTTTCGTAACTTACAAGGTGCCCATCACTACTGACAACCAAGGCTACCTACCACTAACACTACACCACATGCTTCCCTATTCGTCCCGGTACCGCCGCACACCGGGTAGAGTCAGTCCGACCCAGGTCGGGCCTAGTTAAGTTTCTTGCTGGACTCTTCTCAGCTAGGCTAGGTTTAGTCAACCAGCGACAAAACTTCCCTCGAACTTGCTCGATTCCTCTCAAACTTCGGATTCGGTTGTAACCACTCAACCAATATTACTGGAGCGCAAACTCTTAGAGTACTTATTCCACGCGTGGTCGTGTCGGAGGTTTTCCGCTGGATTTTCCCCAGGCTACTCTCCAACCGCGCACTCCTATCACTTTATTGGGCCCGGCCTATAAGCCACAGTCAGGTTCAAAAAAAAACCACATGGATGGAGGTTCATTTATCTATCGTATCTATGGCAATTATTTCGAAACAGCTTTCGACCACACAGTAAAAAGTAAATGTATCTGCAACCAGTTTTGTGATAGGTCACATGGTGGGCAAAGGTATGTTAAAAGGACAAAGTCGTCAGGTTTTACGGTATCTATGTACCTATATATACGAAACAAGACTAATAATCATGTCATTTGTTAAAACATGTTGCTTAACTTTCTTTGGTCAGGGTAAACCAAAGATGCCTAAAGACTCATTTCGCAGTGCTCTTCTAGGGGAAGCATTTTAAGGCGCCTATACCCGCGAACGACCTTGCGCGTTGGGGCGTGGCTTAGCCTTTCCCGCCGCACTACCCGCGCCCCCCCGCTGTAACAGGTTTTTGCAGATTTTTTGTATGTGTGTATGTATTTTTTATATTATTATTTTCTAAATACGTAGGAATGTTTGGAGTAATTAAATATATAAAATAGTTAAGTAGGTATATTGTCTCAGAACCGAACTCTTATATTTTAGCGTCGCGCGCAAAGCGACACAGCCTCCCCGTCCGAGAGCCGGTGGCAGACTGCCGCCCGTCGCCCGCGCACGTATCCGCCCCAACTTTTATGACGGTGTGGTAGTTATTCCAGGTTTTTGACAAAAGTAATGATTATTTTACAATATCCGTCACAGAGATTATGAAAAACTGAATTAAGTTTTATTTTCTGAATATCCCGTGTAAAAAACATGTCTAGATAGTGAGCAGTAGCGATTTAAAAGGTTGAAAAATGCCTTATTTGATATTTCTTTTTTGTTAGGACAATCTAGGCGTGTTGCAATTTCCATCACAGAGATTGAAGAGGACATATCAATGCTTCAAGTATAACTTTTCGAGACTTATATTTCGGGCCAGTTTTGAGTTTTAGGCCTTTGAACTCGACCAAAATGTGGTATTTCACTCTATTACGCGCCTTAATTAATGTCCTTTATGCTTCAGTCTGTGTAACAATGGTAGTATGTGCCGTTAATGAAGCATGAGTCTTCTGGTAGATGTCGCTATACGCCTCCCTTAAGGCGTTTGTATAAAAAGAATAGTTTACGTTAGCAGCGGTACTGCTTAATACGAAGGAACGGTTGATGAATTTGGAACTGGGTAGTGATTGCACCTATAGCTCAGTTGGCTAGAGCGACTGGCCGCGAGTGCCGGGAGGTCGCAGGTTCGAATCCTGCTCGGTGCCTAAATTTTTCAATTTTTCCTTCATTCTAAATTAATGGTAGTATGTGGTTAAGGTCTACAATTTGAAGGTCAATTAGAGCATGAGGCCCCTTAATTAAGCGCTCTGTTGAAACCAAGTGGCGTTAAACACGTCAAGTTTGGCTGATTCGAATGTGTATATACTTAATTCGCGCGAACTTTAGACTAGTGGGCGGCCACGAACGAGCGAACTTGTTCGTGATGGTTGCTATTAACAAATTGGTATATCATGAGCCCGTGTATCGTTGAACTCGGGAAAGAGTGATTGGGTGGTTTACTTTAAAGCATTTATGTTTGATCACAATTAAATGTGATAATCCACATCGAAAGGGACCTTATGGCGGCAGGCGCTTACGTTACACCTATTCACTATTGTATTGGAACAGCGGTAATAAAGGCGTAAGTGCCGGCAGCCATAAGGTACCTTTCAATATGGATTATCACAAATGTTAACGAACAACTTTCCTAATTTTTAAACTATAGCGGAACATAATTATAAACAATCCCCTCTCTGTTGTCTGGAAAATATCGTTTTTAGCGATAATGTCGCCTGTTGTTGCATTAATGTTAATATAAGTAGTAATTTTTCAATTTGTGGTGCAACAATAAAGTATATATATTAAACATAGATATTATTATATCTAGCATGTGAACAAATGTTTATTTTCGTGAGGGTTCGGATGGAGGCCCCCTCAGGAATAGATAGTACAGGAACATGCACACACTTATATGAAATAAATAAATAAACAAAGAAACACGGAAAACCGGAAAAATACGGAAAATTAAAATAAATAACTTAAATAAGTACCCTCTTACTTATTTAAGTTATTTATTTTAATAAAATTAAAAAAATACGTCGTTACAATTTTTAGCCCAGGTAGAGAATCCGTTAAGGCGTTCATTCCGCCATTTTTACAAGATTTTATTTAATTTGCACTGTTCATATGTAGTTATCCTCAATACTTGCTATTCATGACACATATAGTCCCTATTCGTCCCGGTACCGCCGCACACCGGGTAGAGTCAGTCCGACCCAGATCGCGCCTAGCTGAGTTTCTTGCTGGACTCTTCTCAGCTAGGCTAGGTTTAGTGAACCAGCGACAAAACTCTCAGTAGCTCGATTTCACTTATTTACACCTCAGATTCGGTTGAAACCGCTCAACCAATCTCACTGGAGCGCAAACTCTTAGAGTATTCCAGTGTTCCAAATCACACGCGTGGTCGTGCCGGAGGTTTTCCCCTGGATTTTTCCCAGGCTACTCTCCAACCGCGCACTCCTATCGCTTTATTGGGCCCGGCCTATAATATATAGCCACAGTCAGGTTCAAAAAAAAATACTTGCTATTCTTTTTTTAGCGACTTGCCGGTATCCGACAGAGCTGATATTTGGCATACTTATGTAAGTTCGGTGACAATGCAATATTATGGTACCACCGAGCTGATCTGATGATGGAGCCAAAAGGTGGTCATCAAAGCAACTCCTAAACTACACAAGATAAACCAGTCGTGTTTGTGCTCATTGGAACTGTCTCCACGAGTAGTTGATGACTGTGAAAAAAGTACAGACGCGGCAAAATAGTACCAAACAGAATTTTTTTACAGGAACGTAGGTATCTTGAAGAATTTTAAAGTCTTTATTTTAAGGGAGTAAGAGTATTTGACTTCATTATGCGCAGTTACTTTTGACGGTAACTGTACCCTAATATAATAGACTAAAGTTAGGTATAAAGTAAAGGTATCCTAATTTTATAAAGACATCAACATTTTCCTTCAGTCCCTCATATAATGCTCGCCTCCTCGAAATAATATAACCTTTAGGGAAAACGTTTTAAGAACTAAAAGGCCAAAGTGGACGTTTTTTTTGTGAATGTATTCGAAGAAAATGTGATATAAAACAAAATTAGGTTAAAAGAAAACTTGCATCGGACTCTGAATAATTTATAATCATTAAAAACATACCTATCTTAGTAACTTTTATGTATCTACCTGCAACTAGTATTTATTGCAGTAAGTAGGTATTAGTATACTTCTAAATTAGTACCTAAATTATTATAGATACGGGTAAATAGTATTTATTACTGAATACAAGTTATATTACACTGGATAGGTAAGCGAATGTTTCGTTTATTACCATAAAACAATACAAAAATATTTCATAACAATTTTGTTTCATAAAATTTATTGCGTTAACTCGTGTAAATGAGCCTACAGCCAGAAATAAGTTTCCAGAAGTAACTCAGAGTATATATCCAATACCACTATTATCATTAAAGAAAATAATCTAGGAATCGAAGAAGAAAAATATAGATAAAAGCGTATGGGAATTGAAATTATGCTCAGTGAAAATAGTATTTTTGGCAAATGTTCTAATTTATCGTTGTAATGACGAATTATGAAAAAAATAATACTATGAATTAAAACTATTTATATCGAAAGTCGCATGAGTTTTCAGTGAATGCACCGAAGTTTTTTTTAATAAGAACGACGGTGGCAAACTAGCGTATGGGAATTGAAATTATGCTCAGTGAAAATAGTATTTTTGGCAAATGTTCTAATTTATCGTTGTAATGACGAATTATGAAGAAAATAATAGTATGAATTAAAACTATTTATATCGAAAGTCGCATGAGTTTTCAGTGAATGCACCGAAGTTTTTTTTAAATAAGAACGACGGTGGCAAACTAGCGTACTGTCCACGTTCTTCTTTCCCTACCCCTCTGAACAAAATTCTATCTGGCTGTAGTTCTTAATAAGTAGGTAGATAAATTATTGTTCTATAACGAGAGTAGGCTGTCCACAGAATATTAGGTAGGTATATATTCTAAAATTGCGAAAATATTCACATGCGCTATTCCAGCTTTCTTGTCCATTGTAAACGCGCCTTTTTCACATTGCGTCCACCATTTGGGATGTCACAAGGCATGTAAATAGCAATACACCACCTTCAGTGCCATATATAACGGTATCAGACACGACACTACAAACGCCATTTCTACAACCCCCGTCGATATCGGCAAATTCGAGTAGCTCACAAACGTAATCAATCTTGCTACTGTGTACATCCTGAATACGCATAATCCGAGTTTTACTGGAGGTTTCGTCGTGCAGAACAGGGCTCCGACAATCCAATACGGAGCGGAAAACTTCAGCTCAGTGAGGTACAAACGACGCACGAGGTCCGGATGAGAGAACAACCCCTGATTGATCCAAGTCATCGCGATGACGGGACTGATACACTGCAATTTAATAACCAGGAGAGCAGCATGCACCATGTAGGTTTCGAAAAGCTCGTCTATAGTAACGGTTAAAACCATGAATTTTGCTAGTGTTCAATGCTTGTCTTTCAGACCACTAATATAATCACTACGTTTTATTTCAGACATTGTTGTCACTTTGTTGTGTGGCAATTCTTTGACGTTTGCTTTCAAAGCGATATTGAGAGGAGCTGTGAGAAACATTGATGTTTTAGGTTAGTCTATTAGAGGCACAGAGTACTTTTGTATGTATGATCCTAGATAAGAGTGTGTATGACTGTGTATAATATAAGCAGGAGAGCGATGGAGGTTAAACATTCCGCTAGTTTTTATTAGCCGTCACTACTGTTTGTTTTGAGTAGGTACCTTTTATTAATCGTAGAATTAGACACGGAGCTTTGTATTTTCATGTTTATTTGATTATTGTTACTAGACAATTGTTGTGCTCATTTTGTCACGTTAGAATTGTCGCGTGTAATATATCGGTGTACTCGTAAGGGTGCGTCTGCACTGAGGCGGAGTGGAGCGGAGTCGTGCAGACCAACCTAATGACGGTGATGCCTCAGTGGAAGCGCAGCCTATCTGTATTAGATCATTCATTCTAAAGACTTGGCAATAGATTCGTTTTGTGAGAACCTAGTCCACATTTAATACATTTTTAATACTAAAAAAACTCAATTTTTTAAGATTAGAAAAAAAGTGCATTATTGGTGGTGCGATTTTAAAGAAAACAAGTTTAAAACCGGAAAATGTGTGACGTACTATCTTTGAAACGTGATAAACTACTGAAATATGTAAAATAAGTACAATGTTATCCTCAAATATTCCAAGTAATCGAATAAAATTGTGCGAAAATTACCGTTTTTCTAATTTTTAAAAAAAAAAGGTACAGACATTCCAACTTTTTTTATTCCAGAATTTGTGAATGCTGTGTAAACGTTAAAGTAGGTTAATAATAATCTAAGTATCGGAGGCCCTTCATTAATTTAATAATTCTCTAGCTGTTGGCAGGTCTGTTCTCGAGACCACATGCAGTCAATTTAAATGGTCCTGATGTAATGTCACCATCAATCTGATCTGGTAATTGAAGCGGGAAGGTAGGCAACGGAACTCCGTAATAAAACAGTGTAGCTTAGCCGTGTTTGAGATTATTGGAATCGTTATCCATATATGTATATGGTCCACTAAAAAGTGCGAAATAAAAAAAAAATAAAACCGACTCCAAAAAAGACACTAAAAAGTATGACAGTTATTTTTTACTTTTTAGTGTTTTGTTTTTAGTCGGTTTTATTTTTTTAATAAGTTTGGACTCTACAAATAAAGGAATTTATATGTAACATTTTAGGCGGTCTGCAATGTTTTTTTATTTTTTAAATTTGATCTGACCTTAAACTATTTATGCACTTTAATTTCCAATATGTCGCGAGTAAGGTTCACTATGCGGGCCATTTTAGAGAAAAGGCCTTTATTTTTATTGGCGAAGTCCCCAGAGGCTGCTACTTCTTCATTAACTATACCTACCTAACTCTGGGGATGTTACACAAACAACCAAGAATACAACACATAACTATAGAAAATAAACTAAATCACAATACGTCAGGAGCTAGTGCAATTTGGAGTTAAGTTATACCGCCTGATTCGTGCAGTGAAATACATTGCAAATCTTCGTGAAACAAATGTCGGAATTAAATCGCAAGTTCTCAGCAAACAGCGACTGCTGCGATTTGCTGAGAAGGAATTGTTCCTGCAATAGGGTTGCCAACCGTGAGGCGGGACGTCATGTTTCCAGCACCTTAAAAGGGGCGTTCCGCAAAGGATGCTTGCTGGACGCCGATTGTCCTGTTTTCAGATCTCATCAGAATTGTAAGAGCTGGAGCGAGCCATTAGTTTCATTTGGATAAAGAATGTGCTAAGGTGTCTTCGGGTAATTTCGAATGTAGGGTAATTCCGAAAATAACAAATTCCAGTCTAACTCATTGATTTTATTGCATTTCATCATCATCACCATCAAAAAGAAATGTTAAATTTTTTGTTGATGTTTGGTAGTGCAACAAAATCACTTAGTTAGACAGGAATCTGTTATTTTCGGAATTACTCGACATTCGGAATTACCCAAAGACACCATATTTGAATCTTTGCATACTTGGATGAATTAAAATAATTTGGCTCCCGTTCATCTGGTTCGAAGACAAGTAAGTATATATATCACGGGAATAAATAATGTACACTATATATTTCCTATACATTAACAATGCTGACGTTTGGGTAATATAGAGTCCCGCATTTTATAGCCAGGTCCCGTGATTGTATTACAAATGTACCGCAAATCTTAGCACATAACTTGGCAACCCTACCTGCAACGCTTGAACCTTTTACAAACCTTTTACATAAATAAGTGGCACTTTTCAGTCTAGGAATTGGAGAACGTTTAAGTTTTGAAGAATTTATATTGTTTCTAATGAATGGCGTAGAGAACATGGTAACACTCGAGTTTATTAATGTATGTGCACTTCTATTCCTTTGTGATAAGGTCCAAATTCGGGTATATATTAGTAGTGAACCTGACTGTGAGCTACACTCCCATCTTAAGGCAAGGCCAATTCAGAGATCTGACGAAAATATTGAAGTTTGAGCTGAAGTGTAAAGAAATAATGTAGAATTACACTACACAAAAAATTGTGTATGTGTGGTCACTATTTTAGTAAAGAGCAGTTCTCAAAGTGGAATTTAAGTGGACGTTAAGCAATATAACGTTATATATAACAGAACAGTTTTTATTATAAAAAACATACCTTTACACTTTTAACTCGCCATAGAACAGACCGAAAGCGTTGATTCAAACGTAGGCATTTATTTCGTCATTGACTTTATTTACATAATTTTATTAAAAGGCGTCTCTATACGCATACACAACACAGAGTCCCATGTAGCATGTAATACCGAAGGACACAACGAAAGCAGTTTCGTTCAAAACTCGTGGTATCTTCATTAAATAACCAGCGGCACATATGAACCTCGCGGTGACAAAAGCTCTAAACAGACGCACTGCCAATTCTTTGTCAGGTGAAATGGTCGTGTAGAATGCTCCAATTATCCAGAAAGGTGTGAGTTGTTTGAGATCACTCAGATCCACACGCCGCCCGGCAATGGAATTGCACGTCAGCAAAGACGCCAGAGGTGACAGAGTCATCAATTTTAAAGCCAGTAGCGCGGAATATAAGCAATAGCTTTGCAAGAGGGTAGGATTTTGTAATGCGGCTGAAGACGATCCCATGGATACGTTGTTGCAATTTTCACTAAGACAAGTCCAACGCAGAGTTGTTTTCGTGTAACAAATCTAAAGGTCAGTTTGCTGTTTTGAAATATATTGCTGTGAATTGACAGTTTTATGTTTTGCATTTTTGGTACATAAACTTTTTTAAAGGCGCGTAGATCAAGAAGGATGTTCAAGTTTTGCATGATTGTCCACAGGCAAGATGAACCATGAATACTATATTAACATCACTACATAGTATAAAACAAAGTCGCTTTCTCTGTCCCTATGTCCCTATATCCCTATATCCCTATGTATGCTTAAATTTTTAAAACTACGCGACAGATTTTGATGCGGTTTTTTTAATAGATAGAGTGACTCAAGGGGAAGGTTTATATGTATAATACATGCATCAGCATTGCACCCGTGCGAAACCGGGGCGGGTCGCTAGTTATCAATAAATAAATAAATATTTGTGGACAATCTTACACAAATCAACCTGGTCCCAAACTAAGCAAAGCTTGTACTATGGGTACTAGGCGACGATATACATACTTATATAGATAAATATATACTTAAATACATAGAAAACCTCCAAGACTCAGGAACAAATATTCGTGTTCATCACACAAATAAATGCCCTGACCGGGATTCGAACCCGGGACCTCCAGCTTCGAAGGGTCACTACCAACTAGGCTAAAGCGGTCGTCAATATTATCATTGAGTATCACGTGTATAGATAATAATTTAGATACATTGGATATGAGACATTACAGTTATGAGTACAAACATTTCATAACATAAAACTTTCTACAAATACATTTTCCGATTTACTCTGGATTTACTATTCTCAAACGTGAACGTACTGCACGGCTGCAATTCTGCATACACTTAGGTTCGCTCCCGTAGGTAGCGGTTCCGAAGATATAATGCAATAAAAAATTCAACTTTAGCTGGAATCCATGCATTCGGGGATTTGCGGGTGTATTTTATGATTTGTACGTCTCGTAGTATTTCCAAGGGACTACCCTTGGAAACATTAGCAGTATGGGGCTCTAGAAAAGCGGTGAACAAAATTTTAAAGACGCGATTGATGCCCTTGGAGGTTCAAGTGGTATTTAGACTACTTTGCCAAACACACCGCTTAAAAAAAGGATTTTGCCAGGATGAACTGACTTACTCATATATTAATATTCTGTTTCTTAGAAATACAACGTCCATGTATTGTTTTAAAACGTGACTCAACTACGTTTCATCGCGAACAGGGATTGTTGAGCCATTTGACAATGTTCACAACTTGGTCGTGTAATGCAAATCGGGACTGACACGACATCGGGTAACATCTGTCATTCATTATACGGCTAAATTACGGACAATGCAAAGTGGATAGAGATGAGTGATAAATAACTTCACGATGAAAAAATCACTGTGATCTGCCTATAAAAAGTAACACTGTGACTTGTCACGAAGTAACCACGTTGAAAAGTAACATAGATATTTCTTAGCGTACAGTTATCACTGAAAAGGGAACCGGTTGGTGTCTAGTCTAAGCAACCGCATCGCGTCGCGCGCCGCCCGTGAACGCTGTTAGTGACTGTGAACTGTGACTGTGTTCATGAAGTCACAAAGTTATAAACTATCATCAATATTTCTTAGCGGTGCGTTATCACTGCAGCGGTCTAACCGTTTATGAAAAAGACACTAAGTGCGAGCAAGAGTGACGGTAATGGAGAATATTAAATATTCCAACGAAATAATGTGATTAAATAGAGAAATGAAGTCTTAAACATTTTATGATTCGAGTAGGAGTAGCATTCACTCTAGTCACATAGTGTCACCATTTACAGAAATATCAGTAACAGCACCGGAATGGACGAAACGTAAATCTCGTGTTATAAAATAACCAGAGTGACAAAGTCATGGTGATTTTTAACTGTGTTTTTTTTGGAACGGGAATGAATTTTTTGAAACTGTGATCGAAAAGTAACGCTTTTCCCCATGTCTACAAGTGGCTCAACAATCCCGATTCACGACTGTACCTATTTCAAGTGATCGGTTTCACCGGTGCATTTGAATTTGCCAATATCTAACATAAAGCTTACCGTCACGGTGACTCAAATTAATATTCAGTCATACTCGTAGTCTGGCTAGCCAATCAATTGCGCCAGTGGTACAGTTCAAAACAAACACACATCGTTTCATTGCAGACTCTAGTGCTGGCTTATGAAACATGAAAATGCTCTCAGGTAGTGTCACAGTTCAGTAGAGTGAAATCATAATTTATTATTATAGACTTAAGAGTAAAAGAATTCTTAAAATAAATGCTCCTACAGTGTGTTTTCGGTCACGTCTGATGTAAGCATATGGGCACAATACATAAATAATGTCTATAGACTATGAGAGGGCGTTCAGTTTTAGGGTTCCGTCGTATCAAAATGGTAAAAAAGGAAACCTTATGGTTTCACTTTGTCTGTCTGGCTGTCACATCGCTAATTATCTCAAGAAATACTTATGCTATCGATTTGAGATTAGTTGTAAAGAAGAGTAACTCAGATGCATAAAACATGGTTTTTATATAATAGTATTGCAATTTATATCAGCTTTGCATGTA
Source organism: Epiblema foenella (assembly GCA_963556455.1). NCBI lineage: Eukaryota > Metazoa > Arthropoda > Insecta > Lepidoptera > Tortricidae > Epiblema > Epiblema foenella. The sequence goes on along the minus strand of OY747107.1, from coordinate 16,221,350 downwards.
TTTTTGTTTTATAAACTCCTACGCGATTATGCTGGAAGTAACTGCTTTCAAATAAAGAAAAAAAAATTGAAAACGGTTCACGTGATAAAGATTTATACTTGAAAACCCACCATACGTACTAAGTTATTGAATCGCTCAAATCTGTAACAAAATTCGCCTATACATGGCGCTGTACCCATAGCGTTCAATAGCTACACCATGTTGTTGAGATTTTCCTGAATTAATTGAGTCGGGACCGGTACGTGTCTGTGCGTACGGAACCCTCGGTGCGCGAGTCGACTCGCACTTGCTGACCGCTTTATTAAAAATAGTTTAACTCTGTAATACACAGAATTTGGCAGTAACATTATCTCTATCGTTTACCTATAGTAGGTAGGGCAGGTTACCTTGCCAAAAATTAATAAAAAGAAACAGCTCTCTCGTTTTAACATTTACTTTAAATAGAGACAATTAGAGGTAATTCTCTTCGTAAATACAATCTATTCGTACCCCTGATATAAACAAAAGCTCATTTCATTACTTTCATCACATCTAATGGGCTAATGGCTATTCATATATAAGCGTGGGTATTTGACCTAAATAATGCTGGAATGTGAGATTTCAGCTTACTGCCTAACTAATGTTGATATAAAAGGGTTTTGGCAAATCGCTGGCCCAATATTACAGGGTCCTATGTTTCACATTCAACCAATTGAAATTTGAACATTGTCATATTGACACTAAATCTAATTTTGACCACCCTAAAAATGTAACAGTAACCCTATAATATTGAGCTAGCGAAATGTGGAGTTTAATCCTTAGTGGAGGTTAGAATTACGACGATGTACCTATTAACACAGTTGTATCAAACTGTATTATTTAGACTTGCTGAAAGTCCATATTAATAACATAATTCGGCAATGGCCATATGACCTTTTTATGTCGCAGAAGGAGATAGGCACAATAAGTAGTTGCATAAAGTCAAATTTAATACCAATTTGATGCTGGTTTTCTTCAGCTCATCTTATCATAATCGTCCTGAGCGGTTCCGGTTGTGTGCTAGGGACCCTGGGCCCACTTTCACACCTGATTCCAAGATTTGGAGTAAGCACTTGTTAAGCGATTGACTTTTTTTTGAACTTGACTTCGGCTTTATAGGCCGGGCCCAATAAAGCGATAGGAGTGTGTGGTTGCACAGGGGAAAATCCAGGGGAAACTTCCGACACGGCCACGCGGGCGGTTTAAGCACTGGAATACTCTAGAATATTGCACTCCAGTGAGATTGGTTGAGCGGTTTCAACCAAATCTGAGGTACGGGTGGAATCGAGATGGTGGGAGTTTTGTGGTTCACTAAACCTAGCCTAGCTGAGAAGAGTCCAGCAAGAACCTCAGCTAGGCCCGACCTGGGTCGGACTGACTTTACTCTGTGTGCGGCGGTACCGGGAAGAATAGGGACTGTCATTTTATCTAACCCTTCAACCCCGAGGGAACGTACAGTACGAGGGCTATAATTAAGCCGTTGTCTCCCGGCGAAAAAAATAAACAATAGCATTATTTTGTAATGAGCCCTGGGATCCTAGAGACTGGTAGAGGACGAGTTACTTATGTATGCCTCAGGTATCGGAATTATCAATGGTGTGCTTCACGGTAATCACGAAGCTAAAATTTACAATTTTATAACACTAACGGTCGGTTGCACCAACACACGATCACAGGCCGGTCATCGTCAAACATGGCGCCGCAGCTGTCATCCCATAGAAGCTTGACAAACTTTCCATACAATCAGATTTTAACGAACACCGCTTACGATTACAGACGGTTTGGTGCAACCCAAACTAAGTCGGCAACACTCGTCAAATCATTTGATATTTGAGTCTATTAGAGCGTATTAAACAATTAACCACGTTAAATACAAAAGCTGTCACTTATATGACTTGACATGGGAATTTCATACGCGAAGTTGAACACTGCACGCCGTGACAGATATTATCCGGCTTTGGCGTTTAACTGATGGTGCGGATGTATCCGTAATTGGCGTCAAAAAGGTTAATATGTAATGCACCACCGGCATTAACTGATAATATGATAATATTTGTGAACTTGTTGTCGTAATTACACTACTGCATTTAGTTGCCCACTTTCCGCAACGTGACGGATCCATGCATGACATTGATAAATAAATAAATAAATATTTTTGGACAATCTTACACAAATCAACCTAGTCCCAAATTAAGCAAAGCTTGTACTATGGGTACCAAGTGACGATGTACATACTTATATAGATAGATAGATACTTAAAATACATAGAAAACATCCAAGACTCAAGAACAAATATTCGTGTTCATCACACAAATACACGCCCTGACCGGGATTCGAACCCGGGACCTCCAGCTTCGAAGGCAGGGTCACTACCAACTAGGCTAAAGCGGTCGTCAAAGGTCGTGATAAAGGGCCTAAATGCATATGAAAGGATAATACGAGGGATGAGTGGTCAAACCCGATAAATCGAGATAATTGTTTTTTGAAATAAGAACTCAATATCCATTATGCAGAGTTCTATTTTCAATAAACCTTTTAGATGACTTATCGGGTTTGACCACTCACCCTTCGAATAATAGTTTGGCCACCAAAACTATGTCAGTGAAAATAAGTTTTGTTTGAATGTGACAAGCAAAACTAACAACGTACAACATATTTTAATAGTTTATTTGAACTGCCATATTTCGTAGTTTGTTGGTAATGGTCTATCGTAGTCGTTATACTTTGTAATCAGGCCTAGTATGAGATGAATTTAACAGTGTGCATTTTTTTAGCTTGTACGACATTTTTTGTTTTCATAAACAAATCAGCTCAATGGTAACATATATAACATTGTAATCTAATTAAGTAGGCAAGATTTTCACTTCATAGGATTTTCTGAAGTTAGTTAAATGGGACAATCAACTTTTACTTGTTGTTATTCTGTCCCGTCAGCGAGGAGACAATAGTAACCGAGTCTCTTAGAAAAATGTTTATAATATGGACTTCAAGCATGCTCAAGAGATGACCCATGTCCAAATGGATTTATGTTCATCGCTAAAACTCATGTTTGGTAGATTTAAACCCTATAAAATCACAGTTTTAAAGAGTGACTCAGGAGACGTAACTATGGTAACGAGCAACAAAGAATAGTTGATCCACCCAAATATTTAAGTATTTTCCAGGATATGAACTATACATGTAAACATCTATATACCTACATACGTTAAACGGTAAGATATCTAGAATCGAAGTGTTGCAAACCATAAATCCTAAGAATACTTAGTACTCATGTAATTGCTGCTATCTACCCTGATATTATTTCCCAAGATACGTACTCATACCTAACGGGCAAGGAAAATGTACGTTTGTCAATTTTGGACTCTATATCTATTGAAATAAAGTCGTAAAGTGAGAAGAAGTTTCGCTGACTGTACAAAGCGATATGCCACATGCTTTGTGCATGTTTATTAACGACTCCGTTTGGAATGTATATAGACAGAGTAGCATCGAACGTAGTTCTCGAGTTACGGGTCAACAGAGAGATTCGTCTTGCTACAAACGACGATGATAGACCGTAGCTCTTAGTTAAAGCTGGCCATTTGTAGCTATTGTACTTCACTTCAAGGATAGTTTGCTACCTGCCCGTATAGTGAGTGCGAAAATATGGGTGCATACAGAGATCGGAACGAACGTGCATACCATTACAAAAAAGGTCCCGTGGCTCTTTATATATCGACAAACTAGCGACCCGCCCCGGCTTCGCACGGGTGCACTGTATATTTAATGGATGTTATTATACATATAAACCCTCCTCTTCAATCACTCTAGCTATTAAAAAAAAAACCGCTTCAAAATCCGTTGCGTAGTTTTAAAGATTTAAGCATACATAGGGATATAGGGACAGAGATAGCGACTTTGTTTTATACTATGTAGTGATGATGATTAATGTTGGATTTGGGTTTGGATTTACTCCTAGGTGCTTGCCGAGAACATCGAAAATCGAAAGTAGTAGTTTTTCTCTCAATCTAAATATGCTCTGAATTTGTCAAATTAAAATGATTTGTAAATTCCATGATTTATTCCTATTTAAAGGACTACACTTTCATATTTCAATATCACTTTTGTCCCGCTTAACGAGCATTTATGCATATTTTATGCGAGTTTGGTAGTACAACTTTATGCTTATCGATATTTTTTTGTCGATATATACCGTCAATTTTTTTTCTACTACTGCAACACCTTAATTGTGAGTTTACTTCGCCTAATGTGGACTTTAGCTTGATGATGTTAGAGCTTCATGAGTAGTTAGGTAGTTGTAATACGCGTTTTAGAGGAGCAATCAAATGGATTTTTTCTATCACTGATGCGTAGTAATTTATGACAATATTTCACCATGAAAACAGTTACGTACTAATTCTTTCATTTTTTTTAATCTAGTGTTTGACTAAATCATTCATTTCAATTCAGATGATATTTTCGTAAGTTCCGTAATAAATTACGTGTTTTAAAAAAAATAAGTATTCCAATAAATTGCCAATGAATGGAATGTGAAATTACCTTTGTCGCGAAATTTGGAAATACAGTATCGATTTCTGAACGATTCAAAATTGCCGTGGGTAGAATAAAAATCATATGACAAAAGTTCTTACTCTAGATTCGTATCCAGTAGTGAAATATATGGGAACATTAAAAAACAAATTGTTATAAAATCGATTTGAATAACCATTCACCATTCATTAATAATCGCTAAGAAATTCGATTCATTTTACCCTCATCTATACATACGCCACTTCATAACTGTCAAAAAGGAACTGGTAAATACCTCCCATAACCCATAATACCTACATTTGAACTTCAAAGACGGTTTGGTAAATATTGTCAGCTTTACTGTAGCGACCAAAGAGATATCGTATTACTTCGTTACTCCTATGGTATCAAAGACGTCTTCCAATTCCTATAATATATCATTCTCCATCGTCCACAGAGCGTTTCCTCTATTATGCCCAAAGGAACCCAAGTCCACTTTGACACCGCTTTTTATATTCAAATCTAAACGCAACGAAAAGTTGTTATTATTTTTATCGGCCTAACAAGTTTGATAGAGCAGAGGGACTAATCCGAACTTCGTATCGTGTCGTCTCTCTCACACATATAGTGAATGTCACGAGAGTGAAAGGGACGGCACGATACGAAGTTCGGATTTCGAAGTTCGGAGTAGGCTCTCTAGGCTGCTACCGCAAACGGCATTCGAAATTTTCCCTCTCTGTCGCACTTGCATGTTTGCACATAAATGCGACAGAGAGTGAAAATTTCGAATGCCGTTTGCGGTAGCACTCCTGGTTCGCTCATTGCAAAACCTTCTTAATGTAATGGCAATGTTATTTCTCCTCCTCCAATAAAGAAAGATTTTCTCTTATAATAAAGTTTTATCTAAAAAAGTTGGTGTAGGTGCCTACCACTAACAAGATATTTGATCGTAGCGATGAAAAAGTTGTTAGGACTGCCGTTAAAGGTCGAATTAAGAGGCGAAGTTTGTGTTAGGTTGAAAGATAATGCTTGTAACAGAACAGGAAAGAAAGATTTTGTTTGACCTACCAAAACTTATTTAAGTTAGGGGCAACTAACGAGGTAGGTTTGCCACAGCACACCCTTTCTACAAAGGTGACCTTGCTAGTTACAACCGTGTAGTCGACGAATTGTTGCGCAAACCAAAGTACCTACGGAACCTTTCCACAAAGGGTGTAAGATACGGAAAGGCTTGTAGCAACTATCAAGTGTTTTTGATAATTATTTTTACCCACGACGGAACGGAGAAGGTATATGCGTTTAGGGTGAGAGGTTGATTGTTTGTTTGTGTGTGCATATCAATATCTTCGAAAGGGCTTGACCGATTTAGAAACCGTTTTCTGCAATAGGTCTGTAGTTTAGTCGGGCCGAATTTTAGCTAGGAGTTACGATGATAGCTCGCCAGGGGGTGCTGGAGTAAACATTTTTCACTTGCTAAAGTGCGTGTGAGTGTATTTTCTCCGGAACTGCTTGGCCAGCGTTTACGATTTCCATAGGACTTCGTGTAGAGTACATGCACTTTAACTCTGAGGATCAGATGATGGACCAGAAAAGCATAGTAGGGTACTGTGCAGAGGTAGATAATATTTTTGTTTGTTTTTGATCCCTTTTGTTTATGTCGCATTAACAGACGTCATACATAACCTTCTGAGGGTCTGATGATGGAGTAAAACCATGCCATAGAGAACTTTGCGATGGCATGTAGTAACTTATTGTCTAACAGGCTCCTCACGTCAGTTTTTCCGCGCAAAGAATTGCCTTCGCATTCCAGCGCTGGATTGCTGGCCTGCGTGATTAATGGGCACCAATACTAAGAAGACCGAATTTTGATAATAATTTGTAATGTTCAGTTTTAGTCATTAGTTATATACCTTTCATATTGTTTACTATATTTTTTTAGCTTAAGGGTTTTTGACGTAAATAATAATAACTTTAGAGTGTTACTAACTTCGTACATAGTCAAAGGTTTTACTTTAATTTTTTTCAAATTAACCATCGTTGGGGTTTTGTCTAAATTATTATTTATCTTTTTTATTAAAGAATGATTTAGATTAGGCAATTTAATTTAATTAAATTGTAATGATTTGACCTATTTAAACTTAATCCATACTATCATAAATACGAATTCAAGTCTGTCTTTCTATCTGTATGTTTGTTTGAGATTTGAGAGCCCCCCGTAAGGTAAATCATTCTTTAAGAGGGTGAAAAGGTTGGAAAAGGGTAGGATTTTCTATGGAGAAACGGTAATTAAACTAGCCCCTAAAATAATTTAATTGCCATTCAAAGTCAAAGTCGTATTACCTCTCTAAGGCGACAACGATTTCAATAATGAGGTGCAGTCGAGTGCAAAAATATGGGGCAAGCTACTCAAAAATATGTCCCATGGATCTTATGTCTACGCATTAAGTACATATTTATTAAAGGATTCATTCGATACTTATTTTTACACTTCACTGTACAAGTAACTTCTTTAATTAAGACTTTAAGCCTCAGCGATTCCCAGGGAATCCGGACCAAGGTTCCCTGACACGAGATGCGGGCGGGACCCTTTTGTTCTTCTTAAAGGAAGTTTCTGCACCGAGAAACTTGACATTATTAATTGAACGCAGAAGCATGCAATTATAAAGGAGGTCTAGATTCAGTCTTAGTTGGCACGTCTTCCTATTTACAGTTAAGTGTAGAAATAAGTAACTTATAATCCTCTCAAAAATATGTTCCCTCTTATATTTTTAGTTTGCCGGAATCCTTCCTTACCCGCGAACTACAATCTTTTGGCTTTCAAGGCGAGAGTGAATCGGTTTTAACTAGGTATGCGCGGTCCATCCTAGAAGACAATATGGCTTACCATCAGGTAATTTCTGGTCAAGCGCAAACGTATCTTGAATTTAAAAAATATAAATATTTTATTTTTTTACAAATAAAAATAATTTATTGTATGAAAGTGAGTATTGAAAAAGGTGAAAATAGTTCAAAAGTTCTTCACAATCAGCCATTATACATTATACAGCGAAAAACATGCCGCCAGCATCCTCGGTACAATGCCCAAAGGGCCTATTTTAGATTTAAGTTAGTTGTTTAACTATTGTTACCGCTTGCAAATCAATAAATGTTTATATACAATACAACATAAATACACTTTTGACTGGACTGTACCCGTAATCTACTAGATGTTGTATATAATTGGGTATAAGGTAAATGTACCCTTCTCCTAACGCTTAAGACCTGGATGTGCGTTTGTTTTTTATTAAGGTCAAGAATTTTCTTGCAGTTATGAGAAATAGCATAATCGTAAGATAGATATATTTTTCATCATTTAAATGTACGTATACATTAAAATATACGATACTCACAATATAATTAGACCTACATTAAAATGATTTTTTAGGGTTTTAGTTAGTTAGGGTTAGGCGGGAATGCCTAAGTGTACGCGTCGTGTCTGAATTGGACGCCGTAAGCGCAGCGTTCCATCTTTCGATGGACGCTGTGATTACGTCGTCCGGATCCGTGAGTGTGTGCCTAGGACGCCTTACGGTGCGGCCGCTAATCAGTGATCGTCGAGTTACAACAGAGGGGGTTGTCACCGCTAAATGTCCTATGCAATATGTTAGAAAAGGCAGCCGGTAAACTGTAAAATTATAATAATATCGAATGTGTTCCCCAAAAACGAAGCTTTGTAAACTTGAACGTATGATTTCCTGACCTTTGTTAAGAGTCCTTATCAGTTACAAAACGCTCATCTATTTGACTATTTTCTGATTGAGTTGACACGTTTATTGACAATTTCTCAGTGTTACTACCTAGAACAAGACTACTGCGACCTAATGTCATGAATTTTAAATGTATTTTTTGGATTTTTCATTAAGAAATATCGTTTCAGACATGACTCCAAATCGATCATTTTCAAGCTAAAAACTGTGTTTTTCCGCTTAAATTCTTATACACACAATAAAATCAAAAAATGGCTATGTTACTATCTAAAACTTTAATAAAATCATTGCATCCTTTAATCACTTTATTGGTATTATCAATACTTTTGTCATAATTTGAAATCAACATTTTAAAACTTGTAAGGCCTCTTAACTTTAGCGGGCACCAACGGGAAACTCGCCCGGGAGTAATCCCTAATACCTATATTCCATTTATCTCTAAAATTTTATCTCACGTATTTTAACCGCGATATAAAAATTGAATTTATAGCGGCTTTCTTCTAATTTATTGAGGCCTTTTTAACCTTCAATATCAATTTTATCTTATTATACGCGAAAGGTTTACAGTTTTTATAATGGATTTATGGATCAGTATCATAATGGGTTTAATTTAAGTTGCGTTCTATATTTTTGTTTAATTTGTTTTTTAATACCACGTCGTTAAGTAGGCCACGTTGGTGGCAAAGTCATTGCGTACAACCCACCTGGTCAAAAGCGGTTACCGTAGCCTATAAACATTTTGGGTTTATTAAATAACATAAGTCATCCAAGTAGTTAGATATATAACAGGTTTGTTGACTCAAAATTAGACTACTCCAAAAGAAACAAGGCAAAAAACCTGTCAAGTGCGAATCGGACTCGCGGATTCATGAGACAGCCTGGTGACGGACGGACAGCGGAGTCTTAGTAATAGGGTCCCGTTTTACACTTTGGGTACGGATCCCTAAAAATATGCCAAATGGTGAAAAACGTATTCAAATATCTCAAAAAATAAATTAGCTACAACCGTTTTAATGTTGCTCGTTATACAGAGAGAAAGCGCGACAGTTCAGTGACGTCATTGATCACGAGCATAGTAAATCACGTTCGTTCCAATACGAAGGTGCGTTTTGCGAAAAAAAGACAGAGTATGCCTCCTCTTCAAAGACAGAGTATGCCCCCTCTTAAAAGACAGAGTATGCCCCCTCTTAAAAGTTTGAAGACTTATAATACGTAATTATTTATTCTATTGAGATACTTTTCGCCATTTGATTAAGAATTTGATACTTTTTCGAGAAAATTCGGACTTATTAATTTTCTTATTTGGTGTCAATATTACTATTAAAGAAAGAAAGAAAGAAAAAACATTTATTCGTGGCAGACACAGTACAAAATTAACATAAACCAAAAAACAGAAAATAGCCACGAAATGGCCCCAAATCAGCATAGTGCTAGCCATTGGCTAGCGCTGGTATTGGTTGGCTATTAGTATTTGAAACATTTCCATAGGTACATAAACTTATTGGTTATCCAAACTGCTAACATTTCTGAATGTAACCGGTAATAAGCACCATGTGTTACGAGTATATAGGTAATCACGTAGGTACCACATATATAGCTAAAACTTGGAAAGGTTAGTTCACATCAATTGGCTATTTGACTAAAAAATTTTAGAAACAAGCAAATGTTTGTATGGCACCAACTATAATTAGAGTAACACAAAAGACGAAAACGAGAGGTAAAGCGTAACTAACGAGCACTGAAAACGTTCTAAACTGATAGGCAGTGAAATGAGATGTCAGTGTAATGGCGTTCGTAATCCCGTTGTATGGAGAACGAGTAATTTATCATTTTAGTCGTGAAATATTGCGTTACGGACATAGCTGCCATACAATTTCTTTTTTATTGAAATATGTTTATTGAATTCTATTGGTAATTTTCAATTTACATTTGGACTATTAAAAAAAAGCATTTTTGCTAATATTTGAAGTCCCATATATTTTTATGATTTTGACTAGTTTGTCTTATTTACTATTTATTTAGGTACCAAAATTATTCTAAATACAAAATCAACTGACAATCTTAAAATTAACTTATAAATAAGCTTAAAAATATACTTATAAATATAAAATGCTCCCCAAGTCGCCTTCGTGACTTACGGTGCCCAGAAGACTGGCAGCGTTACCCCTTTGGATGGCCAGACTTAATCTCTGGCCGAAGTAGCTGCCAGCCATCTGGTCACCCGAGGGATCGATTTACTATTTATTGTGATTATTTGATGGTTTTCTATCTATATATACACTATGAAATAAATGTTAACTTCTAAAATACCCAATTTTAATAAGGGCCATAGTACCTAATCAATCCAATAACCGTAACTTCAACTTTACTCAAACTGAAACATTGCAAATATTAGCAGAAAACATAATTTTGTCAGTAACCATTTAATATAATACATAGATCCAAAAGAGATGCTTACTGTCACATTTTATTACGTTTACGTTTTCCACAAAAAATGTACTACAAAAACAGATTTCACATTGTTTCCCACATTTTTCAATGTCTGTTAACTGTTAATATTTCAATTTTTTTTTATAGCCTATTTGAGTGTCCCACTGCTGGGCAAAGGCCTCCTCTTTTCCTCCATTCTGCTTTATTTTTAGTTTCTTCCCGCCAAGTTAAGCAAAACGCATCCAGGTCGTCCCGCCATCTCCTTTTTGGACTGCCAAATATGGTAGCCGGTAGCCATCTTGTGAGATCTACTGCGTACCTATTTTCACCTATCTTTCCGGATGTATACGGCAGACATGCCCGGCCCAGTCCCACTTTAGTTTGGCGCTCTTGACACCCACATCTACAACTCGTGTTTTGGAGCGCAGTTATGTTTCTTATCCGATCAGTTCTGCGAACACATAGTATACAAAATCAACAAAATGTTATACTTAAACTGCTACTAAATTGCAATTTCAGTTAAAATTTTGTTTCTCATCATGCATAAAGGCATTAAGCTTCTTCAAATGCATGGCACTCCGAGGACGAAAGTGTCCTTACCTAAAGCAATTTCTCGTGTAGGTAATGAAGACGGCAGGAAAAATGGCCTGGTGCCGTAACGCCGCTAGCGAACATTTGCAAGTCTAATATCGCGGCTGCCTACGGATTATTGAAGCCTAATTGATGTGACGTCACGATATTAAGCTTTATTTGACAATGTAAAATGGGTGTAATCAATTATTTGGTCTTGTAAATGGATCATTGGATCTTGTACCTACTCGTAATGGTGGCGTGTTGCGTCGCTAAGTTAAATTTTGAATACAATGTAATTTAGGTACTTTATTGCACAACCTGAACAAAATAACACAGTACAGAACATAATCACAATGAGTAGAGGTAAACAACAGGCGGTCTTATCGCTAAAGCGCGATATCTTCCAGAGAACCTTAAGGTAGCGGAAATTAAATGTAATGATTAGTAAGTGATGCGGAGATAATAAATTTTTTCTACTCCTTTACTTTTTTCGCGACTCATGAACTCTATGTTTAACAAGTTTTATCTATTATCGGATATATTTATGAAAACAAAACTGTTAAGATTCGATCCGGATTTGAATTCAGTTTAGGTCGGATGCCAAGCCTAGCAAATTAAAAAAAAAAAACCATAAACAAAGTGTCATATTTTTGATTTCCCACCAAATTCCTAATTGAAAAAGAAAACATTCAAACTGATAAATGATTACATTACTTAAATAAAACGTTTTTTTGTGTTCATGAAGAAAATGTGTACGTACATTGATTCTTTTAAAAATCCACGAAGAAGTTATATAGCTTTACTGAAGAAATTGAGTAGGCAAATGCACAATGACTAAGGAAAATATGGCGCATGAAAAGTCTGAAAAATACTTACTTTTTATTTGAAATGAGTCGTAGAAAAAGTATTGTATGCAACGGTGTATAACTGGTATAAAAAGGTTCGTGGTGTCTTTACTTGCGATGTTCGCTACGGCTCATATCGTAACCCACACCACTCTTTTTATACCCTTCTTATACACCAGTTGCATAATATACTAATATGAAAGCTACAAAAAATTACAACGATTATACTAAAATAACGATAAATCCATACTAATATTGTAAAATGTGAAAGTGTGTCTGTCTGTCTGTCTGTTACCTCTTCACGCTTAAACCGCTTAACTGATTTCAATGAAAATTGGTATGGATATAATTTTGATCCCAGGAAAGGACATAATTACTTTTTTATCCCGGAAATCATCCCTTAGGGAGTGGAAGTTGTATGGAAGAGCGATGACAAGGTACCTGATATATAAAAAAATGCAATAAAATTCTATCGCGAAAAACAAATTCTAAGTAGATGAAATTGCGAACAAACGCACTAGCGTTTACAGAATAAAGTTATATTTCATTTAATATTATTTATTCTATATGTAAGTTAGTACTAACTTACATACGTATATATAAATATATGGACTTTATTCTGTAAGTACACGCACTTTTACAAGTCAAAGACTACTAACGTTACTCAAAAGACAACTGCCGAGAAGAAACGCCGAAAGAAACTCGACAATCAGTAATTTTCTCTCATAATATGCTTATTACAATGATAATACTTAAACTACTTAAGTAAACATTTTCATAATAAGTTTACACGTCATAATTTACTCAAATAGACCGCCCGTGACATTCCGGGTGCAAAGGTGCCTGCTTAATTAAGAAGAGTGCCACAAAGTCCAAAGGGCCTAAGCTTATTAGTGTCATGGCCTCATGGGAGAGACAAATAATTATCTTTTAGTTGTTTTTAGGGTTCCGTACCTCAAGCCCTTACAGGATCACTTTGTTGTCCGTCTGTCGGCCTATCTTGTTAAGACCCTTTATTTCAGGAACGCGTGGAGTAGAAATTAAACCCTACAGTCCCTTGAAGCTGCGAAAAAATCAAATCCCATATAAAAAACATTCCATGTAAAAATAGGCTAAATCTCGAAACTCTCACCATAAAAAGTTGTGAGATATTACGTAGAGCCAAGTCAGGCATTGTTATTAATCTTTATTTGCATACTAAATAAAATTTTGAGACTTGAGAATCACACAATTTTACCTCATTTATTATTTTTTGCATGCCTAAAACCATGTAATATTTGGGTCGGCCGCTAGTGTGGGACGCTAATTGCGTTGATACCCTGGCACCGTCCCGTATTCCAAGCACCAAAATCGCTGCTGGTGCTGCGGCATCCGCGGCCGAAAACCACGAGTGCCGCAAATATGTCGCCCTATAGGAAGTGGCTACATGTTTGCGGCGTTTGGCGTCGAAACTTTGGGGCCGTGGGGGCCAAGTGCGCGTCGACTATATAAAGATCTGTCGAAGCGCCTAATAGAGGCTTCTGGTGACCATTCTATTTCGCTCAGCGAATAAGTATTGCCGTGCAGCGAGGAAATACAGCCAGCCTTCTGGGCACCCTACCAATTGACAGCGATTTGAGTCAAATTTTTTATTAGTATTTATTTATCGTATGGCAATTAATTCGAACCGTGAGATCTTAGAGAAGACAGTACGGTTGCCAGTTTTTGATGCACTTTAGTACCACCCAGGGGTCATTAGTAATTTTAATTTTAATTAGCTTATTTGTTTTATCATGTATTTGTAATATTTGTAAACGTACCCTATGTAATAATTCTACTTTTCCTATTAATTTGCGTTTCAAAAACCGTCTTTACTTTATTTCGATGCAAAATAATGTTTTCAATTTCGAACTCAGGGAAAGTATTAAAACGAAACAATGGATATAAATCTTTATTCAAACAATTTAAATTCGTTAAAGGAAAATCGGTTTGCCAGCTTCCGAGGGGCAACCACTGTTGCTGAAGTAAAGAATGAATATAAAACTTCTAGAGCCCCGTCACGTAGCTTATTGATATATTGACGGAATAATTCACTTGAAATATTCGCCGAGTTTATGGTTCACAAATAGAGTGTAGTTTTGCTAACTTATCTCTTAGAAGCAACAATAAAATCCAAGGTCAAAATAAGTAGTCACGACTTTACTGTGAAGGTTGTAGATATATTTATGAATTGTGGATGAGAGCGTGCAATAGGTTAATACTCTTATAATTATTGAGATACAAAATGTCAAGCCGGATCGACCTTTTCCCCATCAACGGACCCGCAGCTTCGCAGTTTGTTTAGGCACAGTTAACCCCTGAATCGTTTCTGTAATCCTATACACTCAGGTTGGATGACAACGCAAAACATCGTACAATTACTATACAATGAGTATTTCTGTGACATCGATCCATTTATACACTCCCTTGATGTTCTAAAAGAACGTACGAGATCCAAATTGTTATCGATTAATAATACTTAGTGTTCTACCCACTTACTTTCCTACTCGCTAAGACGCTGTTGTATATTTTTGCTTAATGTTTGTATTTATGAACCTCCAGGTCTGTTTTTATACATATTTGTAACTTACGTCTATCTTTTTATGTATGACTGTATGTGTTCTGAACAATAAATAAATAAATAATTAACGAGTGAGTTAACCTGATGTCTACCGGTCCCTGGGATCGCAGGGCTCATTACAAAATAATGCAATTGTTTATTTTTTCGCCAGGAGACGACGGCATTGTTTTATTGCCATCAATTGCTCGTAAAGGGACATATCAGACGTATGTACATCGACAAAGTGATGCAAAACATGAGAACACGACTTTATCATAAAAGGCATAAGGTTGCTCAGATATTTATGAATCCATGGGAACGTGTTTATATTTATGAACTCGACTGTACAGAGCCAACAGCATATAAAGCACTGATATCGCAACCTCGCCATACAACTGCGGCTGCACTAGTATACATATTTTCAGCCACAGGTAAAGTGAAGCCGAATTGACTATTTGACTATAATTTTTGACGTGATAACGTCTTATGAAACGGATACAGACACGAAAAAGTGTGACGTAATGTATGACTAACCTGAGCCTTAATAAACGAATTTCTATAAAAATGTTATAGGATTTTAAACCTTATTGTTCGGTACGGTAAAATAGCTTTTTGAACGAATGACTTTGATGCAACTCGGTCAACTGAATGCTTCAAGTTATACCTAAACAGTTGACGGTCAAGCCCGTTTCTCTCATCAATTTTATTGAGAGTTCTGATAATTTTGGTCGGTTGGCGACTATCGATCAATATGACGAAGGCAAACTAGGTGTGCTGTTAGAACTCTGCTCGGCGGGATGTGACGGCGGCCTAGCGGTAGGCCCCGGCTCCGCATCAATGTTTTCTTATGACGTAAAATTATTGCCCGACTTTACAGACAATCACTTTTTTATGATGCCATTCGAACGTTTTTAGAGACTCAAAGTATGCAAAATTGTATGGGACCAACTACAATTAGAGCAACACAAAAGACGAAAACGAGAGGTAAAATAGCTGACGAGCACTGAAAACGCTCTATAATAATAGGCAGTGAAATGTGACGTTACAGTGTAATGGCGTCGTAATGAAAAACGAGTAATTTGCCATTTTAGTCGTCAAATATTGCGTTTACGGACATAGTTGCCAGGCAATTTCTTTTTATTGAAACATGAGAATTCTGTTGGTGATTTTCAATTTGCATTTGGACTATTAAAAAAAAACAATATATTCTCGAATACTTGAAGTATCATATCTTTGTATGATTTTGATTAATTTTTGTAATTTACTATTTATTGTGATAACTTGATGGTTTTCGATGTATAACCACACTATGGAATGAATTTTAACATGTGTCAAATACCCAATTTTAAATAAATTGCATTTATCTGAAGAAACAAGAGAAGGCTTTGTAATGAAGCACCTCACATATAGCGTCTGTAACATAGTTGCTGTTACTTGAAATAGTTTCTGCTTTAAATTTATAAGAGGTAATTAATCTGTTGCATCTGAGCTCCACAATCCACAATAATCCACGCCATTTCTCTTAAAACAAGAAACACAGTTGAAATCGCTAAGTACCAACATTAATCGCAAAGCACCGAGATCTAGCACGGCTTACAATTTATTTTAAGTAAAAAATCTAAGTACAAGGCCACCTGCATTGTTCTTTCAAGATACTTACTGACCGAGACAACCCTACAAATGTGAAGCTGTACTTTTTCTAATATATAAATAAAGAAAAGGACAGAATTTCTACCTAGGGATGCCCAACACACAAGTCAAGCATTGCGTACGATGTGTTGGAATAAATGTGAAACAATAAGTCTTGTCGGAAGGAGCAAATATTTATAACCCCAATAGGGCTTGCATCTATAAATAACATAGAGCGAAGTCCTGAATCTATATTAAATGCTCGTAAGAATTCGTATGTGATTTTTGAAGTGGTGGAGGAAAGTTTTATAAGGGTTAGGGTACGTTGAAATAGAAGGGTAATGCTCAAGAATAGCTTTTCGGCGGTTTAGCTGTTGTCCGCACTTAATACAGTACCTACCTACTCTAATAAAGTGACACTTGAGCTCGGTTTTAAAAAAGATCCGTTAGTGAATTTGATGGGGCCTTAGCAAAGGAGCGTAAGGTGTACAGCTTCTTTTAATATAATTTTGTGTAAAACTTGGCGGCATTTCAATTGAACACCAACTTCCTTTGTACATTAAAGCTGGTTTTCCATTGAAATACCGTGAACTACGTAGTTCCTCCATCTTTCTATCTCTATAACAAGGGTTGTAACTTGTTCAATTGATTTTTCCAATAGCTGCTTTTTCGTTACTTCACTGCATAATAAACTACCAATACTAAATTAAATAAAAAATGAGCAAAAAACTAAAAGATAGCCAAGAAATAAAAAATCTGATTCAGCAGCTGGTTGTATCCGGGAATACGCGTTTCGTTGCACGCAGACAAACATCCGTGGATTCTCACTTTAAATCAAACCAATGTAAAGCTCGACCAGAAATATATGACCGTAGTCAAGAGGCCGCTATTCTTCTCATTAATACGGCAACAGGTCAGTAATGTCAGTATAATCGGATTTTTTTTTTTTAATTTATTTATCTCAAAAATATAACTTACAGTAGGCATATGATTTTACCTCGCCAAACTGTATATGCAGTTTGTTGGCGAGTGTTGCGCTCTCTCACTTACAGGTTTGGAACTTACACCTACATCTTTCCTATAAACTAAATCATGCAAACAGACTAACAAATCTAACAATAACTACCTAAGATACGTAGTGTGTGCACCAACGACGCTACGCCGTACCGGTCAGCCTCTTGTTCAATTAAAGTCCTTATCTCGTTGCAGTAAGGTTCACAAACGGCCGGTTAAACGTTTCGCCGGTGGCGCGCTCACCTCAGCTCGCTCAGCTCACTCAATGACATTTTGACTTGTTTACCTGTCAGTTCTGATGTTAATATTGATATGTTTGGTAGCGAAATAGTTTGATTTCCCGAGCGTTTGCTTCCAGCATTTTATTATCATAATGCGATGTCACTGTTTTAGTCATTGTTATTTAATATTCAACACTCAACCTGGCCTAGTACCGCGAACCGAAAACGAACGAAATTCGAATATTTCCCTCCCTGTCGCACGAATAAGCAAGTGCGACAGAAAAGGCGATATTCGAACTTCGTTCGTTTTAGGTTCGCGGTAGGGCCTCTGAACCACCACAGTGACACTGACAAAAGTCACAACCTATGATTAAAATATTATATATATTATTAATAATTGCCAGTGTAAGAAATCTGTTCCACTGAAAGTCCACAACATGGCCAGTTCATATTTCTGGTCGGGCTTTAGCTAGGTATCCAAATCGGAAACACACTTTCAAAACAAGGCTTCAATGACATCATTACCATCTATATAGAATTGAAACGGTGGTCCATGATTTGTATTAGCAACACAGAATCGAGCGTAAACAATTGGGAATGAGGCTTTAGTTCCGTAATAAATATCATCCAATGTTTACATACCTACCAGAGACTAGCAAGCAATTCTATAGACTGCCAATTTCTGTGACCATAGAGAAATTAGCTACTGCATGCTCATTATTTTTAAGGTACGTCACAGAAATTGGCAGTCTATAGTATCTCTAGTGAGTAAGGGATCCCTTCATAGAGAAATTAGCTACAGCATGCTCATTATTTTTAAGGTACAAGAGATCCCTTTACCATTCAACTTTTACACCTCTGATAAACAAAATAGCGCCATCTATGAACACAACAAAAAAAATATGGGAGGATTTTTTTTAGGCACCGCGCTAATGGCGCATTCAGCCAAGGGGGGATCTATAGCTTTGACAGCTAGATAGATTTGCAGGTGTACTTTCAACACAGTGCATCGTCGGGAGCTCTGACAACCCTACTTAGGCGATTTCCTGACTAGGCGAGGCGGGATCGATATGTGATTTTTTTTCTTTGACGTAAACCTTATGACGTCGCAAAGCTTCTCACTAGAGTTTGATTCTCAAATGCAATACTGACAGATTAGTCAGTATTACATTTGAGAATCAAATTCGAGTATTATATATTATATATTGAATGGAGAAGATGGAGAAGTGGAGGAGTGATGCCTTTGCATCGCCCCGCTACCGCGCATCCCGTGCTAGTCAGAATGCATTCATTTTAATGAAGGGGCGCAGTAAAAAGCGGTACTGACTGAGTCGACTGACAATTGTCAGTTTTCTCATATGGTACTATCTCCACATCGGTAAAGCAGGAAGTTGCCTTATTTCCAGGAATACAACACCTCATATCTACAGAGCGAGCAGGTAATTGTCTTATTATTTATTATATTTTATTTATTTATTTGCATCAGTCAACAAGACCCATATCAATCAATAAAAGAAAGTAACAAATAAACACACTACAACTGCGATGAGTTACGCAACTTCGTGGTGCCAGGAAACCAACCGCGAAAACGCTGAAACTTTAATCATTTCTGGCAAAATGATTAGTTGGTGAATGTCGATAGATGCTCTGTTGGAATTCCCACTACAAAGGAATTAAATTTCACGTTGTGGCGAAACTCCAACCTCACAACCCTCAGGATGAATCTGGTCTTCACGCGCACATGCTTGCCGACCTCCTCTGCCTTCGTCGTATATTATGGCTGCGGTTTTCTGTAAGGTAGAGGTATTTCCCCAGTACTCAGTTAGGTTGCTCCGAATGCGAGCGAGATGACATACCACTGTCCCCTTCTCTACCTCTCTCAAGCACACTAAACACAAATAGCCAAATTGGACTCCGGTGACTGTATGTATCTCATCACAGAACAACAACAGCCCTTCAAAGTCGTGAGTGTCTACGTGCTTTAAAATCTCCGGCAGACTCACCCCTAAGTCCGATGCACTCAAGTATGTAGCTCCTTGATTACTCCAAAGTATCTGGTGCGAACAGCTGCGCTCGTGTTAATGTTTGCCGCGGTAATGGATTGCGCTAAGATTTCAGCATTGTTAACGTTAGTGGATCGTTTGTGTTTCAGTTTACGGGAGTCGGTGAACGTTAGCCACAAGTAACAGATTTTGTGTAAATTAAAAAAAATATATTTCCTGCAGACGCTTTCCTGGTCGCTTTCATACTTTACCGTGGACAATGGACATCCACGTCCGCGGCAAAAAGGTTTATCGTCATGATAAAACAGCGGAGCTACACTCGAGGTCAAGAATTTCGGGTTACACTAAATTAAATAACCGCAATAGGTTTTTCTAAATATTTTGCACTAGTTTTATTTACATTATATAATATTTTTCGTAATACCCATCAGTACTAGCATTCCCGGGATCCTATCAAAAAATATCAATCTCCAAAATTGACGATTTTTGCGATATCTCGCTCTGTTATCATTCAGGAGTTCAATTTAAATCTGGAAACGTTAATTTTTAAAACTGCTGTTTTCACGGGTTAGTTAGTAAAATTAAATAAAGATTATGGACAGGATTAAAAAACTGTACAAGTTTGCACTGTTTTAGTAAATATGACGGTATTGAACGTGAGTATATAATGTATGAAATTTTCATATAATGTATGAAATTGAATGCGGAATTGCAGATGCTTTTTATAATAAAAGCGTCAGTAATAGTTAGCAGTTAACAAAAATTACTGGTACATTATTATTTATTTATTGACAAGCTGACAACAAAAATTACAAATAAGCAATTTGTCTGCAGGAAGACTTTATACAAATTAAAAATCAATAATATCACAACTTTAAAAATCAATAACAACTTCTTATGACATGAAGGTACGATATGTACCTGCACTGACTCATCATCGTGTATATTGTAATAAGTTGAAATTTCAGAGATATTGATATGTACATACAAGCAAAATAAACAAAAACAAACTGACAACCTTTCACCCTAAACGCATATACCTTCTCCGTTCGGCCGTCGGTAAAAACAGATATCTTTGCAACCTTTGGCTTGTCTTCCCACTGAAAACTGCGTATATTTACAAGTAATGCAAATAAGTCCTAAACATATAACGTTCTTAGTCTGACATAACAAAGTAAGTTATCTTTAAATTGCTTTCCTTTGCCTCTACAAAGCTGTTATTTAAGTAGGTACTGAGGTTTATCCAAGAAATCCTACAATGTACAGCGCTAGTGAAAGTTCTGAAGATATCTCCTGAAAACGTTGTACGATTTTCTATTGAACATGTTTTCTAGTTTTCTGTAAATCTTGTTCAGGTACAGAGCTCAGAAGGGCTCTGAAGGAATTCCTATTGATAACGGTAGATTGGTTCACGGCAATAGTTAAAAAGAGGAAAGTTCTAAGTGTTCTTTAAGAATATCCTTTGAACAAAATGAATTAAAGTGAAACAAGAGCGTAAGTCACTTGAAGAATAACTTGGAACAGATTTTAAACTAAATATGCTTATACTCTAGGTTTTGAATTCAAGTTAATAATGGTGGGCGGAGCCAAGAAGACTGATTACCATCGTATATAAATTCATGTCGAAAATAAGATCCCATAAAAACATTCAATGTAAAAATGGGCCAAGTTTCGAAACTTTTTCACCGTAAAAAGTTATAGATATTACGTAGAGCCAAGACAGGCATTCTTATTAATCTTTATTTGCTTAATAAATAAAATATACTATATACAAACTTGAGAATCACACAACTTTACCTCATTCATTAATTTTTGCATACCTAAAACTATGTACTATTGTGTGATTGCCAAGTCACGAAATTTATTTAGTACTTAAGCATAGATACAAAAACTACAAAAGTATAACTTTGTATCGTACGTATTGGATTACAAACTTACTTATGCAGTTTTTATATCTCTGAAACGTGACTGAAATTGCAATATTGTTAGGTTTTTCATGACTAGACAGGCTAAAAACAAATTATGGTTAAAATTAGAAGCTTGTGGGACTGCTAGAAATACCTTAGTAAGTCAGTGTGTCAGTGACAAAACTAAGGAACTTTGACGGGCAATAGTTCTTAAACTACAATAAGAAGAATATAGCATAAGAAGAATTTTCCAGTCATCAATCGAATCCCTAGAGGTGCGAGGTTTTCTGTCGCGTCTAGACTCTCTAAGGTGATTGACGACTGTGTCTCCGAAAATTTGCTTTCTAGCTGCAAAAGTCTTCTTTTATTCGCTTTCAATACCTTGCATGTTCCGAAAAAAGAAGTAGGCCGTTCTTTGACCTCCAAAATTAAATTCTTGTTCTAGCAGTATTGATGAATCACAATACACTCCTCAACGAGGATTTAAAGCGCGTGATGTTTTTAAAGTAGTTGAGGTGAAAGTCAATGATCGGGACCGTAAAAGTAACACTGACAACCTTACAAGGTAAGCATCCTCCGGCTCCTTCAACACTTAACTTTCCTGATCCACCCAGCCCAGCCCTGCCTTCTCTACAAGAATCCGAAGATGCAGTCATGGCCACCATTATGACGTTCAAAAATGGGTCAGCTGGTGGCTTAGATGGCTTGACACCCCAACATTTGAAGGACCTCATCATAGGTGCTCCCGGTGGAAAGAAAGATGACGTACTGTCAAGCATTACCCGTTTTTTAAATCTCATGCTTGCAGGCAAGGTCAATGACGAAGTAGTTCCAACCATTTATGGCGCTAATTTATGTGCTCTATGGAAAAAAGATGGTGGCATTCGCCCCATTGCAACAGGCTCGATATTATGCTGCCGGAACGTAGTCGAGAATCTAGAGCCTATATTACAATCAGTCCAGTTGGGGTTCAGTTCTAAAGGCGATTGCGAAGCGGCGGGTTCATGCAATTCACTATTTTTCCGAATATACAGACCATCTTTAAAAAAAATTCTCACATGGCCTTATTCATTCCTCGTTTTTGTTTATTGTCCCCATAACATACGTAATGCGTTGCAGCCCCTTTTGGAAGTATCCACAGCTTTGTGAAAAATATATAATATTATGCATCTCCAAATTCAGAGCATTCTAAATGTACAAATTAACGAAAGGCAATTTCACCAGGCCACTTTGCCAATCCGTTTCGGTGGTCTTGGAATTAGACTTATATCCAGTATAGCTGTCCCCGCGTTCTTATCATCGGTACACAGTACATCATCCCTCATAGGAAAAATCCTCACCCCATCACTACGTGATTTTGAGGTGGCAGTGGCATATGTGGCTGAAACTGAAGGAGTCTGGAGATTGGCCTGTCTAGATAAAGACCTAACATCTAAAAAACATTTAAAAAAATGTGGGTTGAACCCGTCTGTCGCCAGGTCCAAGATTGGCTACTTAATTCCGCCACCATCAGCATGGAAAAAGCCTGCCTCCTGGCTTCTTACACACATGAGTCAGGTTTCTGGCTACATGCATATCCCTCTGTACAGTGCGGCACTCTTTTAGACAACAACTCCCTTAGGCTGGCTGTCGGCCTGCCGAGGTAGACCACATAGCCTCTCCTGCCGTAGGAGCGACGTCCACCTGTCTCGCCACGCCAGTCTCAACGACACAATCCGTCGGGCTCTTGTCAGCGTCAATGTTCCAGCTGTACTAGAACCACCTGGCTTGGCTCGTGACGACGACAAGAGGCCCAACGGAATGACCTTAATCACCATATGACTATCAAAATTTATAATCATCTTCCAAACGCTATAAAACATCTAGAAAATCCAAAACAGTTTAACAAACAATTGAAATTGTTCTTATCAAACAGATGTTTTTATAGCTTAAAGGAATACTTTAATGATGTCGGAAAGTGAAAAATGTTACCGTGTGTTATGTTTATTGCAATGATTTTGTCTGTGTAAATAATTGGCCCTCTGATATTGCTGTGCCCTTGCAGGGTGTCACATGTATACCTATTTATTTGTAATTCCATCCACGCTTGTAATGTGATATGCAATAAACGATATTATCATTATTATTATTAATTCCTTGGTAAATGGGGCGACCGCTTTTTTAGGACGCCACCTGTGTGGATACACTGGCACCGTTCCATTTGCCAGCCATTTCGTTGAGAGCCGGCGGAAGCCTGTTGATTTGTCAAACAATAACATATTTGCGGCATTTGCTGTCGAAAGCAAGGCTGGCTCATTCCTATGCCAAAGGATAGGTGTTGCAGCGGGGGAATGTAGACAGCCTCGAGGGCAGCCTGCCACAGGATAGATTAGGGGGATCTTTATTAGGTTAATATTTAGTAATAGGTTAGTTTTAATGTTATATTTACTGCTTCTGAAAATTATTATGTCAAGTTTTGTTCTTTATAAATTCAGTTGAAATGGGTTCTAGCTTTAGCCAGCACAAAATTACAGGGTGCTTCATATGATTTATTTTTTCAGCAAAAATGCCAGTACTATTGGTAAAACTTACCAGGAACTATATAACTATGTTGTATGCGAATAGAACTCCAAATTTTTTGTGATCTGCTGGAACTTGGTATGCTAACTTCACAGACATGCTGAAAATGGCCTGAATGGCTTCGAGAAAAGGATGGTACAGCCAGGCCTCTTAGTTTTGCTTAACTTGGCGAGGCACTGCCGTATCCCCGGATAAAGAAAGAAAGAAAGAAACATTTATTCACAGACACAGAAGACACACATATTACAAAAAAAAACAACAACAGAAGAAAACAAACCACAACATGTGTGTCCCCGCGGCAGTGAAACGGACACTGGCTCAGCATAAACATAAAAATAAACATGTCTTTCGTGAAAAACACAAAATAAATCATCACTTATGGCAGCATGAAGTAACTTAAAGCAACAATAAAAATGGATATTGTTGTAATGCGGCATATGACTTAAACTTGTAAAGTTCCAAGTTAGCTAAAACTATGAAGAAGGTTTAACTTCAAGTTTTAAACAACATCGTTGTTGCACAACTAAACTATATGATTAACGATCGTAAGTTATTGAGCATTTTGCGCAAGAAGAGTTTTAAAGAGTCTGTCCTCCAAGTATATAAGCTGGCATATATTACAATTTATTCGCTAAACTTTTAGAACATTGCGTATTGCGAGAAGTAATTAATGAATAATGCTCATACATACCTAATTTGAATGCAACCAGTATGTTTAAATATGTTCATATATAGGAAACGCTATTTTGATAAAAAAAAAACAAAAATACACTACAAAAAAAAATTATCGAGTCTGCTTGCCGGTTGCACATCCGGAAATCCGCTGAACATACGAAAGCATTTTTACCAAAGCTGAAACGGAAACCTTCGTTTCACTAGTTCAATAAGAACATGCTAACTAGGTTTTAAATGAAGTTGTATCTCGTTCAATGGAATTATTTAATAAGTTCATTAATGAAGTGTTCGCCAAACTTCTTTCAATTAAAACTTTATCTAGTTTAACTTAGTTCATGAATAAAACAATGTTAAAGAAGATTCTTATATTTTTGAACCTCAAAAGCCCCTTGACGGTAGAAAAATACATACGGATTGCCTGATGGTAAATCGAGAACGTATTCTAATACATATGGACGCTCGCCAATCCAGGGGAGTCATAAGACTCATAAGCACGTAGTTGACCCTCTTTTAATTTGAGGAGATATCTATATATTGTAAAACGACTATCTATCTGTCAGCTGTAGATACATTTAGATAATGTGCGAAAGAAAAATAAATGGGTTGTTAGCAAGAAAGCAATTTTTAACCGCGACTTAGACTAGTGTAATGGCATTTTACGTGATCTCTAAACAAGATACGGTGCCTAATGGCGAAACTTCTGGTTTATCTTGGCAATTGTTCTTCTGGTGTATATACGGAAGACACCAGTAACGTCTTAAAAGGATTGAAAACTGCAATATACTTTCTCGCGACTGCCTATTGTCTACCGCTTTATAGCTTCTTTATGGTTTAAGTTATGGTTGTTTTTTCTTCTTCTAAAATAGCGCATTAGTGCCGTGGCCGGGAAGGAGGCAATTGCAGGCTGAGTATTTGTTTAAATGGACGAGTTTGGGAGTCCTTTGTATTATAATACTCGTACGAAGCCTGTAATTTAGCCAGCCATTCCGACCGAGGCTAATAAAGTGCTTCTCTCAAAAATGGGGAAATAAGGCAAAACATGAATCAAAATTTGATAAATATAACCTTAAAACGTCAAAAAATGAAAGCCTGTCACATACTGTAGCGGCCTGCGGTGGCGGCCAGCTGTCATTTGACAATCAAGGCCGCGTGTCTGAATGAATATTAGGATTGTCATAGTGCACAACAGCGTATGGTACGCTTTATGCTTTCCCTCCGTTTATTTTTTAAACAGAATTGCAAGTTTATTTTCCACCGAAAACGCAAACTATTTGAGACACATACAAAAATGTCGCGTTTCCAAACGAGAAACACGTGTTGAATTGGCTGAATACGACCGTGCTGTTTTTTAAGCGGACTATGGCTTTATAGGCCGGGCCCAATAAAGCGATAGGCGCAGTTGCAGAGTAGCCTGGGGAAAATCCAGGGGAAAACCTCCGACACGACCACGCGTCAGAGTTTGCGCTCCAGTGAGATTGGTTGAGCGGTTTCAGCCGAATCTGAGGTGTGAGAGTGCCGTCTTTTATATGCCTGTTTCTACTTTTTAAAAAGCTTGGAACTCGACAAATAAAGGAATATGTAAGATTCCAGGCGGCCTGTAATATTTTTATTTTTTAATTTTGTTCTGGCCTTATACTATGCACTTTAACTTCATATAAGTTACCAATATGTAGCGAGTAAGGTTTACTTTGCGGCCCGTTTTTGGGAAAATTAAAGTGTTATGTTGATGCATGTATTAGACCCCGGAGCCGTGCATGGACCGCAGAAATAATAAGTATCGTTTTATTTATTAGTATGTACTTTTTTTTGCAAAAATCCTGACTGACTGGCCGACATGCATAAAAGAATATATAATAGATATTATTACTTATCAATAGGTATAGGAATTTCGTTTTGGTTTTAATGTTTTCTTGTGTATTAATAAAGTGTCAACTATTTACTTAATGACTATGAATATGTGAATAAATGTCAATATGTTGTCTCGTTCAGCTCTACTTTCACATCCGTCAACTCGTCCGTCATTCTAAAACAATTCGAACTATATTCGAACGCTCCTCATTCATTATCTAGGAGTCAGCACCGGATATTACTGTAACTTTATTCTTCGAAAGCGTAATGTAAAGACATGACTTTCTACGATCTGTAATATATTCTTAGTACCTAATCTTCATAGAGTTCTTTCGTCACACTGGTAGGAAGAAGGGACACAATCTGGAGTAACCTGATGATTACGGGCAAGATGGAAGCCAAACGCTCTAGAGGTGGTAATCCAATCAGACGGTCAGACCAAGTCCGCACATCACTGAACACCAAACTACGCGATACAAAGGTGGCGAACTCTTGAAGTAAAGTAATTTTGCGACGAGGAATGCGTCGTGACCTCCTATTACTGTAAACTACATTTATGTAATATCGGTCATATAAAGTGGCAATTACAGCGCGCCGATAATCCCACTTCCTGGCCAGGGGGGACAAATAAAATTTTGGACTTATTTACCGGTAATAAAGAAGCCTGAAATTGGAAATACATACGATTTTAGCCAATCTTCGATTACCGCTCTGTACTATTTTTTATAGACGCTGCACCACACCCCGTTACATTACTGTTCTTAACGCAGTTTCTCTAACTATAGATAGGTAACATAAAAGTACGTATAGTTGTATATATAATACACAAGTAACAGGATTCACTTACCTCAAAAAATCAAAATGCTGAACAAAGCTGGTCTCGGAAAAATATAAAATAGATCTTATAAAGCCATACTAAATTTCACTACAGTAAGCTCAATGCATTTTTCCTCGACCAAAAACTGTAATATACGGCAGGAAATGACTATCTTTTCCCTGGAATTACTTTCGTATCTGTCATAATATTCCCAACATGTTATCACGGTTTGGGCCTATAATTATGTTCTGTTTATTATTACATTAAGCTGCCAAGTGCGAGCAGCGACGGACCGCCGCATATAAACATTTGTGTGATTTTACTGCCATATTTTCCTCGTACATCTTCGTAAATTCCTCTGCAACATTGCGGCTAAACCGTTATCTATGGGACATATATTTTTGGATAGCCGCCATGTATTTACTTAAAATATAATCCTCTTTTCTACTTCTTGGGAAATAAATCTACTTTGCGTTCGCAGTAAATCATAGCAGAGTAAAACTGTAGTTAGGTACTTTCTTTTGTTTTGGCCGATACGTGTATGGTTTTGTTAGTTACGGGACTCGTGTGATGGTTCTGTAGAGGATGGAAATCGAAAATATTTTAGTGGGAGCGAGCAAGATTGAATTTGTTTCTCTGATAGCTTGCATGCGACCATAAAGCCTATGCCTTTATTCATAACCGTCCATCAATCCTATTTCATACTAAATCACCGCGTTACGGACCTTTTATTAATTTAACTATTAATTGTATTCACATTTATAGATAACTAATAGGTCCCTAGTCAGTAGTCACTCTCAACAGTGTATCTTCGGTAGTTTAATGCTCCGTTTTTTTTAAGATTAAAAAAATCGTGCGTTATCCGCCGTGCGATTAAAAAAAAACCGTTTCGAAATGGGAACATAGGCAGCGTGCTGTCTTTGACACGTGATAAAGTTCTGAAAGATGGGAAATTAGTACAATATTATACTCAGATATCCCAAGGAATCGAAGATATCTGTGCGAAACTTACCGTTAAAATTCTGATCTTAAAAAAATGGGGTCAAGTGACTTTACTCACAGAGTGAGTGGGTAGATGTTATCATGGCATCAGTTTCTCGTGAAGTGCAGGTAATGCCCCAAGCTGCCCTAAATATGATCGAGGTGACATTGCGCTGTGTCCCACCTCCTTAAAAACTATTGTTTATTGCGACATAGTGGCAGTTGTCACGTTGATATTAGGACCAGGATTTTGTTACCTACTTACAACGTTCTATATTATTAAGCCACTAACATCAAGTTATAAAATTAAGACCCATTGCCGGGCGCAGAACGTTCTTTTCAGAAAATTCGAAAAAGTATTGGGAACGGATCACAATACATTGAATCTAAAAAAAACGTATCTTCATAGAGAACTCGAGGCACTTACGACCTTTTGCTTGGGCAAGACAGTTTTTTAATCTCTTCCAAACCAAAAATCGGTGAAAGTATTTATTCTATTTTATTTCAGATTTTTTAAACTTCACAATTTGGAAATTAGAGAGGGGGGGGGGGACACTTTTTATGACTTTGACAGTTAATATTTCACCAAAAATTGACTTAAAAGGATTTTTTTAGAAACCTCTATATCAAGGCCTATCCATGGATACCTCACACGACCATGTGCGTTGAAATTTTTATTTAATTCATCACTTTTATGTAGCGGTTCATAGATTACACCTTTCTTTCATAATTGTAGTGCTTATAGTCTCCGAGTAAATCGGATGGACGGACGGACAGACAGCCATGACGAAACTATAAGGGTTCCGTTTTTACAGTTCTTGTATTCATGGCAATAAAATTAATTTGATTTGAATTATTCCGTAGTGGCCTGACATGCGCCGATTCGCCGAACCCGCCGCCTGTCCATAAACTAGCCTTTTCGTCCCGGGTAAAGCTGGATTCATACTATACGGATACATATATATACACTTATGTTGGCGATGACCTCTGAAAATCTGATGCACTATCACGCTTGCCACAATATTTATTATGGATCAGTGCAGAAGTTCAGTTTCGGAAGGAACGTATGTAGCTCCGCGGCGCCCGCATACCGCAGGTCAACTTTTGGATGGGTGACCGCTTTGAGTTATTAACTGAGCACTCCCGTGCTTTGAAAAGCAACATTAAACCGTTGAACGCGGCTGCTGTCTATGACAGCAGTCGTTAAACCAAGTTAGAGGCCTTTGGACGGCTTGCGAACTTCTAACAGTCAAGTTGCCCACTCACTTGATAAGCATAATAACATCTAATTTCCCCTTGAGTTGGAGGGTGAGACGGTAGTTGCTTCCATTAAAAATGATGCCTACGCCAATTCTTGAATTTTTGTGAAGCCAGATTCAGGAAATTTTCAAAAATAATTACTTTTTTCAAGATTTTGTGAGCTTCTGCGGGTGAATTTTAGTTCAAATGCATGGCTTGTTCACCTCTGCAGGTCGCATTTCTCAACCGATTTTAGTGAAAATTTGTGAGCCATTTCGATAATTATATAGATTTTTTGTCTAATCAGCTTTTGGAAAGTAAAAAAAAAAACGCTCGCGAGCTCATAGAGCCACTAGAGTTTTACTATTTTCAAGACGAGGCACGTTGAGGTTTTAAAAAGGGTAGGTAACGCATAAATCGTGTTTTACCAACGCGATATACGAATTCGATACCCCCAAAATTAATCTCACGACTTTTCGTCGACTAAATAATAGATCACTACGGGTTGATTCCATTCCATCGCTCACCTGCCGAAGAAATTCAATACGTAGCGGTTTTTGTTCCCGTTTTCCTCTATGAATAGATTGATTACATTCCTTGAGGATATTTATAGGTAAATCGGTACATGAAAAGCGGTGGGTCACGGACGGGCAAACATTGATCAGTTATTTAAGGTATTGGATGTTTTTTTTCTGTTAAAGCCAGCCTGATGGTAAGTAGACACCATAGCATATGAATGCTTGCGTCTCCAGAAAAGTTACCACTCCGCTGCCGACTCGTTATTACTTGATTCGATGTTAAGCTGACAGTTAAATAAATGTAGATCTCTCACTCATTCTGAATTCCTGAAGGATGCCCGGGGTCCGCTACCTAATCCCAAGATTTGGCGTAGGCATTAGTTTTTAAGGAGGCGACTGCCATCTGACCTTCCAACCCAAGGGGAAACTAGGTGTTATTGGGCTTAACAAGTGAGTGGGCACTTGACTGTTAGAAGTTCGCAAGCCGTCCAAAGGCCTCTAATTTGGCTTAACAACTACGTTTCTACCATTGCCATGACTTCTTTTATCATGGCATTGGTAGAAACGTAGATCTTTGTCTGGTAATCCTAAGTCTAATGTAAAGTTGATTAGTGGTTGCAGTGAAGCCATGAGTGTACACGCCTGCTTAAAAAATCTTGGTTGTGTCCGTGGAAAAGAAAAATCGGTGCCAATGAATACCGTCCTATTTCTATTCAGAAGTTGAGTGTTGGTGTGGTAAGCTCTGTTTACTATACATACGTAAAAGTATATATACTCGGGAGTTTTTAAGTTATATCACATAGTTTTAGCTGTTTATTTTGAATATTATTTTAACGATTTTCTATTTCAGACGGATTTTGGGGTTATTTTGTTACTAGTACCAAATATCCGCCTTGCATACATTTCTGTAAAGATAGGTTGACTATCTTTTCTTTTCAACTCAACAAGTTTGAGAAAGTACAGCCGACAGTCTGTACGTATCCTAATTATCAGAGGAAAAAAAAAACCCCATTTTAAGGTAATTATAATCATATATGGAATTTCACATAAACACAATATAATATCAGCCAAATACATTCAGTAGGACTAAATCAATAGTAAATTGTTAACCAAGGGTTGAAAGTGACCCATTTCACCCGTGATATTTTGGCCGCTAATAGTTCAAGGGTGAAATGGGTGCTTTCACCCTAGTTAAACACTTTAGTTTTCATTTCGACTATGAGGAAAATAAATGAGAAAAAAAAGTAATAGTAAATGATATTCTAAGGATTCAGTAATAAAACACGCGCTGCAGCAACTAGCAGTCGGCGCCGCCGAGCCCGCTGTTGGCGCGCGCCCCCGGCCTATATAGAACTTTAAAAAAATTACTTTCCACCCTAGGGTCGGAAAAGCGACTTTCGACCCGGTTATCTACTCATTAAAATCGAACTTTCCGAACAGGAGATATGAATTTTTTTTTCCGTTCGATACAAAAATATACTAAAATGTACGAAAGCACGTTTTTGAACGAAACGTTAGGATCGAGCTATCCTATGGAACGACACTGAGCGCTTGTTATTCTTGTTAATTGTAATAAAAACAACACAAATACACGATATACAATTTATTTACATGAGAGTTATTCTCAGAACATCAAGCTACAATCACCAACTCCTTCAGTCACCGCGCGCCATCGTTCGACGGCGGTTAACAATTACGTTCCGTTTTAAAATAATTTATACTTTACACAGCTAATATTTAGTTAAAATAAACTATTCGAACAACTAACAATATTTAACACTTAATCTCTTTGTCCTAATTAATCAAGCAAAAGAATGTACGAAAATGGTCCTGCCGGAAGTTTCAATGGGGGCTATCGTTTTTGTGCTCACCAGTTGGCGCCACTGTCGACTAAGGTCCAGCTGTCAAAAATTGATATTGGTTATTATGGACATGAGAACGAAGTTTACATTTAAATCATATTCAATACCTTAAAACCGTACCGTAAAAATATCGAATATACCGCATTGTAGCGTGGTCCCGTTTTGTTCGGAAAAAAGGAGGAAATAATTTTCCGAAAGACAAATCTGTCTCAAAGCCCTGACAGTCATTAACCCTTAATTCATATTTGCCATAATCAAGCTCAGATATTGCAAAATAGTGACCATATTGTTCCAATTAGATATTAACCCGCGTAGCGCAACCAAAAAGAGTGACATTTGACGTTTCGGAGGACCCCACGCTACACTAGCGCCTCTAGCGGCGAATTCATACGCGATAGCCCCCATTGCGATCATCTGTTGCTAAGATCCTGTCATTGGCCGCACTTTCATACAATCCCT
Organism: Epiblema foenella; assembly: GCA_963556455.1. Classification (NCBI taxonomy): domain Eukaryota; kingdom Metazoa; phylum Arthropoda; class Insecta; order Lepidoptera; family Tortricidae; genus Epiblema; species Epiblema foenella. The sequence continues at coordinate 16,188,919 of OY747107.1, read as the reverse complement.
TTTTAACAATTTCGACCATAATTTATTAAGAAAGACTCGAAACGTATGATGTAAACGGAAATTAGAATAACCATAAATTTATTTTTCTAACAATTGTCAAAAATTATAACCTCTTTTCTTCATCGTTGAGGGGCTACCGCGAATCGAAAACGAACGAAGTTCGAATGTCTCCCTCACTGTCGCACGAATTTGCAAGTGCGACAGAGAGGGAGATATTCGAACTCCGTTCGTTTTCGTTTCGCGGTAGCCTCTCTGTTGTCATCGGCGTCGGAACTCATATTTAAATAAGTAACAATTTCAACAACGCATAAATCCAATTACAGAATGAAAAAAAAAAACAATTTTGCCTCCAAAATGATTAAAAAAATACCTTCACGGTTTGAGTAGACATTTTTACCGTGTAGTTAAATTTGCAATTGAAATTATTCGACTGTGTTAATAATGTATTATTTATTATGTTCATGTCGATTTTATATAAATAAAACAGCAAAATATAACAAACATCGTTTATTTTATTTTTTTAATAATCGTAGTGGCAGAATGTCATGACTAACCAAAAAGCAAATAATTTCATATGGCTGAACGCCGTGATGCTGTGTACAACACAAACTGTCAGCTTAACAAATTTCTTTAAAGGCCTCTCGTCTAGCCACACCCGAAACGTGACACTTCGCAGCCTATTAATAAGGAACATAACCTCAATATTTCATTGCATGTTTGAGAAAAATCATTTACTTATTAATTTAAACAAGAACGGTACACCAATTACCCTTGTTATATCATGTATTATCATACACTTTGTAGTTTCTTCCCGTATATTGTGTAATGAACATGACCACATATCGAAAAATGGATCTTACCGGGTTTTGGAACACGAAAAGTAGATTCTGAATATGAAATTATAGTACGTCGAGGCACGGAAAGTAAGGGGAGAGGCGAGGCATCGCTGAGGTCCGGCAGCCAAATCAGACAACCCCCGCCATGGTATAGTGTTTTTCTAAATCAATGTGACGAAATAACACAAAGATATGTCAAAAAATAATTTGTGACGTACCTAATAACACAGTGATAAATTGACTTTGATTTAGCTGAAAGCACTATTTCGACGACTTTTTTCAAAGGTACAGACATTGCCAAACGCGCGGTTTGTGGGCGGTTTTCTTTGGCTGAATGGCAATTTGTCTTAGTCATCTCGATTTAATATGGTGCTTTCAGTATTTTTAAAAGTTTAACGCATTGGGGAATAATGGAGTTTGGCATGATTATTATACTCCTAGGCAGGGAACAGTTTATCTTTTATAATTTGGACGGATAAAATGAGGCACTTCTCGTGTTCATTTTTCAGGAGCATGTTTGAGAAAACTGATTTCTGACATAAGGCCACTTAATAGGTATTTGCATTAATATGACGATATAAATCTTCCAAAGATTTTGCACTAACAATTCCGTTATTATCCTCACCTCGATTCTTTATTGACAGTGAATGTCGGAAGTAATTCTATTTTCGGGGCTCACGTCACGAATCTTTGGATGAGACATCAGAAATATACCAATTTCGGCTTGATAATAGTAAATCAATGTTTTCAAGGTTTTAATGGGTTTGATGAAGAAGAAGAGGTTTTTCTTTATATTAATTATTTATTGTCTTAACTTCGACATTCACAAGAGTTGGCACACAGGGCCGCCATAAAGTTTTTTTTTTTTTTAAATCAACATAAAATAGAATTGTTGCCATACTCAAAACACCCCCTCAACGATTACATTTTATGACATTACTATTTATGCTACTGGGTCCTGTATTATACTATACAACACAATATTAAAACAATATTAAATTTCTAAATTTAATGAACAACTGTTTGCCTAATGGTTTCGTGAATAAGTCTGCCACATTATTGTTGGAATTTATATATTCCAGATTCACGCCACCATCAGACACCCGTTCGACCATATACCTGTATTTGATGTCTATGTGTTTTAATCTTTTATTACTGTCAGCATTTTCAACTATTTTCAAAACACTTTGGTTGTCTTCCAAAATTTTCAACAATAGATTTGGATAACCAAAATCCTTTAAAAGATTTTGTAAGAAGCTGCCTTCCATAATAGTCAAACTAAGTGCTACATACTCTGCTTCGCAAGATGACAGAGTCACGCAAGACTGCTTTTTTGTACACCAAGAAATTGGACAATTAGACATAAAGAAAATCTGACCAGATGTCGATTTTCGGTCTTGAATATCACCGGCCCAGTCTGCGTCACTGTAACCTTGCAATTTTACATCATTATCAACCTTATATGTTAACGACAGATCAATTGAGCCTTTAATATATCTAAGTATTCGTTTAAGACTTTTGTATAATGCCATACTAGCACAATGTACATATCTACTTAAAAACCCTACTGCAACTGCCAAATCGGGTCTAGTACAAGTAGCATAAAGCAAACTTCCTATTAAACTTCTACATGTTTTTTCAATACTTAAGTTTTCAGATTTTTCTCTTTGTAACAATTCAAAATTAAAGTTTTGTTCCATTGGTGTAGCCACTGCTTTACAATTCAACATTTGATATTTATCGAGCAATTTTTCTAAGTACTTTTTCTGATTTATTTTAGTAACATTGTTTTTAAGGTCTTGATTTATATTTATTCCTAAGTAGCAGGTTGCAAGTCCTAAATCTTTCATTCGAAAATTGCAATTTAAGGCATTTTTAAGGTCATTTACTAGCTTTTCATTTTGACCAAAATAAAGCAAATCATCTACAAATAGCAGAACATAGATATATTCGTTTTTATCTCTTTTAAAATACAAGCATGGATCATTTTGAGACCTTTCAAAATTTTCTTTCAACATAAAGTTATTAAATTTAGAATTCCAGTACTTAGGCGATTTTTTTAAACCATATATTGATTTATTAAGTTTACAAATTTTATTATTAGGTAACTTCATGAAAACAGTCTCATCGATTTCTCCATAGAGAAACGCCCCCGTAACATCCATTTGGTAAACTGGTTTACCTTTCTGATTCGCTACTGCCATCAATGTCCTGAAAGTAGTCAGCTTTGCAACGGGTGCATATGTTTGATCATCACAATTTTTTTGTTCAAAGCCTCGAGCTACTAAGCGGGCTTTGTATGTAGATCTTCCTTCCATTTCCTTGACTTTGAACACCCATTTGCTACTCACTAGATTTTCTCCATCTGGAACTTCTGTTATTTCATCCCAAGTGTTATTTTCTTCTAAAGTCTTCAGTTCCTTCTTAATGGCTTCTTCCCACATGCTTTTGTCAGGTCTTGTCATCGCCTCCTCATAGGTGGTTGGATCATCGCAGCTGTAGGTTGAGAAACTATGGTCGGTTTCGTCTGAGTCTCTGTTTACATCATATTCTTCCAGCCATTTCGGTTTTTGAGTTATCCTTTTTGGTCTCTTTCCTGTCATTCCGGCATCTTGTTGTTGTACACTTTCTCCGGTTACATTTATAGGTTCTTCCTGTACATCTATTGACTCTTCTGGTATTTCTGTTTTTGATCCGTCATGTAATGATTCCACTGACTCTTGGTCAGTTGCACTTGCAATGGTATCATTAAATTCAGGGTTTCCCTCTTCATAATTTTCTCCATATGGTTCTTGGGAAACACCGTCTTCTTGGTCCAATTCAGTAAATATTTCTTTGTTTGTCATTTCAGAATTTTGTTTTTCAGGTACTCCTTTCAAAAATATTATGTCTCTTTTTATTTCTACTTCATTTTTGTCAGGCAAGTAAACTCGATATCCTTTGGTATTTTCTCCGTACCCAACTAAATATCCCAATTCAGCTTTGCTTTCAAATTTCTGCCGTTTCTGATCGGGAACATGAACGGAGATGTGTGCTCCGAAATGTCGTAGATTGTTTATGTCGTATTCTTGTCCAAACCAGAGCTCAAATGGTGTTTTTTTCTCTAAACGACTTGGACCCGTTCTATTTATTATAAACACTGCTGTGTTCAATGCTTCAGCCCACAAGGTTTTCTTTAACCCACTTTCTAAAAGCATTGTTCTAGCCGACTCGACCACTGTCCGCATCTCTCTTTCTATGCAGCCATTTTGTTGTGGTGTATAGACAACACTTCTTTGATGCTGAATACCATGGGCATTTAATAAATTTTGCATCTCTTTTCCAATAAATTCTTTAGCATTGTCGCTTCTTATATATTTTATTTTGTGGCCAGGGTTTACACCAGTTTCGTTAATAAATTGCTTAAGACAGGTTATGCTTTCTGATTTATGTTTCAAAAAATAGACTTTTCTATATTTTGTAAAATCATCCTTCAGTAATAGAAAAAACTTCGCTCCTCCAAGTGAAACTTCTTCGACAGCACCTCCGATATCCATGTGGATTATTTCTCCAGGTTCTGTAGCTCTATGGTCACTTCTAGGAAAAGGAAGTTTATGTTGCTTTCCTTTTAAGCAGGGTATGCAGGTTTCTTCATCCCCCTTTTTAAACATTATATTATTCTTTTCAAGAATCATTTTAACTTGATTAATATTTTGATGGCCTAATTTAGCATGCCACTCTTGAAGTTCAGAGTTGCTTTTCCCCACTAAAGCAATTTCTTCCTCTTGCTGAAACATCATAATATACATTTTACCTTGTCGCTTCGCAATAGCATGAATACTGTCATTTTTTTCAAATTTACACTTGTTTGCTGTAGACACCATTTTATATCCTTTGTCCAAAGCCGCACTCATTGAAAACAGATTTACTTTTAGTTCTGGCACAAGCAGAACATCTTTTATTTTTGTAGGGATCCACTTTTCACCATCATACGCTTTCAGTTGAATATCCCCACTACCTACTGCTTTTATCACTGTTCCGTCCCCTATAATTACATCTTTTGGTACCAAAAAACTTTTAAAATTTTGTAGTCTTTCCTTTGTATAGCACATATGTTCAGACGCACCACTATCCAGAAAAAAGTCATACTCTGAACATTTTGAGGTTAGGGCACTGATCGAAATCGATGTTACAAACGCGTTTTGTTTATCATTTACAAAGTTCGCACTTCGCTTTTCACTATTGACCGACCTTTTATTAAACCAACATTGTTCGTAGGCATGTCCATGTTTTTTACACTTACTACAAAACATGTTCGATTTCTGCACTCTACAGTCTCGCTTATAATGTCCACTTTTTCCACAGTTAAAGCACTTTCTCGAATCCTTTTTTACACTTACTTTGAAAGCAGTTTGATTTTCGTTTTCATTTTGATCTTCATAAGCTTTATTTCGTTGTTCTTCAATCAAAAGTCGTGCTGTCAGTTCTGACAGCGTCCGCTTGTCAGTTGATACTGAATCCCATGCAGATATAAAATGGCGGAATTTTTCACCCAATGAATTAATTATTTTTGTAATAACCATATTTTCTGGAATATCGCCTTTTGCCTGGCGAACTTGCGATACGACATTGTCAATCCTCGCAATAAACGTTGCGATATTTTCATTGCTTGTAGGTTTCATTTCAAAAAAACGTTGTTGTAATATGTGCAATGATACGTCAGACTTCTGTTCGTACACCGTACATAACTTGTCCCATATTTCTTTAGATGTCTCACAGTTTTGAACTTGCAGCATTACACTTGGCGATAATTTAGTTACGATTACCCCTTGAGCTTTTGCGTCCAATATTTGCCACTCTGAATATTGTTTTAAGTCTTCACTAGATGCCTGTTCCTTTAGCTCGGGGCATGGACGGGAACCGTCTACCACTCCATAAGCACACAATGCCTTCAAGATCACTTTTACTTGGAATTTCCAACTTGTCCAGTTTTCGGCGCCTTCTAATCTTACGCCTTGGCTGCTCGAAGAAATCATTGTTGAACCAAAAACGTCAGCGTCCATTTTTACCTTGTTGCAAGACTTGCTTTTACCGCTATACTTGTTTACTGTTTTACCACAGATTTTCCACTGCTTTACCGCAGATTTTTATCTCGAACCTCTTCAGCTCGATTAAGGGACTGGGCCCATAACCTTTTAATGGGTTTGATGAAGAAGAAGAGGTTTTTCTTTATATTAATTATTTATTGTCTTAACTTCGACATTCACAAGAGTTGGCACACAGGGCCGCCATAAAGTTTTATTTTTTTTTAAATCAACATAAAATAGAATTGTTGCCATACTCAAAACAAGGCAAACAGCAATCAAATAATATATTATATTATGTATTTGAAATAATATATTATGTTTGTCAAAATAATTGGGGGCCTTCAGTTTTTTGGAGTGGGCCATATTATATTTTTTATTGATAGCAGACTAATTATAGAGTTCGAAACTGTTGCTGATTTTTTATATTAAGTACTTATCGTTTTTAATACATATTTTTCTTTATCTTATCTTTGACTTACCACACGTTTGGAGGTATTAATAGGATCGATCCGTAGTCTGCTGCGTAACAAGAAAAAAAACATCAACTTGATAGCTGACAGATGTCAAATGTGGTACTTATTTACATCTATGAACATAGACAAAGACAAGACTCAAAAAAATATTTCTTAAAAATGGTACTTAATTAAAAAAAACCGGGAACAGTATAAAAGTCTATAATAAATCCACTATCAATAAAAAATATAAAATGGGCCATTCCAAAAAACTCAAGGTACCCAATTATCAGGATTGACACAGGATAAGCTATATACTGTTTGTAAACCACGAAGACCCGTTGAAGATTGAGTTAAAAGAGGTCTCGTGGCACATTTAGTATACGGGAGACTGGGGTAACAATAACTAGAACGCGGACATGTGATCCTTCGAACCGGATGTTATTAGTGAAGTGTTACGGGAAGTATCTTCTGATAATAAAGAAATAATATATTATGTGAATTGATACTTCCTTCCACTACTTTTACGGCTTCCGTGATAACACGATGAGTTAGTGTGCTATTGATGTAAAAGTTGTTTCTCAATTTTTTATGTGTGATAATTAAATGTTTTCTTTATTTTTTCTTTCTTTCCATCTATTGTGGCAGTTTCAAGTGGAACGTTCGCCTTGCAATCTTACAAAAGTGGCTATGTCGTCGCCATGTCACAAGTGGCCAGCGACGAGTCGAATCATCTCCAGGATAATCTACGTGAAACGAAAAACGATATGCTCGCGTACGGCACGGTTTCAATGGAATTTGCTCCCTGCTTGCTTTGCTGTTGTGGGATGAGATTCTTGCTGAAGTTTTTCTGAGGGATTACAGGGGCAGGGGCTTCATGAAAGCAGTGTATATTCTTTAACCTATTGAGCGCCAAGCATTACATAAAAATGACGCATCGCTGATGCCACGCGTTCAACGCGAAATTAAACTTTACGCAATCGCGTATAGATCGCTATTGCTTTGACCAGGCTGTCGGCTGTAGCAGTCGTTGGCGTCCATGGTACGATTTTCCGATGATGTGAATAGCCGACTGTGGTGGTCAAATAAATAAATAAATAAATATTAGAGGACAATCTTACACAAATCGAACTAGCCCAGTAAACCCAAGAAGGCTTGTGTTATGGGTACTAGACGACGATATATCTAATAGATATAAATACTTAAATACATAGAAAACATCCAAGACTCAGAAACAAATATTCATGATCATCACACAAATATTTGCCCTGACCGGGATTCGAACCCAGGACCGTCAGCTTCACAGGCAGGTGCACTACCCACTAGGCTAAACCGGTCGACCATCCGGCCCGGTCTTATTGGTCAAAGGGTTATCCTTTAAGGATAAGTAATTTGCGTGTTAACCGCTTACTATAAGGCGGAATAAGTACCGTTCTCTTGTTAGCCACCAACGTGGTATAAAAAATCTTTTGGAACTCGGGGGGAAAACAACAAACGCCCCATGAAAAAATGGACAAACGCAACGGGGCATGTTTTATAGTTCTACTGCTGGAATAAAACGATTAACATAAATTGCGTAGGTAATTGCTAGGGTAGTTTATGACGCTTCCTAAATAAGTTGTAAAGATGACTTACTTCCTTTTTTTAATTAAAGAACCCAGATGTTTGAGATCGTTTTATTAAAATGAATTCGCTACGCTTTGGATGCTTTGAAGATGAAATAATTAACTTACTTACAGTATTTCTTGGTCCTACTTTTACTTCAGTTAGAAAACGTAAAAACAGACACAATCAACCTTTAAACACAAAAGTGATAAAACTAGGCACTTAGTCATTTTCGTACCTAATATAGCACCGTCTAGACCATACGAATATTTATGACCTAGATTAATGATTACGTTTTCCTTTTAAGACTCCGGGGTAAAGTAATGTTCGGGTTGAGAAGCATTTATTGGCCCAATGAGTCATATTCAGAAATCAGTGGTAGGATTATACTCGGCAAGTCGAAATATAACTTCCATATCGTTAGCTCTACTCTGTGTTATTTAGGCTCGGTTTTATAAAGATCCGTTAGACCTTATGTCGGTTTGTTATGTCAAAAAATGTACTGAGTTACTGTAATTTGATCTGACATTTGGTCTAACGGATCTTTATAAAACCCGGCCTTAGTAGAGTAAAACCAATTATAAACTGAACGCCCCTATGATCTGACGAAGGCATATAGGTGCAATACGTTGAAACTGGCACATTTGAACAATTTCTACTAAGCTTAGAGAGGGACATTATTTTAAAACTAGTACCGTACTGTGCCTTTACCATGAGTTTACATGACCGTACTCGTTAGCGACTACGTAAAAAATTGTATGAGCAAAAGTAGCGCCTCTGGCGGTTACGCAATAGAACTAAGAATCGGCATACTAAATCGTTTACGCAGTCGCTAGCGAGTACGGTCACGCAAACTCATGGTAAAGGCACTGTACGAAAAGTTATGCTGCCATAACTTATTGTGCCTAAGTTACGCCAGCATAAGTTTATTCGTACATATTGTGCTTATGTTGTTCACAAATGGGCAAAGGTCCTGCGACTCGTGTCTACAGTGTCGTAACAGTGTCAGATGAAATTGCGGGACTTCGTACAACTTCGAAATCTGGCAACGTTGCGCCACACCACTTTTCCCGACGTCGCGGAGCGTTTGTACTTTTTTTTCAAATGTATGCGCAAGTGTTTGTTGCCATGTACACGGTCATTATTATCACGTGATACAATCGTATCAAATTACGTATTAAGTGAATATTAATTGAAGAAAATACCAAACAATTTTGTAATTCTCGGTTAAGTATTGATATTCCAGTAACACCGTGTAAAAGACCCTAACAAGGGCGCGCGATCCGCATCGGAACACGCGTAAACACAAACGTAATAAGGCGTTGTCTTGGGCCATGTTCACGCACACGCATATGTCAGGCTACATGGTAAACCATAGAGTTTGATATGCGCGTGTGTGCGTGAGCGCGGCCTAGGGTTTATCCAGATCACGCGAGGCTCCGAAGGGGGAAGGGGGTTTACGAAAACCTCACGACTGATCACGTTGTTACCTCAAGTGTATTTTTTTACTGTACCTACAAGACCGTGAATATTTTTGCATAACGCATATACGAAAATAAACACAAGATGAGTTAAATATCATTTATTTAAAAATTTAAATAGTGCAATTAAAAAAAATACACGTGAGGTTTCGTGGTGTAGGAGGGGGGGTCGCCTAGAACCCCACCAAAGAACACCGAGGGGGGGAGGTGTTGAAATTGACCCAAAAAACATCGCGTGATTTCTGGATAAGCCCCTACGAGACAGTGTTGAAATGAACTCGCTCCTAATAGGAATTATTTCGATGTAGGAGTTTATCTTTATTGCGCCTATATTATGCATACATCAGATGTGGATGGGAACACATTGGACGGTCGTTCAATGTAAGATTGGCCGGCTGACAGCCACGCATCTGGCGCCACCGACAAGAATCCATTAACAAGGCCCAACGCATAATTAGTCACGGACTATACCACTGTTATCGGCTAAATACATTGACGGCCCGGGATTAGGTCGCCCTTCATAAACTTCTACATGGACCACTAATTATTAAGAGGTGCTTTAGCATAACAATGAGCCCCAATGATCTCAATAACCATTACTATTCAATGAACATTGTACGCTATTATACTATTAGCTGGGTTTCTCCTTAATTAATCGCATAAGGAAGGATCGAGGAAATATACAACAAATATATTAATATTATTTTGATATGAATTAGAATATAATAAGCTAATAAAGATTTATTTAAAAGAACAAGTGCGAGTCGGTTTTGATTACGTGTTTTAAATAAAGACTACATGATTTAAGATTTAATTACAAAAATATAGTTTTCAGATTTTCCCTGTACTTGTAGTATAAGACGATACTACTTGCCAAATTTCATAGTTCTAGGTCAACGGAAAGTACCCTATAAATTTTGAGTTCCGAAGTGTCGATATATACGTTTTGTACTCGTCTAGGTAGACGTCTTTGTAGACCATTGCACAATGATATTATTTTAAGCGGAACCAAAAGTCTATGCTGGAGTAACGTAATAATTTATTGTACAACTATGCGCAGTATCGAAATATCATTCAAAAATAGAACGCTGTATTTTGACGAAGCAAATTAGTCTCCATAAACGCAACAATTTTTGTAAGGAGACTCATTTTACGAATATGTCAACATTAGTGACGCTACTGGCGCTTCCGACGAACACTTCACTGCACTGTTAATTTGTCTACCTACTTAAACAGACGCTTTAATACTGGCCATAATCACTAAAAAAAACTGAAATCCTCTCATGCTTTGTGATTGGTCAAAAGAAAAAACCGATCATGGGCACTGATGGATGTTATTTTGTTATTTTAGTGGAGTCATAGAAAAAGAATTGTATACAAGACCAAACGCATTACTCGACTTCAATGGCTGTCATTATGTAACGATTGTACAAAATACTATTTTAAACGGCCGTATCTTTTTTACATTAACTTTGATTTTTGACAGCTTCAAGGGATTGTCGATCTGACCGACAGACAAGCGGACAACGAAGTGATCCTATAAAGGTGTAGTTTTTTTCCTTTTGAGGTGCAAAACCTTAAAAACATAATAAAACAAAAACATAACGTCTTGCTAACTACCTAAACCTAACTTAAACTAGAAGCCTAAAAAACTGTAAGGGCATGGGTCGCCCAAACCACAGCAACTGGGCAGGGTTCCCATAAGGCTGGCTGCGTTACCTCGCTGGATGCCATGATATAGCTCACATTATCATTAAGCCTTTAATACTCGTATTCTATTATATTCTGTCTTGGAGTCGACAATGTTAAATTTTATCGATAAGCAATAGATTGGCAATACATTATTAAATTGAAATTGCTTTCTGTCTGTTTATTTATTAGGCAACGATATTGGAATGCTGTCTACTCTTTCAATTAATAAGTTAATTTAAAACACCTTTAGAATTATTCAGAAAAGAATCATTATTGCCCTCGAATGAGGCATCAAAGTCGTACTTTTCTTCCCTCATTTGAGGGAAACAATGACTTTTTTTCTCATAGAAGGTGTGAAAAGCAGTATGTGCCACTCGGTAGCAAAATTATTTGTAAGACATTTCATGTTTTTAGGAGCGGGACTCATAGGCGGTGTGAAAAGCAGTATGTGTTACACGGGAGCAAAATTATTTTTGTCTTGGGAGTAAACACTTGAATGCCTCGCTACGCTCAAGATTCTACATTAGAATCCCTCGCTACGCTCAGGTATCATTGTAGAATCTTTCGATTATATTATATATCATTTTGCTAACTTGAGACACAATCTACTTTTGGACGGTGATTCTCACATTATGCTTTCATGCAACTTCATTATTATTTTTCGTTATTTCACGGTAGGTATCGCTATCCAGCGAGGAAATGCAGCCTTATGGGCAGCCATCCCCAGGAGCAGCAACCTTGGGGTATATATATTTTGGTTTAGTTGTAGCTAGGTTTAGGAATTTGGTTTTTGTTTTTAGGGTATATTTTCATTTATTTATGAAAAAGTAAATAGCAGTTCCAACATTGTAATTACTCATATACACACATACATACATTACATTTTATTTAAAGGGGCTCCCATACAATAAACGCGATATATTTGCCGTTTTATAGATTATTGTACGGGAACCCTTCTTATGTGAGTCTGACTCGCACTTGGCCGGTATTTTTATACTGGTTGTTAATATAATGAAGCAAAAATATATACGAGTATCTTAACAATTCAAATGTTGTTGACAGTTGTAGATTGTTCAGTTATGTCGTATTACCTAGCCGCGACGGATTTTCATGTCCGTTTTGTCCTACGAAATTTGACATATGCTGTCGTAGAACAAAACGGAATTTTTTGTCCCGTTTGTCCTACGATGTGAACAAAATCGTAGAACAAAACGGACTACTTCGATTAGAATAGTATCTGAGGTGACAGTTTTTTCATACACTTACGTCAAAGTGTAAATGATATGACAGCTATTCCGAGTGTAAACTAATTCCGATCTGTAATAATATGTACCAGTATTTCTTGGAAAATGTCGAAAAGAAATGAGAGTCCTGTTGTAGCGGCGTCCCGACGCCGCTAAAATACGGAAATTCCGATAGTTATTCAGAAAAGGAACAACTATAGGTATAGATAGATTTCTGTAATTTGTGCCTCTTTTAGGAACACCAAAAATATTTGAAAAAGAGGTCTTAAAAATCGACATTTCCTTTTCAGTGTCACATTATGCCGGATCAAAGCCAAGCCTAAAGTAGACTGGTAGCTAAGTTATCCGGACAGCGTGGATACGGCACATTATCATCATCAGTCGTTCCCTCGACGCTGAGAACATAATGTCCAATTATTACTGATCAGACTCCTCCATAGGCTCTCCTATCACCTATCACCTAAAAGGGGAGGCTAAATCGCCAAAAGGATTTTGCCAATGCTAAATCGGCGCGCAAGGCACTGTTAAGGTCAACAAAGATGCCAAGAGACAATAACTGAGATGGACGTCCACGACAATGAATGGCTTAAACCTAAAAGGGTTTTCTCTCAAAATTTTGAATATGCGAAGAGTTTGCATAATTATAATTTTTATTGAAGTAAAAAGGTCATGACAATTTAATACTGGCATAAAATAATTTTTAAGAAAAAAAAACCGACTTCAATTGGGGAGGCCGGTGAAAGATTATTACACTTAGATGGTGAACTCTTCCATACAATGATAGAATAGTAGTTTATGCAACTGGTATACAATGAGCGGAATTGCCTTATTACGTAAAGTTGCATACATTACTTTATCTACACACATATTATAAGTACTCTTAGATGGGGTTCAGAAGCCGACCTGCATTGCTAGCAGTGCTACCGATTACATATTTTTATAGATGCTTTATAATCAGAAAACCTTATCCCTGAATTATTTAAAATAGAGTATAACAGTTTTAAATTTGAAAAAAAAAAACAAACAATTTACATCAAATTCAAAATAAATGTAAAATTTGAAATCCTTGGCCCCGAATTAGTTGAAATTGAGTATAATGACGATATCCGCAAAACATTTTTTTTTTTTTACTTAAAGTTAAGTTAATAAATCATCCTGATCATCATCAGCAGTTCCACTTCATCAAATGTCACGTATTTCAATGTAAGTGCTTGATTTGTTTATGAAAATACTACAATCACTATATGTATGCCTTTAACATTTGAGGAGTTCCCTGGATACCTCATGGATGCCATCATCAGAACTGGAGCTTGACAAATGATTATTTTGAAAATCTAACTTGCTTAACAAACACAGCAAAGAGGACAATTCGCCAAACGTGAACTATGCGTCGTTGAAGAGTTCCGTTCTGATCATCATCAGCAGTTCCACTTCATCAAATGTCAGTTATTTAAATGTAAATGCTTGATTAGTTGATGAAAATACTAAAATCACTATATGTGTGCCTTTCACATTTGAGGAGTTCCCTCGATTTCTCATGGATCCCATCATCAGAACTCGACCATGACAAAAATTCGTTGTGAAAATAGAACTTGCTTAACTAATACAGCTAGGAGGACAAATCGCCAAACGTGAACTTTTCGTCGTTGAAGAGTTCTGTTCTGATCATCATCAGCAGTTCCACTTCATCAAATGTCACATTTTTGTATGAAAATACTTGATTTGTTGATAAAAACATAAAAATCACTATATGTTTTCCTTTAAGATATGAGAAGTTCCCTCAATTCCTCATGGATTCCATCATCAGAACTGCGTTTTGACCAAAACGGGACCAACTTGGATATATATACTTACAATCAAAAAAATAATTTTCAAAATCGGTTCAGACATGACGGAGTTATGGAGTAACAAACATAAAAAAAAAACAAAAAAAAAAAAAAAACAAAAAAAACATACAACCGAATTGAGAACCTCCTCTTTTGAAATCTTGAAGTCGGTTAAAAATTAATGTTGACTTTGAGTTAAATAACGATACAATACGTTTGTCATTCATGTAAATTGTAAACATTGCAAAAATATCGTTTATTTTGTATTTTGTTTATTTTCTTGGGGTTGTGGATATATGTCGCCTACTCAAAACGTATATTTTCTCATGCTAAAGAACTTACTACATGTTTGAGTTCAGTTATTGTTTATTTTTTACTGTGTCAATTCAAGACAGGAGCCACGTCGAGTGACGTCATGCGGCCAAAGTCACGTCACGCAGTCAGCGCACAGTAGTATTTTAAAATCAATTTTTTAGTCCTTTTTCTTAAAGAATATGAAAAAATAAGAGTTTTATGCAACTCTCCAGCATGAGACGAATCTTATGACATATCATTTATTAAAATCGGACCATAACTGTAGATCTGATGGGGTGTACAAAAATCGGCCTCGCGTAATATATACATATATAGATACCCAAGTCGCTGATCTGCTACTAACACACTACTAGCTTGATGGATCGCTCTCATTTATTAACGGATAGTATCCATTATATGAGAGTCGCTCGCTACATCAGCCACTTATAAATGGTTCAGTGTTTAATAGTCTAGTTACAATAGGCATGATACCAAACAAAATGCATGTCATTCGGACAAGTTTTTAAGAGACGATCAAATGTTTGTATAGGACCAACTACAATTAGAGTGACACAAAAGACAAAAATGAGAGGCAAAGTACAGCTAACGAGTACTGAAAACGCTCCGTACTGATTGACGTCACGCCTGCATGGTCTCGTACCACCATTTTATGGAAAAAGAGAAATTTGACGTTTTTGTAGTAAAATATTGCGTTATGTACATAGTTGCCATACAAGTTCTTTTTTCTTTAAACATGAGAATTATATTAGTAACTTTCAATTTATTGACCAATAAACAAATGAAATAAGTGAAGTATTTTAGTGGAAATCGAGGTACTAATAGAATAGTCTAAACGTGAAAGTTTATTCGGGTGGATGTACCTATTACGTTCCTCTTAGTCAGTTACTTGGTTGAGTCTCAAAATGAATGATTCAGTGTGCGATTTCCTGTGTATTGCTATTATAACCTAACTCAAATTTACAAAAACACACTCAGTAGATTGGTTTAACTCTATGTAATTAGCGTACATCTTAATCAACCTAGCTTTTAACTTTTCAAAGCTATTTTATGCTACATTCTGTACTTATATTGCCCTGTGTGAACCTAAACTACTCGCACAGACTAATCTTGCTTGAACACATGATTAAAATTCAAACATACATTCATCACTCAAAGTCAGCAGTTACCTATACTAATGTTGAAATCCTCAGACCCGCCAAATGGAACTTTAAGAACGCACCCGGGTGAGCCCGATATAACTTTAATTAGTAAACAATTTACTACCAACTCTGTACTATTCAAATTATACAGTTTGGGTTGCTTCAGACAATTGTTGAAGTTGCTTTTTGTTTCAGATACATACAACGGTACCGAACGTAGAATTCAGGGCCTCGATTTGAAACATTCTATTCAATTTCAATGGCGCCGAAACGGTTGAGTGAAGTTATGCAATGGCTTAAGTTCTAGGAAGGCAAGGTCGATCACTAAATATAGTAGTCAGCAGTATGTCTTATGCAAGTGTAGCTTTTGCTCACGTGCCTATGACATCGCTCAAGCCGCTTCAGGTCATTCAGAATCTATAGGGCGACTGGTGCTTCGTGGTACCAGTCGAACCTCAGTCTGCACCACGACATGGGGATTAGCACCATGTATGATTTCTTTAAGCAGACTGCCAGACGTTATTTTGACAACGCTTCCTATCATAGGAATCCGTTAGTTAGGAAGGCTGTCGACTACGTTCCCATCCCTCCCCCCTCTGTCGTAACTCGGCGATCACTGATTAGGGGCCGCACGGTCCGGCGTCCTAGGCACACACTTACGGACCCGGACGACGTAATCACAGCGTCCATCGAAAGATGGAACGCTGCGCTTACGGCGTCCACTCTGACACGACGCGCCCACTTAGGCAGTCCCGCCGGCGGGGACGTCCACCGCGCAATCGCGACAACACTGACACATATAGTCCCTATTCGTCCCGGTACCGCCGCACACCGGGTAGAGTCAGTACGACCCAGGTTGGGCCTAGCTGAGTTTCTTGCTGGACTCTTTTCAGCTAGGCTAGGTTTAGTGAACCAGCGACAAAACTCCCAGTAGCTCGATTCTACTCACACCTCAGATTTGGTTGAAACCGCTCAACCAATCTCACTGGACTCAAACAAACTCTTAGAGTATTCCAGTGTTCCAAACCACACGCGTGGTCGTGCCGGAGGTTTTCCCCTGGATTTTCCCCAGGCTACTCTCCAACCGCGCACTCCTATCGCTTTATTGGGCCCGGCCTATAAAGCCACAGTCAGGTTAAAAAAAAGTAGTCAGCAGCAAAAGTCATCATCATATATTAAAGAGCCTAGTCAAGTTATTGTCGGTGGAGTAATCGCCATCTGTTTGGTTCTCTGCCAACGCTTTTAGCTAAGCAAAATAACACACTCTGAATGACTTACACAGAGCCTTTTTCTCTTGACATTAGAGTCCATGTGTAGATGATATTTTGGGCACTAGGCCCGCGTAGCTTCTTCTGCTGACTGTACATGATTAACATGCATTTCGAGCATACTCGTATTCCGAGATGTACCGATGGGAAAACATGATGTGTAACTTTTATTTAAAGGAATTTCATTTATATACACTTCAATAAGCCGTTCCGCAAGTGAGTCATTATGTCAATAACGTTCCATAATCATCGTCGTATATTGAGGATCGTGATTAAACTATTGTTTGTGGTGTATTGTTTTGACTGGTAATGGTGCGAAACTATTATCAGTACGTCAATAGATTTGGCAATATATTAATCAGAATGAAATGGGGGTTATGCGATTACGTTTGGCAACATTAGACCTACACAATTGTACACGACATTGATTTAATTGAACAATGGAATTGCTAATAAGAAGTGGTAGTTATACAGTAAATGAACTAACGTGTGTTCATACTCACTGTATTAAGTCGTTTGCAATACAGTACTATTCCAAATTCCAGTTTCAATTATTTCTTTTTGAAGACTGAGTGTGTTCGTGAACAATTGACAGGTGTCTGTTTATTACGTTCTTACATTATTTATTTGTCAAATAGTGCTCACAATAGGCGTCTGTGTCATTTTATTTTTTCCAATAAGTTTCATCTTTTTCAAATTCTTACTAATTGTAATCAGACGTAAAGATTAAAATTGGTGGGTTTTTATAATGATGAATTATTAATCTTTTATCTAATCTCTCTAATCAAAGTATCTCAAATCGCTTAAAATAAATGTGTTATTATTGTCTTTACCATATCTCGGATCATGGGGCTCCCGTCCTTTGGAAAGTGTACATGAGGCCGAAGCCAACAGCGCAGAGGCCCTTTAAGACTAATTAATCTAAAAGCAAGAGATGTGTATCTTTTGGTGGATACCATCTCCGAGTGCACAATATGATACGTGCGGAGACGGTGTCCGCCAGGTGCAAAAGACTATTGAAATGCGCACGTTGGATGGACCGAATACTGGGTTATGGGAGGGGCCTGCCGTGACAATCAGTCTCATAATCGGGCAGCCAGGCGATGACTTGCCTGCTCGCTGAGTGGGCGCCACAAAATAGTCGCACGCACAGTGAGAAAATGGGGCAATATCTCTCTGAGCTGCGGTAAGGTTGTTGAGCGGTAAGTCTGTGGTAGCCAGATCATTTTTAATTTTTATAAAAAACTTTCCAAGTTACACCGTTGAGTAGCAAAAACATACCAAATCATTTTAAGCAATTGTTGCATGTTATACATGAGAGGAGGGAAGGGAGGGAGGAGGCTGTGGCTAAGGAACTTTGGTTTACTGTTGTGAACAGTCCTGGAGATTTAACACTCACTTCGTTTATTAGCGAAACGTTTATGAAATTGAAATTTTTCACATATATGTTTATGACGGGGTTTATTTTTATTTGAGTTATGAAATCCCGCCCAGTTCAAACCCCTTTTATACGCCATAATGGAAATTGTTAAATTCTGGGTATCTAATTCATGCCATTAATGCCAGTGTTTTCCTTGATTACGGCAAATTATATTTCATTAAATTTACCAAACCCGGAAATTATTCGCGCAAAGTTTGGACATTGGATCAAATTACGGTACTTATCAAAGCAGTAATCCGAGGCTGTCTGGAGCACCGGCGAAGCAATCATGCTAAACAGTGCCATGCTAAATCAATCATTCGTCGGAGCACTAATAAAATACGTTTTTTTTTTCAACAAAATAAACAATTTATAATATTTTGCATATG
The DNA here is from genome assembly GCA_963556455.1 of Epiblema foenella. Lineage (NCBI taxonomy): Eukaryota > Metazoa > Arthropoda > Insecta > Lepidoptera > Tortricidae > Epiblema > Epiblema foenella. The sequence continues at coordinate 16,170,186 of OY747107.1, read as the reverse complement.
ACAGACATCAAAGAATAAGACACTTCTAAACATAACAACTGGGATATGCATCGATATCAAAGAGTTTTCACCTCAAAATGATGCCGCCAAGACTTGTAAAATTGTCCAGTACTGTTATAATGTCTTAAGAAGCTGTTAATACCTAGAAAATGTATGTGTTATAAATAATTTGATGCTTTTTTGAACTTAGGGTCGGTGGCACCAACATACGACCACAAGCCGATCATCGTCAAATATGGCGCCGGCAGCTGCCTTCCCATAGAAACTTTTCAAACTTTCCGTACCATCAGATTTTAACGAACACCGCTTACGATTACTACAAACGGTTTGGTGCAACCCACCCTTATCCGAAAGTAAAGTTAGGTACGATAATTAAATTTTTACATTTATTTTGCCCATAGGCTACGAAAAGAATGATAATTTTGGGCCTATGAAATATATTTATTTAAGAAATATAAAATATGTACAACTAATAAGCGCTACTCCCGTAAGCAAACAACGGAACTTTTTATACATATCACTAGGTCCGAATTTACGAAAATTCTGGCTAAGATATTTTTATTTTTTCAAATAGGTATTTGTGACTTGAAACTGTGGTACATGAAACGTGGTAGCCACAGAAGCTTATTTAAAACACCAATGAATATCAACTGAGTCCAAGCGTATTATAGCATTGATGAATTCGTCGGAAGCGGCTGAAATCTAGAATGAATAACTAAACTAACTGTCAATAAAAACAATAATTAATGAAATTTACATAAAGTGTAAAAAATATTATATGTATAATGTACCTCTATGATCATGACTTGTAAAATATAATATTTTAACACATAAATGAATTAATTAATTCGTGAAAGTCTATTCCCCTCGTCGTATTACTTTGACAATAGCAGAACTAAAGCAGTACTAAAATCTCGTTGGACGCAGGGCAAAAATGTGGAACCAGGACGGCATCTGTTGATTTCTGTCACTTATAATTTGAGGCAGGTGAGTGCGACAGGAAGACATAATTATGGTAATCGTGACAAGAAAATGTACTTTATCTTGTCCGCTGGCAGTGAGTTTTAAATTACAGTAGAACTCGCTTAATATGATCACGTTTAAAACGATTTCCCGCGTAATACGCCATTTTACGCGGGTCGCTGCAACCTGTAGCATGTTTTCACTTGTTTGTCCACTCTGACACGACGCGCCCACTTAGGCAGTCCCGCCGGCGGGGACGTCCACCGCGCAATCGCGACAACACTGACACATATAGTCCCTATTCGTCCCGGTACCGCCGCACACCGGGTAGAGTCAGTACGACCCAGGTTGGGCCTAGCTGAGTTTCTTGCTGGACTCTTTTCAGCTAGGCTAGGTTTAGTGAACCAGCGACAAAACTCCCAGTAGCTCGATTCTACTCACACCTCAGATTTGGTTGAAACCGCTCAACCAATCTCACTGGACTCAAACAAACTCTTAGAGTATTCCAGTGTTCCAAACCACACGCGTGGTCGTGCCGGAGGTTTTCCCCTGGATTTTCCCCAGGCTACTCTCCAACCGCGCACTCCTATCGCTTTATTGGGCCCGGCCTATAAAGCCACAGTCAGGTTAAAAAAAAGTAGTCAGCAGCAAAAGTCATCATCATATATTAAAGAGCCTAGTCAAGTTATTGTCGGTGGAGTAATCGCCATCTGTTTGGTTCTCTGCCAACGCTTTTAGCTAAGCAAAATAACACACTCTGAATGACTTACACAGAGCCTTTTTCTCTTGACATTAGAGTCCATGTGTAGATGATATTTTGGGCACTAGGCCCGCGTAGCTTCTTCTGCTGACTGTACATGATTAACATGCATTTCGAGCATACTCGTATTCCGAGATGTACCGATGGGAAAACATGATGTGTAACTTTTATTTAAAGGAATTTCATTTATATACACTTCAATAAGCCGTTCCGCAAGTGAGTCATTATGTCAATAACGTTCCATAATCATCGTCGTATATTGAGGATCGTGATTAAACTATTGTTTGTGGTGTATTGTTTTGACTGGTAATGGTGCGAAACTATTATCAGTACGTCAATAGATTTGGCAATATATTAATCAGAATGAAATGGGGGTTATGCGATTACGTTTGGCAACATTAGACCTACACAATTGTACACGACATTGATTTAATTGAACAATGGAATTGCTAATAAGAAGTGGTAGTTATACAGTAAATGAACTAACGTGTGTTCATACTCACTGTATTAAGTCGTTTGCAATACAGTACTATTCCAAATTCCAGTTTCAATTATTTCTTTTTGAAGACTGAGTGTGTTCGTGAACAATTGACAGGTGTCTGTTTATTACGTTCTTACATTATTTATTTGTCAAATAGTGCTCACAATAGGCGTCTGTGTCATTTTATTTTTTCCAATAAGTTTCATCTTTTTCAAATTCTTACTAATTGTAATCAGACGTAAAGATTAAAATTGGTGGGTTTTTATAATGATGAATTATTAATCTTTTATCTAATCTCTCTAATCAAAGTATCTCAAATCGCTTAAAATAAATGTGTTATTATTGTCTTTACCATATCTCGGATCATGGGGCTCCCGTCCTTTGGAAAGTGTACATGAGGCCGAAGCCAACAGCGCAGAGGCCCTTTAAGACTAATTAATCTAAAAGCAAGAGATGTGTATCTTTTGGTGGATACCATCTCCGAGTGCACAATATGATACGTGCGGAGACGGTGTCCGCCAGGTGCAAAAGACTATTGAAATGCGCACGTTGGATGGACCGAATACTGGGTTATGGGAGGGGCCTGCCGTGACAATCAGTCTCATAATCGGGCAGCCAGGCGATGACTTGCCTGCTCGCTGAGTGGGCGCCACAAAATAGTCGCACGCACAGTGAGAAAATGGGGCAATATCTCTCTGAGCTGCGGTAAGGTTGTTGAGCGGTAAGTCTGTGGTAGCCAGATCATTTTTAATTTTTATAAAAAACTTTCCAAGTTACACCGTTGAGTAGCAAAAACATACCAAATCATTTTAAGCAATTGTTGCATGTTATACATGAGAGGAGGGAAGGGAGGGAGGAGGCTGTGGCTAAGGAACTTTGGTTTACTGTTGTGAACAGTCCTGGAGATTTAACACTCACTTCGTTTATTAGCGAAACGTTTATGAAATTGAAATTTTTCACATATATGTTTATGACGGGGTTTATTTTTATTTGAGTTATGAAATCCCGCCCAGTTCAAACCCCTTTTATACGCCATAATGGAAATTGTTAAATTCTGGGTATCTAATTCATGCCATTAATGCCAGTGTTTTCCTTGATTACGGCAAATTATATTTCATTAAATTTACCAAACCCGGAAATTATTCGCGCAAAGTTTGGACATTGGATCAAATTACGGTACTTATCAAAGCAGTAATCCGAGGCTGTCTGGAGCACCGGCGAAGCAATCATGCTAAACAGTGCCATGCTAAATCAATCATTCGTCGGAGCACTAATAAAATACGTTTTTTTTTTCAACAAAATAAACAATTTATAATATTTTGCATATGACAGACATCAAAGAATAAGACACTTCTAAACATAACAACTGGGTTATGCATCGATATCAAAGAGTTTTCACCTCAAAATGATGCCGCCAAGACTTGTAAAATTGTCCAGTACTGTTATAATGTCTTAAGAAGCTGTTAATACCTAGAAAATGTATGTGTTATAAATAATTTGATGCTTTTTTGAACTTAGGGTCGGTGGCACCAACATACGACCACAAGCCGATCATCGTCAAATATGGCGCCGGCAGCTGCCTTCCCATAGAAACTTTTCAAACTTTCCGTACCATCAGATTTTAACGAACACCGCTTACGATTACTACAAACGGTTTGGTGCAACCCACCCTTATCCGAAAGTAAAGTTAGGTACGATAATTAAATTTTTACATTTATTTTGCCCATAGGCTACGAAAAGAATGATAATTTTGGGCCTATGAAATATATTTATTTAAGAAATATAAAATATGTACAACTAATAAGCGCTACTCCCGTAAGCAAACAACGGAACTTTTTATACATATCACTAGGTCCGAATTTACGAAAATTCTGGCTAAGATATTTTTATTTTTTCAAATAGGTATTTGTGACTTGAAACTGTGGTACATGAAACGTGGTAGCCACAGAAGCTTATTTAAAACACCAATGAATATCAACTGAGTCCAAGCGTATTATAGCATTGATGAATTCGTCGGAAGCGGCTGAAATCTAGAATGAATAACTAAACTAACTGTCAATAAAAACAATAATTAATGAAATTTACATAAAGTGTAAAAAATATTATATGTATAATGTACCTCTATGATCATGACTTGTAAAATATAATATTTTAACACATAAATGAATTAATTAATTCGTGAAAGTCTATTCCCCTCGTCGTATTACTTTGACAATAGCAGAACTAAAGCAGTACTAAAATCTCGTTGGACGCAGGGCAAAAATGTGGAACCAGGACGGCATCTGTTGATTTCTGTCACTTATAATTTGAGGCAGGTGAGTGCGACAGGAAGACATAATTATGGTAATCGTGACAAGAAAATGTACTTTATCTTGTCCGCTGGCAGTGAGTTTTAAATTACAGTAGAACTCGCTTAATATGATCACGTTTAAAACGATTTCCCGCGTAATACGCCATTTTACGCGGGTCGCTGCAACCTGTAGCATGTTTTCAAACATTTTATGACGGTTAATACGACTTGCGCTCCCACTTAAGGCCGTGCAACGAGAAATATCGCATTCTTTGAAACGCTGTTCTGTCCAAACGGAAACAATAAGAATTGATTTTCAGATATATGATTCTTGACTATTTGACTGTGTTACTAACAATAGCCAAAACATGGTTGCTTAAGACATGATTGCTTAAAATCGCAAACAATAAATCAGACCTATCCTGCAATTACCCTTTCGAAATGAATATCAAACGAATGAAGTATTGTTTTCACGCGATAAATACGCTTTCCCGCTTAGAATGTGCTTTTTGCCTGGTCCCTTCAGAATCGGATTTTACTGTACCTATACCATGAAGTAAATCTATGCTTTATATTATAGGACGAACATGCGCAACAAATCTGAATTTAATATCAATATGTTGCTAGAAAGACAGTTAAAGACTGGAAAGTCTTTTGCAGAAAGTCTAGACTATTTTAAAAGTTCCTAGTCTTGTCTTGAACAGAAACACAGACGCTATTCAACATTTTGAATGATAGCTCGTGACATGACTATTTTGCCATTTTTATGAATGATCACGTGAAATACCTATAGGATGTGATCTAACCATTATAAGGAATTCTATTCTGCTTTTGAATAGTAAGTCCATGTTCTTAAAATACGGATGTAACTCAACCATATTTTACTTTTTTTTTGGATAATCAAACTTGCGATCGAACGATCGATCGATTTGAGGAGTGCACATGCATTGTTTGACAAATATTCGTGGCTAATATGAGACGTGTGTTTCGCATTTCAATAAGATTTCGTGCTTCGTCCTGTCACTTTTATGCGCGATGGGCTAATGTATCAGAACGAGCACGCGAAATACACTGAAATTATATTAGAACATGAAACCTTGCAGATTGGCTGCCAGGAACTCGAGCTACCATTTGGTATCTTTCGTAGATATTCACCCTAAGAAACGCTCATATTTCCACAAAGCAATGAAAAAATCCTGTCTTTGAACTTAGTCTCTAAATTATTTCATCTGAACATTTTTAGAAGAGCTAAAATGTGGAAATAAACCTGTTAAAAGCTTTAAGATTGTTCAACGAGATGAATAATAGAATAAAGGCGCAGGTTTAAGTAACGTTTATTAAGGAGAAACGTTTGTTGCTTTCTATTTCTACAATTATTTTTCGGGTAATTGGACGTAGTGAACTTATCAAACTTTCCATACAATCAGATTTTAACGAACACCGCTTACGATTACAGACGGTTTGGTGCAACCCAGCCTTAATCAGATCTGTTGTTACCGCTCACATCTGACGTGATGTGTAACGATATAGGCCTAATATTATACAGAAACTCACACATTGAAACGATATTTACTAGGAGAGACCCCGTTCGTTTAAAAACTGGTGTAACACAACCTAGAAATGTATATTTTGTAACACATTCGGAAATAGTGTTTAATAAACATTGTTTTTTTAATACCTCAATTGTATTACATTTGAGAGGACATTTAGACTATATGTATGTTTTTAATAATTTACCAAAATTTTTAACCGACGAAAAAGGAGGAAGTTATCAATTCGGTTGTATGTTCTTTATTATTATTTTTTTTTTTTTAAATGTGTGTTACCTCAGAACTCCGTCGTTTTTAAACAATCGTTTTAGCCAAAATAATATTCGTTGTATAACTTTTACCTTTTTGTCAAATCAGCGGTAAGTTATACGATAAACTGACGAAAACAAAGAAAACACATCGGGAAGAGATTAACTAGAACCCAAAAACCTTTGTTTAGTGGCTTGAGAAGTTTGCCCTTAACGTCCACTAACAACTCAAGTAGATTTTACTTACGTTGGTTTTATCTAACGGAAGTGCCTAATACCTTTTAAATATTTGAATCTGATGGCAAGTCACGAATCGCTAGCGAGTCTCCTAGCAATTATTTTCCTTAACAGTCGCGTCATCATTATTTCATTCTCATTTTTCACAAATCTGAAACAATTTGAACGTTTTTTTAAAGGACGAGATTAAGAATAAAAATCTTTGTAGGTTTTTGCGGAGTTCATCAAAATTGAGGAAGAGTGATGGTCTATTTGGATGGTTATAATTGAAAACAAATAAGTAACTAAATTTAAGCATGACTGGTGTACCAATAAGGGTACCAGTAAGTAAGTAATAAATAGAAAAACCCACCTAACCTATCACATAATTCGGTCATCCTCCGAAGCCTGTCTTATTGATTAGTTGGTTTCATTCACGAAAAAATTACACCTAAACCTACTTTAAAGCACAGTACGATTTCCCTGAACCTTGGGGTTAATAGAATAGGCACTCTATTAACATTAGGAGCTAGAATTCAATGATCGAGATCAGATTGAAGTACGTACTTAACTGATTGCAACTCTTCAGGATATATTTTATCTAAAAGAGGGCATTAACTAAGAGAGCTCTCTCTACCATGTAGAAACTTGTGCTTAAACTAGTGAGTTTAATAGGGTAGGATGGATAGGATAGGTCGTGACCTAGAGTAGACTTATAATACCAAAAATACGTATAAGTACTTATTATATGTAGTTCAGCCTATGTGCCCAACGAAACTCCTAAATTTTACAGCAATTTAATACATTGGAGACTTTTAGATTTAAACTTTGGCCAATCGTACATTTCTTTGCATATTTATTATTTAAGTTGATTATATAGATGATTCATAACAGATCTTTCTCCTCTTCAATCGGTCCCTCATTGCTAAGGATTATAAATCTGTCGACGTAGTTAGCTAGTATTCCTCTTCAGTTTTGGTTGGTTGTCTGTTAAACGCTGCATTAACCGGCATTTCAAGATGCTCCGTTATCTGGTTGAGCCATCGTTTGAAGCTACGGCCTCCTGGTCTTCTGTCTTCTACTGTGACCGTTACCGCGAACGCTACTGTGACTTACGAATTTAAACGGGTTTTTACCAGGAGTGGGAATAACTTATTTTGATAATTAGTAACTTAATGCTTGTATAAATACAAAAATTAAATGCATTTCCGAAACATAAAATATAGGGAAAGTCACTGTTTTGGGCGGAGCCAAACCTACAGCCAATCCATGCAAGCGTTGTTTTCCAACGGTTAAGGTGTTCCGATATATTATTTGCTTAGTCGAAGAATAAAATTATGTAATAGTCTTTGTAACGTGTAAGCTGTGGTATTTAAGTTTTTTGTGCGATAGCCCCACTTACTTGAGTGTGATGGTTACTTGGTTAGGTACAACGTCCTTCCACACTTGTTGGTATGCCTCGGTCTAGTCAGCTGAGAGTATTTTCAGGGATGAACGTGGGTAGGTTTGGGCAGCGGTCGTGGATCTACGCTAATAGTATACTCAATTGGAATAGAGAAGATAGAGGGCGCCAGGCATTTATATTTATACTCCAAATGCCAAGAGTCTTGGGTTGAATATATAACGGTTAGATAATTGAAACAAAACTTGAATTGAAAACCACCTGGTATGTATATTAGAATATGTAAGAGCACATTAAAACAATGTTACACGGCCATGCCTGCTTACACTACTTTATTCTTATATCTATATGTCATGGCAAATGGCTGTCCAGGGCGGACTCAACCTGACCAAGGTTTTGAAATCGACTCTCTAAAGTAGAATATTATAGTTTTCAAGTTTAAAATAAAGACTAAGCGTGTGTGAGAACTTGAGGTGTGTTACAAATTATAGACCTCTTTTACAAAGTACATCCGGCAACACAGAATGCGTTAAATTACGTTAAGGTTAGAATTTTGATTGCGGAACGATGTCACCTGTCAAACGTGGCGTTCGCGGCGGAGCTCACGCACGCGCAGACCACGACACGCTTCTCCCCTGATGACCGCAGGGGCCACCAGCTCGTGACGGGTTCCGCGTTCGGTGCCGGCGCATGCGCCAAGCTGCACCTCGACGCTCACGGCGTCCGATCGACGGCCTATGGATAACTGGGACAGGGGGAAACCCAGCGGCCAGCATCCAATCGCTGTAAACACCGTTCAATGTTAACATAATCATAACACGACACAACACTCCTGAAAAGAAAGCAACCCGTCGCGATCTCTAAATGCACAGAGTGAACCAATCACGGGATAAACATGAAACTCACCTGGCTAGATACGAGACTAAGCTTAAGGTGTATTCCTTGGTTAAGTTCTTGTTTAAGTTTTTTAAATCATCTGTAACAAATAAAACGTGTCACGCACTGAAATGTTTTACAAAACCAACAAATATAAACGGCCGCCTACGCATCCATAATGCGCGCGCACTTACCCACTATTCCATAGTGTCATCGCCCAAATTCTTTGCGAGATGTTATTAGATTAAAACTGTTACATAGTTGCAAGCTAAGTTAAAAAATATGGCCGAGGCCGAAGCGATCACCAATGAGTACGTGCACTCTGCTCACATGATGGCAACGCACTGATTCTGTCTATTCCTCCCGCTGCTGTCTGTGACACGAGCAAGGATGCGTTCTCTCCTGTTGCACTCCAACAATTTTGTAAACAAACAAAATTTCGAGACAATTAATTAGTTTGAGAAGTTTATAATAATCTATGCCTTTTTTTAATATCTTTGTTTATTATTTAAGGACTTCTAGTGAAAACTATTTATTTGGATATCGAAAACAAAATCAAGAGACGAACGATCGGAACATGCGCTAGCGTCGCCGTCCTTACTCTCCAGATGGCTCTGTACCTGACTGCAAATAGCTGATCACAGATGGCGCTAAGAGTCTCAAAACTATAGATAGCAGACGTGTAAAATTACTCCGTAACATTACCGCTATAGTAGATTTTTTTTTTTGAAAAAAAAAAAAAAAAAGATAAGATAAGATAACAAAAGGAAGCAACTACCTCGACCAGGCGGGGAAAACAAGACTTCAACAGACATCATCCATCCGAGAGAGCCCGATGCCATTGAACTAGCCTATGAACTCTTAACAAACATCCTCATACAGAGGTCAATGACCCTTGACCTACATGTGATTACCACCTTATAAGTATACACCTTGTAAGCCAATAGGCGCCATTCCATTAAGCTTAACTAGAACCGGTTATCCTATCTTAATGTTTACCTATATGCGCAGGCGTCCCCACTACTATGCTACAATCTTCACTACGAATCTAGCTAAGACCTAACTATTTTTCATGTACCTATACGATACCTATCTATCTTACGGTATGTACCTACCTATTCTAATGATTATACTTAGTCAAGCTAAGCATTCACTTATTTGACTATATTGTATGCTATATCTACCTAACGCAAATGTTGGCCAGTCAAAAGCGTATCCTACTGTTTAGGTCGACTGTACATTCCGGTATTTTCCGTGAGTGTGTAGTCATTGCCCTACAGCAACAACCTAGGAGAAACTACGTCCCTATATCCTACTCAACGAATGACGATTTCTCAAGAGATTGGTAGAATTCCATTATAGGTATAACACAATACATAACGTAATGTGCATATTATGGTTTCTTTATTACCTACATTACCTACATGGTTTAGTTATCAATCGGTGGTCAATAAAAAGAAACGCTCTAATTAAAGGTTTCAATTATATAAACAGAAAGTTATTTATCTTGCACTCTTGTCATGGATAAATCACGAGTCTACCTACAAGGCTGGGATATTTTATTTCCCTGATTATGACTCAGATCATTACGAGCGCGTTTCACGTACTATACGCACCTACATCAGAACAAACATAGTCACGATTGAATGTATTTGACCTAGTTAGTCTCAGAAGCATTATTGTTAAGATTAGTGTAAAATGTCTCTGACCTGTGACCTAGTTTTTTGTACAAGGGCAGTTTCTAGTGAGGATACCGGGTCTCTTGCACCTAAAACATATGGTCGTGGGATATGCGTCACAACGAGAGTGGTGGTGGTTTTCACCACATTTACCGCAGTTCACTGTGGGTCTAGTTTGTCCCTGGCCAACGTTGCGAGGCCTAGCATCAGATGATAACGGAATTGGGTTTGAGATTCCACTACAAAAGTTAGGTACCACAGACTCTCTACCGGTGTTTAAAAATCCACGGTTTTCGCATTTAAACTTTGACACCTCTAAGCGCGCACAAATACTCTTAAGTTCCCTCACGGTTTGTACTTCCGTCAAGGCCAGACGCGAGATGAAATACGGATTCATGTTAGTCATGATGATATCGAGCTGCTCTGCATCAGTGATAGGTACTGACAGGCGTAAAAACAAACCTTCCATGATATTAACATATGATCTAATCGATTCATTCTTGTCTTGCAACCTAGCCCTAATCTGGTTTAATAGACACCGTTCGTATTCTACCGGTTGAAATTAATTTTTAAGTGACTCGATAAGATCTTCAAAAGTACTAAAATGAGACTTATTTATGCGAAACCACGTTATAGCTTCTCCAGAAAAAAGATAAACCGCGTTTCTCAACAATTCTACATCTGAAACCTCCGAAGCGTATTTAAGCTCTTGTAATCTAAAGACGAAGTCATGGACAGGAGCCCTACCGTCGTACACAAGACCCCACTTAAGCACCTGAGATGTATGTTTTTGACAGACTAAAGAAGCAACAGAGTCAGCAGTATTCGTCGCAGAGCTCTGAGAAGATGTGCCGGGCTTTGGATTACATCTTAAATTTTCTGTAGCGTTAAATGCCTTCGCCACCAGCGCTATCTTTCTCAATCTCTGTTCAGAACTAGTCAAAATCAATTTCTCTAACCTGAGTATGACATGAGACAACTTCGATAGACACCTTCTCCGACAGGACAATGATGAGTGGTCAGTCCGCAGCACTGCATCCAGCTTCGCTTCGCAGACCTGAAATTCGTCGGCAACGGACAAGCCTGAGATGAAAGTGTTCGCTTTCGCACTGTCAAGGGAAGTGCCTTTAGCAGACTTAAATTGTTGTCTAAGTTCATCTACTGTGTTGCTAGGATCTACATCTATGCCTCTTGTTTGCAATTCAAACAGTAGTTCGTCCTTGGTCAGATTCTCGACTTCAATTTGTAATGCCATGTTTGACAAGTATATAAGTGTATAACACTCAGTGAAACAAATAAAACAGATAAGTGGAAATAGTTCCTAGTGTTAATTACACTTATCTTTTTCATTTAGGAGAAGATAGGTTATTTAATCACACTTGTGATTTTACATAGAAGTAGAAAATTATTCTTAAGTAATATCAAGAGTAACTTATGTATGAAATTGACAGTTCAATAATTATATAGTGGGTTAGCTTATTTACTAAAACCATCCACAGATTGTGTTCACTTGGAACATTAGAAGCAGTAAAGTTTTACTCATTTGAGTGAAAAATATTTAATCACATCTCGCAAATACACAACAATAAATCTAAAATAAATAAATAAGCATGACTGGTGTACCAATAAGGGTACCAGTAAGTAAGTAATAAATAGAAAAACCCACCTAACCTATCACATAATTCGGTCATCCTCCGAAGCCTGTCTTATTGATTAGTTGGTTTCATTCACGAAAAAATTACACCTAAACCTACTTTAAAGCACAGTACGATTTCCCTGAACCTTGGGGTTAATAGAATAGGCACTCTATTAACATTAGGAGCTAGAATTAAATGATCGAGATCAGATTGAAGTACGTACTTAACTGATTGCAACTCTTCAGGATATATTTTATCTAAAAGAGGGCATTAACTAAGAGAGCTCTCTCTACCATGTAGAAACTTGTGCTTAAACTAGTGAGTTTAATAGGGTAGGATGGATAGGATAGGTCGTGACCTAGAGTAGACTTATAATACCAAAAATACGTATAAGTACTTATTATATGTAGTTCAGCCTATGTGCCCAACGAAACTCCTAAATTTTACAGCAATTTAATACATTGGAGACTTTTAGATTTAAACTTTGGCCAATCGTACATTTCTTTGCATATTTATTATTTAAGTTGATTATATAGATGATTCATAACAGATCTTTCTCCTCTTCAATCGGTCCCTCATTGCTAAGGATTATAAATCTGTCGACGTAGTTAGCTAGTATTCCTCTTCAGTTTTGGTTGGTTGTCTGTTAAACGCTGCATTAACCGGCATTTCAAGATGCTCCGTTATCTGGTTGAGCCATCGTTTGAAGCTACGGCCTCCTGGTCTTCTGTCTTCTACTGTGACCGTTACCGCGAACGCTACTGTGACTTACGAATTTAAACGGGTTTTTACCAGGAGTGGGAATAACTTATTTTGATAATTAGTAACTTAATGCTTGTATAAATACAAAAATTAAATGCATTTCCGAAACATAAAATATAGGGAAAGTCACTGTTTTGGGCGGAGCCAAACCTACAGCCAATCCATGCAAGCGTTGTTTTCCAACGGTTAAGGTGTTCCGATATATTATTTGCTTAGTCGAAGAATAAAATTATGTAATAGTCTTTGTAACGTGTAAGCTGTGGTATTTAAGTTTTTTGTGCGATAGCCCCACTTACTTGAGTGTGATGGTTACTTGGTTAGGTACAACGTCCTTCCACACTTGTTGGTATGCCTCGGTCTAGTCAGCTGAGAGTATTTTCAGGGATGAACGTGGGTAGGTTTGGGCAGCGGTCGTGGATCTACGCTAATAGTATACTCAATTGGAATAGAGAAGATAGAGGGCGCCAGGCATTTATATTTATACTCCAAATGCCAAGAGTCTTGGGTTGAATATATAACGGTTAGATAATTGAAACAAAACTTGAATTGAAAACCACCTGGTATGTATATTAGAATATGTAAGAGCACATTAAAACAATGTTACACGGCCATGCCTGCTTACACTACTTTATTCTTATATCTATATGTCATGGCAAATGGCTGTCCAGGGCGGACTCAACCTGACCAAGGTTTTGAAATCGACTCTCTAAAGTAGAATATTATAGTTTTCAAGTTTAAAATAAAGACTAAGCGTGTGTGAGAACTTGAGGTGTGTTACAAATTATAGACCTCTTTTACAAAGTACATCCGGCAACACAGAATGCGTTAAATTACGTTGAGGTTAGAATTTTGATTGCGGAACGATGTCACCTGTCAAACGTGGCGTTCGCGGCGGAGCTCACGCACGCGCAGACCACGACACGCTTCTCCCCTGATGACCGCAGGGGCCACCAGCTCGTGACGGGTTCCGCGTTCGGTGCCGGCGCATGCGCCAAGCTGCACCTCGACGCTCACGGCGTCCGATCGACGGCCTATGGATAACTGGGACAGGGGGAAACCCAGCGGCCAGCATCCAATCGCTGTAAACACCGTTCAATGTTAACATAATCATAACACGACACAACACTCCTGAAAAGAAAGCAACCCGTCGCGATCTCTAAATGCACAGAGTGAACCAATCACGGGATAAACATGAAACTCACCTGGCTAGATACGAGACTAAGCTTAAGGTGTATTCCTTGGTTAAGTTCTTGTTTAAGTTTTTTAAATCATCTGTAACAAATAAAACGTGTCACGCACTGAAATGTTTTACAAAACCAACAAATATAAACGGCCGCCTACGCATCCATAATGCGCGCGCACTTACCCACTATTCCATAGTGTCATCGCCCAAATTCTTTGCGATATGTTATTAGATTAAAACTGTTACATAGTTGCAAGCTAAGTTAAAAAATATGGCCGAGGCCGAAGCGATCACCAATGAGTACGTGCACTCTGCTCACATGATGGCAACGCACTGATTCTGTCTATTCCTCCCGCTGCTGTCTGTGACACGAGCAAGGATGCGTTCTCGCCTGTTGCACTCCAACAATTTTGTAAACAAACAAAATTTCGAGACAATTAATTAGTTTGAGAAGTTTATAATAATCTATGCCTTTTTTTAATATCTTTGTTTATTATTTAAGGACTTCTAGTGAAAACTATTTATTTGGATATCGAAAACAAAATCAAGAGACGAACGATCGGAACATGCGCTAGCGTCGCCGTCCTTACTCTCCAGATGGCTCTGTACCTGACTGCAAATAGCTGATCACAGATGGCGCTAAGAGTCTCAAAACTATAGATAGCAGACGTGTAAAATTACTCCGTAACATCCGTACACAACGCCGGTGGCAAACAAGCGAACGGTTCATCTGATGGTAAGCGGCCACCGCAGCCTATAGACGCCCGCAACTCCAAAGGAGTCACGTACGCGTTGCCGACCCTTTATGAAATTTGAGAATTCTCTATTTCACTGTGAGACTAACTGTAAATTAACAATAATAGTACATTACTACAGAGGCCGGGAAGTAAGGAGTTGCCGGCCGAGTACATATAGACGATACGACGACGGATAGTCACGAGGTTGGCAAACCCTTTTCACGCCGAGGCATTGTATAGTGCTGCATGTTTGAGAAAAAATACGTTGTCATGAAACTGGTGTTTTTCTGTAGACCTTGATGCAGTATTAATTTACGTTAGTGTATGCCGTAAATTCGCAAGGAAGTCCTTTATTTGCTACACTCTATAAATTAACCTAACCTAATAGGTAATTAAGTGTAGTTACTCTCGTTGATGGCTATAAAGACACCCTAAAAATACATTTTATAAATGTCAATTGGGAATTTTGGCAAACTTTGTAATGATCCTTAATCATGCGAAACAAGACGATGATTAAAGTAAATGGTAATTGCAGTTTTCGAGCTTGTCATTAAAACATTAATGATCATCGTTAATGAAACGATCGAAATAACCCGTTAAAATGTTTTAGTTCAATTAATTGCCAGTCTTTAACATTTTTACGAGTCTTATAGTACCGGTTAACTATGATTTGTGTATAGAGTCACTACGATCGGGGCCAAAGGCGCTTGAGCATTAAAGGCAGGTGATGTCGTTAAACAGCATTGCCGACCTAATGGCTTGGTTGTTTGTGATAGCTGGAAGAATTTATTTCCAATGCTAGCTTAGTTGTAAAGTCGTAATTTTTCTAAACCAATTCTCTTACAAAGTTATTTTAGCTTAGCTTTCGTCAGCGTTTGTAGGAAGAGGAACGATTCGGTATTTTTTTTCAAATTCTTAAGTTATTTGGAAATAAAAAATACTAACGGATTTTTGGATGTGATTTATGATGAAACAAGTGCTAATATAACATTTGAACTAATGAACGTGCGGTCATAATTAAAATGAAAAATTGAGGCAAATATCAAAGCACGAAAAAAAATTAAACGCTCAAACTAGTAGTTTTTAATCCATGTAAAAAATTACGGAACATACCTCAATGTTTCAAAAATTTATATAAAAATGTGAATAACTCTTAGATTACTTCCACACGACAAGGGAACTATTTTCATTTACTTATTTTTACAAATAACTTTAAATAAAACTCTTAAAATTATATTGGTTTATATTTAACGGCATTAAGAGAGTGGTTGTCTGGAACTAATATTGCGACCTAAGAACTTGAAATCAGGTCACCACCGGGAAAACGACAGCAATTGTTTTAACAGCGCAGCCAACATTAAACGTAACGAGCGACAAGTAAAAATACAATTTCTTACGTAACGCGTTATACTTATTTATTTTGCAACAACAACATAATAAAACTAACTTAAAAATAAATATAATATAGAGACAAAAATTATAATTATAAAAAGAAAACAGCGTCCAGCTCTCCCTCCTGTGGCATGGACCCCAGGACTCTAGCTGCATTACCCCTTTGGATCGCAATGGCGATCCGTTGGCAAAGGTACCTGCCAGCCCTGGGATCTCCCGATGCGTGGATCAACCGAGACGACAATGCCTTTATAAAGCTTTTCATGTCGGCTGACCAGGGACCCATGGTTTCTACCGCAAGCGCCGCAAATTCATAATCTCTAATTAAAGATGAGTATTTGCGGCGCTTGAGGAGTTGAGCCTGAACGTAACTAGTTACGTTTCGTGTATAAAATAGAATCAATAGGTCGGTTAACCACCAACTAATTTGGTGTGCCGGTATGCGACCACCTGAATGAGTTGATGAATGGCCAGGACATTTTTGTAACGATGCGTGTATCGGAACGTTACGTACAAACTTTCTGGCAGTTATTCTGACTTAGCATTTCTCTAAATTTTAAAATTTGAACTACATTTTCGAATCCACGTGACATTGCGCAGCCATTTTCGGCAGCGCAGTTCGATCTTGATTTCCGATCGATAATCATCTACTCAGTTATGCTATTATTTAAAAAAAAAATTAAATATATTATACCTAAATACCTACTTACCACAGTGAAGTGAAGTTCTATTGTGATCGAGAAAATTGTATTCAGTTATTTTCTACAGTACAGTTTATTATACTGTTCCAAGGCACAATATTGTAAGTTTCCATACCTATTTGTTAATTTAACCCATCTAATACGTAGCTGACCAATAAATCGTAGGTTAAACGCATCATATGCTTGTTACAGGTGCCTTATTGTTTATATAAAATAAATACCTTCTTCCCTGGCTTCCTATCTTTGCTTCACCATCCAAACACCCACTCCTGAGGACTCGCGGACCTAACAATTTTAACTACCATTTAGAATCCTTCCAAAACGAACTGATTCCGGAGATTGGATTTTTACATAACAATTATTAAAAACAAAGTTAATATAAGAGCATTTCTAAAATCGTTTCTACTAATGAAGAATGTCAACTAGGCATACATTTAACATTGCTATGTTGTCACCACTCCTACTTAAAACTAATTTTTTTCTTTGGACTACTTTTTATTTGAAGATGTATCCGCAATAATTAATAATATCAAGGCACCACTTAATTGGTACAAACTTTTATAGAAATGCTCATACATAAAACATTATCCTATTCTAAATTATAAACGATGAAGTGTTTACAAACATAAACTTTATAATAAAACCCCGAGTGTTAAAAAAACCAGTCGCATTTTTGTATGTAGTGTGTTTTAACGCAGCATGTGAGATACCTAAAATAATTAATTCCAAAATGATCGCAAACAATACAAAATGTTTTTCAAACCGTTTCATATGGCTTTTATTTTATAACAGTATTCAAATCTTCCGTTCCCCCAATAGGGACGTTGATGCAATATTTTACTACTTCAAAAGAAATAAGGAAAAAAATATGCCAAATAGTGAAAATCCTATTCGAATATCTCAAAAAATAACGGGGCTACAACCGTTTTAACGTTGCTGGTTAGAGAGAGAAAGCGCGACAGATCAGTGATGACATTGACCACGAGCGCCATAGTAAATGACGATCGTTACAATAAAAAGGTGCGTTTTGCGGAAAAGGGACAGAGTATAACCCTCTTAAAACGTTGAATATTTATGATTATGTAATTATTTATTATATTGAGTTTCTTTTTTCGCCATTTGATAAAGAATTTGATCCTTTTTCGAGATTATTTTTTTAATACAACGCCGGTGGCAAATAAGCTTACGGTCTACCTGATGGTAAGCGGCTACCGCAGCCTATAGACGCCCGCAACTCCAAAGGAGTCACGAACGCATTGCCGACAATTTATAAAATTTGAGGATGCACTGTGTTGACAACAGAAGGGACAAATTTAGGTCCATCGCTCTCAACACAGTGCATCCTCCGGGAGCTCTGGCAACCTTGCTCACCTCCAGGAACACAACACTACATACTTGTATAGTAGATAATGTTATTATTATTATTTATGAACAATACCCTCTTTAAGAATACCTTAAGCGAGAACACACAAAACAATTAACAAATGTCTACTTTGCTTGAAATGTTCCTAAATCCATGTTCTCATATAAGTGACTTAAATTGTTTTTTTGAGAATAAATATCTTTAAACTGAACTGATTATGGCTGTGGTCTTCTGTAAGGCGGAGGTACTTTCCCAGTTAGGCTGCTCCAAATTCGAGCAAGATGACATTTTTCTGTGCCCTACCTCTCTTAAATTCGAATTTATTGATTTTCTTATTTGTTGTCAACGTCCCTATTCCCTTCACCTAAGCATAAACATTCACGAAAGGCAATGTTGTTTTCACAACATGTGGTAAAAGGGAAATGTTTCCTTTTGAGTTTCCCAAAATGTATATTCCGGTGCAAAGGCTAGCGGTCGCCGTTCAATGGGGTAATGCCGCCAGCGTGATGGGCACCTTTGCGCTGGGTGTGGCTCGGGGTGGGTTGTTCGATTAGGCTAGTTTTTAGAGTTAAGTTTAGTTTTAAGATTTATGGCGTAAATGTTGTTAATTGTATTGTGTTAATTGAAAGGACAAAATAATTTAAAAGTGCTAAAAAAATGTATAATATACATAAGTTTTCTAGTGAAATAGTTTCAAATTTTAGATTATGTTCGTATTTTAACAACTTCCATTATAGTTCTAAGCAGGCAAAGTTAAGTTCGCCTAAAGTGTAGCGTAAAACCAATTTTAAAATGAACTCCCGCTCCTATTAGACTTGGTTTCAATGTGAGAGTTTCAGTGTATTGCATCTTTACGCTTAAGTTAGATGGGAGCGGAAACACACTGCATGGAGGGGCGTTCAGTTTAACATCGTTTTTAGTTTAACAGTAACTAGTTTCTGCCAGCGAGCGACTTCGTCCGCGTAAACTTACACTCCCTATTTCATCCATTGGAGGGATGATTTTCCGAATAAAAGTAATATATGTTAATCCAGGCTATAAACACGTCGATTACTAGATTTCATCATAACCCGTTCAGCCGTTTTTGCGTGATTAAGTAACAAACATCTAAACATGTAAACTTTTGCATTTAAGTATAATACTATCGTAGAATAGGATAATGATCCCACTTCCTTGCATATTACACAGAAACAACAACACATGCAAATAATCTTTTGATGCTTAGTTAAAAGTCGTGGAATCCACCTAACCTATAAATCTAATTTTATCTGAGCATCCAATTTATCCATCACGTTACCAAAATCCTTGTCACACCTTTAATCCTCCATTAAAATCCTCTGATTGCATACCTTTGGGCGAGACTCGCCAGGACGTGAGAAGTGTCGGGAAGGAATAGTAGGGAACTTGCATTATTTCATTGATCTGGTCCATCTTAAAAACTCAAGGATTACGTGAAGATACCAAACACGAAAAAGTTAAAATAAAAACAAATAATTTATTTAATTCAAATCGAAAACCGACTATTCATAATTTAGCGCGTAATTGCTAACTGGGCTGACGTGACGTCACTGCGATACGTCTAAATTTTGATGGCCCATGAATATTAAATTTATTTAACTTAATTATATTAGTATGTTAAGATCCTGGAATAACATGTGTTACCTTTAATTGGATAAACATCAACTTTATTAGCTTAAGTTTTTCACGTATTTATTATGTGTATTATCTGTCGGTGTTCCTTGATAAATAAATAAATTAATATTATTTGCATCACAAAAATAATAGGTATATTTTCAGTTTAAGTTAATATATTAATCATTCATAATATTTTTTTCCATCTATATATATATTTCAATGTTGTAAATTGAAGTACCTAACTGAAGCGATTGATGAAGTGACGTCACTGCGCGTTTTAAATTACATTTCCATTTACTTAACTTTTAATTAAAATGAATTGTTTGTAATGTAAACATTTGTAATGTTTATCCGTACTGGATTACTATTATAATTTCTCTATGTGATCCTAAAGCAAGTTCCCCATATACGTAGCCAGTCAGGCAATAAATAGGGTGCTTTATCGCGTATTCTTCGGGCGTTCGTTAAAAGTTTAACGGGCATATTCGTGATGTGATTGTGCGACTATAAATAACCTCGTATTTTTTGTTAGAAAAACAACCCTATGCTTGAACGAGTTGAAAGAACATACCTAAACGGAATTTGTTTATCTCGCCTGAGACGAATTAAATACCTAGGTATTACCTAAGTTATAGGTAAATTTTACGACGCACAAGTTATAGGTAAATCTTACAAGTCAATTTTCGGCATAGATTTCAAACTTTCAAATATATCTAATATTGATGATCATCATTATCACATTCACTATCATCAGCCTTTATTCATCCCACTGCTGGGCACAGGCCTCTTCATAGGTGAGAGGGAACGAGTCACCACGCTGGTCCAGTGCGGGTTCGGGACTTCCTGCAGTTTTAAGCCTGTCACAGACTGCAATAGCCTGCTGTCACTATGACAAGGCCGCGTGTGTCTAATTGAATGTTTTTTTTTTATTATTTATTAGGAGCATTGGCGACAAGGCCATCAGCTCAGACCAAAATACAATTAGGATTATCATAGTGTACAACAGGCCGCCACCGCATGCCGCTGCAGTGTGTGGCACGCTTTACTCACGATGTTTCATTCACCGAAAAGCTAAAAATAAATATCAATTGTTGGGAGGGGGGGGGACCTTTTCTATGACTTTGACAGCTAATATCTCACCAACAGTTGACATAAATGGACAAGTTTTTTAAAGGCCTATCCATCGATACCCCACACGACTATGTACGTTGAAATTTTTTTTCATCCGTCGGTTAGAATATGTATGGAGTGCCGCGCCTAATTTTATATTTTTTTATAATTTCACATCACTTTTATGTAGCGGTTCATAGAATGACACCTTCCTACCAAATTTCATAATTGTAATGCTTATAGTCTCCGAGTAAATCGGCTGTGACATACGGACGGACGGACAGACGGACGGACGGACAGACATGACGAATCTATAAGGGTTCCGTTTTTGCCATTTTGGCTAAAAACGTCAAAATCCCTCTCCTCCAAAATCAGTGTATAGGTGTGTAATATCCCATTTGACACAACACGCTCGACAGTTTGGAAATGGAAACAGATACAGAGTATCTCTAGTCGATGCTTACTCTAACAAAGACAGACCGGTTAGTGGGGACATCACCTCTTCTGGGTTGTTATTCACAAACCGACTCGTCCTCACCTGTCACCGCAGCCCTCACCTGTCACCGCAGCCCTCACCCGTTTTTATATGGAAACTGTCAAAAAGTGACAAATGACATTTGATAGTTTCCATATAAAAACTGGTGAGCTGTGAGGTGTCAGGTGAGGATGGCGCTTAGTGAATCTCATAGTTGTTAAATATCGCGTCTGATGCATGGTCAGCAAATGTCACTTCCAGGCAAGAGAAACTCACACATTGAAACAATGCCTGGGGATAGTCAGCATCAAAAATAACTACGTAAATTAAGAGCTCAAAAGCTCTTATTCCATTACAATGAAGACTTGAACTCTTTAGCTTTGTTACGAGTTCCTCCCGTGGCAGAGGTTTACTTTTCCGGACCGGTGGTACTTTGTTCACATGATTATGGTGTAAAAGGTACCCAAATTAAATATTAACGGTCGGTTGCAGCAACATACGATCACAGGCCGGTCATCGTCAAATATGGCGCCGGCAGCAGAAGCTGTCATCCCATAGAAACTTGTCAAACTTTCCATACAATCAGATTTTGACGAACACCGCATACGATTACAGACAGTTTGGTGCAACCCACCCTAAGAACTTTGAATTTGACTTTTGAGAAGGCATTTCAATCAAAATTGGCTTTAATCTACATGATATTCTTTATTTATTGTCCTAGATATGTGATGAGTTTTAATTGCAATCGCCCCGTGAATAGCCCGCTTGGATGCGGCCCGCAATTTCCGATACCGTCTACGTGTTGAACATAACGACCATCACAGCAATGGCCGCTATCACTAATAATTTAGTGCCGACTGACAGGGAAAGGTAGAAATCGGAAATATACCGAAAGTAAGCAATCAAACGACCGTTGACGTTCCAAGAATAGTTTATACATTATTTTCCTTTTTTTGGCGCAGCATCGATCGTTTCTTTATATTATAGTTGGAACGTCGGTGGCAAACAAGCGTACGGCCCGCCTGATGGTAAGCTGTCACTGTAGCCTATGGACGCCTTGCTTGAATTTGATAAAATAAAACATATTTTTCACTTCTCATGCTCGAAAAGTGTGTCATATTAGACTTGTCAAGCGGGGCTAAAGTAGTACATTTAACCCCTAGGGAAAATATGAATACATATTTATGATTTACAAAACATTTGAATTTGACCAATAAAAATACTTCACCTATTAAATCCACCAATCACAGAACACTAATTTAACTCTTAAAAAAATATTTGGTATTGGGTATTAACCAACCAGAATACAGCTTTACTAAAATCGACCAATCTGGAAACATAATTATTTTTTCTAAAGAGCCTAAAGATTAAGTTTGTAGTAGTCCCTATTTCACAATAATTAAAAAAAAGTGGTTAAATCGTTCGAGCAACACTTTGAAGCGCTCAATGAAAGGTCAGTTTAGCTTTTTTCGCGCGTTGATGTTGCGCGCGAACCGCATTGTCTATGTTTTGTGTGTCAAAGGAGTATAGAAAAAAAAACATGCTGCAAAAGTATATATCTTCGCCGTGGAATTTATTGTTAATTTTGGGTGGGTTAACCTTTGTTTATTTATTTTCTCGCAATCGAAGTGAAAAGTAGAGTGTATAACTCTGGTCTAAAAGCCATATTACCCCTCGAACTATTTTCCCTCACTTCGTTCGGGAAAATAACTATCTCGTGGTAATATGGCTCATTTTAGACCCTTGTCATACAATCTACTATTATTTAATTTACCTTAAATTAAAGGTATTTTTTCCGTAGAAGATAGAGGAAAAGACGATCGAAGTGTAATTTTTTCATTGCTCTTCACTGTATTACTACTATTCACTGTTTGAAAACATGTCAGTGACATACAATTTGAAATAACTCATGGTGTACCCTCGCTTTACACCTCGCTTTATGACCAAATCTTATACATAGGATTAAATTAATTTCTCTATATGCGTTTTCAACCTCCATTTCTTTTTTACTATTTAGACCTATCCAAGTATCCATGGGTACCCACACTAGTATGCGCGTTGATTTTTTTTTCATCCACCGGTTACATGTAAGGATAGTGCCCTCCCTAATTTAATGTTTTTTTGTAATTTCACATCACTTTTATGAAGCGGTTCATAGAATACACCTTCCTACCCATAATTCTAGGTGCTTATAGTCTCCGAGTAAATCGGCTGTGACATACGGACGGGCGGACGGAAACTATAAGGGTTCCGTTAATTTTAATCAATGTGAATTGAGATCTGATTGTAAATTCTGTCAAATGTAAATTCCATTCGAACAATAGTAGGATTCTGATTTCGGTTTCGAGTTCGTTGAGCGATTGAATTAAGCAATTAGGAATTACGATTGAATGCTGTCGAGTGTAATGAAATTGGGTATATTGTGTAGAAAAGGTTTGTTAAAAATCCATCTGTTTATATTTCTCTTGTCAGAGATAATTTAATGAAATGGTAAAATTAAAAGGGAAAAACACAATTTATTCTTATATTCACTTTATTAGAAAACACCATCCAAGGTCGTGTCGGGCCGAGATTCCTTTCCCGTACCTACTATACTATTAATATCTATACTGTCCTGTACTTTGCATTAAAAAAAACCGGTCACAGATCCGGCTCTGTACACAGATCATTTACAGACCTACCAAGTAATTTAATTATATAAGAGAGACTACAACTAAGAGTACAAGTAGAAATTCAGATATTGTTTGCAGAACCTTTCTTGGTCGGCCATATACGAGGAAATCGATCTAAACTTGGCTTTCAATAACTTATATGAATTATTTTGTCTCTTTTATAACCTCTGATTTCCGAAAATACATAGAAAATTAAACCACAAGAATAAAAACGAAAAACAGAAAAAAAAAATCATGTCTAAAAGTAAATTAAAAACCGCCATCAGGATCCTGATGTTTTAGTAAACAAAAAATTGTACGATAACAACAGTAAATTACTCGTTTTTCCATACAATAGTAGTACGGGCGCATAGTAAATGACTCAATTAGAGTGGGAGGGGGCGCTTTGAGCGCTCGGATTTTATGCTGTAATTTGAAATCCATTTTTGTGTTTTGTGTTGTCCCAATTCTACTTGTTTCGTATACATTTAGTTCCTCTCTAAAAACTATTTCCAATGGCATCATGAAAAAGATTATGCATATTCTGTATTGCAGTATAGTATCCACAATATTGATGTATATACATACAACCTAGTACTCAGGAGATACTCGCACAAATATCCCAGTTATGTCTTGGCACCGACACAAATGGCACAAGTTCTAATCTTTGGCACAGTAGGCCAAGCCGTCGTTATCTTAGCTTCTCCAGCGTTGACAGAGCAGGGGAAAGTTTCCCAAAAGACACACGATACAAGAAAATGAAACAGATTCACAAGAACAAATAAGTATCCAATTGTTTACCTTCAAAAGTTGTGAGCGCTTGTGAGACAGAAGCATCTGTTATGGGACAAGAGAACTTCAGAACAAATTGGAACTACGCAGGATCTCGTTGAGTTTAGTCCCTCGAAGGATTTGCAAATAAAGGTATTGTGCTCTTTTACGGTCGGGTCAATTCAATAAACTAGCTTTCGTCGGATTTTAGGCCTCCTTAAACCTAGTTTATGTTAAGGAGAAAAATGTTTAGAGGTCAGATATAGTTTTGAGCTAACATAAAATAATATGTTGTATTTATTTAACATGATTTATTTCGCAGACATTTTAATTATATACTTTCGAATGTTCTGGAATGGTTTACTTTTTATTATCGGATTACCAGTTCCTTTTTGACGCATCATAACACCCATGTAAATGTCCATTGCACATCTAAACAATGAATAAAATTAAATAATGATACATTAATAGATATCATGGTGTCTTAATAGGCTCAAATGAGCTTTATGGGTAGTTATAAATTTGTAATACGCGTTTTAGAGGAGCAATCAAAAGAAATTATGTACTTATTATGATTATTTAAATAGTGTCGTGACTAAATCTATGATATTTTCGTAAGTTGGTGGAAATTAGAATGAATTAATAACCGTAATAAAATAAATGTAAAAAAATAATTATACCAATAAATTACAAACGAATGAAGTGTGAAATTACCTTTATCACCATCTTACCGATCCCATATTTTGTATCCAATAATTAATAAAAACTTAGACCTCCATTTCTTAAACCAGTTAATTTGTATTTTGGAGACAAAGGGGAACATATGCATAGCAGTTTTAGATATACAGGGCGTCCCACGGCTATGCCACATAGAGGGAAAGTACCTTGAATATTGTAGATGTAACATTTTACTGAAAGAAGACATTATTTGAATTTAAAAAATAATTTAAACTGAATTCACAGATATTTAAATAATTTTGTGCTTGAACCGGGAATCGAACCCTTTACTCGTGATCAATTGATTAATTTTGTATTAAAAATGTTAAATAATTAATAATGTTAAATATGATGAAGCCTTTCGATTGGTATGATAAAGCTACAGGATAATTATTTTTCTTGTTTAACGGGTTCGATTCCTGGTTCACGGTTTAATTATTATTTAAATGTCTGTGAATGCAGTTTATATTGTTTTTAAAATTAAAATAATGTCTTCTTTCAGTAAAATTTTCCATCTACAATATTCAAGTTACTTTCCCTCCATGTGGCATAGCTGTGGAAAACCCTGTATAGAAGACGAAAATCGTGAAGAAGACGACTTGTTGTAAATTAGCCTCCATACTATAAATTTAATCGGTTGAATCTCCGTTAAGCGGTTATTACACCATCCTGAATTCAGAATCCTGACTGAGCTAGGAAGCAGATTCAGGAACGTGTAATCGCGTTCAGGAAGTAAGGATCCTAAAAAGTATCCTAACTAGGACGTTAGGATGGTTCCGGACGAACTGAATGATCAAGCATCCTAGCTAGGAAGCTGTTTAGGACAGTGTAATAACATTCAGCATTCAGCCAGATCAGTCTGCTCGCGCCAGCGGCAGTGTATGCACGTGTAGGTCGCGTGGAATGAACGAAGCACGAAAGAATGACAACACTAGTGCGTGATTACTCTGTGGTAAAAGTGAAGTATGTACTGTAGTATTTATCAAAGAGAATATAACCACTACGTTCTAGTATTTATCAGGTTTTTCTGTGAAAAATGGCGTCTCACAAATTATGTAATAATGAAAAACAAACGCTCACAAATATTATAGAACTTTATTGAGACATGCCATATTTGTGGGACAAAAATGAAAAGAATTATATGAATAAAAATATGTGTGAGGAAGGCTACAAAGTTTTATTAGGTGTATATAAAATTATCAAGGAGAATGCAACGCTTAAAACTTTGAAAAAGAAATTGGATTTTTTTCTTTTCCTTATTGGCATGGTAGCCACTGCCAAAGCTAGGCCAAGGCCAACTTTCTGTTTTTTTGACAATATCGGCGGCATCGCTAGGATACGTCGCAGCGTCGCACTCCGTCGAGCAGTGGAAACGAACTGATTCAGAGACTGATTCAATGTAGTGTAATCAGAAGCTTCCTTCCTATCCCCTCCCTCGCATCCTAGATAGGACGCCTGAATTCAGGATAGTGTAATAGCCGCTTTAATAGATAGTAGGCCTGAAAATATGATTCGGCAACGAACTTATAGGGAATTTAATCTTTTTCTCTTTAACGCACAATGTGAAACAAAAGTGTCCCAAGTTTAAGAGACTTTGCCATTATACACGAAAGGAAGTACACGGTGTTTCTCTTTGATCCGCTCATCTGTCCAACGCCACCGGCCCCTATTTCACCAAGTTGACAGATCTCGTAGTTCGTTGATAGATCTTGTTAAATCAGCGATAGCACAAATTGTTATCGAATGCTCTCACCAACAACTCATTCCACTGGTTCAACTTGCACCGCTGTGGTTTTGTGGTTAATGTCAAACTATGCGGTTAGCGTGAGATTAACAATATTCGACTGATATACCGCTGTCAGAGGTTTCACCCTTCATCGCTTTTTCTGGGATCGTTTGGGAGTGTTGTGGCCTTCGAACAACACTCGCAATCTCTATGACCCCATTTAGTCGCCCTTTACCACAGGTTTTTTAGGTTAAAAGATGACGTATCCAGTATTGTAGATGCCGGTACCGGTGATGATAGAACTTGACGACTCAAATAAAACTTCGATGTAAAGTTGATGTATACTTTCAATAGGTGCTGATTTACAAAATAGCTTGGCTAAAAGAGGTATGTGCAGAAGTGGTTGTATGTGAGAATAAAGAATAGGTAATGACGAGCAAGATTCGATAATTTGAGTTAACGTATGTTACAACGGTAGGGATAAAGCGTTTGAAGCGTTGCTATTGGTGGCTTTAAAAAGCCGCTCGGTTTAATCGCTTTTGAAGAGATTCTGAATTAACCAGATTCGCATTTGGACATTATCGCGATTAGACAGCTCTCATGTGGACAGAAGCGTAGTTCACCCGTAACGCATCTGTACAGAAACGTAATTATCCATATTCGCTTTTGGCCATAATCGTCTTAAGACAGCTCTCATGTGGACAGAAACGCACTTCACCCGAAACGCACTTGCACTGAAACGTAAGTAACCAAATTCACATTTGGCCATAATCGCGACTGATCAACACTCATATCGCCAGAAACGCACTTCACCCAAAACGCACCTGTACTGAAAAGTAATAGGACATTTGACCGTTGTCGCGATAGATTGGCACCCATTTTGACATAAACACAATAAGATCTATCGCAGTTGGCCGGAAACACAAATTGATCCAAATATTTAATACGTGGGTGCATATATATAGTGGGGGATTCCCCCAAAATGGGTGCCAATCTATCGCGACAACGGTCAAATGTCCTCTTACTTTTCAGTACAGGTGCGTTTTGGGTGAAGTGCGTCTCTGGCGATATGAGTGTTGATCAGTCGCGATTATGGCCAAATGTGAATTTGGTTACTTACGTTTCAGTGCAAGTGCGTTTCGGGTGAAGTGCGTTTCTGTCCACATGAGAGCTGTCTTAAGACGATTATGGTCAAAAGCGAATATGGATAATTACGTTTCTGTACAGATGCGTTACGGGTGAAGTGCGCTTCTGTCCACATGAGAGCTGTCTAATCGCGATAATGTCCAAATGCGAATCTGGTTAGTTCAGAATCTGTTCAAAAGCGATTAAACCAAATAGACAAATAGATCCCGGAAGTGAACAAGCCTCTTAATGCCAGTTACTGATGTTATACTGTGTAACCCGATTCGATGTTCTCGATATCGCAAGCTACGAGCGTCTATGTAAGCCAATTTGGAGTTGTTAGTGCTTCGATGGCTAGGCAGCTTAATAAACATTAAATCTAGCGTAGACAAAATATCAATATTAACTTCACAGAATATCTGACCTTCCAAACCTATACCTGAGAAAAAACTCTTATATATGGTGATGTGTTAAGCACACAAGTGCCATACAAAATAAACCACCGTGTGTTTCTAGTGGTGAGTAATGTCACCAGAGGTCCCGAGGGTGCGCCGTGTTGAGAGGGACCTGCATTAATTGGTCTCTAGCTGGAACAACGTATCCTCAAATCGAAAACGGATCGACAGCGTGCATGTGATTGTTTTTCGATCGATTGTTTGCCATCGTCGTAGTGTAAAAAAATACTTTGTAGGTACATTTATTGGCGATCCTCTGGATTTAATTATTCGTTCGTGATTTGCGGTGAACGTAAATGGTGTGAACTGCAAGTATTCATTGATAATACTTGTTGACATTGTTTGTTTTAACGACCCGTTGACCCGACGGGGGTGCGTTTTGCTTTGCATCAAACTATGTTCATTGTAAATGTAATTTATGTCGTAAGTAGTTATATATTGGGAGTTCTGCCCCACTCCCCTGGACTACGGCTCGCTTCGCTCGCCTCCGTGGTCGTGGGGTAGAACTCCCAATATATAACCAAAATTTTGGGGCAGAACTCCCAATTGGGGCAGAACTCCCAATATATAACCAAAATTTAGTGGTTTGGGAGTTCTGCCCCACTCCCCTGGACTACGGTTGCAGCAGTGGTTCCGATTATTCAATGTTTAATCCTTTTATATTTGGATAACATAAACCCTACTTACTAGCCGAACACCTTCACCTTGCGCGCGGGTCAGTTGCCAAACGCAAATAAAAAGTGAGCCAGAATCCCCAATACGACCCTACTAAAAAATACGTTATTCAAAATTGCAAAAGGCTTAACACAACGGGTACAAGCTAGCATTGCACCCACCAGATCTTGTTCTGCTCGAGAACCAAGATCTCGTAACGCACCCTTCGCCCAGATTTTCAACGGGTAGAGGTTTGCCGGGCTAGGTTTATTACGGTGTTTGTCACACTCAACACATCGCAGAATTGGCCAGAAACTTAGATGTGAGGAGTATGGATCGGATCACCAAGTACTACGACCGTCTAGTAATGGTTCTCCGTGTGTGATACAGTACCCCTTGCCCTGCCCAAGGTAGGGTTATTAAAACCAAGCAAGGGGTACAGTTACGCCACCGCGTGTTGTGTTTAACCGTCACCACGTTGTAGTGTATTCAGTACCAATGCCCTGCCCAAGGTAGGGTTATTAAAACCAAGCATAGGTACTTCACGCCACCGCGTTACCAAGTCAATATTACAAAGTTGGCCAGGCTTCGCAACATGAAGTGGTAGGAGCACTATGAACTATCGGTCGGTATAGCCACAGTTACTCCGCTAGTTCTAACAATGTAAATTTTATATATATGAACCAATCTTAAAAACTTCGATAGTGCGATGCAGAACATGGAAAAAATATGATTAGAATACAAACCATGAAATAAGGTGTGTTGAGTTCAATTTCAAATATATAATTTTGATGATATACGGTTTTACGTTTCGAGCAACATTTTTTCCTGTGACGTAGATTTCATAACAAAAACAGTCTACACAAGAAACATATGTAAGGTTAATCAGAAAATGCAATCGACAAGCTTATAATTCTAGGCATAAGATACATAATCAAATGCAATCATCGCGAGTCATATTGCTTATTACTTAAATACTACGTTCGTAGTACGTGTGAATTAACCTCGGAACTTCGTTAAATGTAAATATACTTTGTCCTTGTTTTACTTCAAGAATAACAAGCAATAAAAAGTGACAGAGCATGGGACGACAAAGAGTCGAACGTGTGTTGATAATTGATATGCTATTACAGATCAAAGAATAAAATAAACGGACTGGTTATGTAGTTTCTACCTATGTCAGGTGAACCCTCTAAAATATTAATGTAGTTTATAAATATGATTTCTAATTATTTCAACATGTGTCTGATAATTTTTGTAACAAAATATGTGATAATCTTAATGTATCTAAAGTAACACTTATGGGACTGGCAGACCGATTAAAAGTAAGTAAAATTCTCTTTCCTCTCGACAATAGTTAATGGCTTATGTGTGTAAGTTCTGCTTGTATTTTTGCATTGAGTTATATTGAGTTGTATAAGAAAAGATATTTTATGCTAATTACTAGATCATCTTAAAATTTGGCTTTAAATCCTATACTTTTGAAATGTCCGCAGGAAAGACGTGACCACAATTGCACTGAATTCCACTGTCTTATATTTCGTAATAATAAACAAGCGTTTCAAAAAATGATTTTCTTCGAACCAACGACTGTTGGTAGAAATGACGCTTCTGTATTGTTAGTTTCATTACAATTGCAAAGTAATGAAAGGTGATCGTGGCACTGGCATTGATAGTAAAAATGCTGACGCTCTGTTTATTCGCCCTGTACCATGATAGTAGGCAAGGAATATTATTCAACCGACTTTCTTAGTAGGGGGGTTATGTTTTAACACATTTTGTTTTTTTATTGAATGAAACAAGTTTTCTTCATTCATGATTTTAATCTAGTATAAAGTTTAAAAACACATCGCATTTTCTAATGAGAAAAGTATTATGACTTAAAATTAAAGGTTTGAGTTTCACTTAGGTTTTCGATGGCTATCTCGTGAGAAGGCTTGTTTCTTAGTTGATAATATATATATATATGTATATATATGTTCATAGATATTCAATAGAGAGATGAACTAACGAAAACGTTAGTGATGATAATATTTACTAAAATTCAAAGGATTTTCGACTAAATAGGCAAGAACTCGTTGTAACAGGTATCTTTACACGTGTTGCAATGTTAGCAATCGGCATTTTTACTTGATAATTCGATACTCTGTCGGCGCTTTGTGGTAAATGAATGACAACATATTTTGGAATACAACTTATGTACTTAAATTGATAAATACGATATTTTCTATATAAAATAATAACATTTAGGTCTAAAGTTGAATGCTTAAACTTGGTTCTTTAGTCATATATTCTTATTTCGGTTAAATACCGATTCATCAAATATTTTATTATAAAACAAAGCGTTTTTATACATATAT
Source organism: Epiblema foenella (assembly GCA_963556455.1). NCBI lineage: Eukaryota > Metazoa > Arthropoda > Insecta > Lepidoptera > Tortricidae > Epiblema > Epiblema foenella. The sequence continues at coordinate 16,138,267 of OY747107.1, read as the reverse complement.
TTCTTTACCATTCCGCATCGTGCTTTGAAGCTGTTCGTGATTTTTGTTAAGAGAAGCAACTGCAGCCACCAACTTCATTTAAAATGTTAGTAAGTGTCCTATTTATTTAAATTATTTCTAAAAAATACTGTAAAACTATTGTGGCCTATTCTTATTACTTTTTTTTTTTTTAAAGGTCTGACTCCGAATATTCAAATTACGTGCGCACGCCATCACCTGAGCCGAAAAAACCTACAAAGAGTATTAAGAAACGGAAATCGTCCTCAGTATCAAGGTATTTATTTTATATTTAAATAAAGTACCTAATCTTCTTAATTATATTGAAAGCTCTCCCTAGCCTAGTTGATAGTGATGCTGTTTAGTTAACATATATTGAAATACGTTTTCTTTTACTTATTTTTAGGTCTGAATTGGAAACAGCAAATCAGCGACCTCGCACACCATCACCAGCGCCTTGTGCGCAAAAGAAAAAAGCCACCAACAAAGTTCGTGCATCTACCAGCAAAAACAAGAATTCGGGCTCTAGGTACTTAATTTACTTGGTTTTTAAAATGAAAATAGTTTAGGTATGTGATTATGTAACTATAGCATAATGCATTCGCTGGAAATATTTTATAATTTTTTTTTTTTCTAGTTCATCCAGAAAATCACCTGGAACCAACATCTTCAAAATTATAAGCGATGAAGAGAAGATCGCCGGTGAGCAAAATTTGAAATCCGTCAAGACAACTTCATCGTTTACCAGTCGTGTATCTACGGGTTCCTCTCGACGCACTACGATAACGGACGGTAACTTTTTAATTGATTTAAAATTGTATAATATTGACGATTATCAAAAAAATGTACCTGAAGAACGTTATAAAAAAGCGTTAGCGTCGGTTAGATTACAGTGTAAAGAGGATTCCTCTGAGTGGAATCTAGTGCAAGAGTTTTTAGTCCAGGCCTATAATATTTTTGAAGATTGTGAGCCTGTTCATTTTAATCATTATAAAAATAATTAGTTACGTATATTTAAGTCTCTTTCAATAACAGAATTCATTTTAAACTAAAATTTGCAATATTTTTTAAATCAAATGTTGTTAGTTTCGTAACGCAATACATTCGCATATTTAACGTTGTTCATTAAAGCTAGTTGTGACAGCAAAGGGTGGATATGCCTATTATTAGATCTCGGGTATGATGTTTGCATTAAAAACATATCGTGCTATTATCTGAATATTTTGTATACCGAAATAGATATACTTTATATGCAATAAAGTTTAAAACCGAGTAAATATTTTAATTAAAATTTAAATAAATTAATGTCACTTATAGTTATATATCTAAAGAGTAATTTCAAATGTAGCAATTGTATTCCGCAATTATTATTTTTTATTTATTTATAGGCTTATCCATACTTTGCATAGTGTTCACCATCGATTGCATTCTTAATGAGGTGTCAACCGAGTCAGCCGTTTTGACTAATACAACGTATGCTAATAGTAAACATATATCGCTGGTTTACAAATAATGTATTAATTCGTGTTTGACAAATTACTATTTCAAAATAGTCTACTACGTTTATAGCTACATTTTCATTTTTAAAACAATTCATTATGCCTTTTTGTGTTCCGTGTAGTACGTCTGTAGAAAAAAATAAATGGATTGGTCATCTTAGAAGCAATACGCATAAAGCAATTGCAAATTCTAACAAAGTCCTTAATGATGGTGTTGAAGTAGTAGAGTCAGCATTTCGGATGCGCATTGCCACTTATCGTATATCAGCAAGCAACGATCTAAGTCTGGGATCTATTGATGCATTTATGAACTCTATCCGATACAAAATAAAGCGACTTTTAGATGATTCTCTTATGAAACATACGTGCGTCAAAGTAAATTTCGAACTCTTTGGAATGTTCTTAATGTTTAAAGATAATAGTCAAACTATAAAATCATTTGGAACTAAAAATAAAATTTTATACCTAAGTTATGATTTTGACGCACTGTTTTGCGAGATCGTTAACTGTCTAAAGAAAAAATTTGAGGAGTTTCAAGAACGTGATAGTGGGTGGGCTTTTGTTAGTAATTCACATATAGAGATTAACATAAACAAGTATCAACCATTACGAGGTTCAAGCTATGCTGAAAACCACCGATGATATTATTAAAAAAGCTAAGGGAGTAAGAAAACCCGTTATACGCGATTTTGAGTTTTCGCAATACGAGAAATCATTATTTCAAGGAGATGTAATAAAGAGAAAAAACATATTATTTAAGTCGATTAAACATGAAATATTTACCCAAAGTGTAAACAAAGTTGCTCTATCAGCTAAAGATGATAAGCGGCTGATTTGTGACAACCAAATATTCACAAAAGCTTGGGGACATACCTCAATATTGTTTAATAGATAAGTTATATTAAGAACATATAATTGTTAGAAACTACAAATGTAATTTAGGTTAATTCTACGTCTGAGCAATCCTATGATTCTATTCTGAATAAATGTTCTGTCTTGTCATATTGTTGTTTTCATATTTATTACCATTTTTCTAGCCCAGCCTGTATAAGAGCTAAACGTTAAAACATGCTACAATCTTTTACCAAACATACTGCCATCCTACAAATTCGATTTATATTTCCGATGGCTGTTACGGCTCTTATGCATGATGAGCCAGTAATTTTCACACTTACTTTAGCTCAAATTTACTTATGACATAGATACCTACATAACATGTTGCAATGAATAAACAATTAATAAATGAGCGACAGGTTTGAACCTGAATCAAAATGTGCTGTTTTAGGTATGCACTGAGCCACGTGTGAAGTTATCATATGACATTATTGCGCATTCGAATTTTGCTGAGTTATGATTAGTAAACGTTTATAAGCACGTAAAATTATTTTTTTCTGTCACTTGGATAACATCAAACACCGGCAAATATTACTCCTGAACATTGACCATGTAAGTTACTTTTTTCTTACTTATCGTATTATTCACAAACTTAAACCATTTCAATTTAGATTTTATGAAATTGTTTTAATTTTACTTACGAACCCAAACATAAATAAGAAAAAATCTAAATTAGCATTTGTGCATTATAGTTTATCTAGAATCGTAACACATGCAATTATTATTCGTTCCTAATTTTTACGGTTCTTTTTCAGATTTTTCAAAAATGGGAGACAGTGAAGACATCCAAATTGCATTTTCACAATACGCACAAGAGTTTGAGTTACCACAGGAATTTGATGATAGTGATTTGTATAAAAAAATTAAAAAAACCATCGATAACCCTAAAGCCAAGAAACGTAATAAAGTTACTGTTAATAATAAAATAATGAAAAGGAGCCAAGGACACCCACCGTGTTTTGTCATTAACAACGAAGCAGGCAAAGGTAGTAAGCTTATAAGAATCCAAATAATCGACATCAAAGATGGCCTTCCGGATCAAAACGATCGAGATGAAAAGGTGCTGCTGAGCGCGCAGTATGTTGCGAATGACGGTTACGATGAAATAATCGACTGCACCGAAGGTGTCATAAATAAGATTTCAAAGAAATTGTGTGGATACAGTGTTAGTTTATAGAGAAACAATCGTGCTACTTTATATTTTTGTATTATTACGGTGTAATAAATTTAATTTAAGTAATTTGGTGTTTTATTAATATCCTAAAATTCATACTGACTTTAATCATATTCTATAAATGTAAAGGTTTAAAAATAAAAATTCAATTAAATTTCTTGAATAATATTTATTTCAAAAAATAAAATAACAGTTAATATTAGAATAGAAACAGTTGGTAATAATGGAAGATAATTTTAAAATGAAATGACTATTAAACAAATAACAAGGAAATAAAAAATACTTGCATACACATTAAGATTCCTTAAAACTTAAAAATTACTAACTAAATACCAGTTTTTAAGACATAAAACATTTTTTAATGCACAAGACTTTTTATGATGTGCACAATTAAAAACACATTCATTAGAACAATACTTTTTATACAGCTCTTTTAAATTAGCTACACCTTTTTCACCTAAATCTAAAACAGTACAGTCTGGATATAAATCTTTTACCCATTTAATTTTTTCCATACCTTTAACATAGATCGTCTTATCTTTTATATGGTTAATAATTAGTCTTTTAAATTCTCTATAATCAACATAACCCTCGTGCCACAAAATACCTAAATGTTTTTCTATCCATCTAGTATGTCTCTTTTCAGTTTCCGTTAATTTAGAAAATGGAAAAGGGGGTTTTATTAAGAAAACTTGCGTGTATTCCAGCGTGCTGTATGCAAATTCTTTGATAATGAATTCGTTTTCTTTTGTTTTGAACCCTTGAAGGTCTACAAATAAAGGCTGCATTACGATACTTTTTTCGTAATATTACTTAAGGGCTTATATTCAAATATACTATCATTTAAAATTAGACAGTAAGCTGCGGTGTTCTTTGGTATATCTGATTCACAATTCAATTCAACTCTCACATCTACCGAACCGGTTTTCAAGGTTTCGTTTTGACGAGAACAGTCGATTACAAATAGAGGAGCTATATCTTTAAAATCTTGAGGGCTTAACAACGGTGCTTGTAGACGGTTATAATAAGACTGCTGAAATTTTGCATACTGTTCGTATAATAAAGCAAACTTTTCAGCCGAGAAACTAGCATCAAAACTTTCGTATGGAAAGTAGATTGAATTCAAGAAAACCTTAACATCTCTCAAATTACAGTGATCAAAGTGTGTTATGTCTTTATTAGCATCATTTTTTCGTCCAGTTTTCAATCCGATTATAACATAACGCGGCTTTTCAATTTGAGATGAAGTTTTGATAGACCAAGAATGTTTTGATGTTTCAGGCAAGAGTGGATATTCATACAAATCCCAAGTCCTAAATGCTATCTGAATGGCACGATCTCTTTCCAAACATTTGAGTAAGTTTAATCGTTCTCGATCAGACACCTTAACATGAGGCATGCGCCATACTATTTTAGATATAGTAATATTATCTATGTACTCATTCACATTTAGTTTAACGCTATTCAAATTAGTATTAGATCTTAAGAGAATAAGTTCATGCTTGCAATTAATTATGATTTTGTTATAATCCTCAGCAAACCCAAGGATTTTGTTTAAAGGTACGGACACTGAAAATGCACCTTGCGTATTTTTTGTACCGTTGACATTAAATCCCCATAACTTAGACATGGATGCTTCGAGTTCATTCATAGATATAAGAGATTTCATAGTTGTTGTAACTCCTGCGTTTTTAATTTTGTCAATTTCGATTCCATTTAATTCATATCGAATATCTTGAAACAGATGAAGTATGGGGTTGTTTGTAAAAAGAATACTTTTTACCTCTGCTTTTGTTTCTCTGTTGAATGCGGTTATAGTACCCTCTATGTATAAAGAGCTTGCTGATGGTAGTACGTAAAGATCTTGTTGGTTAATAGGTATACGTATTTCATCGTTGAAATTAAAACTTGTTACGTACGGCTTGTAAGAATGATATTCAAAGCTCTCGATAGAGTTATCAAAGACAAAAGGCTCTGTTAAGTTTAATATACTCATTTTAATAGTCCTAAGCTTTGGAGGAATTGCTTATTTTGTTTTGTAAGTTTCACTTTAGGTCTTCTTTTCGTGATTGTCTGATGAGTACTGGTAATGTTTTTAAGGGAGACTGAAGTTTTATTGAAGTCTATCATTTTTTTCTTAGATGTAAATATATCTGAATTTCTTCACCTCGTAAATTAACTAGATTATTGTTAACGTCTAAAATTCTTATCGTAATTGAATTTAAGCTATTTTGGGTTACAGGAAAATAAATTACGTTTTTTGGTGTTTCTATAATCCGATAACCGGGTGGCACGTTTGGTACAAACTCGTGAATAATGTGACTAGGTTTTCCGTTAACAAATGATCCGCTCACTATGTCACATTCAATGCGGACTATAGTTGTTGACAGAATGGAGACAGGATAAGGGGATTCTGTTAATATATTCGCTTGAATGGATTCTGACCCGAAGCCAAGTAAACTACCGATAGAGCTTTCTTTATCAAAATGAATATTTTCAGAGCATAAAATAGATGTCTTTAAGGTATTATTATTGCATGTTAGTGTAAACGAGCATCCTTGAATATGTTCTTTAAGGTAATCTTCAATATCTTGAAGTTCATATGATCCTTCTGGAATTTTAATTACTTTGTTTTTACCATAATAGAACTTATTGTTTCTGTGGTCTATGTTGGGTATAGAATTAAACGTTGATATATACAACAGTCCACACTCATATTCAGCATCCAGTTGAAGAGCTGGTGAATGGTTTGTTATCAGAGTGGAAGATGTTCCAGTTATAGATAAAGTGAAAGACATCGTGAGAATGATAGACTGTTTATTGTGCGAGGGTATTTAATCGGTTATACCAATATTGTTTTAAGTACTTTAGACATAAATGACCGCAATTGACAGTATCAAACTTTTGGTATGTGTCATAATTATAGTAAATATCGTAATTTTTTAAATATTTCTTTAATTCTAGTGGAGGTGGAAGGTCTCCATAACTATTAAAATATTCACAATAATTATTATCTTTTACATAGGCTACCCAGTGTGTGCCGTTATTTTTAAAACTATCCAAATTAACAATTCCACATTCCACTTCTTTAGGACTCTTTGGTAAATTGTCTCTCATATAAACTCCTCGAAAATATGGAATATCAGATGAGTGTTTTAAAATATCAATATTTGAAAGAGCGCGTCTGGGTAACCTCTCATTTAGTTTTTTGAAATTTTCAAACATAATCCTTTACCATTTTTATATGGTTTAATGTGTAACCCTTTTCCTAATGCAATAGATTCCATCATCTTGTTATGCCTCTCTGATTCAGCTAAACTTTTTCTTGCGGCTTTGTAGTCACCTACAGCTTTAGCGATTCCAGCAGCTCCTCCTGCTAATGATCCCAACGCAGACAGCCCAGCAAAAATAGGTATCAACGGTAAGAAGCCTCCAGTTTTAGGAATTGGTATAAGGCGAGGTATCCGTACCTTAGCATTGGTATTAAAAACTTTTTTTGCAGCAATAAGTGCTCGATCAATTATATTACAACCTTTTGTTTTTGGTTTCTTTTTTAATTCAGTGCGTATCTTAGACACAAAACGTTTAAAAGGTTTTATACCGGCACCTGCCTTTATTTTAGATTTCATTACTTTGCTAACTAACCACGAAGCAATTTTTTCTCCTCTTCCTGCATCTTTCGACTTTTTTCTTTGTTTCGCCATTTCGTATAGTTCTAAATCGGCACGATGTCTATCAGCTAAATCGGAATATCTATCATATGCTATGTCGTGTTTCATACACGCATTATCTAGCGCATTGATTCCTTTATCGCCTCTTTGTAACCTTTTGTGCAATTTTGTTCCCGGACCGCAATAGTTATAACCAGGTAAGTGTAATTCAAATGGTAAATTATTAATAGCGCTGTTCAAGAGTCCTCTTCCTTTCATGTCCCGTAGAATAATAATACCGTCATTGAAGAGAAAGTGTATAAATATAACTAAACAACGGCGTTTTTATCAATCCAACTGTTTTCGCTATCACTAAGCCCTAACCATTTAACATACAATTTTCTACCCTTCTTTTTAATAACCCTTTCTACGAGGTAAACGTTTGGATGGTTGGTTTTCAGAAGTTCTTCTTCATAAAATGTACCGAGTATAGTGTTTCTACGCTGGTCTTCAATATGATACGTAACAGGTTTAGTGCGATTCACATGTTTAATAGTGAAAAGTTCTGTTGACCAATTAGGTGTATAGCCTTTGTGAAAGGCGCTTTTATACTTGCTAATGCGTACACAATCTCCTACATTGAATTTGTTTAATTTATAACGCAAATTAGATTGCGATTTTTCAATATTTTTTGATACTTGTATTTCATTATCAATATTTACATCAATAGGTTTATATTTGGTTGTGCGATGTACAGTTTGATTATAAGATTTTACTACATCGTCTAACGGTTTCCCAACCCATTTATAGTTACCAACTAAACTGAAATATTTGTAGAGTTTGAACTTAAGTGTTTTTATCAGCCTTTCAACAATAGATGCCTTCTTAATTGAATAAGTTGAGTAATGATTTACTTTTAACGATTTTAAATAGCAATCAAATTCATGATTGTAGAATTCTTTTCCTAGGTCTGTTTGTAAGTTTTCAGGTCTTCGTTTAGATGTTTTTATTATAAATTCGAATGCATTTTTGACTTCAATTTTAGTTTTAGACTTAATAGGCACACACCATGCATACTTTGAAAAAGTATCAATAACAGTTAAAATATATTTATATCCTCTGTTAACCGTATGTAGCTTTTGTAAATCAATTAGATCAGCTTGCCATAAATCGTCAATTCCTTTTAGTACAACCGACCGTCGCTTAAAATTTCTTCGCGCTTGTCGATGGATCTCGTTCACTATTTGTTGTTTTATCATTATTTAATTTTTTTAAGATATCATCTATCTCCTTCTTCGTGTAAAAGTTCAGTTTTAACTGAGTTACGAGTTGATTAATTTGTTTATTTATTGTGTTAAACAAAGAGTCTATATACTTCTTTTCGTATATGTTTTGAATATATTCGTCGACGTACTGCTTGTTAACTGCATCGTCAGAAGACAATGGTTTGACAACCCCTTTTAACCTTAAAGATTTTAAATCAAAATGTCCTGCTTCTGTTCGAAGCAAAGCCTTGTACTTGAGCTCAGAGATTTCACCAGCACGCAAGCGTTTATGAACATGGTGACCGAATTTATCTATATTCATTTTTATACTTGAAAGTCAGACTTCAACTGATGGAAAAAAGAAGATTATTTATTTATATATCATTTATTAAGCCTGCTTCACGTAATTCTTCAATGATAGATATGATTTCGTTATCTAACCCTGTATTGCCAGCGTCACGCGATGCAATAAGCAGTTTTAATCGTTCTACTAATTCGTTTGGGTCATCCCAATACACATATGAGATGTCTCTTTTTACTTTTTTCATTGACGGCAAACCTTCACCGGATACATACAATTCTTCACTTACTGTACGTTGTTTGGTTAATTTGAAAAGAGGTCTTATAACGTATAAATATTTCATGCCCTTGTTACTTTTTATCGGCTTATTCGGATCGAAGTCACGTCTATGTGCATTAGTTTTCAATAACAATGTTTTATATAATCGTTTATCATCTTCAGTTACTAATTCTAAGTCAGGTGCTTTCTTGAACAATAAATCGTTTAAGCCTTGCGTTAAGGAATAGCTTTCTCCGCCTATTGTGAGTGTGTCATCATTCGCAGAAATTGGATAAGATCCGAGCATTAGCTTACCACGCTCATTTCGTACGCCAAATGGAATGTTCATGTTAAAATATTGTTTTTGCCAAGCAGGATCTTCGCGAGGAGAAGCGTACGAGTCTGACGTTCTAAATGAAGCATTATTTGTTGTGTCAGAATCAGTTTGATTGTCATTTTCATGAGATATAGAATTTCCGTCATTTAATTCATTTTCACTATAACTTGATTCCGATGATTTTCTCAGTAATGTTTTATTATCAAAACTTTCTTTCATTCCATCTTCGGAAGGACTATATTTCAATGTTTTTACCGACTTGTTCCATTTAAACCTATCGTTACCAAAATCCGTATCACTAATATTCAGATTGTTAGCATTATTATTTTTTACCATTTCATTAAGTGGGTTTGTGATTGGTTTCAACATTGCTTCCAGCATTATATTATCGTTTGATTTAACATCACGAATGAGCTTAACTTTTTTTCTTACTGCTTGAGCAGATTGAAGTACTTTTTGTTTAAATAATTTCTCTTCGTTAATTTTTTGCTTTATGTCCGAACTATGCGGTTCCATTTTAAGTAATAAGTTTTTAAAGTAACTACCGTGCTTTATGTAACCAGTTAATCTAGCATGATAAATGTATCAAAGCCTTTCCTATAACATCCAGAATTTCTTTTACAATCTTTATTTATAACTAAGAAATCGTACGGTATGTTCCATACTTGACTACACATTTCACGAAACTGGGACCATGACATATCACTTCCCACATGTTCATCATAAACATGCTTCAAATTAATATCATCTTGTTTAAAAAGAATAATTAAATTAGCATTATCTCTTATTAATTGTTTAGGTATTTTACTATACGTTTGATTCAAATAGAAGCTATCTATATTTTTATGTCTTCCCATTGCAAAGTAATCTCGTATATTATTTTGATTTTCACACGCAACATCATCAAATATCATAATTGAATTAATGTTGGCTGCATGGGGGCTTACAATTTCATCATTTTCACTATATTTTTGAAACGAAACTGATGGAACCAGCTTTAAAACTTGCTCCAGAAATTGATACATAGGTTGGAATAAAGTTTTGGAGTATACACAAACATTTTGAAAGCGTAGACCTTGTTCGTGTAGTAGCAAACCAACAATTAAATTAGTTTTTCCACAGTTCGATGGACCGCATATTATACAGCGAATAGTGTCAGGTAAAAGTGAACCATGCCGAAAATAGCGTTTATTGGACGCAGAACAAACGATATCCAACTGCAATCTCTGAGGTTGTTTTACAAACTTCATGTTACCAAAAGGCACGTGCAACACACTGGAAAGACAATATGCAAATAGTATATTTTCATAAGCTTTAGAGTATATATTTAACGGATTCTATCCCACATCAATTTCTAGACCTAATCGGTTTCTAAACCAAATCGGAACCACTGCTGCAAAATTTTGGTTATATATTGGGAGTTCTGCCCCACGACCACGGAGGCGAGCGAAGCGAGCCGTAGTCCAGGGGAGTGGGGCAGAACTCCCAATATATAACTACTGTCGTATAAATTTTATTAACTGTGAGCTGTAGACCTCACAAGTATATATTTTTAATTACTTATATATTGTGACATTGCGGCTTCAGTAACAGGTTTTTCCCTTTAAGTCTAGTCTGCCTTTGCGAATTTTCCCCACGTTTATTAAAGTAATCTTCGTATTTTTTTACAAATACGCATACTTCTCTGAGGTATAAACAGGGCAAAGGCAGAATGCGCAATATCTTAAATAGTGGAACACAGCTATCATCTAACCAGATAGACGAAACATTATTGGCTTCAACAACGGGGCAGCTCTACCCGACATAGAATCCATTGCCTCATTATTTCTTATAGATTTGTATTAAATATGGAATATCAAATCTAAGTCCAATCCTGCATGGAGTATCGTAGTCACCTTTGGGATGGCTCGTCTAAAAATTTAAGTACGAAATTGCCGCACTCGACTCGGTGGATCGTAGAGCCAGTAGGCGACATTGGCCTGTCTACAGTATATGATAGGGAACTGAACTGCAGAGCCTAGCACATAGAAGCAAAGTAGCATGTCTGTGGTGCGTCTTCTATTACAAATTTTATTTCAGTGAGTGTGCTCAAGAGCTCTATGAGCTCATACCGTCTTCCCCCTTCTTTAATCAGACATCCAGGCGTACGGCTGGCTACTGTCTTTACCTGGTCAAAATTCCTCTTATTCGAACCAAGCGCTTTTCATCATCTTTTATAAAGCGCACTGTTAAGGTTTGGAATTCTCTGCCGGCTTCTGTATTTCCGAGTTCATAGAATCTAGACCTTTTTGAGGTACGAGTGAATAGAAATCTTCTGGGAGGGCTCGCTTCACTGGCGGCAGCACAACTATGCCCCAAAGTATCTGGGAGTTACTCTCGATCGATCCTTAACTTATAAACCCCACCTAGATAACCTAGCTCAGAAAACCAAAACTAGAGTGAACCTAATAAATAAACTTGCTAGTACGACCTGGGGAGCACGCGGCAACGTCTTGCGAACTTCCAGCTTGGCCCTTGTATATCCCACGGCGGAATACGGTGCCCCAGTGTGGTACAAGAGCGCACATACGGGCAGGGTTGACGTCCACCTTAATCGGGCTATGCGCACAATAACCGGCTGCCTACAGCCTACACCCATACAGTGGCTCCCGGTGTTGTCCCACATTGCGCCTCCAGACATCAGAAGAACTCAAGCTGCCTCTCGTGAATGGGAAAAAGCAGGAAAAGCAGTACTCCCTATAAGGAGTACACTTGACGAGCTCCCCAAAATGCGTCTCTCTTCTCGGAAACCGATCTGGTCCGACTGCAGTATAAAAGGTCCAAACCCATTCTGTGTAGCTAAAGAGTGGAAAAAGCGCTGGGACAGAGAATCGCAGGCAGGCAGCTTCATCCTCGACCCAACCAAGGAGCTACCCGGCCTGAATGAGTTACGGAAGATCTGGGTCAGGCTCAACCGGATTAGGACAGGAGTTGGCCGGTGCAACCACAACCTCGTCAAGTGGGGCTACAAAACCTCTGCTAGCTGCGACTGTGGAACCTTGTCAAAATTATTTACTATCTAATGTTCCAATTCCGTTCACTATCAGAAACAAGATACAAATTAGCATCCAAATCTCTAATATCATCGATTTGGGCCATGCTCCATCCAGATATCTCGACACTTAAAGAAACCAATGTAACTCTGATCTGACTACGATTACATGGTGTTATTAGGGATCTCGGGGTCATGATATACTAGTGTGGTGAGGAGAATAGAGAAAGGTTGAGAATAGCATAGACGTAGGCCCGAATTAATAACCCTAGAGACGTCCCGACCGGCCATCCCATTGTTTTACATTATTGTCACAGTTCATGTATTGTAATCAGTAGACTTGTATATTTTTTTCATATAAAAAAGGACGGATCTACCTAATGTACTTTTGAAATGTTACATTTAGTCAATTTTGACTAAGTTAACTGACAGATGTCAGTGTGAATATTTCATAATTTAGACATAATTTCATAAACATGTAACCGGTGATATTAGGGTAAATCTAATTCGTAAATAGTCCTGTATTGTGGATATAATTCGGTCCGATGTGCACCCGTAAACGTGAATTGACTACGTATAATAAAAAAAATACTGTAGCAGGTCATCGATTACGTAAGGTTTTGAACGCACATGAAGGTAGATGTAAATGTCAGTTACCGTACACAATATGAATGTTAGATATATCTTACATATTTCTGAAACATTACTTAATCACCCCTCTGGGGCGAGGTCGATTTGATTTGATTGATCGGTCATGGGTGGGTCTCTCAGCACACAAAGGGCGGCTTGCACCGAACTTACGACTACAGACCGATCAACGCTAAATATGGCACCTACAACTGTCATCCCATAGAAACTTGTCAAAGTTTCCATACAATCAGATCAGAATCAGACAAGGCGGGGAAGTTCACCACGCGATCGCGACAACACAGATTCATTATAGTCCCTATTCGTCCCGGTACCACCGCATATCGGGTAGAGTCAGTTCGACCCAGATAGGGCCTAGCTGTTTCTTGCTGGACTCTTCTCAACTAGGCTAGGTTTAGTGAATCAGCGATAAAACTCCCAGTAGCTCGATTCCTCTCACACCTCAGCTTGCTCAACCAATCGCATTGGAGCGCAAACTCTTAAAGTATTCCAGTGGTCGTATCCGGGTCCCCTGGATTCTTCCTAGGCTACTCTCCAACCACGCACTCCTATCGCTTAATTGGGCCCGGCTTATAAAGCCACAGTCAGGTTAAAAAAAAAGCAGCTTACCGATTGCCGATTACAGACAGTTTTGTGCAGTTTTGTGCAACCACCTTAATTGTTCTAGGCAGACTGAAAAATAAGATTATAGCGTAACTTGAAGCAGATTTATTTTCAACAATAACTAATGTACTTGGTAGTACTGTGAACCCCAAATTCCTACTATGCCTTACCGAGGTTCTGTGATAAGGAACCTACGTCATACGTCAAGTTTACCACACCACAGAAAAATTGATAAAAATGTGTTTTTATTTCTATTACATCCATTCTCCATACTGACCTGCAGGTCTATTTGGGTCATTATTTGGGCGTTTGTTCCAAATCACTGTCATGATAACTATTTTTTAGGAGTGAATAAACATTTTTAGATCATTATTTGGGCGTTTGTTCCGAATCACTTTCGTGGTCACGATTTTGTCGAAGTGGATAAAGATTTTAATGCCGTTTCCGGTTATTTGGTTGAAGTACCGGACGTTACCAACTAACTTAGATGACACCAATATCTATAGGAAATTCGTCAAAATCACGTCCACGAAAGTGAGGCGGTTGAAACGCTTGAATAATGACCCACAGTAGCTTCCGATTTACGATTTAATACTTTAGTATTAAAAAGAGGTACAATTTTACAATTAGTGTCTGTCGCACAAAACGGTTTACACAGTTTGACTGTGGGATCGGAGTCTCTTCGGTAACTAAATTCACATACATGTCTGTTACTATATACTATCACTATTTACTAGTGTCTACTATGCTATTTAAGAAATAATTAAATAATTTTCTTTTATATGTTGCTCTATTGGCCTCCAGTCTGATATCTGTTGGCACGCAGTTTAAAATGTAGGGTATGCGTTTCCGCAGGCATCTATAGCCATAGTAGTTGGTTACACTTGGTATATCGTACTTGCCCGCAGCTACCGACCTGGTGCCGTAAGTGTGACATAAATGAGATAGGCCATGTTCTTGACTCCCATGGTGATTAAGTGCTAGAATGAATTTATGCTTAAATGCTATGTTTCGTGCGGTCCCTCCCCGGAAGGTAAAGCTAATGTGTTAAAAAGAAAAAAAAACTGAAATTAGATTGGGATGCAAAAGACATGAACCGGACTGAGACCCTGGGTGCTTTTAGGTTTCCTTATCAGATTGTCCGAGGGAAAAACAAGTAATTGGTCGATACAGATTATTTTTTTACGTGACTTTTATTTGTAAAGTGAATACCCTTTATTTATAGCTGAGCTGGTACTGGTACCTGTTCACAACGCTTTCCAATAACTACTAGTGGGTGATGCGGTTAAGCAGATAAATAGCACCCTGGGCGCGTCATTAAGGGCACACATAATGAAAGACGTATACTGCCCGAACTTGGAAACAAAATTAAATAAACAAAGAAATTAAAATAAAACTAAAACTAACCTAAAATTAACCTAAATATACTTATCAAAAACCCTAATCTAACAAATCGCTGCCAGTAGGTAATGTTCCCAAAATGCTGGCCGCATTGCCACGTTGGATGGCAATGCTCAATCTTTGTGCCAGATAAAGGCCAGCATTTTGCATGGTCACGTGTTGCATCGCCCAGACGTCCAGATAGATCTTTGAAGATCTTATGGGCTCCCGGCCCCCAAATTGATTTTCCGATGTCATGGCCTGTTTCGTCTTTTGCCAAATATCAAAACACGACTGATAAGATTTTCTTAATAAAGAAAACAATTCAAGTGTGTATATTTTCCTCTTTGTCTGAAGCTATTTAAACAGTTAATAATTAAACAAACACACAGTCTAAAATGATAGTATTGTACATGATCTGAAATCTCATAGGAGTAAAACTTCATAAAGTTATATTTATTTATTTATTTATTCATTCTTTATTGCACAAAAAAGAAATCTTAACGTACAAAAGGCGGACTTAATGCCATGAGGCATTCTCTACCAGTCAACCTATTATTACTGTTATTTAGTTTAAGGAGTACCAACAGCTACTAAATTATGTTTTATGATAGAGACTTAGGTAATAATACAAAGCCAGTTAAATGAACTCACAGATTGAAACAGAAAAAGGAATTTAACAAACTTTGCGCGCACATTCGCGCGCACATGATATTCAGAATTCATATAATGGGAAAATTGTATACAACTCAAAGCTTAGCTGGGTTATGAAATTTTGATCTAGTGACAATATTCACCATGTTTATATACGTACTAAAACACTCGAAGAAATAAAAATAGGCATCAAAGTGGATTGAAATAAAAAAGTTCGCTCATTTGTATACTACTTAAAGCTTAGCTGGGTTATGTAATTTTATCTAGTTACAATATTCACCATGTTTATATACGTACTAAAACACTTGAAGAAATAAAAATAGGCATCAAAATGGATTGAAAAAAAAAGTTCGCTCTTTTTCCCGTCACTGAAGGAAAATAGACATTGTATATTGAAATTTTTCCAAAGAAACCGCCGCATAATGTTTCATTTCGTTTTCTCCGCAAGATAAACACGTGTCTCATACACGTGGCATAACGAATCGAAGCATTCCCTTAACAAATAAGTCTGAAACAGCTGATTTGGAAGCGTTTACTCCGCCGGGACGATCTGTAAATGTGCACCGCTCTTAAATTCCCACCGCAGTTTCATTTAGTGCCAGCGCAGACGTGATTAAAGAAAGTGCTGTAATTTGTACACCGTGGTCTCAGTAGTTTTACTGGCTCGCGTTAGTTACTTTCACTGATTTAATGGTGTTTTTGTGATTTTAATGCTGCTCTTAGTTTGATTTGGTTTTCTTTAAGAAACTTATCATAAATCATTTATTTGTGTAACAAACGTTACAGGATCTAAGAAATGAGTGAGTTTCACTGTGTGACGCGTTAAGGCATATAAATATTAATATATTGAGAGCATGTACGTCCATATCTATCTATTAACATATGTTTGAAAAACCTTATCAGCTAAAAATTATTAGTCCTATTCCCTTGCGAGCTAAAAACATTTAAAGAGATTTTTTGTAATTGTATAGTTGTTGAGATTGAATACTTGTCATGGATTATGTGTATATATGTAATTGAAACTATATTTTCACTGGTTCATAACTTAAATTAGAATTATAATGTATTTTTACAGATCATTTATATGGACATCTAGTTTAACAAGAAGTCATTCAAAATCGAAACCAATACGGCTTTCAGCCAGTTAATGCACAAAAAGGTTCTAATACTGAATTGTAATAGCAATAAACTACATTTAACTTACTGGTAATAAAATAACTTTATGTATCGGTCTAAGAAAAACAATTTTTTGAGTCCTTACTTTTACTGACTGTACCATATTTTCAGAGGCAAATGCAAAAATTTATTGGCAGATATTATTTTGCCAAGAGGCTAACAAGCAGGTGGAGTAGCTTCGTCCTTCAGTAGAACAATTTGACCAATTTGTAAATTGACGGAAAATCTCATCCACTTTGTTTGAAGTTCACTTAAATAGTTATTACAAAATTGAACCCAAAACTTTTGTTTTATTGCAGTTATTTTTTGATAAATCGTCATCATCATCATCATCATCATCATAAGCCTGTGTCAGTCCACTGCTGGCCTAAGGCATAAGCCTGTGTCAGGCCTCTCCCATGGCACGCCACTGAGCTCGGTCTTCAGCTCTTCTCCTCCAATCCCTGCCCACTGCCTTACGAATATCATCGCCCCACCTAGTTACAGGGCGTCCTACACTACGATATTTTGATAAATATTTAATCTATTTTCTGCTCTATCCACTAAACTTGGCTCAGGCAGATCTGATATTGGTGACGCAATCAAAACTTGAGAAGGCGTCTAGAAAACAATATTATCGCTATCTAGTATATCGAATACAGAACATAAAGGTTTCGAGTTGAAGGCATACTTCAATCTGCATTAAAACAGTATAGAAGAACTTATAAGTAAGTCTAACATTACCTAAATACATTTAAGTAAACCTTTAACAGATTTTATTCCAGCCTCGTAAATTACACCCATGTAGCTGGCGAGAGTAATAGTAAATTTATATTCAATAGTTAATGTTACAATAGTCGATAATCTGACTACATAACAGGTCGAATCATTTTTAAACAAGTGGTACAACTCGTGCAACCCATTATTCGCCCCTTTAAAATTTGTAGCATTGTCCTAGTACAAGTAAGTACAGTCACCTCTTCGACTAATAAATCTCTTCAAGGCGCAAATAAAGGCTTGCGACAATAATTCTGTAATATAATATCTCTTGTTAACAGGCAGATAAACAAGCAAATATAACCTTTGGTGTACTTACAATTTCGAAGCATAGAATTATGTATATACACAGCTCCGCTGAAATCTACACCAACATGCAAAAAAGATCGTGTTAAAATGACCCTTGGAGCGGGTAAGCTATCCATCTGCTGCTACAGGCTGCATTGTATCGGATACAGCGAACGCATTTATGTATGACCTTTCTAACCTCCATACGTCTGCTAATAGGTCAGTATTTTAGTCTTAGTCCGAAAAGCGTACCTTGAATGCCCATGTGAAACCAACACAGATGAAACTGTAGAATAATGAGCGTCGTGACGTGTTCTTTACCCGGTAACACTATAGGGTGAGCTTGATTATAATGTATATCTGAGTTTTGTATGCGACCTCCCGTACGTATTATGTCTTCATCATCGAGAAAGGGGTTACGCGTTCATAGGGGACTCGACTTAAAAGTATCTAAGCTGTGAATTTGAGCGTTACTATTCTCATTACTAGTACTATTTGAGTGTGTATTATTGTTTATATGTGTAGACTGTATGGTTTGTAATATTATTTTTTTTAACACGATACTCTTTAGAGAAATGTTTACGTTGGATTATTTTCATTATGAAATCGTGAGCACTTTTGAGTTCTTGAGTTGTGAGCAAAGATAAATCTTTATTCGCACTACGTGTGTTATTTATGATTCTAAAAATATACGCTAACACTCTAGTTAGCTTGTTAAAGTTTGAATGTCTTTGAACGTATGTATAAAAATGAGTCTACGTGTCTTGTTGAGTCACAGCATGAGCAAGTGCGTGGTTTAATCACTTCAATTTGCAACTGTTCGTCACTTATTACAGGCGACGACGTCATTGGTCAAGTAGAAGGATCCTGATATACATATTTAATGTGGTCCGTTCCACCAAAGTGAATTACTCTGTAAGTTCAGTGGGTAAACTCCGCGTTGTGAGTAAATCCGCAGGATTTTCCTTTGTGTTAACATAACTCCACATTTCAGACTTGGTCAGTTCCATAATTTCCATTAGTCTGTGTGACACAAATGTATAAGTTTCTTGTATGGAGACTTTATCCAGTGTAAAACAATCTGTGAACTGTGAACAATGTTATGTATCTGGAACTTATCTTTGAAAGCTTTCTTCACTTTGTCAATCAGCTGTGCTAATAACAGACATCCAGAAAGTTCCAGTCGTGGTAGTGATTGAGTCTTTGTCGGTGATACTCTTGTTTTCGCCATGACAAGACTGCACGTGGTTGCTCTGTTAGGGTATGTAGCTCGAAAATATACATTCGCTCCAAAAGCTTTCGAAGAAGCGTCATTGAATCTCAATAGAAATAGGGTAAATTTTCTTGAAACTCTAGCCAAGTTCTTTGTAAATCTTGTGGGATGACAGAGTCCCAGTCTATCTTCGCCTTCCAGATAGATTGCGTAAGTATCTTCGCTATGATAACTGTTGGCGCTAATATACCGTTGGGATCATAAATTTGTGCTATTGCTGGCAGTACATTGCTTTTTGTAAGCTGTATCTGTTTGAGCTCTGGAATAGCTGTAGTAACTGTAGCATGTCACTTTGCGGTATCTACCTAATGTTTTGACAGTTCCGCTAAGGGTAAAATCATATCATCATTGGTGGGTATAGCTTGTAAAAGTATCTTTGGCTTATTTGTAGTCCATTTGTGACCGCCCCTAATAAGAAGTCGTCCATGTAACATTCTGACTCTATGATGTCTGCAGCTTCTGCATATTGATGTTTGTGTTGTACATGATACGACATGCCCAATATGGTGCACATTTTGTACCATACGTCAAATTGCGTAACTCGATGACGACGATGGCTTAAATAATCTTGGAGCCATCAATAACATTGTCTTGGATAAGAAAGTCTGTAATATGTAACATATTAAACACTAATTTACCCATACTTACTATAGATTGAACATTGTAAAATTTTGAGAAATAAACCTTTTTGTATTTGTATTTGTAATTTTTAGTTAGGGAGTTAGATTTCACAAAAACACACATTTCGTAAATATGTAAGCTACGAAGTGTTAGAACATTTAGATTTTGAAAATAAGCCTTACAGGATTCTGTATAGAGCTAATACCGCAAAGTAATCTTTAGGGTCATTATTTGTGTGTTGGTTCCAAATCGCTTTCGTATTCACTATTTTCTCGAAGTGGAAAAAGAATTTAATACCGTTTTCGGTTATTTGGTATAAAATTTTATCATCGATTTTTTCCAATAATACCGCTTTGTGATCATAATCATCACTCTTCATAAATTTGTTTTTCCTAACCTTGTTTGTGAATAATTTATATTACTACCGTCGTTGTTCATAATAATGAATATTCCGAAAATTTCTACTCATAATATTATCGTTCAGATTATATTTGTTCTCATAATGTTGTTTTGTATATATTTTTAATTCCGAAAATGTTAACTCATAATGTTATCATTCAGATTATATTTGTTCTCATAAATTGTTTTCCATAACAGTTTTCTTCATAAATTTGCTAGTAATAATATCATTACTAGTAAAGTATATGAATTCCTAATATTGTTTTTCATAACAGTTTACTTCATAAAGGATATATTTCAATTTTGCTAGTAATAATTTATTACTAAGAAAGTATCTTAATTCCTAATTTTAAAGTCGATTTCGTCCTGACAGGTCTTTCTGGGCTTTTATAAAAAAATAACCTCGAAGATTAAGACGGGAGCTTCGCTTCGCTTCAGCTCCCGTCTTAATCTTCTAACCTATCCGCGTTAGAGTCGATTTTGCCCTAACAGGTCTTTCTGGGCTTTTTTTTGCCAAATAAGAATTTGATGAAAAATTATTTGGTAATACATTTTTAGGTTTAAATAATAGAAAATAAGGTGTCATTAGTAACAAAAAAAGTTGTATGATTGTTAACACGATGAACGTAAATGACAAGGAATAAAAACACTTATGAATAAAAAAAATATGAAAAGAAATGGTAGTATTATTAGAAATTGTAATTGCAAATTCGATTATTAAATCTCCGAAAATGTATTTTATACAATTTTATTTCATAATGATCGCTATTCATAATTATGCTTGGTTCATAAATATCGGAATATTATTAATAAAAAAATTAGCAATAAAACTAGTATGTATAAAAATTATATAAAAATAAACTATATTGCTAATAATCGTTATGATAAAAAAGTATATGAATATAGATAATAGCAATAGAAATACTTATATTTAATGACATTATAAATATTGACAATTCTGAGATACGATAGATTTTAACCAAAAATAATTATGAATAGTGATCATTATGACATAAAATTGTATAACATACATTTTCGGATGTACAGTAATCGGAATTGCAATTTTATATGAACTTTGGCGCACCCCTATGTCGGACATATAGCATTCGTCATTATCGCACTTACGCACTTGACAGTAGAAAACGAATGTCATATGTCCGACATATATAAGCGGCTTTATTAAAAGAGTAAACCTATCTGAAGGACTAAGATCTCTTTTATTTCTTACATAATAGTGTCAGCTTGATATTTCCATGTCAGCTTCTCATCTCTGGTTAATCCTAAAAAAATTGTTTTGTTATATTTCCTAAATATTTTGTCCTTATAAGCTACATTAGGATTAGTTATATAATTAAACCTTTGTTTGAATGTCATAAGTTTTGTTTTGTTCAAGTTCATTTTTAAGTTATTATTTGTTAGCCAATTTATAATTGTATTTAATGTCATGTTGATGTCAGCTTCATAACAATTAAAGATTTTTTCCAACTTGTCACTCACAGTCATATGTTGAACTAGCAGGCGCCCGCGACTTCGTCCGCGTAGATTTTAGATGGCAACAAAGATATAAATGAGGTTTATTTGTTTCTGTCAGTTGTCTGATGCTATTAATCTTTTGTGAAAATTACTCGAATGAAAAACTTAATGTCCGCCATCTTGGATTTGAAAATGGATGTAATTTTCGGAATCGGCACCCCGCGGAACCACAAAGATGACCCCATATCGATTTTAAAGAAAAATAAATATGCGCCATCTTGGATTTGAAAATGCATATCATTTTCGTAATTGGCACCCCGAAGAACCTCGACGATGACACCCATATCGATTTTTAAGAAAAATAAATGTCCCCCTCTGGGATTTGAAAATCGATGTCATTATCATAATCATCACCCCGAGGACCCTCGAAGATGACACCCATGTCGATTTTTAAGAAAAATAATTGTCCGCCATCTTGGATTTGCAAATGCATGTCATTTTCGTAATCGGCACCCCGAGGAACCTTGAAGATGACACCCATATCGATTTTTAAGAAAAATAAATGTCCCCCTCTGGGATTTGAAAATGGATGTCATTATCGTAATCATCACCCCGGGGACCCTCGAAGATGACACCCATGTCGATTTTTAAGAAAAATAATTGTCCACCATCTTGTTTTTGCAAATGCATGTCATTTTTGTAATCGGCACCCCGAGGAACCTCGAAGATTACACCTATATCTATTTTTACAAAAAGTAAACATTTCCCCGCACAAACTTGGAACCTCTTTATACCTCCATAAGGGGAACAATTTAGAAAAACGCTGGAACACGTTTTGTTGTATTTAAACAGAGAGTCTATATACGAAGTTTTAAATCCCGCACTTCAAAAAAGATTTGCTCCGCGTACGAACTTGTAAACCCCTTTTCACCCCTTTAGGGGAGCAATTTCAAAAAACGCTGATGTACTTTTTGTTATATTTAAACAGAAAGTCTATTTACGAAGTTTGAAATCTCTCACTTCAAAAATGATTTGCTCCCCGTACAAACTTGGAACCCCCCTTTTCATCCCTTTAGAGGAGCAATTTTGAATAACGCTGAAACATGTTTTGTTGTATTTAAATAGAGAGTCTATATACGAAGTTTTAAATCTCTCAGTTCAAAAAAGATTTGCTCTTTTACAAACTTGGAACCCTCTTATCACCCCTTTAGGGGAGCAATTTTGGAAAACGCTGAAATACGTTTTGTTGTATTTAAACATAGAGTCAATTTACGAAGTTTCAAATCTCTACTTCAAAAAGGAATTGCTCCCCGTACAAACTTGGAACCCCCTTTTCACCCTTTTAGAGGAACAATTTCAAAAAACGCTGAAATACATTTTGTTGTATTTAAACGGAGAGTCCGTATACGAAGTTTTAAATCTCTCACTTCAAAAAAGATTTGCTCCTTTACAAACTTGGAACCCTCTTTTCACCCCTTTATGGTAGCAATTTTGGAAAACGCTGAAATACGTTTTGTTGTATTTAAACAGAGAGTCCGTATACGAAGTTTTAAATCTCTGACTTCAAAAAAGATTTGGTCCTTTACAAACTTGGAACCCTCTTTTCACCCCTTTATGGGAGCAATTTTGGAAAACGCTGAAACATGTTTTGTTGTATTTAAACATGGAGTCTATATACGAAGTTTTAAATCTCTCAGTTCAAAAAAGATTTGCTCTTTTACAAACTTGGAACCCTCTTATCACCCCTTTAGGGGAGCAATTTTGGAAAACGCTGAAATACGTTTTGTTGTATTTAAACATAGAGTCAATTTACGAAGTTTCAAATCTCTACTTCAAAAAGGAATTGCTCCCCGTACAAACTTGGAACCCCCTTTTCACCCTTTTAGAGGAACAATTTCAAAAAACGCTGAAATACATTTTGTTGTATTTAAACGGAGAGTCCGTATACGAAGTTTTAAATCTCCGACTTCAAAAAAGATTTGGTCCTTTACAAACTTGGAACCCTCTTTTCACCCCTTTATGGGAGCAATTTTGGAAAACGCTGAAATACGTTTTGTTGTATTTAAACATGGAGTCTATTTACGAAGTTTCAAATCTCTAACTTCAAAAACGATTTACTCCTCGTACAAACTTGAAATCCCCTTTTCACCCCTTTAGAAGAGCAATTTCAAAAAACGCTGAAATACGTTTCGTTGTATTTAAACAGAGAGTCTATATACACAGTTTTAAATCTCTAACTTCAAAAAAGATTTGCTCCTTTACAAACTTGGAACCCTCTTTTCACCCCTTTATGGGAGCAATTTTGAAAAACGCTGAAATACGTTTTGTTGTATTTAAATACAGAGTCTATTTGCGAAGTGTCAAATCTCTAACTTCAAAAAAGAATTGCTCCCCTTACGAACTTGGAACCCCCTTTTCACCCTTTTAGAGGAGCAATTTCAAAAAACGCTGAAATGCGTTTTGTTTTGTTTAAACACAGAGTCTATATACGAAGTTTTAAATCTCTCACTTCAAAAAAGAGTTGCTCCCCATACAAACTTTGCACCCCTATTTTGCCCTCTTAAAGTTAGAATTTTGCAAAACGCTGAATACACTTTCTTTGGATTTAAGTTCGTAACCTTTTTACGAATTTTTAAATCTTCAGCTCAAAAAAAAAAATTTCTCCCATACAAACTTTGCACCCCTATTTGATCCCCTTAGGGGTGGTATATCCAAAAATCCCGTCTTATCCCTTGCATACGTCATAAAAGTAAGCTCTGGACCAAATTTGAAGTTTCTAGTTCCAGTAGTTTCGGCTGTGCGTTGATGGTAGATCAGGACTTCTTCTTTTATATATATATATATAGAAGATAAAGTTTGAGGAAACGCAATTTGGGCACAATTTTAAATGATTTAGTTTGTAATAACGGCGATTTTACTAAGCTTCAAGAGAAGAGGTGTGGGTAAAAAGGCCGAAAGAGAAGATTATTCTGAAATTGGCTATTTCAATAGCTCCTAATTACACGTTACGGAGATTATAGCTGAAGACTGAAGATTTGCGAATTGCTATTACTCAAACTTTATTCAGCATACACAGTCATGGGTTGTAACATAAATATTTCATTCTTAAGAGGATTGCTCGATTCTCTAAATAACGTCCCACCATTAATGAGACAAGCGTACTATGTCATCCACGTACGAGAAAACGAGATGAAACTCTTCGAGAATGGTTTTTTCTTGAGGAATTTCGATAAATATCTGCTTTCGTGAAGTTTGTGTTTGTGGATTTTGTGTGTGTGTTCTGAGATAATGCAAGGAAGATGATGATCTGATTTGGTGAAGTTTTAATATACAGTGAGAAAATTCTAGCACCCTTTGAAAATTTCAGTGTTTTATAAAATGAGCCTTAAACTCGTTACAACGTTACTCACGAAATACTCAGTAAAACAAAAGAGCAGGCCGGAGAATTGTAAAACCTATTTCTCATTCCATTTGCACCGTTTTCCTTTAAGAAAAATTAAATATTTCTTTTGTTTTCTGTTTTTACTTCCAATTTCAAACAATAACATCTGGAGCTGAAGACTACGCTTCAATATTGTCATAGCAAAATGTTCATCGAGTACCCTCTAGACTTGATCGTTAGGTTTAAAAAAATATTCACACAAGTATATACGCGATACGCAGAAACTTGGAACAATGCTCACTAGCAGATGGTCGTTCATTTTAAACGGGGCTTACCCCAACTCTTTAAAATGAATATTAGTGTTTACGAGTATATTGATAAAAACAAAATGACGAATGTGTCTAATAACATCATTGCTCGCGACCAAGGATGTTGTGATACATTTGAAACATCGGCCAAGCCTATTGTACCCCTATTATGTCCCGTTTACTAATAATAGTGTTACGCATGTTGTCTATACATTGGCCAATAATTATGCTAGGTCATAAAACGTTTCCTTATTTGTCTCTTATTTATTGACCAACGATAAATGCCCGCTATTTAGGAAAATCAAAGGTTCCTTCCAATCATTTCTCTTACCAACCGCTCAGGGGCATATATCATCGCCACGCGACGAATGGGGTCCGTGATTCAATATCCAATCTTTGAAATAGCGGCGCACTTGACACAAATCATTTTGATTTTATAAAGGGGAAATTTATTGGGTGAAAACCCGGTCTGTCTGCAGCAAAGATTACATTTTAAAATTATAGCACTGCCGAGAGCTCTCCGTAGGTGAATGTGCATTAACGGTAGTGCTGGTGGTAGATATAAATTCAGTACTGGATATATATCTCCGATCAGGTTAAAGGAGACGCTTTATTGGGTAAGCTATCGCAACCACTAAACTTTTTTACCGAATTTTATTTGTCTGAAAACTTTTAGGTTTTGTTTCACTTCTCCGAATATACAATTCGTTATTTTTTTCATTTACCATTTAATGTTTTCCAAACAAATCATTTGTCCGAACAACTTTTACCACTACAATCATTTGACTCTTCACTGCTTTCGTCTTTTGTTTCACAACCCATTTTTTACTTACCCAGCATGATATTCCACATTCTACATGCTTTGCCAATTTTCATTAAACCTAAACATATGTTATCAAATAATGTTTCATCAAATTTTTATTTGGAAAATAGCCTAGGAAGACGTGTTAGGGCAAAATTGTCTCTAACGCGGATAGGTTAGAAGATTAAGCTTCGATTCGCTTCAGCTCCAGTCTTAATCTTCGAGGTAATTTTTTTTAATAAAAGCCCAGAAAGACCTGGCCCCTATTTCACCAAGTTGACATATGTATGTATTTGACATATGTAGGCTGACAAATCGACAATTTTCATGTGAAAACTGTTTCACCAACTACAATTGTAATGTTTTTTTGACAATTGTCGCGCCTGTCAGCTGTGATGAAATAGGGGCCTGTTAGGGCAAAACCGACTCTAACGCCGAGGTTAAAAGATTACGTATTTTAAAAATACAGAGCGGGTAGATTCGCATACAATATGTTTGTCGTACATAAAAATTATAACGTCGATTAAAAACAACAAAATCAGTGACATACTTTAGTATATAATAAAAAACAAAGCGATGATATGTCAAATACAACTGAGTTTATTTAAAAAAATACGAATAGTTTACCAACCGAATCGTTACATTGCAATAATGACATTGAGGGCTAATCAATAATTGGGAATGATGGATTTGTCAAACAAATAAAAAAACAATACCATAAATGACCAACCGTTAACATTCGAAGTGAGCATTTGGACAAACAAAAAAAAGTGAAACTACTTTTGTCGAATAGTGTTTGCCGAAACGAAAAACGGATAAACGTTTTTAGTGTTTCAGATAGGTAACCCTTTATTGTTTATTTATTGGTGTACACATCCCAATACATTATCGTATCTCAAAGGGGCCTCTTCGTGTTGGATCTGTATCCCCATGAACGCCTTCCAAAAGGACCGGACATTGTGCCGTGATATCCCAAAGGAGAGATACAAATAATAATAATAATATACTTAAAAAAAACAATAATATACTTATAAATAATGTATTTTTTATTGGCTAAAACTGAATTAAAAACCAGCATCAAGATTCCTGTTTAAATAAATTAAAAATTGTATGACAACAATGCACCTAAACGTAATATTTCACGACCAAAACAGCAAATTACTCGTTTGTTCATACACGTATGTCTCGTCTTGTCACATACTATTATTAATTATTATCCTGGGACGTTTTGAGGGCTCGAATTTTATGCTGTACTTTAAAATGCATATTT
Organism: Epiblema foenella; assembly: GCA_963556455.1. Classification (NCBI taxonomy): domain Eukaryota; kingdom Metazoa; phylum Arthropoda; class Insecta; order Lepidoptera; family Tortricidae; genus Epiblema; species Epiblema foenella. Next base: position 16,110,828 of record OY747107.1, on the reverse strand, counting down.
GTCTTTTGTGTTGTTCTAATTCTACTTGTTTCATATACACATTCGTTCCTCTCTAAAAAATGCTTCGACTGCCATCATGAAAAAAGAAAAAATAATGCATATTCTCTACTGTACCATAATATGAAATGAAAATAGTTTATTCACTAAAACTAATAAAACTAACCTATTACTAAAAGTCCCCCAAAATTATCATAGTTTGAATATTACTTTTGTAAAGTCTGTTCAATAAATTTTCTAATTTATTCATAACCTATTAGATATTTGTTCAACTGTGTCAGGATTTTATGACAAGTTTGTGTATTAGTTTTTAAAAGAACGTCACTGATATATTTTTTTACATTTAAATCTCAGACCCAGAAATAAAGATAAACGGAGCTCTTAGATAACTCTAATGAAGCCGGGTTTTTAAACCGTGCCCAATAAGTAAGCACACGCTCACGTGCATATACAATCTGGCATTCCGCATTTTTGGCATTCTGTGAATCTGGCGTGAAGCGTCAAAACCGTTTAGGGACGATATTTCAAACGCCAGATAAAATTATCCGGTAGTTAAAATCATCGCTGCCACTTTCTAATGTCATATAAAATAAAAGGACGGAGCTGAGATTTATCTGACAAATAGGGATTACTATTACGTATGGGGATTCAAAATTCCTTTTTTGTGTATTTGTGTGTGTCTAACTTGGTTTGAAATTCAAATGAAATATGGTGCTGCAAAATTATGACCAGTTTGTTACGCCAGATCACGAATTTTGACCTCAAAATGGCCGCCCCTAATCTGCAGCCCAAGGCTCCAGCCTATTGTGCAATTCAACACTGGTAACACCGTTTTTATTCACATTATTGAGACTGGATACGTTTTAAATAAATAAACTTGCTATCACCACTACCCAATTGTTAAAAATAACAGTATCATAAAATTCATTAAATATCATTATCCTCCAGTTTTTTCTTCCCTCATTGACTCAAAGGTTAACTGGAAGAGATACCTTAAAGGGATAAGTTATTTTTTATTAATAGTACTTTCATTTTTGTGTTAAGCGTTTTACCACTACTATAAATTTCTTTACAACTAAATCGTCCCAGTATCATCCCGTTTTCCGAGTCCGATACCTACACATTTTGTTGGAGTAACCAGACTAGGTATAGTCGACTCCAATGTAACCTCTTTTGGACCTTTTTACGATAGCATAAGGTAATAAATTGGACTTATCTCTTTATAGTTGACCGTACTAGGTAGTACATATTATATATTCTTTGTCTGGTTTGCAACGAAAACACTGCAGATTCGTACATGCGCCAGAGAGTTCTACAGATTTCACAATTTTTTCGAAATTCAATAAAATTCTATCAGTGGTTTCTGTGGGAAAGCTAAGGGCACTTGCAACTAGTCGAGTGGTCAGGAAACCGCTGTTCGTGATAATGGACCTCAATTTGGTTCTTCTCATACGATTCATATCCCAAACGCATTTTAATATATTATGCGTTCTTTTTCAGACATATTAGCTAGTCACGTGAGGAAACGGGCATGCGTAACAGGCAGTAGTATGATTGGGATCATATGCGACATACAAAAATAGATCTCCTGTATGTCGTCATTGTTTCAAAGCTAGTAACGTATGCGAGATTGGTTACAATCCAATTTACAGGATACTAATACGGTATACCGATTTTGAAGCTATAGTGTCGGTTTCAAATGACCCTTTCTAACTATTAAAATTTTGCAGGATCCTGTCTATGCTTACAGTTTTTTTTTTAATTATACAAGCAACCATGCGTCCTGCCTGAGGGTAAGCAGACACAAAGCGAACGACATTTTATTCTTCATAAAGGACGCGAGGATTCAGGAGGTTATTAAATAAAAACGTTTCCATTATCAATGTAAAGAAAATTACAATATTTGATAATCCATATTGAAAGGAACCTTATGGCGGCCGTAAAGTACAAAAACTCCCAAACTAGACAAAAAATAAAGTATTTATTATATAATTAATAAAAGTTTTTAAATATAACAACACTAATACCTAAAGTAGGTAATTACTAGTTAGTAGAACGTGGAATTAGGTTAGTGCTTAGTGGGCATATTGTAAGTAATTCATAACAAAAAAGTGAGAACGTGCTTCGGAACAAATTAATGTCATCATATGATCCCTTGCGGTTCGAAATGGATCCTGGAAACTATCAGTACTTCCAATACTATCTATGATCTTACAAAAGATAATTTATAGCCTATTAAATTAACACTTAATATATAATCTTTCTTTCAAAAAAACAGGACGGGTTTCGGTCGGAGTCCAGTACTATGTGCGCGGCGATTGACTTAGTAACGAAAATTAAAATAAATATCTATGCTAAAAATATATCCCTTGCTATATAAGAAAGAATTCGATACAGTTAGCCATTTACTTCTTTTGGAAAAACTTAAAGCTATAGTTTCGAATAATGCCTACAAAGTTTTGGAGTCTTACCTATGTTACCGCTACCAAATTGTTAAAATAGGTAATGAACACAGCTCTTCTGAACCAACCACCTGTGGTGTCCCACGAGGTTGTATTATAGGCCCACTCTTGTTTTTAATTTACATCAATAACATTTGTGACCTCAGTTTACACGGAGAAATAAGTTTATATGCGGACGACACATGCATTTTTTATTTTGGGTCCTCAATAGATGAAATCATAAGAGCACAGGAAGACCTTAACACCCTCCATGATTGGTTTCAACGTAGCTTAGTGACCATAAACATCCAGAAAACAAGTTATATAATATTTAAATCGAAGAATAAAAAATAGGTGATGACCGGCAGGCGAATCATGTAACTTTGTGTACTAACGGTAGATAGATTTTACTGTCAGTTTTGAAGTATAAATGTATAATGACATCGGACTTAATTTCAATAATATACCAATAAAAAATCTAGTGAAGAAAAATATCTAGGACTAGTCATACACAGTGAACTTGCATGGAAACCACACATGCGAAAAGTAAAATCAAAACTGTAATCGCTTCGTAGTTGTTTATAAAATACTGCTAGATGTCTTCCGCGTCAGGTTCGTCCAACTATATACAACTCCCTAGTAAAATCGCATCTGAACTACCTCATAGAGATATGGGGTAGTGCAACTAAATCTGCTCTTAAAGAACTACGAACATAAATTAATAAAAACAGTTTTCAATTACGATCGTTTAACATCCAGCCGTAAAATTTATTCTGAAACTACGTGCATCCTAATAAGAAAAATAATTCATCATTCTTTTAAAAAAACTTAGTCAAGTTTGAGCAAGGTAACCGTGCTTTACGTAATGCTAATGACCTTTCTATTCAGTCAGGACGAACTAAACGCGGCAAAAAAACCATAAGTTTTGAAGGGGCACCATTTTATAACAGATTACCTAAATACATAATATACTTTCAAGCGAAAATTCAATTCAAACAAAATGTAATTGCCAAAATGTTTAAGTGCGTCTCTGGGAATCTTAACTTGGTAATAAAAGATGCAATGAATGTTATCTTTTCTTACAACCGTAACCGTATAGAAAATATTATTTAGAACCCAATGTTCAAGTATTTAAGGTTAAAAATGAAAAATTATATATCTGTAGCAAGGTGATTAGCAATATTGTACGTGAACTTTATGCTGGCTATTATTATGAGTTTTGTATATTACCCATCTTATTTTATGATATATCTTGTTTAGCTATTATAGGATTTATAGGTTACATATTAGGAACTAACTTATAAATACTCATACTTTGTGATTTTTGTAAAACTGCTCTTGATGCATGATAATTTTGTTAATTATGAACTTTTCTCATTAACTGAAATGTACATTTCTTTTAAGAATAAAGTTCTATAAACTGATAAGTTCGCCTTTGTGGAATCTGTTCTCTCTTTATTTTTACCTTTGTCATTGGGTACCAAAATACATACACACATTCTGCGTATGTTACAAAGTAGTCAAAAATAAAATCATAATCAAAACATTTCGCGTTCAGCGTTCAGCAAACATTCAGCGTCAAGATAAAAGGTAATAAAGTAGGTACACTAATCATAATAAAATATTTTGAGCTATATCTATAACACGTCAACATGAAAATAATAAAATCTAATAAATAAATATCCTCAGAGATGTATAAGGTCTCTGAGCGTCAGTCTAAAAATAAAATCAAATGAGAACAGAGCGAAGTCTCTCATGATGTCAATTCCGCTGAACACTAGTACTAGTAGTAATGTGAGAAGTCCATTAATTTTGATTTAATTAATGACTTACCTTGAATGTGGTTGTTTGTTTAAATGCGAGAATATACGTTAATCGCTCGACTTTTAGTGGACCAATAACTTTTAGCGAGTCGATTTGTTAGCCTTTCAATACTGACGCTGTACATCAAAAAGCCTTATATCACGTTGAGATCCAGACCGAGACAACATTCTGGCATGAACCAGAACCTTAATTGGAAGGCTTTTAGTGGCGAGGCGCGCCGGAATGAACACGAGTTAGTGATTTGCACCTTGACTTAGGCTGCTTTTGTCTGTAAATAGCCCGGAAAAGGAATTGTTTAATCTATCACCCTGTTTTCTAATTACTTTCGGGAAAAGCTACTTTTATCCGCTGGAAGGTCTTTTTACCAGATTAAGAATGATTAAATAAATAATATAAATAAATGAATGTTTGTGGACAATATTACAAAAATAGACCTAGTTCCGAACTAAGCAAAGTATGGGTACTAAGCGACGATGTACATACTTATATAGATAAATAGATACTTAAATACGTAGAAGACATCCAAGACAAAGGAATAAATATTCATGTTCACCACACAAATAAATGCCCTGATCGGGATTCGAACCCGAGACCTCCAGCTTCGTAGGCAGGGTCGGTACCAACTATTAGGCTAAAGTAGACATGAGTAACTCCGGAGTGATAGATAAAAAAGATATATATCCCTCCGCGCGCACTAATCACTCTTCATATCCTTCCAAATCCGAGTATATCAGTATATCCGTATAACTCACTCCCTCCCGGCATGGTTTGCACGGTCGCGCTAACGCCAATCGCAACTCTCTGTCTCACTCTATGGGTCTGTGGCCTGTGGCAGACGTCAAGGCTAATCAAAATGCTCCAAATCAACGGCTGCGGCCGTTTGGGCGAAGAAATGATGCACTAACCTACCTATTTGATTCCGGCATATTAGAACGATACAAATTAAAGCAACTTAAATTCCTTAACACCATTAATTACCTACCATAACCAAGTAATGTCATTAAATACACGCCCGGAATAATCAGTTTACTCAATGTAACTCTGAAATCCCTGAATACCAATATACCACTGTCATTAAATTTAATAAGTATATAAAATAAAAAAATACTTATAATGAACTTATTAAACTACGTATATAAATAATTCTTACAGTAAAAATAATAAAATAAAAATTCGACCATACAGAATGTTATACATTATAAGTAAATCTATATCTCTTACTAAGTTACTGATATACAAGATTGATTCACTCGAATCAATCTCAATCCGTACGTAATTCGCGACGTAAAGGAGCGCGACGCGTTGCGTCTCCTGGCGAGAGCTACTGATCGACGGATGTCACGGATGCATACGGATATAAAGATATAGAAAAGTGATATATATCCCGGGTACCGAAAGATATGTTTCACTCTTTTCTTTAAAGTGACACATTTCACCCATGTCTAGGATAAAGTGGCCGATTCAGAATAGATCGTTTCTTGTTCCGGCTGGCCCGTTTTCTACGGACTAGGCATGCACGGCTCGCGCATATTACGTCAAAAATACGTAGGTTGTCAAGTTGTGTGTATTAATAAGTATCTGAAATATGGGAGTCCACCCAACCTAGAACTTAGTCGGTATATCACGTTACGCGAGTCAGTCTGACCCAGGTCGGGCACAGCTGCGTTTCTTACTGGACTCTTCTCAGCTAGGCTAGGTTTAGTGAACCGGCTATAAAACTCCCAGTAGCTCGACTCCACTCACACCTCTCTGTTGAAACCGCTCAACCAATCTCACTAGAGCGCAAACTCTTATAGTATTTCAGTGTTCAAAGTGTTCAGGTTTCCCTTGGTTTTTCCCCAGGCTACTCTCCAACCGCGCACTCCTATCTATTTATTGTGCCCGGCCTATAAAACCACAGTCAAAAACAGTTTTATACAACGAGAATGGAAAATAAGCTAAAGGCCTGCCTAATGTATAATGTACACCGTAGCCTATGGACACGATTGCAGAAGAATCACAAGCACGTTACCGCCCCTTTATTGACTTGAGGGTTCGTTTTAAAACGTCATGATTATATTCTCTTTGGGTTCGTTGTGTTGACAGCTAGAGACATGTGATAATCGCCTTGGTTACTGCGTTTCGTCTTGCTAGTAATAAAATTAACTTAACTGAAATCTAACTTCCGGTTTCAAAATTACCCTGGTTAATATTGAGTGGCATGGATGACAACGATGAAATCCATACTTAATATTATAAATGCGAGTGTCTCTGTTTGTCTCGTACCTCTTCACGGTTAAACCGCTAAATCGATTTAGATGAAATTTAGTATGGAGATATTTTCAATATCGGAGAAGGACATAGGATACTTTTTATACTGGAAATCAACCCTTAAAGGGGTGGAAGCTTGCATGGAAGAGGGATGACTAGGTAAGCGCCTGATATAAAATAATAGCAATTAAATATCGCGATGAACGAGTTCTAAGCAGACGAAGTCACGGGAAAAAGTTAGTAATTTAATACTATAAACGTCCGAAACTATGCGGCTTTACAAACTTAAATAAACAATGTACCTATTTGGGGTCCAGATGACCCCAATACCTAACTTGGCTTGGTTGAGTGCCTCTCGTAATCCCAGGAGTTTAATATAGTGGCACGGAATGGCTTTGCCAGCACTTTCGCATTTCGACTTTAGTTGTAGTTTTTACTGAGACCAACTTCTTTTTATTTCATCAGCAAACGTGGTTAAAAAGGACTTATAACCTTCGAGATTGGCTCAATTGCTTGAAACTTCACGCGTGACCCGGACCTTCGTTAAGATTTATTGCGAAAATATTGATTAAGTGGATGAATAATTCTGACTTAGGATTTTATTAGGGTCTGCTGATATAAATAACGACTGTTTCATGGCCTGGAAACTGCGGCTTCACTTTTTTTACACCACATCGGTGGCAAACAAGCGTACAGCCCGCCTGATAGTTACCCACCGCAGCCTATGGACGCCTGCAAGTCCAGGGGTGTCCGAAATGTATAGGTACACTACTTTCTTGAAGAACCACATACTGAAGTCCATCTTAATACATAATTAGGTTAGATTGTCAGTATTATGTCCTGAATAATCAAAATTCAAATTAGATGGTTTCCGGAAATACATTTTGTATTAAAATAATATGGTTTCGGACGACTTCCGTACAAAAACTGATATTTTCATTGTTCTAGCTAGTTAAGGTCTTTGTAAATAATACTGAAAGTAACGTAAATTAGTTATATTAATACAGAAATAAATAACGTTCCTCAAAAGTACAAAAGCGCGAAAACGAATAATAATACAGAAATGTATTTATTCCGAAAGAAGAAGAAAAAAAAAAGAGGATTGAATGTTCATTTGATTGAAATAAGGTAACTCATATCACCTTTTAAAACGGGCCACGTATCTAATGCAAATCATTATATCATTCGTTTTGATAGAGTAACATAAATATCAAATCAAAAGTTACAAAGTCACTTTAGAACTTAAATTATTTTCATTTACGAGTAAATACATAAAAACGTTTCAAATCGATACATTAAATTAGATTTACTATGTTTTATATACATGTCATCTATATTATGTTATGTATTAAAGCGCTGGGTTGTTTTATGCGATAAACGCAGCAATAAAAAAATATATTTTAAACTCGTCTACTTAAAAATCGGCCTTGCACGTTAATATGGGTACACTGATGGGTTTGCCTGCGGACCCGGACGACGTAATCACAGCGTCTATCGAAAGATGGAACGCTGCGCTTGCGGCGTCCAACTCTGACACGACGAGTACACTTAGGCATTCCCGCCGGCGGGGACGTCCACCGCGCGATCGCGACAACAGTGACACATATAGTCCCTATTCGTCCCGGTACCGCCGCACACCGGGTAGAGTCAGTCCGACCCAGGTCGGGCTTAGCTGAGTTTCTTGCTGGACTATTCTCAGCTAGGCTAGGTTTAGTGAACCAGCGACAAAACTCCCAGTAGCTCGATTCCACTCACACCTCTGATTCGCTTGAAACCGCTCAACCAATCTCACTGGAGCGCAAACTCTTAGAGTGTTCCAACCACACGCGTGGTCGTGCTAGGTTTTCCCCTGGATTTCTTCTTTGCGTAGGCGCGGGTCGACAGATTTGCAACTGTGCCTACTGCGCAAACGCAGCGCTTCCCGCTTCCATACTAGCCCAGGCACAGTGCAGTACCGACAGGATCCTGAGCGCGTTCGCTGACCGCCGGGACTCGGCGCTTATGCTTCGGAGAACGCAGCTTCGTGTGTAAGAGACCTTATAATTAAGATTTTTTTTTATTAGCCTGCATGAGTGCCCCATTGCTGGGCAAAGGCTTCTCCACATAAATGCCATGATTCCCGTGTCTGTTCTTCTTCTGGCAATTGGTAAGGTAGGCGTCTAATTCATCCACTTAAGCTATATTAGCCCACCTGTCCGGATGCATGCGACATACGTGACCGGCCCAGTCCTACTTGAGCCTAGCAGTTTTCTCTCCTACATTAACTATGCGTATTTTAGAGTGCAGCGTGGTGCCCCGGATGCGATCTATCCTCTTAACACCTAAGGTACTGCGCTCCATAGCCCGTTGACAAACCTTCAATTTGGACTTTTGACTCTGGGCGAGTGACCACGTTTGAAAACCGTAGGTTTGGACGGGCAGAATACATAATTCGACAAGTTTGCGCTTGAGTGATTTACTGCTTAATTAATATTTATAGGCCTGTAAGACCTATACTTGTGGGCCTGAAATAAATTATTCCAATTTAATAATTAATGAGTACCCGGCGTTACACGTCAACTTATTTAGGCTTATCTAGACTGATACTGTGTGTTGATTTCCAGGTAACACGAAGATTAGTGCCGCCTGACGTTTAATTAATACGCCAGAATACTAATTTTCACTCCGTGTACGAAGACTTGTAAGAATTTTTCACCGCCCGCCGAGATTGATTTATATCAAGACATAATTAATTAGATTAGATGTAGACGGAATCACTGGCGCTATATTTACCTACATAATAGCTCTTTATAATGTTATTTATTTACAACAGACTAGACAAAGTAGACAATTTATATAATAGTTGTTTATGACGTTAAATATCTGTAACAGAATACTATAGTAAGTTTTAAAAACACAGTACGCTCCAAATTACGTTTACAGTGCCTTTAACATAGCTTAGGTGCGGTGACACCTGTCATCTCAGTATAATATATAATTCAAATGTCAAACATAACACTTAAAACGCATTGCCTCATAATCGAATAGAGAATATACTCGTACATTATTTAAGGGCGAAATAGGTGTATATTTAATATACGTCAGAGGGTGCCAGTTTTCTGATATCATACCTCACTTAACTATGTAAAATAGGAGATCATTATTCTATGGTAAATTGAGTTCGCTTACAACCTTAGAATACATTACCATGTTAATACATTATTTCTGTTCCGTTTAGATTAATCGTGATAGGATAGCATACATTATTTCAAGTCGTGTAACCATAATCTTACAGTCTAATCGCCGACCATATATGTACGTAGTCAAAATTGTAGTTATAATGAGTTTCTGACAAAAGATCAATTTTGGTACACCCTTTATTGCCGACTGTACTATTTTTCCACAGTCATCAACTACTCGTTGAGACGAATCACAAAAAACAATACTAAAGTTTTCAATCATCAATGCAAATATAAAAAATGTAACAAAAAGCATCCCGAGATAACTGAATAATACGTACCTACGGGTATTTTTTTAAGTTACACGTAAATAACTCATTGGATATTTTGTTTACTTTATTACTTTTCAGTATCGTAAACTGGTGTGACTATAAAAAAAACGGGGCCACTTTGATAGATTAAATACACTAATATAATCGTCACTAAGTATTTCTAATTTGATTCAGTTCAGTAAATAGTTAGGAAATATACCAAGGTATAACACCGACCCAGGTTAACCAAATAAAAACTAGAAATACGGATTAAAAACTTGATTTTAAAAATCGCCCCTGAATTTGAAAGTATATAAGTATAACCCCGGTTTACCATATTATATAAATATTTAATGCTCATTATATCCAACACTGCTTAAGTCGTCATTTCCCGGTGACGGATATCTCCGGGCATATAACAAGACAATGCTACCTGTAGTGTCCGGTCAATAAGTAATATTACTATTTACCTAGGAGTCACTGGTACATCTATAAACTCTATTTAATATTTTAAATAATTATATCGGCTCCTTGCCACCATCGGTCACACACTTCACCGCTTCACCCGCTCATAGACACTGGTGTCCGCGCGTCTAGAGTCGTGCCGTGTGCGTAGAAGACGACAGATATATGCTTCTCTTTCTCGCATACACTACCTATTGCTTATTTTTTTCGACGGGAGAGAACGGGTTGTAATTTCGACTATTTTATAATGATATTAGCAACATTTAAATAGGATTTTTGTTGAACAGTTTAATCGTTGTCGCAGGCTTAGCGGCGTGTCTATATTACCATTTCTACTTGATATCCCGCGGTGTGTACAACACCAACAGTGCAAGTAAAATAAAAGCTTGTAATTATAATACAACCTAAACACAAGATATTTCATTTTCCTTCGAGGCATTTTTAACTCCATTACATTATATTTAATCTGAACTTTACAGTAAAATCAATTTTAAAAGTAACGCCTTTCTCCTAGTATTGTGGTACCAATTTGTGAGTTTATGTGTATTGCGCATATATAATCGTCGAAACATACTGGAGGGTCATTCAGTTTTGGGTTTTACTCTACTTGACTTTATATTGGACATAAAATACTTAAATACATTAAGGGTCGGTTGCACCGACATACGATCACAGGCCGGTCATCGTCAAATATGGCGCCGGTAGCTGTCATCCCATAGAAACTTGTCAAATTTTCCAAACATTACATACGGTTTGGTGCAACCCACCCTAACTTGAACCCTAACTTAAAGATCATTGATCACACTAGACAGGCTAGCTAATGGCTTCGTTTTTCTTGCAACAGTAAACTGGATATAAGCACTTCCACCAACAAAGAGTCTATTGGTTAAAGAATTCCATTGGAACTAATTTCTTACACTGGCTGGTTTAGGTTAATGTTATGTTGAATATTAAATAATAAACGACAAAAAATAACCAAAACGATTCATTGTCAAGAGTGGAACATTACTAACAATGTATATAATAAAAAAAACGGTAGAGAAATGAAACTATTTCGCCATAAAACATTTCAAAATTAACATCAGAACTGACAGGTAAATAAGTTAAAATGTCATTTAGTTTGTTGCTATATAAAACAGAATAATAGCCCTCTTGACAATGGTCACATATTTTTGTCGGATATATATCCAGTTTACTGCTACGAGTTACTTTTCGACGACAACGACATATATTTATCAGGGATCGGATACCGGTATTTTCTCCATAGAAAAATACCGGTATTATTACGGACACCGGTTCATTATTTCGTTTTTAATGGGACAATCTAATAATACGACGTTGTTACCTAAATTCATGATTCAGCCCTACGTAAAGAGCAAAAAATAATCCAAAATATTGGGCTAATTCAGGGTTTTTTTTAAATACCGGTATCGGTCCCTGATATTTATACGCGCGTCATTGGTTCAACGCCAATGATGGATATATGGCCCGTCACGGCGTGCAGTTGAGTGCGATACCAACTACATGCAATTCTATAGGGTTCAACTTCGCGTTTGACATTTCCATGTCATGGCGTGTGAGTGAAAGCGCTTGTATTTGTCAAAGCGCTGAAAAGATTAAACGGAGTCACTACGGAGTCCGCAGTAGAAATCCTGCGGGACGGATTTGGCGAATGACCAAATCTGTGAGATCAAGGCACACTAATATTGAGGTTATCGTAACTGAATGAGATGTTAATTGTTAAATGGAGGCTCCGTTTTTGCGCAAGTATATTTGCAATTTTGCACACATAAAATGCTATGGTGTAATTTTGAAACAAAGCCAAACGTCGTGGGCAGCCGTCTAAAGCGGATGAACTTTTGTTAAACTCAATTCCAACGGAGTTATTCTCTTTTCTACATTCAATGATGTGCCAGGAACTAATAAACATTTGTAAATAATGACAACATTGTTTTATAATTCATTCGTAAATAATTTCGTTAGATATGGCACTAGTCGGTAGGAACTTCGAAATGGAAACAAAAGAGTTCGGAACATAGTTATACTCTGAAAATGATGCCAAATAGTCTCTCTTATATTAATTTCTAAGCATGTAATGTGGTGATCAGTAACAATACCAGACTTTTCGAGTATAGGCCGTGGTAAGAATGAGGCACCCGAATCGGTTAGCTGCCAACAAGAATGCAATCCTTAAATCAATAATGGTTTGGCAAAGGGTTAGTGATTCCCTTTTAGTCGCCCACAAACTACGGTGTCTGCTTACCATCAAGCAGACCGTATGCTTGTTTGATACCCTCGAAGTGTGAAGAAAACACACTTACCTATTTCGTTCACTTTATGATCAATTCTGCACGTTTTCTTTTCGTTCCGTCTCCGGAGAAACGCAGCCTTACACCACGCTGGCTTGAAAATGTAACATTAGGTAGATACCATATAATAATATAATGTAACATTGGGTCCACGCGGCAGCCCTGGACGTAAATTAAAGAATAACACTACAGCTTTTTGTTGATCTACCCCAGAAATTCAAACGCGGATAAAAACCAGTGCATCGTGTATAAACGGGACGGGACAACAGTGTGTTTGCAGCGCACTTGTTTTACACGCTGGTGGAGTTTCGTAGATGATGGTCGATCAGAAATAAACATTTTGTGTTTCAATTTATATCAATAAGCGAAATAATGATATAACCAGTAGCAGTAAGGTACAACTTTCAACCACGGCTGTTATTCACGAACTGATTCGTCCTCACCGGTTACCTCATCCCTTACCCGTTTTTATAAATGGAAACTGTCTAAAAGTGAAGAACGAAATTTGACTGTTTCCATGTAAAAACGGGTGAGCTGTGAGGCTGGGCTGTTATTCACAAACCGACTAGTCCTCACCTGTCACCTCACCCCTCACCCGTTTTCATACGGAAACTGTCAAAAACTGTGTGACTGTGAGGTCGGTGTTTAGTGAATCGTATAGCAGGATAGTGGGCAGGCCTGTTCCTCTTCCTCCTTCGATTAAACTCGGCTGTGGCGGCGAGCGCGTGAGCACAGGGGCTATTACTCCGTATTTTAAAATCCGAACTTCGCATCGTGCCGTCCGTCTCACTCATACAGTGAATAACACGAGAGTGAAAGGGACGGCATGATACGATGTTCGGAGTACAGGCTCAGGGTTAGACATCGGCTTGCTTAGACGGAAAACCTTCTGTAAATACTATTCTGCGTAGTGTGTTCGAACCCCGGTTCGTACTACTAGGTTGTACAATAAAGCTTATGTACGAAATACTATTTGATATTTAGAGTGTGGCAAATGAAAGATGAGAATGAGAAATGGCGGCAAATACAAAAATTCTGTGTGGGGTATCCCTGACGTGTAACGCGAAAAGCAGTCTTGACACTTGTAATATATTTAAAATTCAAAACGGTTTTTTTAATTTACCTATACATAGTAGATAAAAACTAATATTATAAACTATCTGTGCCCTGCTACTTCTTCCGCATGACACATGTGAACTTGACCGATTTATGAGTTAAAAAGTACTCTAAATGTTGATCCATGTTATAATCGATCACCATATTAAATTTCATGTCAAATAAAAATATTTAAGTTAACCTGGCGTAATTCTATTATACTCGTATTAGATAATGAGTAGCGACGAGTACATAAGATAAGTATCAAAAATGATATTTCATAGAACAATGACGATTGACAATTCAGGTTGTGTTTCTAATAAAAAGTTCAAAAACTGATTCTCATTTTTCAATAGCCTTTCTTGGAGGAAACATCTGAAGAAACCAGTCTAATTCGAATAATGTCACTTCCTCCTTCTAATTCCATTGTTGTATGAGTGAACTGTACTTCTTAGTTTGACCTAGCCAACCATATCAGAGCTTACAAATCATATTATGGCAAATCCACATAGAATCGGGCGCGTCCAACACTTTTATACCATGGGGATGCGAATTGTCGAGTCAGATTGAATCCAGGTCAAAAAAAAAATCAATAAATGTATTTGAAACCAAGTTGGTGGATAGATGTTGTCAATATAAATAGAAATCTGATAGCCTTACTCACGCGACACTTTAAAACATTGTGGCATTAGATTTTTATCGACTGGATATAGTGCTTTTCAATTGCAAATGCATGACTGGATCTAGAAAAAAATTAAACCTTACAATCTTATTCGCAGTTTGGCAAAACTGGAATAAGGACAGGTAAGTTAACATATTTAAAAAAAAGTTTTTTACACTTCTTATTAGGCTACTTTTCTCAAGTTCTCAAAGATAACAAGTGCCTTAATATTCCGTGATTCAAACAAAGCAGTCTGGCTTTGTCTTACTTGAAAAACTTTACGAGAAAACAAAGCTAAGAATAGTGCAGACTGCAGACCTCCGACGAAGATTCTTTATATAAATTGAATTCCTTTGGACACTGGGATACCTAGCTGCTTTAATATAGTGTGTACACAGGTGTTTCTAAAGTATTTTCTAAGGCCTTTTTAAGATGTAATTTAGCAGTTTTTACCTCTTCTAGGGGGTAGTTGTATTTGACGGTTCAATTTATTGCTTTTACAACTGCTTTGATCGCTATTTGAGATGAAAATGCGTTTAAGATCTTAATTCAAACTACTAAAAGGGTTTTATTTCCTGATGGTCAAATAAAATAATTGCTTATTTCCTCTATTCAAAACGAATGCCTGTAGATTAGTGCTCTTCCACAGCATTTATTAATGGTGCGGTAACATTAAATACTTAAGCATTTGACCGTGCGGGATCAATCCCTTTACCATGAGTTTGCATGACCGTACTCGCTAGCGACTGCGTAAAAAATTGTATAGGCAAAAGTACATCGCCTCTGGCGGTTACGCAATAAGACTAAGAATCGGCATACTAAATAGTTTACGCAGTCGCTAGCGAGTATCGTCATGCAAACTCATGGTAAGGGCACAAGTGTCAACTGTCACTATAGCCGTGAAGCAAGGATTCTGTACCGACTCGGCTATTTCAATGAGTGCTTCCTGATTGGCACAGGATGCGTATATGCGAGACGGTGCTGCAGCAGTACTGTCGCACCGTCCCGCTTCTACGGAATATAATACTACTGCGGAAATGTGATACTTACAGTATACCGATAAGTAGGGTCTAGGTGATGTAAGTATGCCGATAAAGTACAAAATACCGCACACAAGTATATACCGCCAAATTAGGAAGTAGTGTACAGTCCAAATCGAGGGGTGAGTGGTCAAACCCGATAAGTCGTATAAGAGGTTTTTTTGAAAATAGAACTCTGCGTAATGGATGTTAAGTTCTTATTTCAAAAAACATTTATCTCGATTTATCGGGTTTGACCACTCACCCCTCGAAATTGTTTTGATTTTCTTTGATACTTGACTCTTGAGTATAAAGCGCATAATAAATACCAATCCACTTCTGACATTGACACACCTTGGTTACACTTTCCAATGATCAATTAGCTAAGTGCCTATAAATGATTAATAATTTAAAAGAAATTGAGGTCGACAAAATTTCTTATTTTATGAAAGCGGGTGGCTTTCCGTGATTTATGGCCGGAGCCGGCGATGTCGAAGTTGGGTATCGTAACTTTAATACAAAAAAAAGTTTTTTTAGCCAATAAATATTGCTAGGGTAAGATTAAAACTGGCTGGACATTACTTTCGATGCTCAACAATTTGCCGCCATTTTACCTTAGATCAGTTCATTGAACTTGATGAAAAGGCGTGCAACTAGTTAATGGTTATGGGAAATAACGTAAGCTGTAGGTTAGCGGTAAGTTTGGTTTAAAATAGCCTTACATTACACACAGCCACTTAGTGGTCAATCAGCGTTAGCTATATCTAACTTAGTCTTAACTTAACTCTTTTTCAAATTATTTTGTTAAATTGTTTTTGATTAGTAGTATTTAATGTTGTAATGATCAATTGGTGGTAACGATTAGCGAGATGACGGTTCATTTTTTCTTTGTATTTGTTATCTGTATCAAATAATTAGTTTTAAAGTATTTTCATTGATATTAAACTCAGATTGACTTTCATTAACAAAGCGGTAGTTGCTTTTTTATGTTATAGGTGGCAAACGAGCACACGGATCGCCTGATGGTAAGCAATGATTTGTTTAATGTAAGTCAATCTGATGAATGATATGAATGAAATGAAAACATTTTAAAACGAATTATTAATATGAGTTCGATATTTTATTACATTGCACAAAAGAAACATTATCGTACAAAATGCGGACTTAATGTCGTATGGCATGCTCTACCAGTCAAACTTAAGGCGAAGCAGAAAAAAATGTTGGTGATGCAACTAACAACTAAAGAAACTCAATATTAATTACATTTATTCCTTGCCCGGTCAACGGCTTCAGAGGCATTAGCGGCAGTAATGAATAATTGCGTTAGAAATAACAATAGAAATTCTTGGCATGACCTCCTCACATTTCCGTTTAAAATTATCCATGTTTCGGACAAATCCAACAGTAATATATTCCTAACGCAAGAAAAAACATTTTAAATCCGTCAATACCTATTTGGGTCATTGTCAGCTATAGGTTCGCGTCTTTTCCGTGGACACATCAAAAGTTAAGAGCCAAAAAAAATAATTTTGGATTGGTCTAGTAACCCGCGTAAACGGGGTTTCCGTAACTATAAATTCATGTAATAAAAACGTAACTGACGTGTACATAAGCCTTTAACTATTAACCACCGGGTGGACAACTTTTGTTTTTACAACTGACAATGACCCATTTACACCCCTTTGTCCTACCTACCAGCAACTACAAAACGTGCGGGGGCGGCGGCGGACGCCCGGGAACGCCTCAACGTCTCAAAATAAGTTTGCTTTTGGCGTCGAGACACTAGGTCCTTGGGGTAAAGGTGGGCTGGAACCCACAGGGAACTCAGCAAAAGAATGAGAGAGGCCACAGGCGACTCCCGCGCAGGCAGCTTTCTCGCGCAAAGAATCGCAATCGCAGGTCAACGCGGAAATGCTGCCTGCTTGATGGGTACCCTGCCAAGAGGCCCAGCCCTTTTATTTTGTTTATTTTTTAGTTTAAGGTTTAGTTCTAGTTATTTTAATTTAATGGTAATGTTAGCATTGTAACTTTTAAGTACCTATCTGTTTTTTAAGTTTTCTCATAATAAACTTTTTCACATTTACTCCTTTATTATTATATTGATATTATGATAATGTTTGCATTTTTCTGTTCTTTAAGATGTAGACTATTTTCGATTTTACCAATTTCTTTTAAGAGATGTAGGTAAGTATATAAATAGCGGTTTAATAAGGATTTTATTGCGGAAAATTTCTGCTACCCAAAATCGGGTAGGTTATTCAACTCATCAAGGAGAAAACCCACGTCATGGATGAGTTTCCTCGCTGACATGGGTTCTCAATGGCTCTTTCAACTCATTTAATTCACAAATTCATTATACATTAATTATCCACGTAGCCATAAAATAATTATTAGTTACTAGCCCAGGCTGCTTAAAAGATTAACTCCGTTATTCAAAATAGGGTATCTATTGTTAAACATTTACTTATGAATGTTTTGAATCATAGTTTTATTGTTGATACAATTGAAATTGTGTGGTGTATTTTCTGTCTATGTGTACGGTCTTATGACGGTAATTTTATTGTATTGTATTAGCGGATAGGCCGGAAATCAAACACAGTGTGCCTGTAGGTGTACCCTTCTGCGACCACCGAATCTTTCCTGGATGTACCCATCTTTCTACCCGTTTATGGATTAAAAGTAATAAGTTTTGACTACGCATATCAGAATATCATTGAATTCAATCCGTTCAAAAATTCAACGGGCGAAGGTGGGATAGTGTTCTTTATTTTTAGAAATCTACAAAAAACGAGATGAATTATTATTCTTATGTATAATTAAATATTAATTATGTTTCTTAGACTTAAACCTGTACCATTTCATTATTATCCAATATTTCATTTTTAGGGTTAAGTACTAAAATGGTAAAAAAGGAACCCATATGGTATCACTTTGTCTGTCTGTCTGTCAGTCTGTTGATTCATTCTCGATTTATGACGGAAAATGTAAAAAAAATACCGCCCCCCCCTTATCCCCGAAGTTTACCAAGGAAAAAATATGAAATTATTACATTATATTGATATCAATGTATATTTTACAAAAAAAATATTACTATAGCTCTATCTACTTTTTCTTTTGATGACGCTGTATTGTTCAATTTCTACATCATGTGTTTCATCATCATGTGTGTGGTTGAGATTTTCCTGAATTAATATGGTTGGAACCGGTACACATCTGGTGCGCGAGTCAGACTCACACTTGACCGGTTTTTTCTTTTGTGCCCTCTTATTACTCATTATATGCGTGATGAATATATTTGCTTATTTTATAAATATTAATGTATATAATTTAATCACAAAATTAGGTTCGGTTCGCGCACATGCACCGCGCCCGCTCGGCCGCCGAGCCTCACCAGAAGCACACACGTACTACTTTATTATACGTAAGTATACAATTTGTGTTTATTTTAAAGTAGGACCAAAGAGTATAATAGTAGGACTACGATACCTCGCTGTATAGATAGTGTCTCGGGAAGAGATGGTGCGCTGCGCGGGCCCCCCGCGCCCGCTCCGCCCGCGCGCTGCATCACCCCCCCCAGTAGCTCGGCTGCCTCGAACGGATTTCGCCTAATGCGTAGAAATATTTGGTATATTCTTTTATGGTCCACAGAGTACAGATTTAGCTCAGCAGCATGATGCTGCAAGTTTTGACAGTGCTAATAAGTTGTCATGGATCATATTCCGTGGTATTCCCCCATAAGGTGGACTGATTTCCTGGTAAAGGTCGCGAGAGTCCATGGTGGAGGACTGGTCATTCAAGTCCAGCAGTGGACATATGGCTCCCTCAAAAGAAGAAGATACCCATCGGACGGTATACTTATAGCAAGCTTACCGTTAAGATGAATATTATTCCAGAATTTTGGCGGTAACTTTAGATTGGAACGCACCACTTATATAATTCATTAAATATCGTAAACCCGGCGCACCGACCTTAGCGCTAACTTTGACGGTCCATCAGAATAATTACCTCTTTATTAATGTGCTATTTCCTTAGGGATAAAACTAGGTACTTTGTTATTTACCCGACCCAAATTAATTATAGTATTGTTGGAATTCACATTACAAACAATAGGTAAATATTTGTCGCTGAGATAAAGCAACCGAAATGTAATTTTCAAGTTGATATTTTTAACGTTATTGGCCCTTAGTCTGTATCGACCCTTTGTAACAAGGGTTGTTTTGGCTGTTAACGAATGGGGTACTTAAAGAGAACATTTCCTTTATTGTGTCGGTTTTCGCTCGGTGCTTGGAACGTTGAATTCGGACAGAGACGAAAACTGAATTCAGGTTTACATCAGCTGGAATTGGAATACGACTATTGAATAGACGTAATTTCCGCCGTTACGTAACAATGGAATTTTGGAGTTTACTTTTAAGTTGGTTGGTGGTTGGTGGTTAAGTTGGTTTTCATATACGTACGAAATGTATGGCTACAAAATCAAACAGCTCTCAGCCGAGAGTACTCTCGGCTACATGGTAACACTTGCGGCATGCATATTCGTATAATGTAGTTATGTACCGTACAGGCCCGTAACTTCGCCTGGGTTTTGGCACTTTTTTGCAAATTTCTCACAAATTAACACCCTTTTTTTTGCTTGTTAAGATCAAAAACAAATTAATCTAAAAGGGACTTTAGTTTGCCGTAATTTAAGGTCTAAAATTCGCTAAAGAATGACTACAATTGGACTCCAAAGGTGGTAGGCGAAGTATAGGTAAGATGCCCTGTCTTCGCCTACATACTGCCGGAGCGTAAATTAAAGATAAAATTTGAAGTTGCCTCCAGCTATCTTATTTATTTTTAACGTGTATTTCGAATTTGAACCTTAACTATTCCCAAATAGTCATATTTTAAAAAAAACGATGGTAGGCGAAGTCAGGTGACGATCTGAAGTTAGTTTCATACATTTACTGTACTTTCGATAGGGTTGTCAAATATCACGTCATCTTACTCGACAACCAAAAAGAAAGGGTAATGGTTTATGACTAGTAAAAAATACTTGTTTTAAAATTATGAAATTATTTCAAACAAGTTGTAATAATTTACTACTCAAAAATTAATAAGCACAAACAAATATAAATGTATATAAATATACACCATATACAGATGTTACACAAATATAAAAACTGGGTAGTCAATAAATTATGAGTCATTGGAGAGCCACAACCTCCAACATATATAAAACACATGATATATAACATAATAATAATAATAAAAGCAACTCAAACCAGTTCACCCGTTTCAGAGCTATGGTGCCCCAGACAAACATACATAGCGGTCAAACTTGTATAAGACCCCATTTAAGCGTCGAGGGATGAATTATCCTTACTACTAAATGAGAAATTTTAAATAAATCACACACTTGGATTGACAACCCTAGGGGTAGGCGAAGTGTAGCTACAAGATGGCCGGAACATCACCTCAATTACATTTTAATCGATTGCGACGTATACACATAACTTACGTAAACAATAATAACACCATAAGAAAGAGCATTTGTTGTACATTATAATACAAGAAAAAGCTCACCTTTATCTCTTCTTTTGCACTTACTATCGTTAAGTTCCGCCGAGGTAAAACCGAACACGTGCTTTCATTTGAACGAAAAAACCGCGCTGATCGCAAACGGCGTTAAGTTAGCCACAATTGATGCGAGAATATTGCCATGCATAAAAAACACTTTCTATTTAGTAGTTTTATGTGGAGCCTGCCCTAAAAACTAGGCGTGAATTTCAACTTTCATAAAAATAGGCGAAGACAGGTATCCCAGGCGAAGATACGGAGTTCGACGGTACCTACTGTATTTTTGTACAATTTTTTTTTGACGTAATGAGATGCATTTAGAAATCCAAAATGGCGGACATTTATTTTTCTTAAAAATCGATATGGGTATCATCTTTGTGGTCACGAGTAGGGTAGCGGTGAGTCACCGGTGGGTATACTCCCTACGGACGTGGTGCAACTGCGACGCCCCTTTGTCAAGTGAGTGGGAAACTTGACTGTTAGACGTTCTCAGGTCGCCCGAAGGCCTCTTACTTGGCTTAACGACTGCTGCCATAGACCGCAGCCGGGATTAACGGCTTAAAGTGCCTTCCAAAGCACGAGAGCGTTCAGTTAGTAACCACTCAAAGCGGTCGCCCATCCAAAAACTGACCCCGCCGACGTTGCTAACCTTGTATACCGCACGCGGCACGCGAGCGCCGCTGGACCACGAGCGCTCATAAATCCAAAGGTTAACAAAATAGTATTTTAAGTAAGTATGTGTACTATACAAAGCGCGTTGCGTTTAAACTGTTATGATTTGTTTCTGAAATAAACACCTAATGTGATCTGCGTTTATTTCATTAAAGGGGATGCCTCGATTCGGTCAGCCATGGCCCCCGTGACAGAGACACGCTTATGTCTTTCGCGCACGATAAAACGGGATGCAACACTCTTCGGGAATGCCTTTTTTTGATAAATGTCGTTAAATGTCTGTCTTTGTGCAGTTTTATTAAATTTCCTCTTGACAGACTTTAGACGATGTAAAATATCATCATTTTAACTTAATTGTGCCGTTTAATAAAGCGTTCCTCCCTATTTCATCCCTTCGAGAGACGATTTTCGGGATAAACAGTACCTATATGCTAATCCAGGCTATGAACTCGTATATCAAGTTTCATCATAATCCGTGCAGCCGTGTTTGCGTAACTGAGTAACAAACATCCTAACTTTCGCATTTATAATATTACCAGGATCTCTGCACGAGTTCCTTTACTTTAAAACAAGACGCTGTTTGACTTAACGCCTGCTTGCCTGCGCGCAAAGTTTATATAGAAAGTAACATATTCAACGAATACAACTTTGACTGATAAGTTAGACTTGTTGTTTATCTTAATTAAGGGACTTAATAAGACGAATTTAACCTATATTATAATTTTTACTTGTAGAAATGCACATTTGTGTACATTATAAATATATGTACGTTACCAAAGCGACAAAAATATCTGTACGCTTTTGTTATTAAGGCCATGTTCGCATATTTTTTACTTAGTTCGGATCAATATTTTAGATGTAGAGTGTATATAATATATAGATTTGATTTATTCTACTTCGTAACGTACCAAGTCTCAGATAAATCTTTATGATTTATCTGATGTATTCTCGTAAAAGCACACAAAAACTCAAGGGAATAAAAGCTTGAATAGAATTATTCAATTATTCAAAATATTTGAATCCCCTTTTAGCAATATAAATAGCACCTGGAATCTAAAACAAATGAAATAAACTCGAAAATTTAACCAGCAATTTTAATTAATTCCAACGCCAAGCTGTACCTAAGTTGAATAAGCGGGGTAGGTTAAACAAAACATTAATTACGTCGGACGTTGAATCAAAAAGACAATAATAATTGAAAAGGGAAATCAAATCCGTGTTCAACTGGCACTAATTTAACTGAAAATTAAAAGGTGTCCCTTTGCAGTAACGCATCAAAATATTGATGTTATTGAAAAACACAAATAGTATCCGCGACCGTTTTTTTACCGGGTACAGTTAGTCAGCCAACCAATCTGATTTCTAGGCCACTTCGTACCTAGTCACAGTGAAAATCAATATGAAACCCTCTAGAGATCTCATATTATAATTGTTCCTGAGTCTTGGATGTTCTCTATGTTATTAAGTATCTATTTATCTATATAGGTATGTATATCGTCGCTTGGTACCCATAGTACAAGCTTTGCTTAGTTTGGGACTAGGTTGATTTGTGTAAGATTGTCCAAAAATATTTATTTACTTTATTTTTTTTTAATAATGTCACTGCGACAAGGTACGAAGTGGCCCAGAAATTAAATTGGTTGAGCGTACCGAACGAGACCATTCGCAATATTTTTTGACTCTTGGTACATACTAATAATAAACCTTGAAAATCTGTACCTATGCTTGCATTGACAATTTTCTCTCCCCTCATTATTTCACAACAATTTTTAATACAAGCGGAACTTTCTATACAAATAAACATTCTAGAACCTTCAAGAAACTTCATAGTTTAAAATCAGAATTTATAAGTAACAGACAAATAAAGCAAGATTCTGAGAGCCGGTGTAATTGTGTTATAAGTTCAGTATGAAGCAAGTGTAGGAGTAGACGACGGCCTCCTTAGAATTAACACATATTTCAAAATTACGGAGTTTTACCAACCCCCGTATTCATAAACGTCTATCAAACCTATATTAGTTAATTAGCCGCTAAAGTTCGTTTGTCCTTATCTGTCACTTTGACACACGTGCTTGTGAGACAGTGACAACAGACATTTTAGTTAGTAGAGGTTTGTTAAGTTTTATGAATAAGGGAGTAAGTATTTATATGTACAGAGTCAACAGTAGGTTTAGTGCGAGTTTTATTGACTTTTCCGTTGAAGGATTGATATACACGCTGCCCGGAGTTAGAGCTATCAACTATACCACCATATATACTTTAATACATAAATTTGGAGAAATTATGTTTCTTCAAGCTTGGTCTAGTTTTGAAATATTTGACGTGAACTTGCGCTAGTGATTTAAATGCAGTCATGTGTTTGAGAGCGAGGCGGCATCAACTTAATGCAAGATCTCAATCAAAACCCATGAGGCGGGGACGTCCACCGCGCGATCGCGACAACACAGACACATATAGTCCCTATTCGTCCCGGTACCGCCGCATATCGGATAGAGTCAGTCCGACCCAGGTGGAGCCTAGCTGAGTTTCTTGCTGGACTCTTCTCAGCTAGGCTAGGTTTAGTGAATCAGCGATAAAAATCCAGTATTCCAGTGTTTAAACCGGAGTCACATATTGGGGTCGGACAGTGACACAGTGGACAGTGGTCAACTACACACTCCTATCTCTTTATAGGACCCGCAGGCGAATCACGTAACTTTATGTACTAACGGTAGATAGATTTTACTGTCAACTTTGAAGTATAAATGTATGAGATGACAATTAAAATTTGACATTAAAATCTATCTAGCGGTAGTACAAAAGTTACGTGATTACCCCGCAGGTCTATTAAGCCACAGTAAGGTTCAAAAAGAACCCAATAAGTCAATATTTAGTTCTGCAATGAAATGGAGCCGGTGTGTGCATGCAATAAAAAATACATGGGCTATGTACTATTTATATTTTACATTGTTATGTTAGGTTCATTATTTTTCAACACACCTCTTTGATAACTATCCATAATTGCGTACTATTCTGGATAAAATCAGGGATCGGATACCGGTATTTTCTCCATAGAAAAATACCGGTATTATTACGGTCGCCGGTTCATTATTTCATTTTTAATGGGACAATCTAATAATACGACGTTGTTACCTAAATACATGATTCAGCCCTAAGTAAAAAGCAAAAAATAATCCAAAATATTGGGCTAATTCAGGGTTTTTTAAAAATACCGGTGTCGGTCCCTGGATAAAATCACTTAAAAACCACCTCACCCCACCTTTTTACTAATCAATAAGTGCGGTGCGTGACATTGTTATCCATGGTATTTGCAGATGATAGTTTTATTGCTTCTAATTGCAAGATAATTAACCATAAAAATTCGGCTGGTTCATTTATTCCTTCCAAGTTGACAATAAGCTTTCGTCTCCCGGCAAAAAAAATCAATAAGTAGTATTTTTTCGTAATGAGCCCTGGGATCCCAGGGACTGGTAGAAGACGGGACATGTATACAGTCGGGTGTGTATCGACACACGAGACACGATATAAAAAAAATCACCTCTATTCGACACGTTACAAAAAATATGATTAAGTTATCCTTACGACCTTATCCATAGTGTTTAAAGTGGATACATCAATTTTTTAGTTGAATGTACTATTAACTTATGACATATTCTGATTGTCTATTAAGGATAATCGAGTACTTCAAGATGAGAAGATGTGTTCACATTATGTAAAATCTATGCGGTAAAGATAAAGATTAGACCGGTTTTCGGGGACTACCGTCGTCGTGTGCCGAGCGACGCGATTCTACAAGTAAGTAAGCTATAGGTACGGTTAGTTTATAAGTCAACACGAGAACACATGTTCGCATTATACAAAAGCCATTCGCTAAAGATTAACGATCAGACCGGTTTTTGGGGACTCTACCGTCGTCGCGTGCCGAGTGGGACGATTCTGCAAGCAAGTAAGCAATAAGCACGGTCTATTTACGAACTCTCTAACATTAAAAAACATCTAGAGCGCTAGCTATATGTAAGCAATTTTGTTAAATCTCATTAAACGTTAGAATAAGCCTTCTATAAATTGAAATAACTTGTTATAAAATTAGTTGAACTTTGAAGGGCTTAACCTTCTTATCAAACTAGTAATAATAAACAGTGATTTACGATAGCGATGTGTGACGTATGTGAATAATTCTTAGATATTTCAAAATAATTTCTCTTATTACTTACGTATTCGAATATGATCAAACATACACTATCAATGATTCCATATTGACAAGTAAATACATTTTATTTCAGAATTAATGTGTTTGTTGCTTATTAATTATCTAATAAAGTTCTAGTTTAGTTGTAGGTCGTACTATAATATCTAAACAGTCGTCTGCGAAAAGTAATAATAAAAATATAAAAAACCCATTACTATCGTTTAAGTTTTTTGAACTATCTTATATCGCAGATGCTTATTCATATTAACATTAATTTAATAAATGAAGTGGGACAAAAAACTGTTCGCTATCAATTCGCTGATTTTACAAGTTAATTGGTTATCAACATAAGTAGATTTTACAAGTTAATTATATTTTATACGTATTGCAGAATAACCTCATTTGGTTACCAACATGAATACTATATTAATATTAACAAAGCTGAAGGCCGGCGTTATTATTCATTTGTCTTCCGCTATTAGCGCGGACGAGTCGTGACCATGTTTAAAGTTATCTTCTTATTCACAACCTTGTGGGTCATTGACATTAACCTCGGTGTTCCCATCGACTATTTTCCCATATTCTCTAATAATCCTGATGCCATACTATTTGAGGGACCGACTAATTCAGAGTCTGGATCGCTAATCGAAATAAGATTCGGTGAAATTAGTAACCATACTAATGAAATTAACAACAGCACTGAAAAAAGTGAAACCAACGACGACAACAGTGATAGTGGTGAAAACAGTGTAGAATATGAAGTGAATAGTGAAATCTCTGAATGTAAAAGCGTGGATGAAAGTGAAGTTACCGATGAAATAAGGTGTCCAACTGGAACTGTGCTGGTTGGTGACACTTGCTTTCCTGATGATTAAATGACTATGATGATCTATATGTGTCATTAGATCAGAACGGTTTTTCAAAAATAAAACTGAGTTGAAATGAAACCTCATCCTGGTTTCAAATGAAATATAAATGAGCAACGAATGAAATTAACGACAACACTTTTTAATGCCTTATATACTCGTATGCAAGAAACATAAAAATTAGACATGTGATGATAATTAATTATGAAAATAATAATTATTGGTCGTGTAAGTGTAACATTTTTTTACAAATTGTACAAAACTTATGTAACTAATAGCTAACTTTAGATAAGTAAACATATATTATATATTAGCCAAACGGCGTCCATACTTCTTAAATAGCCTGCCCGAAGACATTCGACACGAGCCAAACAAGGCTAAATTCAAGAAAGCCCTTAAAAAGTATTTACTGCAGACACTTAAGTGATAGTAACTCAAGTGTTGAGCTTGTTTACACGACTTACGCACGAGTTTTATATTATAATAGTTAGTAAGTTTATTTGTATTATATGGAGACTCGTACCTGCAAGCAAACTCTTAAAACAGTTTTGCAGGAAAATGCATATAGTTTAAGTGTTTTGTACTTTTATTACTAAAATAAATAATAAAAATACTTATGTTACACACTGGAATGAGTTAACTCTTAAGAAGAATCAGAACATACTTGTAAATATAAAAATGAAAATATACAAGAATATTGGGAATACGCTGGATGAAAAAAAAATCTAGCCATTCGAACCAGTTTTTAGAAACGGTCAAATTTTTGTATGCGACCAACTACAATAGACATGATGCCAAAAAATCATGTCATATGAACCAGTACTAGATACGATCAAATGTTTGTATGGGATTAACTACAATTAGAGCATCACAAAAGACGAAAATGAGAGGCAAAGAACAGGAGCACTGAAAACGCTCCATACTGCTGGAGGTGTGACGTCACGCCTTCGTAGCCTCCTAGAGTACCGGTGTATGAAAAAAGGGAAAATTGCCGTTTTTTCGTATAGTATGGCGTTTATGTACACAGTTGCCTAACAGTTTCTTTTGTATGGAAGATAAGAATTCTATTGGTAACTTTCAATTTACATTTCGCCAATTTATAAAAAAACAAAATTTGCGAATCTTTATAGTTCCCATATATTTCTATGATTTTAATTAATTTGTTTAATTTACTATTTATAGTGATAATTTGATGGTTTTATATACATATAAATAGCCACACAATGTTATATTTTGTGACTGATATGAGCCATCTAACCTATTGGTCTATGCAATAGTAGAAATTGATCTTTCTATTGAGGTACGAACTGACATTAATGATTCCGTACCTACCTAGAAGGTAAAATCCCTTCTTACACCTCCAAGGTGAAACTTCACCCAACCATGGTTGTTGATGTGACAGGGAAGCTCATCGTGACGTGGCCGGTAGTGTTCCGCTACGATGACACGCAAACATGATGACAGTTCTAGACGAAAGCGCACGCGCTATGGGATAAAATGAGATGCCTTGATCAAAGTTTTTCTAGCTATAGGTACGTAGTATGGACTATTATTTACTCTGTATCCATGTGTTGTATTTTCGTATGCCATAACCTCGAGCATTTAGAATGTAAGTAAAAATAATTCTGATGATGAGGAAACTAGTGAAGAAACGAAGACCGAAAATCTCCATTCAGCAATGGCGTTACAGTTACTTCTAAGGCTGATGTTTTGTTAGGGATTAGCAAACAAAAACCATTAGTGTATGTAAAAAAATATATATAAATATAATTTATGCCAATATGTATGGGTTAACAAGTTACACCTAAGACCGATTTTTTTATAATTGGCGAGTACACCTACATTGTGATGTAATAAGATTTAAATTATCATCATGTGTTTGCAAATCGAGCCGGATCTATATTTGTATGAGCCCAAATAGTATAATCGGCTTTTTGCAAATACACTCAAGACTCCGCTAATAGGTGATTGTCGAGAATAAGGATAGTAAAGTAGGGAACTGGCTAGCGAAATTAAGCCAGCAAAAGCCCGGCTTTAAACATTCTAGAGCGGGTAACACTTTTTACGAGGATTTTATAACTTTGTTACCTTTAATCGTCATAAAATAAGTAATTTTACAATGTTATTCAGACAAATATTTCAATTATTATGTCACTTTCATTATAATGTTTACATGCAATTAGTCAATTTTACTGGTTATTATAACACAATACGAATACACTTTATTGCACTCCTCAACATGGAACACAGTACAGAACATAAGACCTTAAGTAAAGGTCACCAACAGATACGCATACGCAGGTACAGATACCGTGCGTTCGTGTGATTCTTTCAATATTTTTCTATTAAACCGGCAATGTTAATATTTTTTCCCCTCACTAGCTCGGAAAGCCGTCTTTTGTCCTTTAAAACCAGTGAGCAAAAACGCATTTTATCCACTTGTGGGGAAAGTAATTTGACCTTGGAGCGTGTTTAAGTAGCTTTTGACCGATAACAAAACGTAAAACGCTCTTCCTTCGATATTAATTATCATAAAAAATGGTTTGAGAAGTTAATTAAAAAATACCAAATTTAGCTTTATTTAATGATTTTAAGACATAAACCTTAAAATTCCATAAGAAGCATTTTTTTTATAAAGGTGTTGAGTATAATTCTGAACGCACAAGTTTAGTCGATGCGATTTCAAAACGCATCGATCGTCAGAAATGTCAATACTCAATACTCAACACAACATTGTCAACAATTTTTTTAAATTCTCACCGACTCCGACCGACTCGCGTAAAAATAATCAATTTCCAGCGTTTTCTGTTACAATAACATAATAAAAAAATTAGTGATTCTAGCGATGGAGACGATCTAACGCCTGTGGAACTACTGGAAGCTGTCAAAAATTAGTTAATTACAATTTGAAATAATGTTGTACTATGTTGATGACGATTGTAATTTACCTGATAATTATTATAATTTGTACAAATAAAGACTTGTTTTTTTTTGCATGTTGCACTTTCCTCGCTAGTGAGGTGAAAAGTTTTGTGTTACACACGGGTTCAAAGTTGTATTTTACTTCTCGTGTGTTGAAACACTCGCTAAGCTCAGGATTCTATTTTGAACCACTCGCTTCGCTCGTGGTTCAACTATAGAATCCTTTCGCTTGCTCGTGTTTCAATTCCACACTCGCGGGTAAAATACAACTTTGCCCCCTTGTATAACAAATAACTAATGTAGTATGCTGGAAGTATTAGTATTATCATGTATTAATTAAGCTCGTTGCCAAATCCAAACAATGGCTTTGGGTCAATGATTTGTCAACCTCAGATTTGGTTCAAAATGGGTATAAGTATGTGCATGGATAGTTAGAAAAAATAAACACAATAATAATAAATAGAAGCTAAATATAAAAACACATATTTCAATCTTTTTCCAATTCAACAATTGAATTTTATTTGTGTTTTTTTCGTTTTCCATTTACTTTATTATATGAGCGAGGACCAAGATAATTAAGCTAGGTAATGCCTATATACCTAGTAGGTATACAATTCAAAGAGTTGCTGTTTAAGTGGCTCCATGCGCTATTCATATATTTTTGACGAGTTTTAAGGTGATATTGCTACTATATAAACTACTTATAGAAATATTTATGGCACTAACGGTTATCGGTCCTTCAATCCTTTATCTACATTTGCAAGAGTCAAATTATGGAAATAAACCTGACTACTTATTTTTTATGAATTATTCAAACCACAAGCGCTTTATTTTCATGTACATGTATCTGTTCCTTATTGACGTCTCGAACAACGCAATAACTAAATAAAACTGGTTTTTTAGCTTAAAATTGAACTTTGATACCATATCTCGAAGACAGTGAAGTTTGAAGTAAATATGGTATACTATAATATAAATAAAATAAATATTAGAGGACAATCTTACACAAATCGAACTAGCCCCACAGTAAGCTCAAGAAGGCTTGTGTTATGGGTACTAGACGACGATATATTTAATATTTAATAGATATAAATACTTAAATACATAGAAAACATCCAAGACTCAGAAACAAATATTCATGCTTATCACACAAATATTTGCCCTGACCGGGATTCGAACCCAGGACCGTCAGCTTCACAGGCAGGTGCACTACCCACTAGGCTAAACCGGTCGCCATACTATCTCGGTAAACTTCGTTGTTCTTAACACGATAAGCCATAAATATTTAATCACTTGCCTGAACATATTAAGTCACAGGATGGGAATAGGTTTAAAAGGAAGCTCAAGGAGTGGCTGTCAATGAAATGTTTTTATAATTTTAATGAATATTTTAGATGTTTTAATGTTTAAGATTGTATTTAATGTTAATTTATTATTGTACGCCCGAAACGGGCAAACTGTTGGACTTTCTGTACTTTGACATTCGACCTAATTGTACCTACACAGTTTCTGACAATAAATTTATCTTTATCTTTATCAAACACGAGCAAACGGAGAGTTACAGATCGAAGGTCATTGGGAGCTAGGATCCCCTTAAAACATTACCTGTGTTAGCCAGAATCTAGTACTTACGTTATTTTTGTATATCTACACATGTTTTTATTCATAGGTGACTCATAAGATAAAATGTAAACAACATAAGTACAGTCAGCGTCATATACTATGTAGCAGCCAATATGGCCAAATGTGATAATCCATATTGAAAGGGACCTTATGCCGGCACTTACGCCTTTATTACCGCTGTTCCAATACAATAGTGAATAGGTGCAACGTAAGCGCCAGCCGCCATAAGGTCCCTTTCGATGTGGATTATCACAAATAGTTCGGGTACACCATATATTTCGTATGGTGTATTGAACTATTACACCATACAAAATATATTTGTTGCCAAATAGTTCGGTACACCATATATTGTGTATGGTGTATTGAACTATTTGGCTACTTTAGCTGCTGCATACTCTATGACGCTGACTGTATCAACCTAAGTATTTAGTCGATCCAAGTGACCTGTTTGAAAAAGGTGTTCAGCTGAAAATTTGATGTCACGTCTGCATAATATTTGCTGGTTTCAGTTTTTTTTATAGTCGCATGTTTAACAGCAGTATTATTGATATGTACAACCTTATCGTATAGGTAATCAATATTTTTGAGCAAAATGACTGTAAATACCAATGATTGTAAGTAACAATACCGCATAAAGAATATTTTAATCTGAAAGTTTTAAATTATATAATTGTGGTACTGTGTTTTTAATTTTATTAAATAAGTCTAGGTAAAAGAACTGAATAAATTTAATAAACTACTAACTTTTGAATTTTCTTTTACTTACGACCAATTTATAATAATTATTTATTTATTTATTTAATCTTTATTGCACAAAAGAAACCTTATAGTACAAAAGGCGAACTTAATGCCGTACTTATGGCATTTTCTACAAGTCAACCTTAAGGCGAAGCAGAAAAACTCAAAATTAATTACATTTAGTTTTCAAAATTAATTATGTAGGCTGTACGTAATTTTTGTTGTGACACGACTCGCTGGTGAGACTCTAAATGCAAGATTTTAGAGATGGGTAATCTCGACTCCAAGAAGCGATTCAAATCACTAAATCCGGCTCTGCTGTCGGAACCGACTCCGCTTATCGGCTCTTCGATTCCTTTGAATCCCTCAAACCAAATCACTCCGGACTCGCTTGTTTCAATACAAATCCAGTGATTTGGTGGGAAATAAAAGAAAGTAGGCATCCTTTTTGTTCGGACTTGTTTTTAGAATGCGTCGTGCAATATTTCTATTATTATAGATTACTTAATAACATTTAATCAATTTAAAACGATCACTATAATAGATGTTTTTACTTATCGGAAGACAATAAAATAACAGCTCCTAAAATTGTTGAAAGCGGCATCATATCATTCGTAACGGGTTGACATCGGCAATTCGGTTGGCGGCGATAGTTCACGAGGTTCCTCGATTTGAGCCGAACGGCTGGCAAGGTCAAGCCCGCCTCGCTCATCGCCGACTCACCGATTCAAGTCATTCATTCGGCTCTGTACCGAGTCGGAATTAATAAATCCTCGGAGTCGATAAGATTTGAAAGGAATTGATAAGGAAACGGATCCGCTTACGGATTCGACTCATTTAAATCTTCTAGTCCGGATTTACCCTTACCCTTCTCTCCAAGATTTGAATTGATTTTGAAAATGTTCACGAATGCATTCTAGTAGGTACCTATACGAACGTACGTTAGCTACGTTGATAGTAGTAGAAACAATAGCTGTTTTAGCGGCACTCAGTCCGTACCGTTAGCATCAAAACAAAAGTAACGCAAATGAAAAAGTCAAAAGGTCTTAATCCATTATAAACACTGTGATATGCGTTTGTGGTTGGAGAGTGGCCTGGGGAAAATCCAGGGGGAAAGCCCCCACATGACCACGCGGGCAAACACTGGAATACTCAAGAGTTTGCGCTCCGGTGAGATTGGTTTAGCGGATTCAATTAAATCTGAGGTGTGAGTGTAATCGAGCTACAGGGAA
The DNA here is from genome assembly GCA_963556455.1 of Epiblema foenella. Lineage (NCBI taxonomy): Eukaryota > Metazoa > Arthropoda > Insecta > Lepidoptera > Tortricidae > Epiblema > Epiblema foenella. The sequence goes on along the minus strand of OY747107.1, from coordinate 16,077,497 downwards.
TTTTGTCGCTAGTTCTAAACCTAGTCTAGCTGAAAAGAGTCCAGCAAGAAACTCAGCTAGGCCCGACCTGGGTCGGATTGAGTACCCGGTATGCGGCGGTACCGGGACTTTTGTACTCTTCATATATATGCGTAGTTAACTAGTGGTCAGAAAGGTAGTTGGGTTTAACTGGCATGCACAGTATTACATTGTTTCATTGCGCTTGTTGTTGCCGAGCGCAATGTCTTAAACAACAGTTATTTTGATGTTGACTGTATAAAGCTTCAACACAAGATATAGAATATAAACAGATGTGACGTCACATGCCTGCCGGCGTGTGATTCGTTTCGGCGTACGAGTGAGGATAACCTGCGGATTGAGTAAGTAACTATAGTTGTGGAATTTAACATATGCGTACAAAAATATGTATTTGTTTCGGTGTCTGCTTTGCTAGGCATTAGTACTTACCTATATTTATGCATTTTTTAAAGTTTTTCATCAAATGAAACTAACATGAATAATTAGATGCAATATTAGATATAAAAAAAACTAGCGACCCGCCCCGGCTTAACACGGGTAGTCCAGTTTTTAATGGTTTGATTACTACCTTCTATACTACATGTTACTATGAATTAAACTTCTAGTCTCTCCCTTATTACTTATTTCCATACAAACATTCAACCCCCTCTTTTACACTCTCGACGAATTTTCAAAAACGTTGAAATTGATTTTGTAATGATTGGGCTAGAATGAAAAATTTTGGTTTTCTCTCCATTTAAATGTCTCATAATTTTAGAAGTTACTGGCAAAGCAGCTAGCTGACCGGGAATTGAAATGAAGCTAATCATTACCAGCCTTTTGTAGTCCTTTTCACGAACATAAAGACAATTTTTTAAGCCTGTCAAAAATTGTTTTAGGCATAGCATTAACAGGAGGCAATTACAGTGCCCTCGGTCCTGTCAGTCCCGTTTGCCAAAACGCCAATAACACGACGCCGCTAGTAATTGCTAGTTAGTTACCTGCTACAACAATTTCCGAACGTCTGAGATTCCCGTGGAAGCTGTCAGCCTGTAAAGTTATCTACCTGTAATAACCCCGAATTGGTAATTAACTAAATATGGTAATCGGAGAATTCACAAAAGTAGCACTCGGCCATAGGTTTATCTTAAAGATTTATCTTTAATAACACTAAAAATATCAGGGAGCGCTCGTGGCCCAGCGGCGCCCGCGCACCGCGTGCGGTATGCGAGGTTAAGCCACGTGGGCATAGGTCAGTTATTGGATGGGTGACCGCTTTGAGTGGTTATAAACTGAGCGCTCACGTGCTTTGGAAGGCACGTTAAGCCGTTGATCCCGGCTGCTGTCTATGATAACAGTCGTTAAGCCAAGTTAGAAGCATTCGGGCGGCTTGAGAACTTCTAACAGTCAAGTTGCCCACTCACTTGACAAGCCTAATTCCAATAAGGTCTGGTTTCCCCTCGGGTTAGAAGGTCAGATGGCAGTCGCATCCGTAAAAACTAGTGCCTACGCCAAATCTTGGGATTAGGTAGCGGACCCCGGGCATCCTGTAATGCAACTGTACTGGGATAACGCTAGGAGGATGATGATGAACAGTAAAAATACAAAATCGTTTACAAACTAGGAACACTCATAAAATCTTGTTTAAATTAAAAGCCCCATTGTTTGACACCTTCATACCCAATAGTTTATACTTATTGTTCACCTTAACCACTCCCCCCGTTGTCTACCAGTCCTTGGGACCAAAGGGCTCATTACAAAAGAATGCTGCTCTTAATTTTTTTCGCCAGGAGACAATGGCTTACGACATAATGGGGCGCTAAAAAGGGGCTGTAATAAACCGCTAAATAAATCTATCTTGCCATTTCCATACGACTGAAAAACAGTCCTTGAAAGTTGTGAAGAGAACAAAATAAAATAGAAAAGAAATTGTCTACTTTATATAGACAAAGTCACATCTATCTTCCGAGCAAAAAAAATATTAACTGTTTTAACTATCAGGAATTGAAAAAATAAATTATGTACTAAATCTGTGTACAGACTTTTGACACAGGTAGAAAAATAATATTCATACTCAAAATATCTTGATTCAGGAACTATTGGAAAAAAATGGTTATCGGATTGCAATTGAATATGAAACGTATTCAGTGGTAGCATCTGCCTCAACGCTGCGAAATTCAATATGTAGTCTGATCGAAATATCTGTCTTATAAGAAGTGTGAAGTGAAGAATTTCCATTTTATGCGGTTGTCAGAAAATGACGAATAATTCTTTTTTTACTCAAGAATCAAAATCAAAAGCATACATTTATTCTGCAAATAGGCCACAAGGGCACTTTTACATGTCAAAATATTAATTACAATTTAAGAAAGTCTTACTATAATAAGTAACACATTTTTCATGTCAAAATATTAATTTACAGTTCAAGAAGAATAATTTCGAGTTTACAATTATAACAAAATTAATGTCATACAGTGAAGATAAACTTGCAAAGTTATCTATTACAAGTATTACAACATCAGTAAAGTTAGAGATACTGTATAAGGTCTCAAGATTAAACAAGGAGTATAATGAAATTAATATAATATCCCACAGACGTTCATGGTCTCTGAGCGTCAAAATTAAAATTAATTTAATATTGTTAGAGAGTTATGGTCTCTAAGTCACTGATAATAAAAACGAATCCACAACAGGATGATGTCTCTCGTCAATCCCCTATAAAAAGACATTATATTTGAAAGTTCCCGTTCGAAACAATGTGTTTTACACTAAAATTATTATTACAGTGTAAATTACGTGATCCTAGCTTTTGGGAGGCGAGCGTGGAGCCGAAGTACCAAACGAGTACAACATAACCAAGACGTAGAGGCTCTTTCTTAATGAAATCCGATGGGTACTACTCATCATCTCAGGGATGAAATGATATCGGGGACTAGTCTCTACGCTGCCGTAGACCCACCTATGTGGGTTGGAGATGTTTTTTTTATTTAATTAGTTATTGTTGATGTGTCTTGTGCGTCGGGAAAAGGTTCAGAATTATTTAACTAATATTATATATAATTTAGTACCAGGCAAACCAATCGATATTGACAAGCTATAGACTAAAAGATATTAATAGCTCTATATAATAATGTTTGTGCATATGTATAGGAATTAAAGGTTTAAGGCCCTGTAACGAAAATATCGTGTTCTTTGAAACGCTGTTCCGCCCAGGCGAGGAAATAATAAGGATTTTCAGATACGCGATTATTGACTATATGACTGTCCTTCTGACAATAGCCGAAACATCATTGCTTAAAATTTTCTCTATAGAAAAAAAATCCAAGTTGAGTATTTATTTACCTTTTTTTACACAGCCTACTATAACAAAGCATTATTAAATAACACAATTAAGTTAAAATTACTGTATTTTACCTCATCAACACTCTGTCAAGAGGAAATTTAATAAAATTACAAACAATCAGGTATTTATTGAGATTTGTCTAAAAAAGCCATTCCCGAAGATCATTGCATCCCGTTTTGTCATGCACGAAAGACATAAGCGTGTCTCTTTCACGAGGGGCGTGGCTGACCAAATCGAGGCACCCCTTAAAGAGATTTGAGGCTGACTGTGGAAAGCGAATTTTGGTAGTCTTAAGTCAAATTGGTAACTTCAAACTAGTGGCTTCATAGTTGGTATAACTTTCAATATTGTGTTACGGACACGACACGTTCCTTATTGTTACTTAACTCTGGGTACGCACGAGTAACCATATTTACGAGATTGCCTACGCATAAATTGTTGATTTTCATTATCTTGATAAACAGAGTGAAGTTCTTTGTCGTAAATGGAAGTAGTGGAAATCCCCTAAATAAGTACTATTTGAGACTTCTTGGTCAACTTTGGTAATGTTTTGTAAGATTAGGGGTGGGTTGCACCAAACCGTATGTAATCGTAAGCGGTGTTCGTTAAAATCTGATTGTATGGGAAGTTTAACAATTTTCTACGGGATGACAGCTCCCGGCGCCATATTTGACGATGACCGGTCTGTGATCGTATGTTGGTGCAACCGACCCTAAGGCTGGGTTTAAAAATAAAAATCCTTTTAATGTGAGATCTTTGAGTAATTCAGTACGTTTATGACATCAATAAATATCCGCCACATGATCTAAAGGATTTTATAAAACCGAGCCTAAGCAGGTTTAAGCCGTTGCCTATACATCCTGGAGGTCTATAACAACAAAAGTTATGCTATTGTTTATTTTTTTCACCGGTCGAGGACGGGTTAAAGTTGAATTCAGTGCGAGGGCCATAAGTATATAAAGGATAATATGTCTTTTTTTTTCTAGTTTACTGCAAATAATAACGTGGTATTTAGGTGTATTATGGATATTTTTTGAATTAATTGTACGGATAGCCTTTTTCCCATTTTGAACCTACCAAATTATTTTAAATACTAAATTTTAATGTAGTAAGACTTTGCAAAATTTAACATTGTATTGTAATCGGGACTAAAATGATTAAAATCTCATTTCAATTTACGTTTAGTACGAAAATCCAGTTGTTAACCCAAAATTGGTGCTAAGAGTTCCATCTAATTTATGGGATTGTCGGAATTGTTGAATCAAATCCCGGAATGGTAACTGATGTCAACAAATAGCTTACTATTAAACGTGAAATGTAAATTTGTGTCCAAAATAAATAAACGATTTTACTAAGAATTTCAGAATTACTTTTTCCGGGATCACGAAATCGAAAATTCAATTATTAAATTTTGGCGAGTCTACATCAACAAATATATGTATTGTACTATTAACAATGTAAATAATGAAAATTTAGAAATAAAGGAAAAATTGAAAAGTTTGGCACCGAGTAGGAATTGAATCTGCGGCCGCCAGGCACTCGCAGTCAGTCGCTCTAGCCAACTGAGCAATAGGTGCAACTACCACCCAGCCCCAAATTCTTCAACCGTTCCTTCATTTATACAAACGCCTTAAGAAAGACGTACAGCAACATCTACCAGAAGACTCAGGCCTATTAGCGGCACTAACGTCTCAAATCAAATTTTTCAATTTTTCCTTTATTTCTAAATTTTCATTATTTCATTGGAGCGCAAACTCCTATCGCTTTATTGGGCGCGGCCTTTAAAGCCACATTCAGGTTCAAAAAAAGACTACCTATCTATATACCATTCAATATAACAAATATTAAGTCACTTTATTACGAATCGCAAGGAACGTAATACCTCATATCTACGAGAGAGTAAGTAGTGGTGTAATTATAGCTGTAATTTGAGGTTCCAAATCTGAGCGAGATAATATCACGATTACTCATGACTATTACAATGCGCCTTGTATTCATTTGCCTGTATTTAATCGTATGTAAGTACTGCACGCGTATATATAATAATCGCCACTAAAAAGCGAGAAACAAGATAAATATTTGAGCATTATCAACGAGAATCATAATTTATAGTGAAAAAAATCAAATATTCTCACTTATCGCCATCACGGGTTTGGCTTAAACGTAATAATCTTTTATGAAGTGTATATCGCGGGCGGAAACGCGGCGGTTCCGCCAGCGATATATTATCGCGGATATCACGTACCAGGTTTTTGTTTGCTAGGCTATTATCCCTGACGCTGAGGGAATAATAAGCGAGTCCATATACCAAATCATTGGCAAGTTCTTTCGTCTCGATGCACAGGCGGCGCCAGTTTTGGACCGAAACGAACTTCCTTATTTTAAATTATTGAGTAACTGCAAACCTTTCTTTTTTAAGATGTAGTTTTCTTCTTGCAACAAACGGGCACTGTAAATTACTCAAAAGTGGATTTTATGAAATAATTTGAATTAATTATTGTCAAAGTTGTGTTTACATTTGAATAAATCCTCTATTAGATTTTTAAAGTCGCGGAATATATTTTATGATAATCTAAATTGTACATCTCAGTCATGAATAAGAATAAGAATAATTTTATTTCCCAAAACTTTAAGTTAACAATATAAATATGAAAACAATATTCTTTCCTATTGATGACTTTTTACAAGCGTACGGTCCACCTGATGGTAAGCGGCCACCGCAGCCTATAGACGCCCGCAACTACAAAGGAGTCACGTACGCATTGCCGACCCTTTATGAAATTTGATTTACTGTGTTGACAGCAGAAGGGACAAATTTAGAAAATTCATAGGCCTGTGTACGCGTGCACAAGCAGGCCGTTTGTTTTTTCGTCACCCCCTTATAATATTAAGGGGGTAAATAGACATACATTTCGGGCAAGTATCAGAACGCAAGCGAAATATTTATTCAAGACGAAATATCAAAATCAATTTCTAAATTTCGTCCTGCAGGCGAATCACGTAACTTTATGTACTAACGGTAGATAGATTTTACTGACAATTTTGAAGTATAAATGTATGAGCTGACAATTAAAATTTGACATTAAAATCTACCTGACGGTAGTAAAAAAATTACGTGATTACCCCTCTGAATAAAGATTTCGCAAATCATTCCAGATCTACCTCCCGATAAAATATAACGTACAGTCTCGTAACAATAACCAACAAGTTTATTCTCTCGCAAAAAAATCTAATATAACCCACGAAAGTTCTTTCACAATAATTTACGTTTAGCGCTAAACAATAGACGCCTCATAGAAAATAAAATAAAATGCAATAAAATTCCCTGCAGTTCTGTTCCATGCTAGACATTGTTCTCATAATGAATTGCCGCTTGCAATAGAACAAGAAATTGCTTTACGCAAGGGAACAAGAACAAGGATTGCGCGCAACTAATGAAGTCGGAAATTAAAGGTAGGTGGCTGAAGCTTATTTGCTAATGAGCATCAATATTGGTACAACACTAGTCGACAATTGGTGTAAATATTGAGCTGCTCACGACCTGGAAGACTTTTGTTAACATCATTGTCAAATAGGAACCTAGCCAGCATGTAAATAATTATGACAGGTCATCTCACCAACACGCTGTACAATATGATTTAACTAAATATTTATTTTTATTGGTATTCATAATTTCATATCAATGTATAAACTTTGTAGATTAAAAGTTTGGTATCCGAACAAACTCGTAACAGTGCTGCCATCCACACAAACGGATGGTAGGACTGGCGGCGAGAGGCAGTGTTCCCACACACGAAGATGGCGAATAAACATTGTGTCTGCGTAAAGTTCTGTTTTCGTTTTATCAAATAACTGTTATCAACCCTACTATTTTCGACGGTTCAACACTTTTGAGTTTACATGTGCCTCTGCCTCCTCGTGTATAAATACATAGTCAAAAGTCAAAGTCAAAGTAATTTATTTCTTTTAAATAGGCCTCTAAATAAGCACTTTCAAAATCTAAAATAGGAATACTTAACAGTAACAGAGAACAAAAACTTGCAACTAATACAACCAATTAATAAAGCCAAAATAGTCAATACAGGTGGTAAATTTAATACCAGCAAAGCCAGAACAGAAATATATGTTGCGGAAATTCTTTAGAACTAATATCTTAAACCGGCAATAATCTTAATGGTGGTTTAGGTTAAGTGTTGAATATTAAATAATAAATGACAAAAAATAACCGAAACGATTCATTCTCAAGAGTGGAACATTATTAACAATATATATATGATAAAATTCTGAAAAAAATGCCCAGGAAATGAAATTATTTCGCTATAAAACATTTCAAAATTAACATTAGAGCTGTCAGGTAAACAAGTCAAAATGTCATTAATTCAGATTTTATTGACATTACTGCTGACCTGTTGCCTGTAAATGGGAATAATAGCGCCCTCTTCACAATGGTCCTATATTTTTGGTTGGGCTTTACCCACTGCGTCAGACATTTTCTTCCCAAATCCTCTAAAAGACAACCTATTTTCATAACTACCAAAAAAAGTTTAGGCCTTGAAAAGATACACCTTTCACATGTTAATAGACTTCTAAATGATGTAGAGCCTGCCAGTCATTTATGTTGGCTATAAAAAGTAATAGACTTATTGCCGATCCGACGGAATCTATGGCATTTGAACGTTTGACAGCGCATCGCGTCCTAGTGTCACGATTGTGGCAACCTTCACACGAACCATTACGTAATGTGTCAAAGTTACGATAGGTAAATAAATCTCACTATCATTTTTAGTCTCTTACGAGTAAACCTGGCAATCGGAAATCACTGGTCAAATTAATAATAAATACGTGCCTTTTTAACGTCCACGTTGGTGGAATAATCGGCAATACCGAGGGGCCATAAAATACAAAGATTAATGGTGTGATCGTTGAACGTTGATCGGTCGGTAATCGTAAGTTGGTGCCACCCGCCTGTGGTAATTGATTGATTGGTATTCAAATCTACCTTTTACGCTCACTGCACGCTCGAAAATGTTACGTAATTACATCTAGCATAAGTTTTTTCGGAACAAAACACAAACGAATGCGTTTGCGTTTAGTCTCAATCCGTTTGGGAAAAAATAGTTACCATCTAAGGCCATTGGAGACGCTGCTCGCGTTGCCATATGAATTGAGACTGAATACAAACGCGTTCGTTTTTGTTTTATTTCGTAAAACTTTATACTAGTTACAGCCCTACAAATGAGTTGGACTGTACACGTTAGTTTGTCATATATCTTCGTAAGGCCCAAATCTGCCACCGAATGTACACTCGGTTTCAATAGAATTTAGACCTTTCGCATTCAATTTAGGACCGTAACGTTTATTATTTACCAAGACGCCGTGATATCATCTAAAAGCCGTGTAACGGTCGTATTTATCATATGATAATAGAATTCTTTTTTCGGTTTCCGTGCGAATAAATATTAGTCATTGTACTTACCTACATGCGTGACTTATGGAGGCGTATGCTTGCCCAAAGCTCGGCTGAAATCTCGAACCCTCCATGAGGACGCAGCGGAGCCACATGTGGCATAAATTAAACGTAATATTTAAGTTCATATATTGACCGTAATTCTGTTCCATCCTGCTAATATACTGAATACTTAACTTTTTCTGCAATATTAATATTATATCTGAGTATCAAGAGCGACAACAGAAGTATACAATTTCTCTACTTTGGGAGTAAAACCTGAATCAATAATTACTGATATTTTCCAATCGAATGCTCGGCTTTCAAAGTTAGAAACAGTAACCTTCATTAAAAGTACTAACCCTCTTTTAGTTTCGCTCGTGCGTGTACAATATTACCTCGGGCAGAAATTTCCCATTATCCGTTGGGCTGAATACATTGTTCTTAGTTTGGCAAGTAATACGTACAATATTCTTCCCGTGGGATCCCGTAGGTGTCAATAAAGGGCTTTTTTCTATTTCATGTCACCATATAACTCAAAATGCGTCTAACTATTTGCAACAGGAGCCTTAGATAAAGCATGCATTAGACACACGTTTTTAGAAATTTCAGACTAGGCCACATGATTTACGAACAACTATTTTGTAATTTAAAATTATGCTACGGACTTCAGGATTTATGTGTAAATTTTTAGAAATGGTGTATATGTCATGCCAGTAAGCACACCCATACTTTCGAAGTCGAGAAACTTCAAGCGAATTCAAGTTTTGCTAATTTCTTCGTAGACATAATAACTAGGTGGTTTGACTTTTTTCACTATTAATTTATAAATAATGTAAAATATATTGTGCATTCTTGATTCGAAAACACATAGATTTCATACTTGTATACGTGAATAACTTTTTACATAAGCCATTTTCCTAAGATCGCACTCATTTGCCATTTGATACTCGTGAGGTTCGATAGATAATCCTAAAATTGATACCGATACTAAAAATGTTAGCATGATATCGTCGCTATGTCCTTTATATGGAGGTAAATGCGGCTTTGTATGATGCTATCTCGATAAGCCCAAGATTGCTTTGCTTTGCTGAAATAGAAAGAAATACCTATGCTAAAGAAGTTTCAAGGTCATATAGAAGGGCTTTTGTACGTGACTTTGATCGCGTAGAACTCGTTATCGCATAAGAAAAATATTTGCTATAATTATTTTAGCTACACAAGTTAGCAAAAAAATAAGTACTATTTCACCTAACAAGCGTATCCATCTTTTTTTCTTATCACTTAATATTTCTAAATCAAGTTATGTGATGAGTATCATCCAACTTATTTATGTTATAGTATTTGGGTAATGCTTGTGTTCAATTCATTGTCCTATTTTGCAATTGTGCGGTATTGCTACCTCATTATCGTCAATCATAAAAGATGAGCATACTGCGTAAGTAAGTACTGCATGTGCGTTAAGATTTTACCGGATGATTAACTCTAGGAACTTTGCCAAAAGTATAAATGACTTATTAAGGCCGGGTTTTATAAAGATCCGTTAGACCAAATGTCAGATCAAATTTCAGTAACTCAGTACATTTTTTGAAATAACAAACCGACATAAAGTCTAACGGAGCTTTATAAAACCGAGCCTAAAATGTGATGCACATGCAGTCTTCATTTACGGAGCATGCTTATTTTTTATAACTGACGATAATGAGGTAACATTAACGCACAAAATAGGACAATGAATTAGACACAAGCATTTCCCAAATACTATAGTAAAACTGTGTTTACGATCGTTTTACGCCCCTTTCGTGAGTATCTCAGATTTCTGTGTGATAAATGGAACCTAGAAAGGTGTACGAATGAGCTGAAATGTTTTATATGGCTGTAACAGGGCTGTAACAATGATAAAATGTTATTTCTATGCAAATACTAGTAATATACACCACCTCAACGTCATAGTGTGGAAATAAGGAGAGGGTAGTGGGGAAGGGGGGTCAGCCACCCCCGTTGATTGACACTTTTTACGAATTTGACATCTAATATCCCACCAACGGTTGACTTAAATGGTAAAGCTTGTTAAAAACCTTTTAAAGGCACCCCATACGCCTACGTGCATTGAATTTTTTTTCATCCTTCGGTACAGAATACTCGCAAGTACGTAGTACCCAACTGATAAGGCGCGTCGTGAATCTTCGTTCGCGCAGAAAAGAAAGTATCGCTCCGAAGATTAACGAAATAATGCTTAAAACTTACAATTAACCTTAGATCACTACTATAAGGTTCATAATACACTGTTCATAATGCGCGTGCACTCGATCAGAAGTATGGCGGCTGACTAACATGCCACGTGGCGCGCGCTAACATAGCGGCAGCTGCGGACCAATAGCGGTACAGGAAAAAGAAGCGCGGTGCGTGGAGCGTGCCGATTGGTCAATAGCATTTCCCGCGCTTTAAAAATTCATCTTCTGCGCAGGTACATCGGTAAGCCATATCAGTTGGGTACTACTGTACTAATAATCATTTATACACATAGCTACACCCAGCGGGCATACAACGCACTGCGCGTTCATTATAACAACGTCTTCAGGATTCTATTGGGGCTGCCACGATATTGCAGTGCGTTCGGAATGTTTGCGGCGGAGCGTACGGACGATTTTTACGCAATAATGCGCAACAGGACGGCGTCACTAATGCGGCGTTTGAGTGGCAGCGGGAATGGCATCATAAAGACGTTGGTTGCTAAGTTAGATGCTCCATTACCTAGGCACTGGAACAGTTTGCATTGCGCACGAACATATGACGGGAGATGGAGCATTATGACTTGCAATGGCTTTCTTTTCTTTCTCGCTTTCTTTTATTTATTTGTAACTAACCCACACAATACAATACAATATTATATCCACATTCAAAGGGATCGTTCTATGTATATTGTATTATAATTTCAATTGTTGCGACTTTCATGGTCATAATGTCGACACCTTTAAGCTCAAAGGGCGTAAACGCTAGTTTTCAGAGGAGCGAAAAAAGTTTTTTTATTTTTTTACATTACTTTTTAATTTTAAGACTTATAAAGGTCATTCTTGGTCCCAATTTGGAGATATTCGAGATATATAGTATGAATAAAAAATATTTAAGATTAGGAGAGAAAAAAATAAATAAAAAATATTTAAGATTACAAAATAAACAAACAGATTGTTATAAAACCGGGCCCCAGTGTAACAATGGAGCGACCTCGAATGCGGCCGCTCGTGCCGGCTAGACGACGCTTGAGCTGACACTGCTTAGAAACTATTTTATAAATATACGTCTCCAAACAAAATAAGGACCTCTTACATATTTATATTTTATTGTTAATTACCGTAAACTGGGGTGACTTTAAGAAAAACGGGGCTACTTTGATACATTTAAAACACTTATATATTCATCACTAAGTATTTCTAGTTTGATTCAGTTTAGTAAATAGTTAAGAAATTAACGAAGGTACAACTTGACTCAAGGTTAACTAAATAAAAAAGTAAAACACGGCATAAAAACTGTTTTTTTAAAGTCGCCCCTCAACTAATTAACAAGTAGCTAATTAGTGATGTCCCGCATCCTTCAGTATACAACCTTTTTCAAGCTGGTGTTTAATTCTAATTATAATGAAAAATATGTACTACTGTTTAATGTCAATTTCAGGTAGCTATCAAAAACTATGTATATTAATTTAATTCAATGATTGTTTTGCTTCTTTAAACGTTCGGTATTTAAGAGTAGTGAACATTCTAAATCTGTGTGTTGCACAACAAATAGCTCAATTCACTCTCTGGAGCGGGAATTGTCCATAGACTATGATGTCTGTCATCGCTATCAATTAGACAGTATGCTTTTTTCCAGTATCGTGATCAAAAATATGTGGGAATTTAGTATTTTGATGCGAGTAAATGGCAAATGATAAGGAGTTTATATTAGTAGTAGGTACCTTCGCCGGCTCTGTAGTAGGCAGTACTTATGTACCTTCGCTGAAAAAGATAAAGAACAGGAAAAAACCAAGTAAAACTTTACAACCCGTCCAACGTGAATAATTAAACTCCGACTTTTATTAATACTTTATTAAAGTTTGAAACAATAGTAATTGCTGTTAATATCCCTTTTAAAATACGGGCTCAAATTATTTTAAAGGGATATAAATGTAAAAACAATATACATCCACACATATAACATAATGTCTCATTCAGTAATAATAACAAAGTAGAAATGAAAATATTAAACACATTCTACTGATCAAATCAATTTAAAAACATATACCTACCTCTTTACAATATCATTTAAGATAATAACGTATTCGATGACGCCATGTAAAGATTCGTTAAGTTTAAATTCGATATTTAATCCACCACGAAGTATTTACATTGAAGCAGATTTACAGCGATTACTGTGCTATGCACAATTTAAACCTGTAGAAGAGTTTATACTCTAGAATATAATTTAGAGCGACATTAGTTAAAGATACTACGCTTATTTTATATAGCTATTATCACTGCTGTACAAGATGTTTATCTTATGTTGTTCATCGTATTTATTTACATCAATGAATATTTAATAAAGGTGATGTAACTATACCTACGCTTATGTAAAGCATTGATTGATATAACTAGTTAATTTGAGCAAACCAGCGGCCTCAAAAATCATTAGCACATTACATTCCCATGTCAAAATGTCTAGTCTTTGGCACCGAACGTTATAGGCATTACTACTACGGCTTTATACAGAGTAATTTTTTAAATGCCCTCCTGAAATCCATATTAAATATGGTATATATTAAAGGATTTAGGGCTGAATTGATGTATCCGAGCCAGGTAATAAAGTTAATGAATTTGTTTGACAAACAACAGCTGGCGCAGAATGGTATGACCAGGTAAATGACAAAAAAAGGGAGCCAGCAGACGACGAAAACTCCCATTATGATACCAAGAGTGCGCGCTGCGCGACGTTCTCTCGTTAGAGATATACGCTGTTTCTCTTCTATGAATTGATACACAGTACTCTGTTGGGTCAGCCGAGCTTTCTGCACTGGTTTTTTATTAACAGGTTCTACTACTTCCACTCCACCTTCATTAGTCTCTTTTGAATTACTTTCTGAAGACGTGTTTCTATTCTCATTATCGGCTACATCAGTGATGGAGTTCTCGTTGGACAAAATAGGGATCATCAACTTATTTTGAGTCTTTTCATCCTTGCTCCAGTATCGTCGTTTTAGTTTCTTTTTCGAATTAGATTTTTTGGAACTTTTCTTCTTTTCATTATCTGACGTGAGGCGTGTGACGCCCGGCTGTTCGTTGTGATTTGCTTCGGAACTGACCGAGTCTTGGTCGTTGTGATCGCTCTCTCGAGGGGCGCATTTGTTTCGGCCGCTAGATATTGTACTGATTTTCGTAGCTTTTGCTCGGTCCCTTAGTCTTTTTTTCGTGGCCAAGTATATTTCAAAATAGACTACGGTCATAATAACTAGTGGTATATAAAAGGAGCCAGATGAGGAAAATATGACAAAACCCGGTTGAGAGGTCAAGCGACAGGGAGTGTCGGGCTCGAATACTTCGGGCCAGTCGTTCCATCCCAGCAGTGGCGGGGAGCTTATAATCAGCGACAACGCCCACACTACGCCAATCATAAAGAGGACCCTTTCTAGAGTCCTCTTTTGTGCATAATTTATAGGGTCTGTGATAGCCCAGTATCGGTCTAAAGCAATCGCGCACAAATTCAAAATGGACGAAGTGCAGCACATGATGTCGCAGGTCAACCACATCTTGCACACGTATATTCCGAAGACCCATTGTCCTAATATAGAGTAAGCTACGTTAAGAGGCAGCACTAGTATTGCCACTGTCAAATCCGCTACCGCTAAGGAGACGATGAAGAAATTTTGAACGATTCGAAGGGGTTTGTAGGTGAACACGCTGAGGATTACCAAAATGTTTCCGATTATTGTGGATATTATTATAAGGGTTAGTATGATGGCCGTGCAGATGGCCTCCCAGTCAGGGACCGCGAGCGTTATGCCAAGGCTGCTCGGGTACTTGGGCTCATCCGCGACAGCGCAGAGGTCGACCTCCGCATTGTACGGGAGCGTCTCGTTAATGATGGAGGTAAAGTTAGTCTGACCGAGCGTTGCCGAATGCTCCATCGCACCACTCGCTACATCGCCGGCCCCAATTCACGTGGGTTTATTCACGAGGATATTGAACTTTGATACCGTTTTCGCATCAGAAAATTTAATCAGCAAGCAACGCATATATTTCTTCGATTGAGACACAACCATGAGTTCCTGACGGTTTATCCTTTTGTACGCCATTTTCCTGTAATAAGAACAAAAAAAGACTCCTTATAATGAAGAAATATTTGCAATGTTGTCCTCAAAAACCATCGCGTTGGTAAATAAAGACTAAATTACCCTCGGCTCGAAATCTTTTCTAAGAACTCCCATTTGCGAGGCTCGTTCATTTTTTTCGAGTGTAGGCAAATCTGAAACAAAAGATGAAAGCATATTAAAGGTATTGCGTGGATCGGAATAAAATCCGGCTTAGTGGCACGGGTGTCGTTTTTTATTTTCGATTTCGTACGTTGATCAAAACTATTCCCAGAACGCACGTTCCATTACAGTACAATATACCTCAATAATAATGCCAACCTCCCTTGGGCATGAGCACAACTGGTTCACATGTAATAATACCACAAGGCTCATAATGGTGGTACTTATTACTTATACAAAAGCTAAGATTTCATGATTTGCTTGCTAATGGAAAACATTTTCAACGCTAAGCCCGATATTAAAACTCAACCAGTTAGGTAAATTGGTTTCGGGCAGCAATGTCTTGGCAAAACTCATGTAATGACTTGTGTTGCGTGTCATATAATGACACGTTGATTTAAAAAACCTTTAGTAATACTTATTTTTAGATATACCAGAATGATTTTCATATTATTTTAAGTACACTAATTAGTTCAAAACAATTAAATTCCTGACCAACGAGTTTACTTTTGAGAACTTTCAGACAGGATTTTATTTTATTAGAAATTATTAGCCGGTATTGAAAATTATTATCACACGAGAAAGAATAATTATGATCCTGTGAATCATGTCATAAATGTGCCATAACTATTTATACTGAAATACTTTTTGTGTAGATTACCTCATATTAGATTACTCTAGGAGCTACAAAGTGATCTCGTATCACGAAGACTAAAAATACCAGTGGAATAGCTCATAAGTGTGCCGTCGATTTCAGTACTTAATCCTTTTCTTCACTAGGCAGGATTTTTTTTCACAGAAACCACCCAAAAACTAACCGAAGTTTCGTGGTCACTGCACTCGGCTATATTACTTTCTGGCTTGAGTTTCAAATTCTTCCAAATCTTAGTCACGCTTTCTCCGCTAATAACCAAGTCTGAACTTGGCCGTTTACGCAGAAACTTTTATATTGGACGAAGGAAATTGATTAAAAGGTTATATTTCGGAATGTAAGAGTCAACAAGATTTTCGAACAAAGAAACATTTTATTAGAAAAATATGTGTTGGTTTAAGCCGGCGTCACCCGGCGAAAAAAATAAACAATAGCATTCTTTTGTTATGATTCCGGGGATCCCAGGGACCGGTAGACGACGGGGTAGAAATCAATATATGTATCATCAAATCCCCACGTCCTCATGATGTATTAGGATACGATGATGTAATATTGTTATAGAAATAATAAATGAATGAATGATTTAGCTGGTTATTTAGTGTCATCAACCTTGCAGATTTTCAACAAAGGACGCCACTTGGCACAGTTGTACCTAATGGTCATCTGAGCAGATTTAGCCCTGTACCCACGAAATTCGTCCATGGTGGTGGGGGCTGGAGGGGGGTGAAAACCCCATCTACCGCGCTGCACTCTGAGCTCGATTTCTTCATAAGTTTAGTTAATAGGTCATGTTTGGTATCGTTTTCGTATAATTCAAGGATGAGGAATTCATTTCTGAAACAAAATTTTCACTCGTCCGTAGAAAAAAACAGAATTCTGCACAAAACTTGAAAAATTTTTTAAAAAAAATTTTACAAACTCTTGCACTACAATTAAACCGCGAGGTAATGCACTATAAAAAAAATATGAGTTAATAGCCCATTTTATGTGAAATGTATGAGCATAAACTGTATTGACAGATTTAACCTGTAAATGTGTAAAAAAAAAAATATTCATGTAGCGGCGGAGCTGCGTACTGGCGAGAAGCTATTTTATTTCTACATGAGTTTAGAAAATAGGTCATGTTTGGTATCGTTTTTGTATAACTCAAGGACGAGGCATTAATTTTTGGAACATAATTTTCACTCGTTAGCAGAAAAAAACAGTTCTGCACAAAACCTGAAAAAAAATCAAAAAAATCTACAAAATCTTGCCCTACAACTAAACCATGAGGTAATGCACTATACTAATATGAGTTAATAGCGGTAATAGCCCATTTTATGTAAAATTTATAAACATAAAATATATTTGGGTGGATCAACTATTCTTTGTTGTTTGTTACAATAGTGACGTCTCCCGAGTCACTCTTTAAAACTGTGATTTTATAGGATTTTTATCTACCAAACATGAGTTTTAGCGATGAGCATAAATCCATTTGGACGTCCATATTATAAACATTTTTCTAAGAAACATGGTTACTATTGTCTCCTCGCTGACGGACACAATAACAACAAGAAAAAGCTGATTAACCCATTTATTGACAGATTGAACGTTGAAATGTGTTAAAAAATAATTTATATTTAGTGGTGGAGCTCCGTACTGGTAAAATTCTATAGAATTCTTAATTTTATTGTTAGATAATGAAACTAATTAAGTGCTTTTAAATGAAGAAGTAATATTTTATGATATTCATAATATTAAAACAGATTGAGATAACCATAATTCCGAATTTGTGTATATTTGGTTATATTGGTATCCCTACAATTTTACCTGGAAACCGTATGTTGATATCAGTGCAAAAAGTTGATCTAAAATAAAGACAATAGTTAGACATTTAATAAATAATTAAATAACTTTAAATGCCGAAGATCATCTCAACTTCACATGTAATATAAAGCAATAATAACAAATCTGTCAAAAATCGGCAAATCCTCCTTCAAATTTCCTGCTTTGGCCTTTATCGGAAAAATGAAACGCGCTTTTCTTCCCTTTACCGACAACTGAAAGAAACTGTATTAAATACACCCAGAAAAGGCGCGCCTGTCCACAGCTCAATTAATCTAATTGGCAAAATCCTACGGGGTCTCCCCTCAAACTATGAGATAACTGGCTTGGAGACCAAAAAACACTTGATAGTCTGCTTGCACGGGTAATGATTTAGGTACCATCCATTCTGCCAGAGGAGCTACGACGACGATGTGTCAAAGATTTCTAGTTCTTTTAATTTTCTTCTGAGCCACAGCATAGGAGCAAAACGAGCCAGGCTATTGGCCTTAGGCACCAAGGAGTCTGGGGAATGACCTAACGCCTACCCATCGCCAAACACTGGCACCTTATTTGAGTCTGAATCCCTCCGAATAGCGAATTGTTTACGACTCGGGCTCCTTATCTGTATTCCACACCGGTATATCCTAGCGGCAGTTTGGCTGACCCACAGGGACATCACGGGTGATAGCCATGGCAAGATATTGACAGAAACCGTTGGCCACTTTTCCAAATAGGCCGCTCTGAATGACATCATCCGCCGCTCTCTAATCAACGTGCCATCTCTTCTTGAACCAATTGGCATCGCTAGAATCGATGGCAAGTGGCCGGACGGCATGTCCCTCATCCCCTGGAAGGTGGTAATGGCGCTAGTACCTATGAGACGCAAACTGTACAGTCACTCTGGCTCCTCACCACCACGGGACTAGCAATCACCCTGCCGTGGAGGCCGAAACGGCGGAAAAGCTTAAAAAGCACAGATATAGGGACCTCGGCACTGGTTACACTTTCATACCGTTCGGTGTCGAGACCCTTGGCCCATCTCAGTGCCCGTCAACTATTCAAGGACCTATCCAAAATGCTGGTGGATTACAAGGGATAATGATACTGACAGATTCTTCGCTCAATTCATCAACATAGCGATTCAGCGAAGAAACGCTGCCAGCTTCATAATGACCCAATTTTTTAAACAGGTTTTACTTTAAGTAGTTTGGCTTTAATTTTCAGTAATGTATCCCTTATTTTCAGTAATTATCCCCAGTAGATCCCTTAAAAAGTGTAACCTAAAGTATGGTTTCCAAGTAAAATTGTGCTAACCAATTGGACTAAGTCTCAATCTGTTTTAGTGTTGAGAACTTGAGAATATCATAAAATATTACTTCTAGATTTAGAAACACCTAATCAAAGTCATTAGCAAACAGTAAAACGAAAAACCCTATAGCTTCTCACCAGTACGCAGCTCCACCGCTAAATAGAAATAATTCTTCTAATTTCTATATTGTTGTCTACCTCTACCTACTGATTCATTTGTGTGAGGTATACAATAAAGAGTATTTGTATTGTATTGTATTTTTAACACATTTAAAAGTTAAATCTGTCAGTATAGTTTATGTCTATACATTCCATATTAATTCATTTTTTTATAGTGTATTACCTCGCGGCTTCGTAAGCCAAGATTTTGTAGAATTTTTTATATTTTTTTTCAAGTTTTGTACAGAACTGTTTTTTTTTATGGACGAGTGAAAAATTTGTCCCAGAAATGAATTCCTCATCCTTGAATTATACGAAAACGATACCAAACATGTCTTATTTACTAAACTTATGCAGAAATAAAATAGCTTCTCGCCAGTACGCAGCTCCGCCGCTACACGAATTTTTTTTTTTTTACACATTTACAGGTTAAATCTGTCAATACAGTTTATACTCATACATTTGACATAAAATGGGCTATTAACTCATATTTTTTTTATAGTGCATTACCTCGCGGTTTAATTGTAGTGCATGAGTTTGTAAAATTTCTTTAAAAAAATTTTTCAAGTTTTGTGCAGAACTCTGTTTTTTTCTACGGACGGGTGAAAAATTTGTTACAGAAATGAATTCCTCATCCTTGAATTATACGAAAACGATACCAAACATGACCTATTCACTAAACTTATGAAGAAATCGAGCTCAGAGTGCAGCGCGGTAGATGGGGTTTTCACCCCCCTCCAGCCCCCACCACCATGGACAAATTTCGTGGGTACAGGGCTAAATCTGCTCAGATGACCATTAGGTACAACTGTGCCAAGTGGCGTCCTTTGTTGAAAATCTGCAAGGTGCTCCATACAAATACGACACTAAATAACCCACTAATTATAAATATGGGTGCATTCTCGTAACTCCGACCGGTTTAGCCTAGTGGGTAGTGCACCTGCCTGTGAAGCTGACGGTCCTGGGTTCGAATCCCGGTCAGGGCAAATATTTGTGTGATGAGCATGAATATTTGTTTCTGAGTCTTGGATGTTTTCTATGTATTTAAGTATTTATATCTATTAAATATATCGTCGTCTAGTACCCATAACACAAGCCTTCTTGAGCTTACTGTGGGGCTAGTTCGATTTGTGTAAGATTGTCCTCTAATATTTATTTATTTATTTAAGTCTGAATAATTCAGTAACTAGTATTTTTCTTGGTTCATTATCTCGCCTGTCTTATATTACTAATTTTACCAAGATTATTATCGAGAACAACAACGGTTTGTATACAAATCACATTACATTATTGTAGCAGAAAATAATGAATTTTCCAGTCATATAAATGTTAAGTAGTTGGCGTTTGTAGATTGCTAATACAATGGCATCATTGTTATATGATTATGTCTGTGTCTGACAGAATTTGTGATTTTCGCCCTTATCGACTAGCTAGAAAAATACGAATGCTGTAACTAACCATAAACGCGATACTTACAGCCTTTTTAATTGTTTTCTACCAGTTGTCCGAACTCTAAGGTACGTTATTGCTACTTAAATATTTTAAAGGATCAAAAATATTCATAGTAATATTTTCAAAACAATTCGTGCACAATTCATTTTTTTATAACAATAATTAGCATTATCGGAGTGAACACAGTTTTATAATAACTTTCTTGGCAATCTGGTACAGTCGAGGGCATAAATATGTATACGTTTTTGGACCTTATTTTAATGGAATAAGGTTAAAAAATGTATAAATATTGGTGCCCTTGACTGTACATCGGTTAGTATTGTGAGTGACACGACCCACAGCATCAGCCTATCGATGGTATGCGGACGTATGTGTGAGTCTTTCGTCGATAGGGACGTCACTGGTGTCACGTTTCGGATTGTTGGATCTTGTTTTCTTAGACCATGGTCGGAGGCGGCATTTAATTGAGTAATAGTCATAATTTGACCTGATCCGTCCCCTGTGCCTGTCCTTGATCCGTTTCGCGCCTTTGCCATTCTCATTTTGAAAGTTAGGGAGAGGAAAATCGGAATATTGCATGAATCGGAATCGGAACATGCTCATTTCGAAAGACAGAGATGGAGGTTTAAGGACATCCCTATAAAACATTCAGTTATGTGGTGTTGTGTTCCTGGTGGTGAGTAAGGTCGCGAGTCGCGAGAGAAAAATGGACCTGCATGTATCTCTAGAACTATCAACAGAACGAATGAGTCATTGTTCTGGAGTCGCGAGCGTCCATAGGCTACGGTGTCGGCTTACGATCACGCAGGCCATAAGCTTGTTTGTCATCTTCGTTGTATAAAAAAACATGCTATCTGTTGACGATGAAGATTATATTATTTCTACTAATCATTCGCTTCGACTTGGCTGTTTCTTCCCGTCCCAGTACCCATACTGTACCCCGCTCACCGAGCTGAGCGGGTTACGGGCAGAGGTAAATAAAATACGTCACGAGAGAGCGGCCAAATCGAAGCGAACGGGTTGTAATATAATATCGCACGCAGTCGTTTCAAATTGTAAACAGTATGCCCGAAAAAGGTAATAACTGTTGAAATATTATGAAAATTTTACAGAGTTTTATGTAATAAATATTTTCTATTCTATTCAGAACTACAAGCACCAGCCATCACGCAGATAGAACATATTTGTATAGGTATTTTTTTGAACCTGACTGTGGCTTTATAGGCCGGGCCCAATTAAGCGGTAGGAGTGCGCGGTTGGAGAGTAGCCTGGTGAAAATCCAGGGGAAAACCTCCGGCACGACCACGCGTGTGGTTTGGAACACTGGAATACTCTAAGAGTTTGCGCTCCAGTGAGATTGGTTGAGCGGTTTCAACCGATCCTAGCAGCGTGCTATGGGTCACACATGTGACGTCACATCAGCCGGCATTTGCATCGGTAAACCGCTCAACCACATAAAACTTTTGGAGGTGCCGGCGAAGAACAGTTTGTCGACTTAGGTCGCAATAGAAACTTATCCACTCCCCATACTCGAAAAAAAATTCTAGATGATTTATAAGATATATAAATTAGCTTTGATCCAAACAAAATCATAGTAGATTTACATAAATAACTTATTCACAAAATTGGTAAAATCAAATTGAAAACTACTTCTCTTTCCACAATATTTTTACTGCCCTTTCCACTATCAGTAACTTTCTTGTTGGTGGGCATATTGGCTATAAACCGGTTACACGATTTTGACAACATAAAAACGGTTACATTACAGTTCTGTAAATGTGTTAAAAAGGAAAGGCAAAAGCGTATAAACGAATAGTCATTATGGATTTTGCTATGAATTCGTGATGTCAAAGATGGACACTGTAATCCAAAGTTTTTCAAAGAACCGAAGCTAACAAGCATTTTCCTACTAGTTTACAACAGCTTCGAAACGGTAACGTCGTATGAACCTTTAGGTTCTAATATCACGAAGGCCGTATCGTTCTAGTTCTGCACTTATATGTTGACGCTTCCATTTACGCGCTAATGGGGTGATCAGATTCCTAGCACTAGTGATACAAGGGTAATGTTGCCAAGGATTGGGCCGCATACTCAATACCCACTCAGAGATCTGACGAAAATACTGAAGTTTAAGCTTCCAGTGTGAAGAAGTAATGTAGAATTCCACTACAAGTTACTGTGGACTGAAAAAGAAACAAAAATCGATCAAAATATTGAAAAATGCTTTAACCTTTAATGCTGCAGATTTCGTAATTATTAACGACAGTGTTTTTTTTTTACAAAAAAGATATAGCTTTTTTATTGTTCTAACAAAATAACCCGATAGATTTTTCATAAGTGATCCAGTGTTTCGAAAATCAATAAAAATATACTAAATATTTATTAAATTACTCGCAGTTTCCGTAGAGAGCGGGATGTTAATTGTAAACTCACGCGTGTTCGAGGGGGTCATTTTCAATGGAATGGCCTTGCCTTAAGTACTTTCAGTTTTAATAATAATAATATACTTTATTGTGCACTATACAAAATGGAAATGTTAAAAACAAACTTTAACACTGACAATAATGCAAACAACAGGCGGTCTTATCGCTAAAAAGCGATCTCTTCCAGACAACCTTTGGGTAGCAGGAAATTCAGAAAATGAAAGTTAACAGGTACCTAGTGCATATTTAGCAGAGAGATAGATATACAATGATCGATACTATATAATAAATTAATACAACAAATAACTATATATATACAAATACATACATATATTATACTCAAATACATAATTATATAAATCCAAAGGCAATCAAGAGAGCGACAAGAAATGAAGTTTCAAAGCATTTTTAAAAACAGGAGTTCAGTTTTATGAAATTCTGTTAATATTTTTTGTGGATTTTAAGACAAGTGGGAGTTTAAGGACACGAGATAAATTTTGAGTCTCAAGGGTTAGCTGTCAGGAATGATTACCTCAATTAGCTGTTTCGTTCTAGGTCAATTAACGAGAAGTGTGGACAGAACAATTATACTTCCTACTACGTAACGCAATCGATAATATGTTGCGAGCAATAATCTTGAAATTTTCACAGTTTAAGCAATTTGTTGTCCCGAAGCTGTACAAATTATCAAAAGATATTTTTACATGTTTATGAGGGGGGGCTCCCATACAGGTAAAGGGGGGACCAAAAAAAATTGGCCTACCCCATCGAGGTATCGTTGATTAGAACTCGTGACCATAAATGCTGTGTTTTTTTATAAATATTGAAAAACAAAGGAATGAGAAGCGATGCATAATTTCTTAGAGTCAACTTTCCCCCTTTAAAATCTCATTAAATAATCATCCTAGCGAAAAAGTGTGTAGGACCTTTTTTGTAGAAAATTTTATGCAAATTACTTATGTCTTAGAATATTTTTTGCGATGGGCCACCGTTTATGAGTATTTTACGAAAAGCTGAAAAATTGGCCCATCAGACCCCCCCAGGCTCAGGGGCTATGGGCGGGAACTTATGATATGTTTACCTCTTAACTAGCCCAAACAAAGTAATGAAGTCAAAAATTGTGTTCCAAGCATTTCCCTCTATATATTTTCGTTGTCTGGCCTATATATGTATGTACATAGTGTAAAGCGGCAATTACACTTCGTCGTTCACCTAATGCGGTCGCCGAATTCATTTTAAACTACTTAGGCCAACAAACGTCGTCTTTACATTAGTCTGTCCGCCTACCTATAAGTGTTGGCAGCTGTCGATCATCAAATGCGGCCGACTAACGTGTTCTTTACACTTTTGCGGTCGCCGCATGCAGCATGCGGCGAACGACGAAGTGCTACCGCTTAAGAGTAATAAGCTACATTCCGTATACATCAGAAATATTAAAATTATGCCCATGAGAAAAAAGTCATTTAGTTAATTAGAAGCAGAAAAATAATTATGAAAATAAGACTTGTTGATTGAAACTAAAGTCTAAGTATTTTTGTTTTTACCTACTTAACATAATAATAAATAAATGCTTTACTGTGAACAACAATGAAAAATGATTACAATGGGAAAAACATGAACAGATCTTAAATAAAGACTTCTACCTTTTGGTATGCAACACTTTATTTTTGGTACGGAGCGTAAAACTAAATTGAGTTCATAAAATCGGGTTCGAAACCTAATTAGGGCATGTATTCCTGAGTCTTGGGCGTTTTCTATGTATTTAAGTATATATTTATCTATATAAGTATTATATATCGAGTGCGCGGTGGGAGTGGTAGAGGGTAGTTTTGAATACTGGAATACTCTGAGTTTGCGCTCCAGTGAGATTGGTTAAGCAGTTTCAACCGAATCTGAGGCGTGAGTGGAACCGACCTACTGAGAGTTTTGTCGCTGGTTGACTAAACCTAGCCTAGCTGAGAAGAGTCCAGCAAGAAACTCAGCTAAGCCCAACCTGGGTCGGACTGACTCTACCCGGTGTGACGCCGGTACCGGGACGAATAGGGACTATATGTGTCTGTGTTGACGCTGTGATTACGTCGTCCGGTTCCGTGAGTGTGTGCCTAGGACACCGGACCGCATGGCCCCCTAGTCAGTGATCGCCGAGTTACGACAGAGGGGGGAGGGATGGGAACGTAGTCGACAGATACTGAAACCCATTCTGATATGTGCCCTATACCCACTGATTGATTTCAATTGAGTGAGGCAGGACTGGAAGGCGGCATACAAATTGAATCCACCTTTATCAATCATTGTCGGCTCTGACATATCTTTATTGACATAGAAATGGAAATTGATATATACCTATGTAACCATTAATACATACATATTGATTTTTTATTTAAAATGAAAATTACATTTTATTACATCACAATACAACTCACCAAACTGTGACGCTTGATGGCGAGATACGCTTATTTTTTGTTTAAATAAATTTGTATTACAGAATTCGAAAACTCACTTCTACCTGTTTACAATATGTACTACACAAACTTGAGAGAGAGAATGAACAATTTAAACGAATTGACTTTTTAATAGGTGTGATAAGAATACAGTATGTACTGTAAACAAAATCCGAGAACAAAACGGACTACTTCACTTTTATTTTACGGTCGCGGGCGTTAATGTAAGGGCGCTGCTGCTTCGGCAAACCAGAAGGACAGAGGGTCTACTCCGAACTCCGAAATTCGAACTTCGTATCTTGCCATCCCTTCGGAGTAGGAGTAGGCCCTGCTTCGATTACTTTCATGGTCTGAATGTGATAACGGTTTTTTTTCTTTGTACGAGTATTCACTGTACATTAAGGGCCAAATGCAGTCAGAAGCACTGTTACTGTCGATCGTCGTCCTTTTAGACATCTTAAAGCACGATTTTTCTGCTGTAATCGAGTTTAATTATTATATAGAATCTGTAAATTAACCTTGTCTAGCTATAACGATGAATATCATCATCCATGGATATAGAATAGAGTTAATAGGTCGCGGTATAATGTCATCGGAAGGAGCTAACTAGATTGTCGCGCTGGCGCGGCGCTCGATTTATGTAGCGCCGTCTCCGCTAAACCTTATTTTAAACAGAACTGAAGTTTAGGTATAGATAAGCCGTGCCAATAAAGAAAAAGTTCCTCTTTCGTCTATATTACTATCTATTGCCTACTCTGTACATAATATTATTATATACTACTGGTCGCCACTTTAAGAAGCATTTTACTACACTAACAGGCATAGTAGTAGCATTTTCCACAGGCCTGTGAAATTCAATTTTATGTCCACGTCGTTAAGGATTTGAAAGGAAAAACTTCTGTAACTTAATTGCACACCTGAAAATACATTATATTCATAGTAATCTTTGATGTTAATTTAATTTAATTTATTTTATTAAACCTATTAAATGAAGGAAAAATAATTCATAATTGTGTACATTGTACAGTCGACTATGAAAATATGTTTGAGTGCGGTGGTAGAAAAAGCATCTTTGGCAAAAAGGCGAAAATGGATCGCTTGTATAAAAATTACTGATAGTTTATTTACGGAAACAGAATTAAAAAATGAAGATGCAGCGGGACAATCTAGGCTGCGGGAAAATAAAACTAATCGAAATATCTTCAGTGTTTTACATCGTTTACTAGATAAGAGAGCTATCTATATGCCCTTATAGCAAAAAAGTGCTTTCACAATTTTACCAAGATAGCACTCTAGTAAATGATATAAAACACGGAAAATATTTCGATTAATTTTAATTTCCTGCAGTCTAGATTACCCTGGTGCACCTTATAATTGAAAAAAAAATCGTGTTAAATACATACAGGGTGTAACAAAACTAGTGAGGATCCGTTTAAGGGTATATTCGGTATCCTGTTCTGATTAGGCAAAAATAGAAGAAAAATATCCGTCACGCCGTCTAATGCGATATTAATATAGTGTCAGTTTTTGTATTTGACAGTGTTGAAAAGGTTTAGTACCTTGTCACTGGCCCAAGGGAGGGTTTCTATGAAACAGGTAACGACAGTTTTTTTCTTAGTGACTCGATAAAGCCTCAGACATTCTCTTGAGTTTATACCGAGAAATCTCTTAGTACCAATAACTTATTTCAATCATTTTTTTTCTATTTATTCAGAAACAAACAGTCATACATAGTTTTATGGAACAAAATTAAAGAAAAGAAGAACAGACCTATAGTTTCATACAAAATAAAACATAAGGAGGTTCGTGGCTATTACATAAAGGAAAAAATACAATTAACTTGTATTTTACAATAACAAGTTACATACTTATAAACTTATATCATCAAAATCAGAAACCTGATCTAAATCAAACTAGACACCACAATATATTGTCTTGAAAATTTTCAAAATTGAATTAGTGACAATATGTCAGGTGAAGTAGTAAAGTGAAACTTCGAAGTGTCCAAGTACAAAAGTCAACCCGCTGCTCCCAAATGGCACGCTGCCAGATCGCAGAGACATTTATTATATTATGACCAGACAGTCTGCTTTGATGGTGGCACATTTTTATTTATTAAAGGCTAGTTTTTTCTTTTATACAACGCCGGTGGCAAACAAGCTTACCACCTGATGGTAAGCGGCCACCGCAGCCTCCAGACCAGAGGCCAGTCGCCTACAACTCCAAAGGAGTCACGTACGCGTTGCCGACCCTTTATAAAATTTGAGGATGCACTGCGTTGACAACAGAAGGGACAAATTTAGGTCCCTCGCTCTCAACACAGTGCATCCTCGGGAGCTCTGGCAACCTTGCTCACCTCCAGGAACACAACACTACATACTTGTATAGTAGATGGTTGTGGACTAAAGGTATCTAAAAAAAACCTAACAATCCTAAACCTGTTAATTTGCACAGTTAAAACCCTAATTGCACATCAAAACGCGGCTTTGATCACTGGGTTTTTCAAAAAACTTACGAATGAAATCATCATCCTTCTAGCGTTTTCAGTACAGTTGCACCCTGATGGTTTCCCGGGGTCGGCTACCCAAAGTCAAGATTTGACGTAGGCATTAGTTTTTACGGAAGCGACTTGCCATCTGAACTTCCAGAGGTTTTGTCAAGTGAGTGGGCAACTAGACTGTTAGAAGTTCTCAAGCCGCCCGAAGGCCTCTAACTTGACTTAACGACTGCTGTCATAAACAGCAGCCGGGATTAACGACTTAACGTGCCTTTCCAAAGCACGGGAGTGCTCAGTTAATAACCACTGAAAGCGGTCACTCATCCTAGGGTTGACCTGGGCCGACGTTGCTTAACCTCGCATACCGCACGCAGTAGGCGGGCGCCGCTGGGCCACGAACGCTCGAAACTTATAAAGGAAATATCATTTGATATTTAACAGTGGTTTTTCGGCAAAGGACAACAAGGTCTAGTTAAGGGCCAAATGCAGTCAGTGAAAGGACCGATGGCAGTAGTTTTCGAAAAAATTGTTCCTACGCCGAATCGTGGGATTAGGAGTTAAAGCGGAGGAGGATGATGAGAAAAATCGCCTGCTTTCACTTTTTTTTGTACAACACCGGTGGCAAACAAGCGTAAGGTCCACTTAATGGCCGACTCTTTATAAAATTTTGACGATATGAATTTCCGTTATATCACCAGTTACAGAAGAGAGGAATCAGTCTTATGGGAACCCTTCCCTTGGGATCCGACCTGAGTGAATTTTTTGATTATTTTATTTGTTTTAATTAGGTTAGTTATTCTTATTTACCTTTTTATTCTCCTTATATGTTAATTAAAGTAATAATCACTTTTATGCAACTCGCCGGCCGAGTTGCATCAAAGTGATTATTAAGATCAACATCGAATGATTTCAATTACAGACCGGATACATGTATTTTTAAGCATATTTTTGTAAAATAATGGAAATATTCATGCTGACTTCTGTCAGTTTACTACCTCTAATTAAAAATCTGAGTGTATAGAAGACAACCTAAAACCAATTAGACCATTCAAACCATGGTAAATATCCGTATAAAAACGTATAAAGTTAGTGGGTCGTTAGGTGCGTTCAAATGTTATGAAAAACGGGATCTCATAAAATTCTAATCAAAAAGCATTTAAATATAAAGGTGAATTTCCAACAAGAATATCTTTGCTCAAGCGGGAATCGTTAGCCGACTATTACAGGCATACCTTTTCAAGTGTCCGTCCACTTGGGTTTAATCTGGAGATCAAAGGAGTT
Organism: Epiblema foenella; assembly: GCA_963556455.1. Taxonomy (NCBI): domain Eukaryota; kingdom Metazoa; phylum Arthropoda; class Insecta; order Lepidoptera; family Tortricidae; genus Epiblema; species Epiblema foenella. The sequence goes on along the minus strand of OY747107.1, from coordinate 16,048,190 downwards.
AGAGGCAGTTATTAAAATGTATATTTTGTTTACCTGCCCACTATAATTAGAAGTTGTTTGAATCAGGTAATTCTTAGTGCATATGCTTTGTCATAAAGTAATACTGATAAACTACGTGTCTAATCTCACAGGTACCCGAAACTAACTTAAAAACACTGGAATACTCAGAGTTGGAGCACCAGCGAGATTGGTTGAGCGGCTTCAACCAAATCTGAGGTGTGAGTGGAATCGAGTTACTGGGAGTTTTGTTGCTCGCTGGTTCACTCAAAGAGAGAGAGAGAGAAACTCAGCTAGGCCCGACCTAGGTCGGACTGACTCTAACCGGTATGCAGCGGTACCGGGTTGTTGACCCAAAGCCATAAAAATTTCCATCCCATACAGCTAAAGCGGGGCGCGAAAAAAATGTTTGAACTACCCCATCGAGTGGGGTATCGTTGTTTAGAGTTCATTTAATACTTTTCATAACTACCGTATTTTTAGTTAAATAAATATTAATAAAAAATATAAATATAAATAATAAAATAATAATATTATTAGTAGGTTTCATACGTATTAACTCAGCCTGCTATGAATCGTTATGATTAGATTTCATTTCCGCTACCCTAAGGTTGTCTGGAATAAATTGCTTGGTGCTAATGTTTACTATTACGTATACCATAAAATATTAATATCAAATTTTTCTTAGTCTTCGTATTAAAACCAACTTAATTTTGCAGTTGGTTTCTCTTGCAACAAAGTGAATTGAAAATGAAATGAAATTATTTATTCTTCAATTTAGGGATATTACATGCACCTATGAATGTCAAAAAACTACCACCGGTTCATAAAATAAACCTCTGCCTCGAGAAGAACCGGCGTAAGAAACTCGGCGAGGTGTCATTTTTTCAAAACAATATACAATGTATATAAAATAACAGTATCATAATACTACAGAATTACAATGCTACAATAGAAAACATATATATATATATATATTTGCTTTGAAAATATTTAGGACGATATATTTCTGTGTTAGATTACTTGTGCAGGACGATCACTGGCCAAAAAGTAATATTTTAAACAACAAACGCGAACATTACCGACAGACTAAAGTATTCCGGAACACTTCAGTTATGGACCGGTAGGTATTTAGCATTTTATTCATAAGGCAGAGAACCAATAGGTACCTCTACTTCATCATTTATTCAGAGCGAAGCTTTTATGGTGGTTATACCGTAAAATCGGGAATCTTGTTTAGGAATATTAAATTGTACATTCGCTAGCACGCGCGCGTATTCTCGCGTATACTTATTAAAATAACTTCCCAGATGGATATGTAAGTGTGGAGAGGCCCCTTAAACCAATTTCTGCGTAAAATGGATACGAATCGAAATGAATTCCACTTGTAGGTACTTTATAATACAGCGCAGTAAATACGAAATAGTGTCAAGAAAATAATGTTTATGTAATCACTGAACATATAATGTACTAAATTACTGAGGTAATAAAGAGACTGGGATAATACAGACAAGGTAATTTAACTAAATTACTAAGGTAATAAAGAGACTGGGATAATACAGACAAGGTAATTTAACCAAATTACTGAGGTAATAAAGATACTAGGATAATACAGACACGGTAATTTAACTAAATGGGTAAATTTTTAGGTACTTGTTGTTTTTAGGGTTCCGTACCCAAAGTGCAAAATGGGATCCTACTAGTACGGATGCATCTCATGAACCATGATAGTCAGACAGTTGAAATTTTCACAGACGACCGCTATAACAACAAATACTAAAAAACAGATTAAAATACATGTTTAATGGGGCTCCCACACACCAAACGTGATTTTTTTTGCGTTGTTATAGTTAACGGTATGGAACCCTTCGTGCGCGAGCCAGACACGCACTTGGCTGGTTTTTTATATTTTTAGATTACGGTAAAATTGGTGGGTAGATTAAGGTAGATTAACAATTTTCTACAGTATCCTATATTTTTTTTCATTAGCATTTCTTGATGAGCTAGCCAACTTGAATTGCGTAGAGACTAGTACAGGTAACACTTTAAGTTGGAACCTGACATATTTCATAAAATAGTGCAAACTTGTACAGTCTTTTTATCATGATTTTCAATTAACTTTAAACCTAACCACCAAAAATAATAGTTAAAAAAATTAACGTTCCCAGGTGTAAATCGGACTCCTAAAAACCCTTAAAAAACTATGTTAACGGAGCGAGAAATCGCAAAAATCGTCAGTTTTGGAGATTGATATTGTTATGGTAGGATCCCGGGAATTGCTAATACTGTTGGGTATTACGAAGAATAGTATATCATGTAAATAAAACTAGTGTAAAATATTCAGAAAAACCTATTGCGGTTATTTAATTTAGGGTGAACTGAAATTTTGGACCTCGAGTGTATACAGAGGATTGAGTTGCCCGGGTATAGAATACGGCTACGGTCCACTACCTGTCTTAGAAGGCGACTAAAAGGGGGTCTTTGGGGTCGTAGATTGTCGCAGTTGGGGGACTGCGATCGTCTAAGAATATAAGTATTTTCCTTCAAATCTTTAAAAGTCCACCAAGTGCGAACACTGAAATGTAACATGTTAGAATGCACTTGATTTAGGAGAGTTTAATATCCTTACAAATTCCTCGACATCTATAAACTAGATTCCAAACTGGGGCAAGTATTCCCAATGCACAATGTGAAAAGTTGGCTAACTTATATATAACAACAATTGTATTAAAGTTTGAACAAGGACTTGGATTTTATCAATTTAACATCCAAACACTGTAGCTGGTTATAAAACAGTAAAGTTTCTTATGACAACTTTGCACCTAGGGTGGTCACGAACGCGTGAAGCAGTAGCGAGCAAACCGTTCGAGTATAATAGTTGGCTAATGGTTCATCCACACAATCCAGATGTTTGCATGGAGGCACGATATTAAACGAGTTCCACGCAGACGAAGTCGCAGGCAGAAGCTAGTTCCAATTAACTGTACAAATAGTTGTGAAACTCTGAATATTAATTGGAGTCGGCCTAAATAATGAACGCTTTTGTTTGATGTTTCCCTGATATTGGTGGTTTAACAATTGGTGAAACTTAAATTTAATTACGCCGCCTTCGTAAATTAATTTGTTTGTACGGGAAACTTTCTGATATCAATTAAAATCAATATTAAGACTTGACATTGGAATCAGCTTTGTTTTTAGATGGTATATTATCATAGAAATGCCTAATTTGGATGTCTTGCGCAATAATGGGTATCTACAGACGTTATGGCCCGTTTTTAGGGTTCCGTACCAACTGGAATAAACGAAACCCTTATAGGATCACTTTGTTGTCACATGCGGGCCGTAACCGCATCACAGTTATGAGATCACGTATAACTTTACTGCACATGCTCCGGGCTTGGTTATCAGGTGAAACCTACTCAACGCGCCCACATGAAACACATGAAAGATGATTTTATATATGGATGTAGATAAAATAGTGTACGGAACTATACATAATTAGGCTTTAAATACTTGTGTGATCTTATTCTCATACTCGTGTTTTGATGAATCCACTATCCAGATTGTTTCGAATATTCCATTCAAAACAATCTGGATAGTCCTCAAATCAGTGCCTATTTGTGTGTAAATATTGGAGAAACAGGCTGGGCGGCGCTAATCTAAATAAATCCCATCATACGCCACGTGCACGAAAGTACCTACTACTGGATTCCTGTAAGCAGATTAACCACCTCAACATATTGTATTGTGGCCTATTTGCAGAATGAATGATTTGATTTCAATTTACTAGTTCCCCAACGACCTTCATGTAAGCCGCGACAAACTTGCTTTCAGAAGCGATTACATGGACTTCCAGCTCCATTGGTATGCAGATTATTCGAGCTTATTACTTATCGACCGGTTATTATGCAGAGCGACCAAGTTCCAAGTACAGTAATTCCACCGGCACAGGGGAATCATTGTAAACACTTTACTGCTTGCAATTTAATGTAGTTGACAGTAATCTACAGGGTAATCTGGTACCTTTTCTAATGCATGTTAGGACATGGTTATGATCACATGATAGAAGACATGTGATCGAAACATTATACCTACTAGTTTATAATAGAAACTGAAAAGTTAGGCAGTATCTTGTCAGTGCAAAGGATGTTGGCAAAAAAAAATTAAAATTTAATCTGTTTATTGCAGTATTAAATTACAAATATATTTATTACAGTCTACATAGTCTATAATCTTTTACATTTAAGATTTTATTAAACTATGGGGTGTTGGGAGTGGCTCCCTATCTATAATTTAAATAGTAAAAACAAACAAACCTCAGATTCGGTTGAAACCGCTCAACCAATCTCACTGGAGGGCAAACTCTTAGAGTATTCCAGTGTTGCAAAAAAAAGATGTTGACGGAAATAACATGATAGTAGTGACTAATTTCTATAGAATTTTTTGGTTGCTATTCTTAGACTATTTTATTTGTGCATTTATTTTGTGATTAACACGAATATTTGTTCCTGAGTCTTGGATATTGTCTATGTATCTTTATTAGTATTTATATCGTCACTTAGTACCCATAGTAGCTATGCTTAGTTTGGGACTAGGTTGATTTGTGTAAGTTTGTCCATAAATATTTATTTATTTATTTAGATAACATATATCAAAATGTTGTATTTAAAATATCTGTTATTCAATTGAAGACAGAAGGCATTCATTGTACCTTTTTTAATTATAAACCACAGGTACTCTATAAATCAACAACAATACTTTAAACTAACATACTAGTGAAATGTGATAGAATTCCATGAAAAAGTTGCAGTAAACATCGAGTAAAAACGAAAAAACCTTAGTCCCTTCTTGTTAGCAACAAATACTGGTATTTATTCATTGCTAAGATGTAGTAATCGTAAATCCCTACAAATTACCTCCGCCCGTGAAACGTTGCATCCTGCAAGCAATATATTAGCGGCTTGGCTAAAAGCATTCTTGTAGGTACTGATGAAAATCTAAGACGCGCTTTCGTCGGGGTATGTTTAAAAGAGCCTCAGACAGGTGGTAGGCACAGATTTCGTGACAAAAGAGCAAGTGCCTCATCAATTTGCAATCTATTATTTAAGTTAAACATGCACTAAGTACATATAATTTATTATGCGATTAATTCACGTATATCAATAATGATTTGAAACATACCATAAAATATCTGGAGTCCTTTTTTTATTCGGACGGGGGGAAAATCCGTTATGGATACCTCGGCACCGTGTAGGTGGCGTGGCAGATATGTCGGAATTGCACCGACTAAAAACCCCCGCTTGTCCTTCTCAACCCATTTCGGGCGGCTCTGGGATCACCTACGGAACGCGCCAGTGCCGCCCTACAGTCACTTATGTGGGCCCGGGTATGGACCTTTATGGATGTGGCACTTTTTTTTGTGTATGACGATCGTAGCCTCCAACTACGGCAGTTTACGACTCCGAGGACCCCCTTTTACTACGACAGACAGAGGATACCGTAGCCATATTCTATGCCCAACAGAGCGCAAAATGATTGGAGTCGTAGAGATATTTAGATTTACCATTATGCAAGTTAATGAACAATATTAGCGCTTAAGTCACTTTTCCTTGAGACCAACTTTTTTTTACTAATACTTAAAAACGAATATAACTCATGAGCGAAACCCGCGTATGTTTTGTCACTTGTCGCTGGTTTTGCAATCGAAGCAATCTTTTTATACTCTTTTTTTTTACTATGAACTATTATGCTATAACAATTTCTATGTACTATAGTATAAGCAGTACAGTAAAAAAACCAGAGAATAGTTAATACAGTTTTATTTACTTACTTAAATATTAAGACATTTAATCACCAATGACCATACATATATGTATATTTAACAGTAAAAACGAAAGTACCTCTCTGCTATAAAACCTGATATTCGAATCTAAATTCTATTATCGATTTGCCCCGCCGTCATGAAAAATGCATTCCACGATAGACCTCGTTATTTCCGTGTCATCGATTAGGTACTTTCCATTTCAAATATTCAGTAAAGTTTGCATAACCAGGGTATTCAAATGACCTGAATATGAAGCAAGACATTCTTTTTTTATTATTTAAGAGTTTCACTTCTATCGGTGCAGTTCTCTCCAGTCCGTTCAACTTAACGCCAGTTTTGTGACTTCTCGATACGACACGACGACTACCTTTTTCTTTATCTGGCCCAAATAACTAATACTTGGCCTTCCTCTTCCTTCCCTCAATTTTCCCCTCCATTATCTTTTGAATTAGATCGTCGTGTCGTATCAAATGACTTATCATTTTCCCTCTTCAAGTTTCTATTATGTGTATTATATGTCTCTTCTCCTTTACCATTTCAAGTACTTCCTGAGCGCTCTTGGCCCAGCGACGCCTGCGTACCGCGTGCGGTATGCGAGGTTAAGCAACGTCGGTCCAGGTCAGTTCTTTGATGGGTGACCGTTTTGAGTGGTTATTAACTGAGCGCTCCCGCACTTTGGAAAGCACTTTAAGCCGTTGATCTTGGTTGCTGTCTATGATAACAGTCGTTAAGCTAAGTTAGAGGCCTCCGGGCGGCTTGAGAACGTCTAACAGTCAAGTTGCCCACTCACTTGAGAAGGGGGGTCGAAGTTGCACCACGTCCGTAGGAAGTACCTACCGTTACCCTACACTTGACCCCTGGTTGGTGCTAAACGGTGCAATAAAACTGGCAACAAAATTACCATGAATACAGTAGGTACTTCCTCATTGGTGACTTTTTTCTCCTGCTTATTCCCTCCATCCACACATAATACTTACTTGAAATTACGTAAAGAGGAGAGTTCTCAATTCGCCTCTACTTTTTTTTTGGGTTTGTTATGCAATTACTCCACCATTTATGAAGATATTTCTAATTTCTTTTTTGTTTGAACGCTTATGCTTCCAGATTGGTCCCGTTTCTTATCAAAGTTTACTTCTGATGATGGTAACCATGAGGAATTGAGGGAACTCTTCAAAAATTCAAGGGAAACAGATCGCGATTTTAGTACTTTCGGTAACAAATCGAGTACTTGCAGCATTCAGAAAGTAGTATTTGATGAACGGGAACTGATGAAGAAGACCACGGATAGTGATCCAAAACTCCTAGTGTTTCATGGTTTGCTAACTGTCATTTTTAGTATGAAAAATACCATTTAGATCTGACGACACGGAACCGTCTACTATAAACACTGTGAATGCCGATTAATGCGTATTTCCCGATCATATAAATTTCTCAATTTGAATAAGGTTTGTTCCTCTAAGGCCGGGTTTTATAAAGATGGGTAGAGAGGTAGGGCACAGCAAAATGTCATCTTGCTAGAATTTGGAGCAGCCCAACTGGGGAAGTACCTCCGCCTTGCAGAAGACCACAGCCATAATAACATTATAAAACCGAGCGTAAGACAATTGTCTTCTAATTCACAGTAATTTGAGAACAGAGTGAGTTTCGCAAGTGTGTGACACGTCCATAGGTACTTAATTATAATTAATTACATGTTTGAGAGCCAGTATTAAGAATGAATACCTGGCTTAAAATTGAATTAAAAGGGTATTAATTGAGCGCCTAATTCCTGTCAGATTTTCACATAAGGAAATCGGTTTTTGAAAAGGGGTGATGTAATTTACCACGCATTGGGATGAGGTTATTCATAAATTAAGGTGCCGGAAGAGCCCTCAGCCAACCTTGGATAAAATTTAGCTTAAAAGCATTTCCGGATACCCTGCATAATTAAGAAGCGGTGAAAACTCGTAGGTAACCGTAAACGATCCGCTTGTATTTAACTCCCGGACACAATGTAGTCAAAAACGAATCTACGATACAAAAAGTGCACTGTAAATGTTGTATAGTCTCCTTTAAAATCTTCCGAGAGTAGCAGTTTATAAGTTTGAATTAAGGCCGTGCAACGGGAAATATCGCGTTCTTTGAAACGCCGTTCTGCCCAGAGGAGAGACCAATAAGGATTGATTTTCACATATATGATTCTTGACTATATGACTGTGTTTCTGACAATAACCGAAACATGATTGCTTAATCTCAATAGAAAAAAAAAACAAATTTGAGTCTTCTAAAACAAAGCATTATTAAATGAACAATTATGTTAAAATGACGGTCTTATACTTCATCTGCACTCTATTAAGAGGAAATGAAACTGCACACAGTCAGATATTTATAGAGATTTGGCTGAAAAAGCCGTTTCCGAAGAGTGTTGCATCCCGTTTTGTCATGCGCGAAAGACATAAACATATCTCTTTGACTAGGGCCGTGGCTGACCGAATCGAGGCATCCCCTTCATAATAATAGATATATCAGTTTGATAGAGTAACAGCTCAGGCTTTCAGATATCTTGTGGCTGTGTAGACAGCATGACATCATTGTATGCAAACCAAATATAGAATACCTATGATCTATGTACTTAACAATTTTCTACCAAGCCGTAGTTCAGTAGGCACTGCTGCTGTGGGCTTGGCTAGGAGCTGGCGAAACGCCTTGTGTTATAAAAATATGTACTGTAAGGGCTTACAGATATCACAAGGCGTTTCGCCAGCTCCTTATAGGTGCTGTGAGCACCAGGTACCCACGGCCCTAGTGTTTCCACCCCAAACTTAGTTATTTCTCTGTGAAAATACCGCCACACCGAAATTCCGCGAGGGGAATACAGTTTCTTACTCTACATAAGGTAAACGTCTCTGTGCTCGACACTGTCCCAATACATGGCACTTTCAATTTTATGTCATGATGACAGAGGTGATTAATAGGTGTTATCTATTGGCCACAAAAGTGTCGAGCACTGAGACGTTAACCTTAGTTTATTAATAAATATCCTAGTTCTGGGGTCACCGACATAGCCTTCAAAATTGCGAGACTTAAGTGGCAGTGGGCAGGGCACATTGCTCGCAGGACTGACGGTCGATGGGGCCAGAAACTGCTTGAGTGGCGTCCACGCACCGGAAGACGAGCTGTCGGTAGGCCTCCGACAAGGTGGAGTGATGACCTGGTGAAGGTCGCGGGAATCCGGTGGAAACGAACGGCACAGGACCGGTCTAAATGGCGAGCCTTGGGGGAGGCCTATGTTCAGCAGTGGACGTCTTTCGGCTGAAATGATGATGATGATGATGATGATCCTAGTTCTTTATATATCTTTATATTACCTAAGTTATTTATATTACCGATATGTACCAATATACGTCCTGAATTCACAGAATAATTCTCACATGAAATAGTATTTAATTATTGTTAGTCATATAGTCCGGACACAGCTGGAATCAGTATCGACAGTAAACGCGTAGATGGGTCCTAAACCGGATCATTAGGGATCCATCTGATCCCTTTCACAGACGAAACAATACGTTAACGCCGTTATCTCCAAGTATCAGTTTAAAAGAGCTTTAAATATTTTATTAGCTCAAGGAAAATTGAACTCTATCGAATTAGAAATGTAATTTACTTTGAGTTTGTGTATGTCGACTTCATTGAGGGTAATTTATATTCGATTACGCAGTCCAATAGAGTTGTAAATCGTAGTCAGTTCTATTAAAACCTCAAATGCTGTAGAGGCTTAAGACTACTGTGAACCTATCGTGAGGGGCGATAACGGGCGTTTCGGAGTATTCTTTCTGTTTCAGGGTCTTGCACCCGCATCGTGCGATAGAGAGAGTCGTCGCCATCGGCTGTTTGACGCCTATAATTTCTTGCATAATTAGTTCTTCGGGCGGCAACGTTTTCCACCCATTAAACCTTTATTAAATGAGATCGATTCGTTACATTCTTAAGTAGGTTTTTAAGTTTTGATTTCTTCGATATAATATATGCGTATGAAATAAAATAGAATATAAACTAAGCTTAAAATAAACTAAACTAAAAACTAAATATTTACAAGTAAAAAAGAGGCTCCAGCTCGGAGCTCGGCGGTAAGGTGCCCAGAAGGCTGGCTGCATTGCCGCGCTGAACAGCAATGCTGATCCGCTGAGCGAGGTACGCACCAGCCTTCTGGTCACCCGTCGCTTTCTTAGTAATTCTCCCTCGCTTATAAAATAATAGCAAAAGAACAGGAGGAAGTTTTCGAGTCAAAAAGAATTTTCAAGGGTCCATATTTTCACTTGTAGGCAAAATTTCCAAAAATTCAAAACGTGTAAACCTAGTATTTAATTATATTTACAATATTTACGAAAATCATACAAATCGGTTCAGGAGCAGGGCTCGTGGCAAACGTTGCCGTTTTTTGTATTGAAAAGTTCTGTTACACAATCTTCTTAAGGCCCTTGGTGATCCCAAATTTTAGTCTTAGCTCGCTAGCTAATGGTAGCTCGATATGCCGTGCTCTAGGCCCGCGCATAGACCAACATGTGAAAATAAAAAAAAAACTTTTTGTCAAAACGAATTACTGAATCCCAATTTCTAACTGACAGCTTCTTATCTACACCTACCACCATGATATCCTACTACGTCCATACCGACAAGTCATGAAGTCACCTCTCTCTTTTTCCATGGATTTTATGTTGACTGCTACAGAAAACAACATGATTTTCCTAGTTTGACTAAGTAATTGCTCTTTTTCTCGTTCTAACACGGCCCCAATAGCTTCATAATGAAGCTTCCGTACCCGAAGGGTCCAAACGGAACCCTATTGTTATCACTCGCGCGTCCGTCCGTCCGTCCTTCCGTTGTCTGTCACACGGGTTTTATAGTCAAACGGTTGGAGCTACAGTCTTCTAATTTTCACAGTAAGCATCTCGTTGACCTAAAGCCATAAAAAAAGTCAAAATTATTTTTACTCGTTTTTGGGGGAACACGAAAAAACATTTTTGACCTACCCCATTGGGGTATCGTTGTTTAAAAATTATTGTGTATATAAATACCATATTTTTCTTTTTTAAAATATTGTACAACAAAGGAGTGAGAAGCCACCAAAGAGAGATTTTTTTACAAATTTTGTTTCGAAGATTTTTTTTATTTCCCTTTAACCCATAAACTTGAAATTTGGTAGTAATGTTTATTATTACGTATATTTTACCAACAAATACTACTAAGTTGATAAATCAGATTTTTTTTTAATCCTTATTTTTCTTATTAAAACCGACTTAATTTTAACCCTAAATGTGCGGGGTCTGACTCGCATTTGGCTGGTTTTTTAATCATAATATAAAATCGATAATTAATCTCGTTTGTTTTATTTCGCCACTAGTTCTGTTTACTTATTTTTGTCAACTGGGACCAAATCTTCGGACTTGATATTGCGTCACGTAACTGTTTGCTGAATTATGTACTTATTCGATATTACGTTACGGCTAGATTTGCAGGAGCGTAATAAAACGTTTACGTTTATGTTAATGTCTCTATTACAGTCCACCCCAGATTTCTGATTAAAATTGCCTCTGAGGTCTAGAGAGACTTGCAAGAAATATTTCTTCAATGAAAGTAACACAAAAGTAATAAAGATGAAATGTATGTATGTATCATATTTTGATACTATTTTAATTATAGGATTTGAAACTAAAATCAGTACAGTTTTATTTAGCGAATTGGCGAACCGTGGAAGAATACTTAACAAACTAAATCTTCACAGCGACAGCTGTTAAATGTTGGTGCTCAAAATCAAAGTAAGAAATTGAGTTATAACTTTCTTAGAAGCGATACAGTTGCGAAAAACAAGAGTTAATTGGACAACATCCTAATAAAGTAAACCTAGCCATAGCACAAAATAAAAAAAGGCGGTAGGTAATAAGTCAAAGGCAAGAGCAAGGTTAAGGGCAGTAAGGGGAATATTATTTGTCTCTTCCATAATACCTACTTTGTTTTGATACTGGTATATATTTATAGTTATGTATGTATGTTTATTATTCGTGTTATACTTTCATTTTTATCTTTTAGTTTTATTTATATGTATTCCAGTACCTACCTAGTTTTTATTTTTGCAGCACCCACTGAATGTTTTTAGTTCTCTCAGCTACCCAAAGGTTGTCTGGAAGAAATCGCTCTTTAGCGATAAGACCGCCTGTTGTCTGCCTCTACTTATATCTCGCTATGTTATGTTTCTGAACTGCTTTGTATTTTTATTGAGGTGTGCAATAAAGAGTATTTCTATTGTATTGTACTGTAATAACCCCTCGTCCACTAGTCCCTGGGATCCCAGAGCTCATTACAAAATAATGCTATTATCTATTTTTTTCGCCGGGAGACGACGGCTTAATTCATAGCAATAGAGGTTAACAACACTGTGTCAATTTGTCATCAAGTATCGGCACGTTTCAAATCTACATTTGTAAAATACCGTTAAGATTACCTAATCGTTATCCTGATATTTCATGCTCAAGAACGTTCATGCTTCCAATAACGTCGAGAAATAAAATCAAAATATGTCTAAAGGTCTTTTATTTGACTCACGTAATAGTAGTTTATGCAATCGTTATATAATGTATGCTTTTTTAGTCGAGAACCGCGATTAGATCACGAGGCTTGCCGAGTGGTCTAAGTAAGGTTTGAGACTTAAAAAGCTAATTATATAACTATTGTATACACTATTTTTTCTACGAGTCAACGGAAATTAATTAAACAAACCGAAACAATTAAACAGACAATCTTGCGAAAATGAAGTTTAGGCACATGGGTCGGACGCTCGTTGATGTCTTCTGTTCTATGCCGCGACGTCACGTGATTGGTCAATTTCATAAGAGTACTGTAATGGCGACACGTGATTGGCCAATTTTATAAGAGTATAGTAAAAGGCGACACGTGGTTGGTCTATTTCATAAGAGTTCACTTGAAGGGAACCAATAAAGAAATGTATGTGATTTTAGTTTCGTCTACGATATCTTAATTCAAACATTGAAGTCGACGAGTAGAATAAGGGTTTTATTTTGTTTTATGTCGTTACATAATATATAAATATTCTGTCCATGAAGTTTGTTAGTCGAAGTAGTATAAATGGTTATTAAATAAAGGAATGTATGGTATTAATGGTTATTTAGATACTGTAGTATTTTTATTTATACGACTTTGAATCAAGTTTTTGACGCTATTCGTCCAACTAGACACTCCCAATATATTAATATTTGTATGTACCTATCAAAAGTTTACAAAATACATTCAAACCAGTGGCCAGACTTAAATCCCTAGTATCCAGAGAAAATGTTTTCCTATTTGAAAGGAGGATGCGTCGTACCAGCTTTCCATTTATTTACTGTATACATAATGCACGGTCGTCTGTGGTAGCTTAGAACATCGATCAATCCAATTTGAACAGAAACTCAATTAGTATGCTTAGCGTGGCATACTCGCGGCGCGAATACGGCGTGCTCCAAATACCTATTTAAGGCATGGAGGGAATTTGGGAGCACCCCGTGGTGGCCATTTTTGGCGTGCTCGCTTGCTAGTAGTCTGCGCGTGGATACTTTCGTTTTTTGTCAAAACTAATGATTATATCGGAATCGGATTCAGATTTTAGAATTAATTACCAATACATATATAAGTACCATGAACATATCAGTGATGGTTTAGAAGTAAATAGCAAATTTTAAGTTGATAACGGCCTATTATCAAGTTTTTTGTCGACATAGTATTTAAATCATGAATGAGAATATATATATTATTTTAATTATTCGATGGCTCATCTCTGAATTTGAAATATTGTCTTGAAATAAACAGTTATATTTTTTTTTCACTGCCCTGCTTTGTATTTTTATTGAAGTGTGAAATAAATAGTATTTATATTGTATTATACAAAGGTGAGTTTTGTGGAAAGGGGACAGAGTATGCCCCCTCTTGAAACTTGGAAGACTTATAATTATGTAATTATTTATTAATTTGAGTTACTTTTTTCGCCATTAGATTAAGAATTTCATCCTTTTTCGAGGAAATTCGAGCTTCTTGATTTTCTTATTATACAAAAACATTATGTATTTCAAAAACGTATCAAACAGTAGAATATTTTTAACCGAATAAATGAACATAGTTATTATAGATTTCTATACGTAACTTCATAGTGATCGAATTATACTTTCATCTCACTGATTTACACATACCTAATAGAAAAAGGATTCATTCTTTAAACATAGGATTTCTTTTCAGAACAAGCGAACTACGTGAAGAAAATTACATTGTAAAACGAAATTAAAACGATTAATTTCGTGGTTACTACTATTAGTACATTAGACATATTGCATTAAATAGTGAACTACAATTAGGTAGTGCCTTGTGTAATCTGTCAAAAAAAAATTGTAAACCAACATAAGTTTTCATCATATGCACGTTGCGAAAATTAATCCCAGTTGCCAATTACCTTTTTTTTTACTAACTTAAGAAACTATTATCGCATTCCTTCCAATTATGCGGAAGGTGGCGTAATTTTAGTTCAAAATTTGTTTGGCATTTTGTAAGGTTTTAAATTTTAATACTAAGTATGTTCTCAGTGAGATATGTCTAGGGAAACATCTTAATCTATATTGTATTTTTATATAAATGACACCTATTTTGTTTGCATGTTTCTGTTTTATCTCCGCATAAATAAATAAATAAATTCCAAACTGGCTTCCAATAACGTTTGAGTACCTACAATTGCAATGCAAAGTGCCTCACAATGACTTCAACCAAACTATTGACATGTGACCTTGGATTTATATTTGATTTTTTAGTAAATAAATGTATGATTTTTACCAAACTATTAGAGTAGCTTTTAGCGTAAAACTGACACCAATTTTCATTAATTGCCAGGACACGATTTATTTCGAAGAGCTAACCCATCGGCTCTACCGCAAGTTTACTTGGGCGTTAATTAATGAAGCTAGCGGGCGATGCGCTTTCGAAGGAATGTGAAGCTATACGTAATTACTAGAAGTGTAGTTGGTCAGCAGAAATAGTCCATCGAGGAGGTGCCTTCAGGAAATGGGTGAAAACTATGTATTTATACTAGGTGTCCTCATCCTCCTAGCGTTATCCCAGTACAGCGGACCCCGGGCATCCTAAAGTTTTCAGTCATTCTCTACCTAATCCCAGAATTTGACGTAGGCACTAGTTTTTGCGGAAGCGACTGTGATCTGACCTCCCAACCTGAGGGCGAGGGGAAACCAGACTTTATTGGCTTGTCAAGTGAGTGGGCAACTTGACTG
This sequence comes from Epiblema foenella, assembly GCA_963556455.1. Lineage (NCBI taxonomy): Eukaryota > Metazoa > Arthropoda > Insecta > Lepidoptera > Tortricidae > Epiblema > Epiblema foenella. The sequence continues at coordinate 16,033,070 of OY747107.1, read as the reverse complement.
TTAGAAGTTCTCAAGTCGCCCGAAGGCTTCTAACTTGGGTTAACGACTGCCGGGATCAACGGCTTAGCGTGCCTTCCAAAGCACAGGAGCGCGCAGTTAATAACCCATATCATAATAACCACTCATCCAAGAACTGACCTCGGCCCACGTTGCTTAATCTTTCATATCGCAAGGGGTAAGTGGGCGCCGCTGGGCCGCGAGAGGCATGACTCCTGATACCCTTTACACTAAGATACCGAAGGACATTTTTAAAATTTAGGCTTATGTTCCTTTAGGATTATCCGTTGAGTGTTTTAATTATAAATACGAGTAGGTATATGTGGGTGCGTAGAGTTCTCAATATTAGGGTTACTGACTCAAGTTTTATTATTATTTGAAAAGAAACAATACCAAAAATATGACGATTGATGAAAATCCTATCCTAACATGTCAAAAAATGACGAAGTTATAGCCGTTTTAATGTTGCTAGTTAAAAAGAGAGAGAGAGAGAGAGGGCAAGCGATGCAGATGTGACGTCACAATCCTCCCAATATGATCGTGGGCCATGTTGCGGGCTTTCATTGGAACTCATTTCTTACACGAGCAATAATTTTAATTATAGGTTGTCACCGTGGTTATATTAAATTAAATAATATGTGACATAAAATACCCAAAACGATTCATTGTCAAGAGCGAAACATTATACGAGGGCGTGATAAGTCCGGTGAAAATTAAACAAAAATGTTTTTTCTTTGGCCAAAGTAAATATTTATTTCTCAACATAGACTCCATCTTGCTCAATGCACTTAGTCCATCGTTTTTCTAGCTTTTCGATTACGGAAGGAATCGAAAAGCTAGAAATAGTACGATTTCCCTAACTCTTCAAAATACGAATGATTTCATCCTTTGACTTCTCCTTGGTTTCTGGTGTATGCTGATAGATCCAGGTTTTGTCCACAGTTATAGAACGACGCAAAAAGTCCTTTTCATTGTGCCTAAATTTCTCCAAACATTTCTCTGAATTTATCTAGGTTTTTTTTTTGTATACGTAATAGTTTTTTTTCGCAAAAAATCATGTGTAATCAGAACACGAATCTGACTTTTCGTCATATTTGCAATGATCAAAACAATAGTTTTTTTCAAAGCCGAGAAAAAAAGCCAGCCTTAATATACGTTTTGCCTCCGAAAAGGTTGAACTACAAATTATCATTTTTCAATCTGTGAAAATAATACTCTGAATTTGATTTTTAACAGACTTATCATTCTGCTCTTGTACTCATTGTCAGTATACGAGGGCAGAGTGAAAAAATTCTAGAAAAAACGCCAGGGAAATGAAACTATTTCACCACAAAACATATCAAAATTAACATCAAAACTGACATGTAAACAAGTCAAAACGTCATTATTCCGACTGTACTGACATTACTGATCTGTTGCCATATAAATGGGAAGAATAGCGCCCTCTTGGGAATGATCATGCATATTTCTTTTTGACGACGGGTTTAGCCTAGTGGGTAGTGCACCTGCCTGTGAAGCTGACGGTCCTGGGTTCGAATCCCGGTCAGGGCAAATATTTGTGTGATGAGCATGAATATTTGTTTCTGAGTCTTGGATGTTTTCTATGTATTTAAGTATTTATATCTATTAAATATATCGTCGTCTAGTACCCATAACACAAGCCTTCTTGAGCTTACTGTGGGGCTAGTTCGATTTGTGTAAGATTGTCCTCTAATATTTATTTCTGGTCGGGCTTTACCTAGGTTTTGAGCAAAAGGGATAAGTGATGCCCCCTCCTAAAACCTTGAAAACATAATTTTGTGATTTATTTTCTTATTCCGCTTTTTTCACAATTTGATTCTAATTTTCACACCCCTTCGAGAAAATTTAAAATTATTGACTACTGTATTTGGTGTCAAAAACCCTATTATTAAATATCTTCCGATAAAAGAAACACCAGCATTTGTTGTTCAAATACCTACACATCTCACATTTTTGAATTAAAACATCCATTATTAATTCACTGCCTCGCTCTCCAGTCTGTCGAATATTCTATTTTCAATATGAAACCGGAAAACAATGACATTACAACACGCTATTTCCATGTGAAAAGTGCAGTTCCGCATTTTTAGTGTAAAAAAATAGGTCATGCTCAAATATTCAAATACTATTATTTTTGTGTTGGATGACTAAATTCAATATAAATATCTCAATTTGGTTTGTAAAATGTCTTTATCGATACCCCTATAGTATATCCTCTTTATAGTGTTCAAAAAGTGTAGGTAAGGACCAGCTTTACAATATACCGTGGCCCGCGGCCCCGGCCGCGCGTGCGCATAACCACATCATGAATTGAGCCGTTATGGCGACATCCGCCGGGGGCTGCGCGCCTCGCTTTCTCGTCAAACATTGCGCACGCCGGCGCACGCGCTCACATGAAAAACACATGAAAGAGTATTTAATATATTGATGTAGATAAAGTAGTGTATCGTCTCGTTTCATAAAACCATACTCGTGTGTTAATGCCTGTCATTATGTAGCAGTTTCATAAACTACTATTATACATTTGTGTTAATTTTTCTAGCGCAACATACTCATAAATATATAATCAAATGAAATACCATCCGCATAGCGAACTGGTCGTCTATCTGTCTTTGTCCTAATCTTGACCACCACTTTTCAACATTTCATCTCGTCTCCCCTTTCTAAGTGTCTTGCCCACTCGACTTTATTAGGATAATATTGTGCCTGCTAGTTGAAGCATCGTATTTATTTATTTAAAATTTATTCTAAGTTTCAAGAAAAAGTACAAATGGCGGACAGAGTACCACTAAACTATTAGACTAAACAGAAACATTTGTTGCAGGCATTTAATTTCAAGTACTAGTAATTCATATCACGTCGATTTATATACAACTGTTGCGTTACTCCTGTCATCTGTCAAATTGACGTGTTCAGCATCGCGCTATCGAAGTTTCTTAAATCAGTTGCTTATATACAACTTCCCAACAACTCTCCTTGGACTTCGATCCCTGAGATATCTCTCTATTGTCGTTTCTACCTGTGTCTACTATTATACATATAATTTGTAGATCCCTTTCCTGTATATATATCCAACCATTCGAACCTTGTATATTTATCCTATATAGCAACACACTGCTTATCTAAACAACCATACGATATTATATTATTTTTGGTATCATTGAGTACAAAAAATATCTAGAGCGGTAAAACAAAAGATGTTTAAGATAGCAGATATTTGTCGCCCAAGACGAAAGAATTGGGCGATAAATATATATGAATTGATATGCCTGCTTTATTACTGGCTATAGTGGACAATATTACTTTGTGTCTTCTTCGTCTAAGTGGTATTTACCATACTACAGTCTAGTGGGATTTAACATACGCGTAGGGAGCGGTATTGGTGCTTAACTTTATAGGATAAACAAAACATTACGAATTCTATAGTTCAGTTCAATGCCAAATCACTTAAAATGTTCCTTCACTGCTTTGGCTATATTGAACTGCCTATACGTATTGCATATTCGGAAATAACTCATTTGTTTTCACACTAAGCAAAAGCCGAGATTGGCCACTCGGTTATCATAATTGTGTGCAGTCGAACAACCCGGCGGGTAACTCGAGACAGCGAGGGCCTGTCATAATAAAGTGTTTCCCATCTGATATGCCGTGTAAAAACTAAAATTTATTTTATTACCTGTGGGAGTGTACCACAGTCTGCAAATAACACGATAATATGAAGTACCCATAGTTTACCCCGAGATTGTCCTCTCAACTATCATAATTGCGTATGGGAAAATAATTTGTACAACACAAACACATTTGAAACAAAAACATTTTATTCACGTGCACATTAAATAAGAAACAAAAAAACCAAATGACACTCAGCATGTAGCTGGCGTGCCACGGCGGCGGCGGGCAGCATAAATAATGATGATAATTTGTAGGAACCTAGAGATCTTATGATTATTATGACATAGATATTGATAATAACGATCTTATTTGAAAAAAATATTGCTCTAAATTCGAAAACCAAAGAGGAAACAGTCGAGATCTTTTTATGGGAAATCGCAGCCATTTTCTCTTAACGCGTAATATCACGGCCATGTCAACAGATTTTCAATATATCTACTGGTACTATATCTATTCTACATTCTGATGCCACCTAGATATCGCTCTGAAAAATTGCGTTGGCTTTTACTGACATTCTTATGTGCTATCACAATCTCTTCGTTAGATTTGTAGGGTTCCAATACCAAAACTTAGTCCGAACATTATAATTGGCTGGAGATGAGGTCGGATGCCTTGTGTCTACTTTAGGCTTGAATCTCCGGTTGACACCGCACGACGCGTACAGTTGTGTGGAATGAATTTAACCCAATCTATAGAACGAGACAAGCTAACAACCATACAACTACACAAAGTAAAAGCAAAAAATGGCTTTATTACTATCTAAAATTTTTTTTTATTGTGGGCAAACGAACAGAACAGAAAAAAACTGTGTGTTTCTAAATGTTTTCATTCCATTAAAATTACGACAGTTCTTACATAGTTGATTTATATACTATGTAAATTAAACTTAAAGAAAATGTTCAAATACATTTTTAAAGGGCATTACTCAATTGAAATTAGAGCAAACTATTCTAATTCTAACATATTATTTGAAAGATTAAAGTTTTAGATAATAATGAAGCCTTTTTTTGTAATGAAATTTATTCTTTATTCTTAATAAATAATCTAACAAAAACACGTAAAACACATGCTAATTGTCCGCAATTGTTCTGTAAAAGATATAACGGAAAGATTATGTTAAGATGCATGTCTATTCACACAGAAAATTGGTTAAATAGGAGAGCGCTTTTAACTGATAAGAGACCTTAAGTAAAACCTTCATAACAACACGCATTGCCTTAAGGTGACAGTGCATTAGGTAAATTGGCGTCTTTAAAGTAATGTACTCATACACGCTTGTGTCGTGCCGCAAAGTAACATGTTCTTTGTGACAATAATAAAGCAGAAGGAACCTATTCTTAAACGTTTGACCAAATTTCAATTTTAAGGGTCCTTATCAGTTAAAAAACGCTCATCTATTTAGACAATTTTCTGATTGAATTGACACGTATCTTGACATTTTCTCAATATTATTATCTAGAAAAGGCGACGTAATGTCATAAATTTTAGATGTATTTTTAGGATTTTTCATTAAAAATATCGTTTCAAACATCACTCCAAATCGACTATTTTCAAGCTAAAAACTCTGTTTTTAAGCTTAAATTCTAATATACACAATAAAATCAAAAAATGGCCATATTACTATCTAAAACTTTAATAAAATTATCGTATTCTTTAATCATTTTAATGGTATTATCATTACTTTTGTTATAATTTGAAATCAAAACATTTTAAAACTTATAAGGCCTCTTAAAGTGTTATGAATAAGACCAGGTACAAATGGAACTAGCAATATTCAGTATGTAATGAGTATTTTTTGATACTAGTTTTTTCAATGGGGCATTGTCTATGATTACAGAGGATTTAAGAATTGTTGAATTGAGCGGAAGTACTCAGTTGAGGTACTCAGTTTAAAATATTGAAAATCTAAAAAAAATATTGGAGGCACTATCGTGGCACAAATTCGATACCGTCACGGAGTTTGTTACGAGATCGGTACTTAAGTGAAACATCGCATTCGATCTCGGTTCTTCCGTTGCGAGTTGCCATCAATCGTATCCGAAGATCATCAATTTGATACGTCACGCAGCTTGCGTGTAGTAGGTGGTTTCAACATGAGACATCTTTGTGTGTGCCTCTTGTAATTTTATCCGGAGCTGAGTATCTGATCACTTGTATTAGAATAAGGTTGATATTTGCTCGCTTACACACATTCCCTTTCGGGGGAAACCTAGCGTGTCGGAAAACCATACAGTATCAAGTATATGTTACAGGGGATTCGATTTTGAAGAGCAGAAGCTCGGATTGAGTTATTTTTCACACAAAGAAATTTAAAGAAAGAGTGTTATGCGTGAAAAGACGTAGTGAAAGTTCCTCCAATAGACTAAATACTATAAATTAATTAGTTTATCTTCTTATTCCGTTAAATGATACATTTTGTATAATTATTTTGACAATAATAAGTGGTATAAATTGACCTATCATATAATTTAATATTCCTCGTAATGTTATATCATAGATCTAATGGATTATACATCAAATCCTAAAGTGATTTATAATAACGACAGGAAAATTTGTGCCCAAATCAAGTTGACACGAGAATCCAAGCTAAAACAACATTAAACTCGGCGACAGAGCACGGTTATGGCAGTTTCGAGGCAGTAATGACCACACCCCACATATCAGCCTAATAGCGGCCATCAACTTTACAAATGATGGAGTTAAGGGCGCCTTTATAAGGTTTTGAGTTAACTTTTATACAAAACTGACCTACTCACGTATAAATAAATAAAATAAATATAAATATAAATATTTTTAGGACAATCTTACACAAATCAACCTAGTCCCAGACTAAGCAAAGCTTGTACTATGGGTACCAAGTGACGATATACATACTTATATAGATAAATAGATACTTAAATACATAGAAAACATCCAAGACTCAGGAACAAATATTCGTGTTCATCACACAAATACATGCCCTGACCGGGATTCGAACCCGGGACCTCCAGCTTCGAAGGCAGGGTCACTACCAACTAGGCTAAAGCGGTCGTCGAGCTTCTACTATGGGTACCAAGTGACGATATACATATACGTATAACTTTATGTGAGGTAAACGCCCCTGTGTTCGACACTGACCCAATTCAGGGCACTTTAAATCTTGTCCTGATGACATAGGTGATTAATAGGTGTCATCTATTGGACACGAAGGTGTCATGTCGACCACTGAGACGGGGCGTTTACCTTATCTAAATATATAAAAGAAGAATGTATATATGTAAATACTTTATTGTATACAAGACAAAGGTAAACATACAGGCAAAGACGATTATTCATGTATAAAGGCGAACTATATGTACTAACGGTAGGTATATTTAAATGTAATTATTGAAGTATAAAATATGAGCTTTGGTCGAAAAATGATATTAAAATACATTCGAGGTCAAAAATTTCGGGTCTCCCTAAATTTAATAACCGCAATAGGTTTTCTAAATATTTACACTAGTTTTATTTACATGATAATTATTCGTAATACCCAACAGTATTAGCAATTCCCGGGATCCTATCATAAAATATCAATCTCCAAAACTGTCGATATTTGCGATATCTCACTCCGTTAACATTTTTCATGGATAGATAGATATGTAAAACATTTATTTGTTTTTATATTCATTTATATTCGCCTTAGCCTCACAGACACGTACTGTAAACAAAGTCTTTTTTCAAAACGGTATCTATGGATGCATGCAACATGCATAAGCCTCTGTCAGCCAAGCTATATTACTAAAGCAAGGAAGCTATAATACTATTAAACGTCCAAAGCGACGTCAACACCAGTTACTATATATGCCTGACTAGAAAACAGTTCATTTATAAACAAATGCAGTGCAAACTGCCTCATAAGCCTCTGTTAGCTATAAGTAAAGTATTCTCGTATGCTCGCAGCAAACACCGCAAACTGTCGCTCTCTGTGGATTATTCTGCACCTCGTGTTACGAGTCAACGGAGATTAATAATGTCTCCAGCTAAATACAGCGTGCGAAGTGACGTGTTTAGAAAACAGAAGGCGGTTTACGTGGGATATATTCACTGTAATACACGGAAACTTCTGGGATGCAACTGTATTCTGCGATGAGACTTACATGTCGCAAGAGCAATTATCTAAAACTCGGACTAAACAGACTCGACATCAAATAATACCACTACCGTAAGAGTACAGTCAGGTTCGCTAATATATACACATCTAGGGTCCTAATTACAAAGGAATAGAGTGCATAAGTGTACATATATTAATGAACTCGACTCTCCGTGTGGCGGTGACATGATTGTTCCAGTGTAATTATACTACAGTGTGGCATAATCAAAATCAAATCAAAATCAAAACATTTATTCTGCAAATAGGCCTCAAGGGCACTTTTACAAGTCAAAATCTATCTAGTTACATCAAATAAAAATAATACAATAATCAAAGTATCATTAATTAAATGTAGTGTTACATGTCAAAAATAAGACTAAGAAACTAATAACAATCGAGATTTGTTAGAGATGTATAAGGTCTCTAAGCGTCAAGATAAAAGGTAATAAAGTAGGTACACTAATCATAATAAAATATTTTGAGCTATATTTATAACGCGTCAACATGAAAATAATAAAATCTAATAAATAAATATCCTCAGAGATGTATAAGGTCTCTGAGCGTCAGTCTAAAAAATAAAATTAAATGAGAACAGTTTACTTATGTAGTACCTCTTCTCAATGTAACAGGAACCACTTGTTTTAAAGATTTTATAAAATAAAAATATCGATGGTAGGTTATTACCGAGTTTATTTCTTCACACGTTTACCCCCAGATCTCATTCTTTTCTTTAGTCTCTAATATAATAGCCCATAGCCGTAACAGGTATAACGGCGTCACGAACTTATGCTCATCGTAACAGCCGAAAGATGTCCACTGCTGGACATCGGCTTATGAACTTATGCTCACCTGCCCACCGGCCTCAAAATATTATGCTTATAGATGGGTATTATGAGTTCATATCTATAAATATTTTTTACAACAAATACATAAACTTCGCAGGAAGTTGCATTAATACTATTGTGTTAGTTATAGTTAACCTGATGCATTAGTTGATATGATTTCGATCATTCTTACATTTAAAGTAACAATTAGCATATATACTTGCTTATTACCTGCGGGTAACCTAGTATAATCTCGATTATACCTACAGATCTGCTTGCACAAGATTGACTGCGATTACATGTATAATAACAAATTCTCATATTGCCGCGTGGGTAACGTGCACATAATTTATTTGCACCACAAAAAAAGCCTGTACAGATGATTTGGACCAACAAAATTTACTGCGGCGTTAGACGCGGGAAAAATTGTCCCTTTCCGCACCGTCAAACCGTATTAGCATGGGCATGGCCGCACTAATCGTGCCATTCCTCTACTACATACCAGACTCATCACAAGACCGAGTGATTAGAGACTAAACGATCATTTGACGTAATTCATGATCATTGGATAGGTAAGACAGCGGAATGCCATCTTTTTACACATATTCGGAGTGGATTAGCTGAAGATGTGGGTTCTCCTCATTCACCGCCAGGAACTCGCCAGGCGGGTGCTCTACTTGTAGACGTGTATCCGATACCATGCGTTTCTGTGTATGTAAAGGAAATTGCGTAGCGCTGCTAAAAGCTTGGCAGCGAATGTGTTAAAAATCTCAATTTGTTTTGGAAGAACGTGTTGCTGTATTCCAAGTCCTAAGTCTCGTGCAGAGTTCTTTAGCAAACTTCGAACTTCTTTATTGTTCGGGCCGGAAACGCGCTTGGGGCTGGTTGTGTGTGTGTTGTGTATGTGTTGTGAAAACTAGTGTTTTTTTGTTCATTTCTAAAAACTGACTTGACTAAAAAAATATACGTCATTATCGAATCTGCTTCACTCGGAATTTCACGAGAATCGGGTCAGAAATACGACCTGTGGAGGAGAACAAACCGAAATTCGCCCGCAGAAACATCTGTTTTTGAAAATTTCCAAAAACTGACTCGATAAAAAATTATAATTATGGAACCTGGTCACAAAATTTCACGAGAATCGGTTGAGAAATGCGACCTGTAAAAGAGAATAACTGTAAATTCGGACATGCGAAAGCATTTTGTCGAAGCTGAAGCGGAAAACTTTGTTTTACTAGGTCAATGAATTAATTAATTCATGAATGATTTTCAGGTATGAAATGTCTAGCGTGTTCGTTTACCATTAGGTGCCATTAGACAGACCGTAAATTAATTTGCCATCATACATATTCAGCATATCATTGCTTTGTAACCAGTGAATTATTATTGGCTTAAGGCGGTCCACACGGTTACACTATTATAAAATGAAAATGATATTTCAATATTTAAAACTTAATAACTAATTAATAATTTGTTAATCAGATATTCCATTAGATATCTGAGATGAAATTTCCTATATATATAATAATAAAAAAGAAAACTATCTGAATCGAAAAAGCATGATAATTATATTTTAAAAAAATGTGTATTAGTATCACTAAGTATAAGTAAATCGATTGCCGCTTAGGTAATAAATGAAATTCTAAATCTGATAAGTTCTCTGCATGTTAAGTAATTACTTGTTAATGAACTGATTATGATAGTGTTAAATGTTAATGTATGGAATGAATAAAGCTTTATTATTATTATTATAAGGCGGTTCAGCCTTTAAAAAGTGAACGAAGTCACAAGTCACAAAGGGTATAAAGTTCAAGTCATAAGACGAGGGAGAACGAGTTGCCCTTCATTTAAAATGTGTTATTGAACACCCGCCTTTACCAATCGTGTCACGTTACGCTTTTTTGATGATATCGAGCTTTTGTGTAATTGGGGACTAAGCGGTGATTTGGCATTCATAATTGCTATGAATTTTGGGTGTAAAAGTATACAAACATTGTTTCAACGGGGCCATAACAGTTCCGTTGCCATAGAAATAAATCCGGCGACTGACATGCATTTTATTTGGATTTTTTAAATCTTAGTTATACATTTTCATAACTCAGAATAGCATAGAAAGTTCTATTACTAGACAAATACATATATGGGCTTGGAACAATCAAAAATCTTCTGGAATACTCTGCGCTACTCGGACACAAATGAATACCAAAATGAATATATAAATTATCGTCTAGAATATTTGAATAAGAGGATGGAAGTGCCAGTAAATATCAGTAAATATTATGATGGAATAAAAAGGCGATTCGATTTTTTTTCTCGAAGTAAAAATATTTATCAATAAATATTACGATCAGAGAAGAAGTCAAACGGATTTTTTTCCATAAGGAAAAATATATAATATTAGGAAATGTGTCTAACCGCTCCCTTAAATCCAGTTGTGCCTAACAGGTGTTTAACTCTATCCCGTACTCCACGTTCGTAACGTTATTTTATCATCCAGATGGCCTTGTCTACGCCTGGTCTTTGTTCGGGAATCATCAACAACCGTCGCCGGCGCAGTGCATGATGCGGGGCGCGGGCAAGACGGGGCCGCGCGGCGGCCAGTAGCAAAACAACCGTTCAATGGGCTGCTCGTGCCCAAACATAACAAACTATAGTGATTTAACACCTGTATCACCATTTAAATTTCGGCCACTGACTGGAACTTTCTTAAGGCTGATTTTCCTATGCTGTATGATCTTGTTTCTAAGGTTGATTGGAGCCCAGTTTTGGCTGAGGAGTGCGTGAATAAGGCAGTCGACTGGCTATATTCCTTATTATATTCTTGTTTTGACTCCAGTGTCCCCAAAAAGAGCCGTTGTAATAAACCGAGTAGAGTGTACCCAACTTGGTTCTCGGCGGATATCATTAAAGACCTGAAGCTTAAAGGTAACTTGCATAAGCAGTGGAAGGTCACATGCGATCCGTCTGTGTACAAAACATATAGTGATCTCAGGGCTGACATTAAAAATAGAGTGTCTGTAGCTTATGACAGCTATATCAATAATGTTCAGGAATCCATTAGAACAAATCCCAAATCGTTTTGGAAGCATGTGTCAAGATTGCGAACGAAAGGCGGTTTTGATTCAAATATCATTTACAACGGCACAACGTTCAGTGGCCAAGCAGCTGCAGGCGCGTTCGCAGACTACTTCAGTAGTGTGTTTCTGCCGCACACCCCACAACTGAAAGCGGAGCTGGCGGGTTCCACTCATAGTGACCACGTAATAACTATAAAGAGGTTTACACATGACGAAGTTGGTCTCGGTATCGATAAATTAAAACCGAATAGCTCTCCTGGTCCTGATAATTTACCTCCTTATATAATTAAGGCCTTTAAGTCACAACTTATTACTCCCCTGGCCCATATTTCCAACCTTGCTCTCAATACCGGCACCTACAATGATCGCTGGAAAATCACAAGAGTGACGCCTATCCCGAAGACAGGTGAAAAGTCCCAAGCCGCAAGTTACCGTCCAATCGCGATTTTAAACTCGTTTGCCAAAGTCTTCGAAAGTATTCTGCACTCGAAACTTTACTATAAAATTGATCCGTACCTTGATGACGCTCAGCACGGATTTAGAAAGGGGCGCTCTGTCAACACGAATCTTCTGTCACTTGCAGACCACGTCTCGAAGAAACTGGATGAGGGGTGCCAAGTCGACGTGGTTTACCTTGACTTCAGGAAAGCTTTCGACCAGGTTGACAATGATGTGTTACTAGAGAAGCTCTCCTCAATTGGACTTGCGCAGCCACTTCTACGACTATTCGCCAGCTACCTGAAGGATCGTAGGCAGTTTGTTCGCCTGGGCTGCTTCGATTCCGATCTTTACCATACTAGGTCCGGTGTAAGTCAGGGGTCCCTCCTAGGCCCCTTGTTATTCACCATTATGGTAAACGATCTTCCCAGCTGTTTAATAAGTGGCAAATCCTTACTGTATGCTGACGATATCAAATAATGGTAGATATAAATAGCCCACTGGATTGTCAGAGTATGCAACACAATTTAGATGCGATCCACCACTGGAGCGTCAAAAATCGCCTTTTCCTAAATGCGTCGAAATGCTATGTCATGAGTTTCACTAGGTCTAAGCAGGGAATAATTGCAGATTATATCATTGACAACGAGACTCTCAATCGTACCAACTCTATGAAGGATCTAGGAGTTATATTCGATCCTGGACTCACTTTCCACGACCATGTGCGCTCGCTGGTAACAGAAGGTTTTAAACGTTTAGGTTATGTTACCCGTATTCGACCAACTGATCACGGTGCTCCGTGTCCTTCGAGGCCGTCTTGACTGTCCTGGCCTAGTCAATGAGGCATGTCGTTTTTTTGTTCCTGACGGGCGTACGCGGTTCCGAGCGGACCGGCTGCGTCTCTTTGCCGTGCCACCTGCCCGCACGATATCGCGTCGCAACTCTCCCATTTGCCGATCGCTACATGCTCTCAACAAGCTCGACTCTGTGCAGCTCTCCTGCGATGTGTTTGCGGATGGCTGGACCATGGTTGAAAGAGGATGCATGAAGCTGTGTGAGATCCTGACCTAATTTATATTGTTACCACATTTTGATTTCGTGTATCACGTAATTTTTGACATTGTATTTTGTGTTCTGAATTTTATATTTAAAAATGTAATGACTTAGGGTGTTCCCTGTAATGTTACATATTTTTTCTCAATAAATAATAATAATAATAATAATTATACGTGCATGTTCGGACTACGAGTTACCACATCACGAACCCCAAAATCTACATCTTCAAGTACACCAATGCAGGCGTGTACATACCTCTTTATATTTAATTGATTAAACCTCCTGTTAATATCCATTAGCAAGAGTAATTTGTTACTAGTTATAAATTGTTCCTTGACATTTTCCTAATCGAAGGGATGCAATCATTTCAGGGGCTTAATAGCTTTACAGACTTATTTCCCAATTCCTTTAACAATGGACATTTCTATTGCTGCGCCGAATCTATAATTTCTTAAACCGTTTAATTTGAATAAAAACTAAAGGTTGAATTTTTGAATAAATAATCAACTCCGACAAAAGAAGGGCTTTCGAAAATTCGAGAAGATTTAAAAACAATAAACAATCAGATCGCCATTTTGGAATTCGAATCCCGGATTCGAAATTTAAACCGTCGTAAATTATTTTAAGTAGTTTTGTTGTTTTCAGACGAAAAGGGATATTGTCAGAGAGTTCAACAGTTTCATTAAATAATTAAAAGTCGAGAGTGGCGATAATCGTACAACTACAGTGAGAAGGGACTGGCTTAATGACGGTCTTCCCGCAAAGCAGCTGTGACATGGGAGTACGCCTAGAAAGTTGTTCAGAATTTGATTATTAGTTGGACGTTGGACCTACCGATATCTTATCGGCAAAAGAAAATATCTGGTTTCTACCTATAAAAGACCTATTCGGTAGTGCCGCTTTCAAGTCCAAATCTTTCATACATGCAACCACTATTTATTGCTAAATAGATTTTCGAGCTTAGAAACCAGGTGCATATATATACTAACTAACTGGCATGACGACCCAAAGTGAATCTTGGCCTCGAACACAAGAGCACGCCACTTTGCTCGGCCCTGCGCAATTTCTCGCCAGCTTGCACTGGCTCCGAGCTCACGCAGGTCCACGTCCATAAAATCCTTGCAGCGATACTTGGGGCGATTCACAGGACGTCCTCGTGTCAACTCGTCTCGTCACCTGTCGATCTTCTCCCATTCTCATGAGGTGGCCAAGCCAGCGTAGACAATGCTGTTTCACCTATAATGTTTGGTGCGGCCACCAGCTCTTCGGCATTTTAATGGATCCTCTTAACTTCCATCGTCTCTTTTTATTCCTAGGATTTTTCGGAACACTTTAAGTAAGGTGTCTTCGGGTAATTTCGAATGTCGGGTAATTCCGAAAATAACAAATTCCAGTCTAACTAAGCTATTTTATTGCATCTCATCATCATCATCATCAAAAAGAAATGTTAATTTTTTTGTTGATGTTTGGGTAGTGCAACAAAATCACTTAGTTAGACAGTAATTTGTTATTTTCGGAATTACTTACCCGAAGACATTTTGTACGTCGTAGGTACCAATTTTCTAACAATGACAATTTGCTTTACCCGGGTCAATCAGTAACGAAATATAACAATGTAACATATAGTATCGGAAATAGTCAACCCAGGTCTAACCAGCTTTCGTCTTTAGTTGTAGACCCGGAAAGCAGTTAATGTGTCATATGACAATTGTCAAGTTGGTGAGATAAGGGCAGGCATCGATATCCGGTTTGCTCCACTAGAATGTGCTTTTTAATTATGTTTTGTGTTATGAACTGTCACCAGCATTGATATTTGACACAACAGAGGGCTCATAAGGCAACGGCGCCTATTACCGTGGTACTTACGAAAGTTTTCAAATGAGTCCAAAAAAATACGGGTATCAGAGCTCATTAACGATCAACAATATTTATTTTGTTTTATTAAAGAGTGTTTCTTAAACTTGCAGGGTCATAACTTTTTAGATTAATTTTAATTATTCGTAAAATAATTAGGTATTGTTGAAATTACTCATCTCCTATTAGATTTTAAGGATGTCCTTATTGATATGTATCAATAAGAACAATAAGAAGTTAATTCAGATTATTAACCAGCGGGTTATAATGAAATTCAGTACAACATTTCGACCAGGTTAAAGTCAAGGGCTATATACCATACGATTTAATTAGGCATTGCCAAGCAGGTGACAATATAAATGTATTCTGAAATCTCTACAGTGCAGTGAAGACTGACTTATCTAATAGAAATTATATCCATTGTGTCGGTGGTCAAGGAGGCTTTTCCTGTGCATTATCTCCTCGGAGAAGCCAGGGCCCTCTTTTCTCCCAGATAATGCTTTCGCACAATGGGGACGCCTGAGATAGGAAGGTTTTTAAACATAAATTGATCGGTTCGCAGCTGAAATTGCGGCATTTACACGTGTTATATTTCTTTTATCGTAAATGGATAAGTGATTTTATATTATGACACGAGTAAGCGAGATATGATTATTTACCCTAGACGCTGCTTAAATCATCTTGTCATAGATGAGCAAGGCCAATGATGAGTGTGTTTATAATTTTTTGTATTTTTTTTATCAGCTGTCGAAGTTGACCCGGGTATAGGTGAAGACAATTGAATAATAATTTATTGTGATAAAACCACGCGACGTATTTCAGTTTGCTAATAAAAATATTGTTTAAAAGCCGCAGGACAAAATGACAAAGTTGTCGGGTTTATTTTATCAATGCTAGTTTTTCTCTCCTTATTTATACGAAACTTTTTATATTTTTTATATCAGCGTAGCTATAATATATATATTTTTAAACTATGGTCAATATTTTTTGGACGCAACAAACAGAATCACGAGTAAAAAGGTTTAATTATTTAGAGATGTTGATACAAAGCAAAACGAAGACTATGTCAATATACACTTACGAGCAAAAATAACGGGTACACTTTTTTATTAAATGTTATTTTTGCTCGTGAGTATAGATAAAACTAAAGCTGCAGAACCGACAGCTCGCAGTTCGGTTGCATTATTTCGTTTGAAATACATTTCAATGAAATGGTGAGAATAGTAGGTAAGACAATGTGACGTGAATTATGGGGCAGTCTACCAGTTTCTTTTATTTTTAGAACGACGACGTTTGAATTACTTTTTAAGGGAATATTTTCCCTTAAACCGTTTTCTTTGTGAATTTTGAGCACGGAGAACCATCTCCCTCACACTCAACACAGAGAATCCTTGGAAGTTCTGGTGACCTTATTAATCAACAGGAAACATTGTAGTGTAGTTAGGACCTTAGGAGCTTAAGATGCTGTACCTTATACTTACAGTGGTTGGCTGGGTTATTATGGCTGCCGCTTTATGTACTCGTAAGTTAGGTACTTCCCCAGTTGGGCCACTCCTGAATATACCTCTCTATATAGTTGTTACATGTTTCAAATATCTCCAATAGCTCTATGTTAAATACCCTTCTATTCCCCCTTTTCTACGCACCACACTTGTACAGTGGCACAATCGTTTAATGTAATTGGACACCACTCGCGTCTGCAGCTGCTGTCAACGCCAGTATACACAGTGAGCGAGCGACGCAATCGAGAAGCGCTTCAATTTGCTGCAAAATAAATAACTGGGAATTGAACATTGACGGATTATGTGAAAGAAGTTGTGTCAATGATAAAGTTAGCAATATATTTCATACTTTCGTAACAGTTCTCATTCTGGGCACGTTTCACAAACATTCAAGTTACACACGTGCAACGTGCGCTTGCCTAATAATGATTGGTCAAGACTCGTAAAGTTATAACTTGCTTTGTGAAACGGCAATTTATGTTACCAATGGCCAACAAATGTACTCGTAAACGAGCATTCTGCTCATTTTTGATGATTTGATTTAACCTTTATTTTCCACAGACGCGACGCGTATTGCACAGGCTATGGTCTCGGAATTACTAGTTCATTACGTAATGTGTCACATGTGTGACACATATACAGAACTTATAGACATTTTTAGTACGGAAAATGACACAGGAAAAAACATTCACCACCCATTCATTTTTACGAAGTAAATCACGTCGATACCTCGGAAATAAAGGTAGACTGCGGGGGGGAGTTCAGTTTAATTTTAAAACTGGGTTTATAGGCACT
Source organism: Epiblema foenella (assembly GCA_963556455.1). Lineage (NCBI taxonomy): Eukaryota > Metazoa > Arthropoda > Insecta > Lepidoptera > Tortricidae > Epiblema > Epiblema foenella. Next base: position 16,015,720 of record OY747107.1, on the reverse strand, counting down.
CTAAATAAATACAAATAGTTTTAGTAACCACCTACTGGGAAACCCATAATACTCAAGCTAACAACCCAGTGGTTTTACAGCATATTTTGCTAGTGAAAGTTGTCGGGTCTACAAAAAACCGCAGCAAAAGCTAAAAAAGCCTTATAATAAAAACCAGGTTCAAATGCTCAGCTCTAAGTACGCAAGAAAATTCTTTTTCCCCATTTCCAACAATATATTTCAAGAGCAAAAACCTTACAGCAACACTGTTTGCACGTGAAATAATATTTTTATTGTTCCTAAGTCCGGACAATGGTGTAATTTCCAAGGAAACTGAAATATATATTCAAATGGGTTCTAAAGGTGCCTATTGTGCAGTCATAACTTAGGCGAGCCGTGATTAATTTATAGGCAAGATTTATGTAAACTTGACGATTAATGGCGATTCTGAATTGGATGTCTCTGATTAAAATTCCGCTTGATTGCCCACCTGTAAGCGGAAGCCTTCTGCTAGGCAACGTCCAGGTATGCAGAGCAACAAAAAAGACAAAATTGAGAGTCAAAGTACAACATATTTAGCTGCAGAGCACTGAAAAGCTCAAAAGCTATATGTTTATGCTCGCATGTTTTTCGCGAGAGACTCTGTATTGTTATCGCTAATATGGAGGGTAGATTCGAGACAGCGCGCGTCGCTCGGAGCCGGAGGTTCCGATGCTTTTTATAATTGAGATCCACTTGAGACGCCACACCGAATGGTTGATTTACTGTAGTGCCGAGATTTTGATTAGATTAGTATTGTGGTGTGAAATCGGTAGTGGTTGTGGACTTGAGAAGTGTTACGGACCCGTGTAATTGGAGAAACATGGATGCCAGCACACGGACGCTGCGTCGCGGGACTCACGGGCACCAGCTCAGCAAGGACATTCACACACACATCACACAAAACACGTACACAACTCTTGCTAGCTGACTGGCGTTAGGAAAGAGGCGGAAGACAAAATTGTAAGTACATTATATTAAGTAGTAAGCGTTGCGTATCGCAACCGATTCTTTCGCACCAGGATTGGCGCTTCTGATGAGGCTACCTATGGGCCCCTGGTGTTCGAGTGGTCCTAGTGTGAACACTACATGCTACTAGTTAGGGGCTACAAATGTGACATCACAGTTTACGACCACACTATCAAACTGTCTTAATCACATTAAAACTAAGTATCCAACATTGTCAAATAAAGAAAAAGGCATTGTGATGTGATCAAACTTTTACGTAGTATGGATATGGGGTACGTGTATGTATGGCTATAGTAGTTTATGCAATCGTTATACAATGTATGCTTTTTTAGTCGAGAACTGAGTTTAGACCACGAGGCTTGCCGAGTGGTCTAATTAAGGTTCGAGACATATAAAGCTAATTATATAACTATTGCATACACTACTTTTTCTACGAGTCAACGGAAATTAATTAAACAAACCGAAACTATCAAACAAACTAGTCCTGCGGCAATGAGCATTAGGCACATGGGTCGGGCGCTCGTTGGTCTTTTGTCCTATGTCCGTGACGTCACGTGATTTGTTAATATCATAAGAGGACTGTAATGGTGACAAGTGATTGGCCAATTTCATAAGAATATAGTAAAAAGCGACACGTGATTGGTCTATTTCATAAGAGTTCACTTGAAGGGATCCAATAGAGAAATGTTTGTGATTTTAGTTTTGTCTACTATATCGTAATTCAAACATTGAAGTCGACGAGTAGAAAAAATATATTATAGGTCTTATTATTCTTTCCCGGGGGGAGTAAAATCTACGTGGCGCTAAAAAGTACGGTGCGCTCGTGGCCCTTGCGTACCGCATGCGGTGCGAGGTTAGGCAACGTCACCTCAGGTCAGTTCTTCGATGGGTGACCGCGTTGACGGGGTGAGTGAGCGCTCCCATGCAAAGGGACGTAAAGACGTTGACCCCGGCTGCTGTCTATGATAATAGTCGTTAAGCCAAGTTAGAAGCTTCTCGAAGATCTCACGGTTCGAAATAATTGCCATACGATAAATAAATAGAGGTTTAAAAAAACTGAAAATTCACATTATCATAGAAACAAACGCAACACACTCACACGCAAACATTAGCATACAAACGTGCATTGATGTAAGGCTAAGTACCTATCCACATAAAGCGAAAAAAAGAGACCATTTATTTAAGAGATAATCTTCATCCCTAAAAGATGTATCTCACGTATTTTTACAATGGATAATAAACATTATTAAGCTTAGTCTTTAAATGAGGAAAACAAATTTAATGAACCACGAGGGAACCAAGTCGTGCCCCAATTAGGTAATGAGAAGAACAATCAATTGGAATCGAAAAGTGCTGCAGCACTGTTTATCGAGGTTTCTCATTAACCGGGACCCGACAGGGAGTATTTTCGTGAAAATAATAATGGTACGGTACTGATTCTAAATCACGGCGTACCAGCACAAAGGGGATATTTGGCTAACGTATTAAAATGGGTATTGGATTCGGTGTTTCTCGCTATTACATCGCTCGTTTTGGCGCATTACCTACAATTTAAATTCAATTTACAGTAAGTAGAATAGTCGTCCAGACGAGACATTTTGTTATTCAGAGTATTTCGACCAATTACTAAAACGACATGGCTGAATTTAAAAATATACACCAGCTACCGGCTAGATTTGTCTATATTTTGCAAATAATGATAAAATAAGTATGCGGTAATATAACGGCGTTAGAGCCGCAAACAATTATTCCATCCGGTGACTGTCGGTAAATTTTGATTCAGCCATTACAGTATTTTTTTTATTAATTGATTGTTATATAATTATGCTTTGTCACCCCAAAAGCCCATTGAATATACTAGTAAAAAAAATCGGATAGGAAATGCCAGATATCTTCTTTCTACATATTTGCAAAACTACAAAGTGTGGGTACCTTTTTATTAAACATGTATGTTATTTATTATTTTTTAGTGTTATTAATTTGCATAAGTAACAACCTCAGGGCTAGAATTGAATAAATAGTCACCAAGTTTTATGAAACAATGCACATTTAAAAAACTTAATGTCACTTAATGGCAAAAATTGCTTAACATTTTTTCCTATTGTGTGTTGTGTGCAGTAAAATGCAATTTATGTATATGTACTTTGAGTATATTACAGATTATACAAGTATTGTGAAGCGGGGAGACGTCTTTCGTGATCAATTAACGATGTTAATGAATAGATAACATCATCTTACTAAATCTGCGACGGCAATTAATTTTGATAATTAGTGTCTAAGCGTAGTCGTATATAATATAAATAATTTAGTGCCACGAATACATAGCTAATAATTGATTATGTGGTGTGGTGGGTCTCTTATTTGAGATTTTATTCTAAAGGTTTGGACCTTTAGAGTTGCACCATTCACGACGTGGTATAAAAATATATATTTTTTTAAATAAGTATGTCAAAACAATAACTGGGTAAACATTTGTATGGAATTCAAAGTGCACCTACTCGTTTTTTTAATTTTGTTGTAAGTTTTTAGGTACTGTCTGGCTATGCGGCTGTCTAGTTTCGATTTAAATACTTAAGAACATTGTGTTCGAAGAATTGTCTGATTTGACATTCTATTATTATTTACGTGTTGACAAATAATATATGTACCTACTTAGTCCAGAATATAGTTTCGTTATGTTACATTCTTGCTCGTATTATTTGGATATTCGGGCATGCTCTGAAACCAGCCACGCTTACATTTATTTATTTGTTGATGTCTTGACAGTTTATTCCATATGAGATTCCGATAAGATTTCTGGGATATTCCAGATGATTTCCCGCCTATCACTAGCTATGCCTTTTTCACAACCAGGTGTTACTAATAAACACAATTACCTTCAATACTTTTCTTCGGTATTTTTTTTCACAGTGGTTACACTCAATGGTACTATAATAATTATTTGCATTTTGCACTGGGTATATTCTAATACAAAATGCAAAAACGTATAATCTTAATAAAGCCACGCCTTTACTAAGAAACTCATGAACTCTTTGTAGCCAACTCTTTTCTGAGCGAATCCTTTCCATAAAGTATTCGATCCCTGGGGAAAGTGCACTCTCTTCTTATTTCTTTGGTGGCGCAACAAATTTAGCCGAACAACATTTACCGGCGCCGGCAGATGACGTCAATAAAAAAACAAGAAAGAAATATACGAATAATATTTGTAGGGTCTCCGTTAATTTAGTATATCACAGTATATCTCAAGGTCCTTGTAAGCCCTACTACTCTACACAGAAGGTTGAAGGATATTAAATAATAAAAACGTATTGCTTGGATCCAACTATATTCCAGACTAACTTATTTCTAACTTATTCCGCGGTGCAACCGCTACTATATTATTCCTATATGTAATATGATAGGGATGAGTTTTACGTGGTAACATGACATATGTCCCTACAATATTTGTATTAGAATAGTATATAAATTTAAAAATCGGTGGCAATATACACCAAAACGGATACAATAATGTATCTCGAAGACAGTGAGTTTTGAAATAAATATGGTATACTATTTCGGTAAACTTTTTTATTCTTAATACGATAAGATTTAAAAAAACACGAGTTACAGATTGAAGGTCATTGGCAGCTAGCTCAATGTTTGCTTGTATCGGGAGACTTCGCTCACTCCGAGAGGTTTATATGCATATATTCCAATAACCCAGTATACATAATTAAACTGATTTTTAAGTATGCTATGGATGTACAGTCAGCCAGACTCTACTGTTAGTAATTTTGAGTTACAAAATCACTGATGTCCAAAAATAGATGTCCGCATCTGATATCACTATTACTGTTGAAGCGATATGAGAAACGTACAAAATTATTGAATCGATTATGAATTGAATTCGCTTGTTTTTTTTTCTTTTATTAGATTTACTTTGAATTTGAGCTTTAATATAACTCGATATTTGTATTTGATATTTCAAGTCATTTTCCAAGCTCAGTCCTATATATGTGTGACTTCAAATTATACCCCTTCGATTGACGAACGACAAAGAAATACAACAGTATTTTTGCAGTATAATTCGTTCTTAGAAGAAAAACCTTGAAAATAAGTCGTCGTCTTCCTATGTTTTCCATCTGAAGTACTTTTAGGCCGGGTTTTATAAAGATCCGTTAGACCAAATGTCAGATAAAATTTCAGTAACTCAGTACATTTTTTGACATACTTAACAAACCGACATAAGGTCTAACGCATCTTTATAAAACCGAGCCTAAGTCGCCCTTATTTTGTAGTCTGTTTCAACTAATTCTGTTTAGTAGGCGTATGTTGAAATACAATTGAAATTATGAAAATAGTGTGTGTGAAAGTCATCCTCCTATACAGTACTGTTGAATCCTGAAGGACACCCGGGTTCCGCTACCTAATCCCAAGATTTGGCGTAGGCAGTAGTTTTTACGGAAGCGACTGCCATCTGACCTTCCAACCCAAGGGCCAGGGGAAAAAAGTGGATAACTTGACTGTTAGAAGTGCTCAAGCCGCCCGAAGACCTGTAACTTGACTTAACGACTGCTGTTATAGACAGCAGTTGTGGGTGAAAGTGACAATTATTAATTATGGTGAAATGTGATCACTGGGATATCTGAATCTCCATATAATATTTTAATTGGTTGTTCATATTCCTATTTAAAAGGGGGAACTAGGGAGGGGGAAGGGAAAGGTATTTCTTCACATTTTCCGCCAAAAATCACTCGACGTAAAAAATGTTTCAGAATTTGTAACTCAAGCCCTTTCATAAGACACCCCACTTGATATATTCACTAGACTTTCAAATTTTGAACCATCTATTCTGTCATTTTTTAAAGAAAATAAAAAAATATCATGTTTTATGCAGCTAGGTTTCTCTTCTTTATAACTATCCCAAATTTCAAATAGATAGCGTAATAGTTCTTAAGATATTTAGCGATGTGACGGACAGACCGACAGACAAAAGTGAAACCATAATCCTTTTTTACCATTTTGGTAAGGAACCCTACTTAGTCAAATAGCCAATTATATTAAGAGAAATGCCCTTGTTGGAATGCGAATTTAATTCCAACTGTAGTTTGTTTTCGACTAAATTAGTTTATTCACCACCAGATTATAGCGGATAGAAATATAGATTGAAAAGCACGACTAACAAACTTTCACCGGCAATGCAACTTTCATAATTAAGCGGGAATAATGCGCGGTTCCGTTATATACGGTGTTAACACTTTCGCTGCAAAGCTACGCGTCTACGAGTAGAGAACTCCTCATGGGAGTTCTCAGCATTGAAAGTGTTAACAGAAGAATAGTGATGTACTATAATTAACGTTAACACTTTCAATATTCTTCTACAAAACGTATTATACTGACATGTTTTATGTAGAACTGCGGGGTGGGTAATCACGTAACTTTTGTACTACCGTTAGGTAGATTTTAATGTCAAATTTTAATTGTCAGCAGGCGAATCACGTAACTTTATGTACTAACGGTAGATAGATTTTACTGTCAATTTTGAAGTATAAATGTATGAGCTGACAATTAAAATTTGACATTAAAATCTACCTAACGGTAGTACAAAAGTTACGTGATTATCCCGCAGCTCATACATTTATCCTTCAAATTTGACAGTAAAATCTATCTATCGTTAGTACATAAAGTTACGTGATTCGCCTGCTGGTTTATACTCCTAACTGAAATGCCACTTCGTATGTGCTGCCCCTTTCACTCTCCTCATATTTCATATGAGTGAAAGGGACGGTATGATACGAAGTTCGGATTTCGAAGTTCGAACTAGCCCCTCTGGAACTATGTCCCCACATTGTGGCCATGCATACGCGCCGTTTCCATCGAGGCAAAAAGAAGATTGTACTAGCACTGAAAACGCTCTGTAAGGATAGGCAGTGAAATGTGACGTCACAGTGCAATGGCCTCGTAATCTCGTTGAATGGAAACTTAGATGCAATAATTACTAATTTAAAAATATTAGATTAAATATTTGCTTAAAACTAGACTCCAATTCCATCAATCTAAAAATTGTCATCTGACAATGACAATTCGAACGGTAATGTTCCCTGTAAATGGATTTTCTTCTTGCAATTGCTTTGGCTATGGATTCCTGCCTTACTTCTTTTTCAGATGTTTCCAAGAGACTTTATGAAGTTCGTCAAAAAGGAATGAACAGACATATTGACTCATCAATGTACGACGAAGTGTCGTTGTCAGATGACAAGGATGACAACTGTCAAGGTGGTGAAATAGAGGCTAGGCGTTTATGATCCTGGAGGTATTTATGGAAGGACAAATCAGAAATAGCTACGCATATGAACAGGTCAAAATTGTATATCATAAATTTTAATTTGGGGTAAAACATTTACTGCCGACTGTACCTTTTTCCTACAGTCACCAACTACTCCAGACGGTTCTAGTGAGCTCAAATACGACGGGATTATCTTATGTAGTTTAGGAGTTGCTTTGGCCACCTTCTCCATCATCAGATCAGCTTTTCTCTTCATCATCTACTTCTGATTAGAGAACATAAATATATACATACGTAAATATATTATATATAAATATATTCACTGTTGCTGGTTGTCGCCCGCATTTACCCGACTAACTTTTGAAGAGAATCAGATTATAATAAGTTGTGTGACTTGGAAACTATTAATAGCTCGCCTGAAATATAGTATGTTAAGCGACAGCTAGGGAAAGGAGTATTATGTGTTTAATTTTATATCAACTACTACAAATCTAATGTTTAGGTAATGCTATTCTTGAGACAATTGTCTTTTTGTATATAGGTTTAAAGAATTTTATTTCTCATAACAATATTTACAATTCACTTACATGAGAATAAGAAGTATATTAGTTAATAACAATGATTTGGTGAGCGTATGCAGGCATGCGCATAGCTGCATTCACACTAAAAGAAAATGCTTACACTAAATAGGTACCTATTTCTATTTGACGTTACGTTAAGTTCTAGGTGCTCTAAACGTAACGGTATACATATATAAAAAAAAGGAGTGTAACAAAATATCTGTATGTATTTTTTTTAACATGTTCGGTGGGTAAACCTAAATTTGTAGGTAGACAGTATGTAATAAACAGTTTATACTTTCAATGCCTGGTAATGGGAGGGAAGTCGCGTCGGGAGCGACTTAGCGACTCCTGTCTCACTTGCTCTGTATAATTAGAAAGAGGATGGTAGATATCTCTTGGGCGTTGGGCTCTTTGTTCGCGGACGTTTTCATATTTATATAAAAGATTTTTTTTTAACCTGACTGTGGCTTTATAGGCCGGGCCCAATAAAGCGATAGGAGTGCGCGGTTGTGGAGTAGCCTGGGGAAAATCCAGGGGAAAACCTCCGGCACGACCACGCGTGTGGTTTGGAACACTGGAATACTCTAAGAGTTTGCGCCCCAGTGAGATTGGTTGAGCGGTTTCAACCGAATCTGAGGTGTGAGTGGAATCGAGCTACTGGGAACTTTGTCGCTGGTTCACTAAACCTAGCCTAGCTGAGCAGAGTCCAGCAAGAAACTCAGCTAGGCCCGACCTGGGTCGGACTGACTTTACCCGGTGTCAATGTGTGATAAACGATTTTCCCCAGGTTATCAGCTAAGCGTCAAGGGCATCAATATATAAACATTTTTCTTATCCCATTGCAATAAGGTTCAAAAGTCTATACATGTTTATGCCCTGGACTGGACTGTAGCCGTAGGTACGAGTAATCGTATAAGGCTCGGTTTTATAAAGATCCGTTAGACCTTATGTCGGTTTGTTATGTCAAAAAATGTACTAAGTTACTGAAATTTGATCTGACATTTGGTCTAACGGATCTTTATAAAACCCGGCCTAAGTATGTTCGTTAAAATCTGATTGTTTCATTTTAGGCATGATGACAAAAAAATATGCCATTCGAACCAGTTTTTAGAGATGATCTAATGACAACTACCATTAGAGCAACACTAAAGACGAAAATGAGAGGCAAAGTAAAGTATAGCTAACGATCACTGAAAACGCTCCATACTGATTCACACGCAGGCTTGACATCACGCCTGCGTAGCCTCGTACTACCGTTGCATGAAAAAAAAAACCGGCCAAGTGCGTGTCGGACCACGCACAATGAAGGGTTCCGTATCAAAACCTACTAGCCCACATGTAAAATCACTATCCAATACATTGAATTTAAAAAAGTCGTATCTTCATAGGCTCACGGCACTTACGACCTTTTGTTTGGACAAGACAGTGTTTAAGCGAAAACTGTAAAACCGATATCGTTCAAACCAAAAATCGTTGAAAGTATTTACTAATGCGCACCACCTCAATGTTTTTCAGAATTTTAAACTTTATAGTTTGGAAATTAGAGGGGGGACACTTTCTATGATTTTGATAGCTAATATCTCACTAACGGTTGACTTAAATGGACACGTTTTTTAGAAACCGCCATATCATTTGCAAAGGTCTATCCCACACTAATTTAATATTTTTTCTTAATTTCACATCACTTATAGCGGTGTATAGAATACACCTTTGAAATTTAATAATTGTAGTACTTATAGTCTCCGAGTAAATCGGCAGTGACATACGGATGGACAGACACAGCGAAACTATAAGGCACTGGTCCCACCGCCGGCGAGTAGCGAGTAATCTCATAGTAATTCTACTCGCTTGAGCGAGAATACGAGTAGAATTACTATGAGAGTACTCGCTGAGAGTGCCTAAGGGTTCCGTTTCCGCCATTTTCGCTGCAGAACCCTAAAACAGTAATTTGTTACGATGATTTGTTATTTTTTTATGAAATATCCTCAAGGTTTGTCAACAATAAATCTTCTGTTACGGCAGACATGTTTGGTGGTAAACCTAACTGAATATAAAGAAACACTGTAACGTACGTAAACTGGTTACAAGGTGCGTGGTGCTCTCAAATTTTTGTTTAACACTTTTGTGGGAATTTATTGGAAATCTTGTGTATAAAACGGGCAACTGGGTCGTATTCTTGTTGACGCTTATAATTCATAATAATAAAATATCATGTGAAATAAAAAAAATCAAAATGTTTCTATTTTGTCGGTTTTTGACGACCGCATTAGCCTAGTTGGTAGTGGCCCTGCCTACGAAGCTGGAAGTCCCGGGTTCGAATCCCGGTCAGGGCATTTATTAGTGTGATGAAAACGAATATTTGTTCCCGAGTCTTGGATGTTTTCTGTGTATTTAAGTATATACTTATCTATATAAGTATGTACGTATATATCGTGGCATAGTACCCATAGTACAAGCTTTGCTTAGTTTGGGACTGGGTTGATTTGTGTAAGATTGTCCACAAATATTTATTTATTTGTTTATTTGATAGAATATGGTAACAAAACCTGATCTCCTTTCTGAAGTCACGTTCGTCATAATACACTTTCGCATGTACAGTCGCCATCAGATATATCGGAGCGAACAAGGTGCTCACAAATATCTGAACACGACTCTATTGTCAAGGCGTTAAAGTGCATGTTCAGATATTTTTGAGCACCCTGAAGAGTACAGATATATTTGATGGCGACTGTACTTTCATTGCATTATACCGGAAAAAATATGAGACCTGGAGAGGATCCACTTTAAATATGTGGCCTGGAGGGGATCCACTTTAAATATGTGGCCTGGAGGGGATCCACTTTAAATATGTGGCCTGGAGGGGATCCACTTTAAATATGTGGCCTGGAGGGGATCCACTTTAAATATGTGGCCTTGAGGGGATCCACTTTAAATATGTGGCCTGGAGGGGATCCACTTTAAATATGTGGCATGGAGGGGATCCAGTTTAAATCCTTTAGTTATCTCATTTTACTAAAAGGAAACATTACTTTATTTTTGAAAAGAAACAAAACTGCATTCAAGTATATTCTAAAATTCGCTTGTCTCACCCGGTAATGAATACAGTTTTGTTTTTTTCCCAAATAAAAAAATGCTTCCTTTCAGTAAAATGATCTAACTGAAGTATGGAATAATCCCTAATAATTAAATTAAATTTTGACTAACCTTTAACTTAACTCTTAATATTGTAATTTTAATTGTAGTATAATTTGCATGCCCAGTAGCAGGCAGAATACATTGTACGTATATTATCATTATTAACATCCGCTTGACTGTAATCTAGCAAATAAATTACTTTTGACTTTTGGAAAGTAGTTCTCTTCCATGGCCCATAGATTTTTTACACCCTGTATTTTTTATTCATTCAACCACAGCAGGTAACCGCAATTAGGTACACCAAGAATTACGTCGTGATGGATGAGATAGTCTACCGAGTAAACATGTTAATATGTCCCTTATTGTCGCTGTATGTTCATGTACTGAGTATATTATATTTGTAACGGTGTGTCTTTTAGTACTGTGAATAAATGCTTTCTTTCTTATTATCCTAGGAAAAAAGCAGCGGAAAACATCGGGATTTTTTGCTGTGTATACAAGTTGAGACATATACAACACCCGCTGGATACCTCAAAATCATAGTGTATATTTTATCTTTTATGTTTAACACTCACCTTAAATATATTTCTTAAATATCTCCGATATCTTCATATACTAAAGTTTCTGTTTGTATATAAACGTACACCATTACGGCACTCCCATTTTAAGTTTAATAAATATTACATAACGTTCTTAAACAATCTACATCACTATTCTCAGTACAATATACACTAAACTTGAACAATTTCGAGTTACGAACTTTTGCTCTTACGCAGAAGCTTCGTAGACCCTCTACGACCGCCTCGCGTAGACGCCGGCTACGAACTGGCGCTACGTACCGTCTACGCTATATATACGCGTCTATTATATGTAGATTGACAATTTTTGATCTACATTGTGAAATGAAAAGAGAAATTTAAATAATGTATGGGATGTCCCTAACCTCGGGACATTCAACAAAGATCGTTCTGATTCCCAACTAGTATATATATTTTTTGGTTGTCCTGAAAATCAGCGTCACGACACATCAGTCGTGGCACATGCTGAGCGACAACTTTTTGGGTGTATACCCACTTCTAATTTGTAATATCTTCTTTTTATCTGTATGTACACCAAATAACCGTTTTTTCTTTCTTTCTTTCGATAATTATTATTACTAGCTTTTGCATTTCAAAAAATTCAAAATATTTATTTTGTAAATAGGCTTAACCTAGCTCTTTTACACGTCATTTTAATAATAAGTATACATATATTTTATATAAACTCATTTATAGTGTAATAAGAATTTTATAAAAGATGGCGTTTAACGCTTGATTTAAATCTACTCATTGACAAACATTCGTTTCGAAACTCGTTTTAAAATAGAACCTCCATACAAACTTCGCCCCGATTCCACCCCATTATTCCAATATTTATGTTTATTCTTCTGAAATTATTAAAGTTTTCGTGTTTTATTTCTCACTGCAAAGGTACCCATTTGCCCGATTCTGTTTTGCGCTATGGCTGACTCTTGACATAACCTTTTTTTTCTTTTGAACCTGACTGTGGGTTTATAGGCCGGGCCCAATAAAGCGATAGGAGTGCGCGGTTGGAGAGTAGCCTGGGGAAAATCCAGGGAAAACCTCCGACACGACCACGCGGGCGATTAAACACTGGAATACTTTAATAGTTTACGCTCTAGCGAGATTGGTTGAGCGGCTTCAACCAAATCTGAGGTGTGAGTGTAATCGAGCTACTGGGATTTTGTCGCTGGTTCACTAAACCTAGCCTAGCTGAGAAGAGTCCAGCAAGAAACTCTAGGCCCAACCTGGGTCGTCTGAAGCTAGGCCCGACCTGGGTCTGGGACTGATTCACCTAACCTACATTGTAGCATATGACTGAAGTCCTGCCCGTCGTCTACCGGTCCCTGGGGTCCTTGGGATCATTTCAAAATAATACTATTGTTTTTTTTCGCCGGGTGACGACTGCTTAAACTGAAAACACTTGAAAATCTAATTCGTTTCATATTTGGAATTCTTTTATTTTTATGTTGTTAGTTTTACTGTGATATCACTACATAGTATATAACAAAGTCGCTTTCTCTGTCCCTATGAATGAATGAATGAATGAATGTTTTATTCACAAGACCATACAGTATACAACAGGTGTTACATAATAATATATTAACATTGCAGTTCCAGTCCAGTACATTCCGCCATTTCACGCATGTGAAAATTAGGATCTATATCCCTATGTATGCTTAAATCCTTAAAACTACGCAACGGATTTCGATGCGGTTTTTTTAATTGATAGTGCGATTGAAGAGGAAGGTTTATATGTATAATAACATCCATTAAATAGTGTACCCGTGCGAAGCCGGGGCGGGTCGCTAGTAAATAATATTCGTGTAGTTAAAATAGTTCTAATGAAGTAAGCACTTTTATGGCTGCAGTTTGAAATTAATAATTCAGTTATATTTTTAGCTTTTTACTTGTTTGAATTTTGTTGTAATTAGCTTTATGTTTGGTAGGTTATATATTTTTGTATTCATATATGTAATATTATTAATTAAAAACTGCAGCCATACAATTACTTGCTATATAAAAGACGTATTGTTTGAAAATCTAATTATTTTGTTTTTTGGAACTAGTTCTCTTCTTGTTGGGTCGAATTGATAGTTCAATGTTTTAACTTTTAAACCCTAAATTCATTTTTTATTTCTCTTTTTAGGGAATGTCTATGTCCACAATGGACGTCTTTGAACTGATACCAGGTGATTATGACGATGAATATTATATTTCAAGTCATTATAGCAGAATCCGTGATATTAAATGAAGGATTTCTATCTAGGTACTGTTTTATACCTAAAAATAATTATTGAACTCAAACTCAAACTCAAAATATTCTTTATTCAAATAGGCCTAGCAACAAGCACTTTTGAATCGTCAGTTATATATTACATAAATTGAATCTAATTATTCAGAGCAATATATTGATGCATATGGAATTTAAAAAAAGACATGAATTACTGTAATGTATGTCAAAAGAGAGTATAATAAATTCACAAAAAGATCGTCAATATGTAAAATAAAAACAAAAAAAATAGTGTAATCTAGACAGTTTCTAGAATAAAATCTGAATGTCAAGAGAGAGAGATGTGTGTATTTAACCGGGTGAAACGAAGGTCTCTGCTTCAGCTTCGACAAAAATGCTTTCACATGTCCGGATTTCTGGATTTCCGGTTGTTCTCGTCTACAGCTGGCGAATCACGTAACTTTATGTACTAACGGTAGATAGATTTTACTGACAATTTTGAAGTATAAATGTATGAGGTGACAATTAAAATTTGACATCAAAATCTACCTAACGGTAGTAAAAAAGTTACGTGATTACCCCGCTGGTCGCAATTCTCAACCGATTCTCGTAAAATTTCGTGAGCAGGTTCGATAGTTATATAGAATTTTTTTGTGGAAACGGTTTTAGGCAATTTTTAAAACAATTTTTTAATCAATGATTTTGTAAGTTTCTGCGGGCGAATTTCGGCTTGTTCTCCTCTACAGGTCGCATTTCTCAACCGATTCTTGTGAAATTTTGTGAGCAGGTTGGATAAATATACAGATTTTTTTTGTCGAATAAGTTTTTGGTAATTAAAAAAATACATTTGTTCAACGGTTTGTTTTCCTGTACAGCGGGGTAATCACGTAACTTTTGTACTACCGTTAGGTAGATTCTAATGTCAATTTTAAATGTCACCTCATACATTTATACTTCAAAATTGACAGTAAAATCTATCTACCGTTAGTACCTACATAAAGTTACGTGATTAGCCTGCAGGTCGCATTTCGCAAACAATTCTCTTGAAAATTTGTGAGCAGGTCCGGTAATTACGTATAATTTTTTAGTCGAGTCAGTTTTTAGAAATTTGCAAAAACAATTTTTATTTCAAAGATTTTGTAAGTTTCTGCGTCCAAATTTCGGTTTGTTCTCCTCTACACGTCGCATTTTTCAACCGCTTCTCGTGAAATTTTGTTAGCAGGTTCGATATTCATAATTGGTCTTTCTTATATTGTCAGATTTTGGAAATGATAAAAAAACTCACTCACGAGGTCGACAACTCACAGAGCTACTAGTTTAAATGGGTCCAATGTGATATTTATGTATTTACCTTTTTACCGACATTTCGACACGGGCTGCATCGGTCATGTTTCCGGTAGGTATCGTCATCGCTAACACAAATAGCTGACCATCCGTGCACTTTATAGGCATTGCAATAAGGGTCACGAATGGTCAGTTAACTGCTCAAAGTGCGCGAGTTTATAATGTTATATTATTTTTTAAAGTGAGTTAACAATTATATACCCTTTACTTCATCACGAATAAAATTATTTGTTTAAATTTGAACCTTAAAAAGATATCAATAAGGTCTAAGATTATGTATGTTATGTAATAAGGATTCGTATGCAATAACGATATAAGGATATTTTATTTCACGTACTGAGTTCTTACTCACTCATCATTCATAATCATTATACCAGCAAAATAATAACTCAGTCGTATCAAATACTTTATTCCTTTTAACTGACAGCAGAGGCCTTCGTTACATCGTTAAATAGCCAAATAGCTATTTAATGTGAAAATGTTTAAATTGTAAGAAACACAACAGCAAATTGAAACTTTACTACAGTTAAAAAAAGATTCACATTTCCTCGAACTCGAAAGTCAGGTGAGGTTTTTTTCATCATGTCAAACTGCATGTTTGTGCGTAAATAGCCTGAGTACGACATTTTACGTCGTCGTTTGGTGGCGAGTAAATATTTGGTGAATTAAATGACCTATTTTTACTTGCGAGGGCGAAGGATCCTTGCATCGTATTTAATATGTTAGGGGTCATCCATAAAATACGTTACACGTTCAAGGACGGGGAGGGGGTAGACGAAGTGTGACATTGTATGACAGGAGGTGTCGGTCCTAATTTTCGTGATGTCCCATAAAAAATCCAATACATCTTAGTTTTAAAATGGCATAACGTAAAATGGTTAACTTTCTGAATGTACACATATACAATCTGGTAAATAAATAAAATTTGTATTTGTATTTGTATTTGTATATCTATATATATATATATTATACATTACGCGAGGCCGATTTTTATACACCCCATCAGATCTACAGTTATGGTCCGATTTTAATAAATGATATGTCATAAGATTCGTCTCATGCTGGAGAGTTGCATAAAACTCTTATTTTTTCATATTTTATAAGAAAAAGGACTAAAAAATTGATTTTAAAAAACTACTGTGCGCTTACGCGACGTGGCTCCTGTTTTGAATTGACATAACACAGTAAAAAAAAACAATAACTGAACTCAAACCTGTAGTAAGTTCTTCAGTATGAGAAAATATACGGCTTGAGTGGGCGACTTATATCCACAACCCCAAGAGAATTAACAAAATACAAAATAAACGATCTTTTTGCAATGTTTACAATTTACATGAATGACAGACGTATTGTGTCAACATTTAATTGTTTTTTCTTCTATGCCAGTATTAAATGTTCTTAACTTTTTTACTTCAATAAAAATTATTATTATACAAACTCTTCTCATATTCAAAATTTTGAGAGAAAACCTCTTTAGGTTTAAGCCATTAATTATCGCGAACGTCCATCTTTGTTATAGTCTCTTGACATCTTTGTTGACCTTAACAGTGCCTTGTGCGCCAATAGGAGTACAATTCCTATTGGCGATTTGGCTTTTAGAAAACTTTTCTATCCTCGGAATGGCAAATCGTCCAGTGGACTCCCCTTCCGGGTGGATTGCTGGACGAGACCGGGAATATGTTGGAAAGAATCCTCGCTTCCCGGATCAGGAAGTAATTAGAAAATGCGGGTCCCAATGTCACTCAATATCATGGATTCCCTCCTTACCTGAGGCGTATCGTGGAGCGGGTACTATGAAGAAAGGGGAGTTCTCACGATGTTCTTCGTATAGCCGGTAGAAAAGTATTATGACGGGAAAAGTTGAGGGCCACAGGTTCTGGGCAGACTACCTGCTAGATGGAGCACCCAAATCACTGGTGCCCTGCAACTATGTCTGCACGAGGCCATCCATAAGGTGATAGGTGACAGGAGCCTATGGAGGACTCTGGTCAGTAATAATTGGACAGTATGTCCTCAGCGTCGAGGGAACGACTGATGATGATGATGTCCCGTATCCACGCTGTCCGGATAACTTAGCTAGCAGTCTACTTTAGGCTTGGTTTTGATCCGACATAATGTGACACTGAAAAGGAACTGTCGATTTTTAAGACCCCTTTTTCAAATATTTTTGGTGTTCTCAAAAAAGGCACAAATTACAGAAATCTATCTATACTTATAGTTGTTCCTTTTCTGAATAACTATCGGAATTGCCGTATTTTAATTTATTCTTTTGCCGTATTTTAATATTTTAAATGTTTGATTTCATGTTGTAAATATGATTTTAACTAATATCGGAAATGCTGTAAAACAAAATATGTGACGGCTTAATAGGGAGGGAGGTCTCACAAATCTGACCAAGTGTGAAAAGTAAGGGGGAGGGGTAAAAAAATCACGAAATTAGTATGACGTACTTTATGGATGACCCCTTATAAGATGAAACGTTCAGTTTCGATTTTCGCGCTGATTGTAAAACATCAGCTTAATAGGCTAGATTCCTCATATAGCGACGCTATGCTATAAACTGTAACATGAGGAAACTTCTTTATCAAAATTATTTTTAATACAGTTTCTCTCTTTCTTCCCTCAATTTCTTTGGATGGCACCGACTTTAAAATTGCAATACATACATTGTTATACAAGAAGCGTAGTCTCATATTTACCTTTTAGAAGTTAGGCAGTAGTTTTCTACTTTTTAGTGCTTTTTATGGTTCCGTACCAAAACGGTAAAAAAGGAACACTTATGGTTTCACTTTGTCTGTCTGTCTTTCTCTCTGTCTCTCTGTCTGTCTGTCACAGTGCTAAATAAATATCTCAAGAACTACTTATGCTATCGATTTGAAATTTGGAATAGTTGTAAATAAGGCTAACCTAGATATATAGAACATGACGTTTTGTTTCCCGAGTCATACGTTTCATGCTTCATAGTCAGAGTTTTATGCTACATCTCTTCATTTATTTACGTTTGCGACTGCAAGCGTCCTCCTACATTCTCCGTCCTACATTATCTCCAGTATAAGTTTTTTCGTAACAAAATGCAAACAAACGCGTTTGCATTCAGCATCAACTTGTATGAAAATAAGTTACCACCAAAGGCTGCCAGAGGCGTTGCTCACATCGCCATACGAGTTGAGACTAAACGCAAACGCGTTCGTTTGTGTTTTGTTTCGAAAAAACTTATACTACAGGTACAATATCTGCTAACCATTAGGTAGACTGTATGCTTATTTGCTACCGTTTTAGTATAAAAATCTTCAGCAAACCTGTACCTACTATGTGTCAACCATATATATCTTCATATCGATTCTTCATAACGACTGTATCCTAACCTTGCTTTTACGGTCTATATTTCACACGTCGAGATCTCTAAACCTTATTTTAGGTAATGTTTTTCGCATCCCAATGGCAATTATTTCTGGGGTCAGGATGACTTCATTTTCATTGTTATATCATCTACTATCTATTGACATTATTGCCAATATAAAATACACCAAAAATCCAGCCGTTCATAATATCCTTACTCGTCCACAATGTCATGTCATCCGCGTGAAAAATCTCATTTTATAAAACCTTATTATCAAAGATTAATGCTCCTACGAATAGGTATCATCAGCTTCAGCGGCCCTCACAACTCACAAGTCAAGACAGTCAACGACTTATCTATTTATTTGGACTAGTTAAAATAGTGGACGATATTGGAATGTGGTCGAGACAAGACCAAGAACAATATGACTAGTTTCTCTGTGAGCTCACGAAACTGTTATATTTTTTATTTGGAAAAACAATGTTTTTTTTTAATTTTCCAAAAACTGACTCAATAAAAAACATATAAAATTATCGAATCTCACAAAATTTTACGAGAATCGGTTGAGAAATGCGACGAGTAGAAGAGAACAAAACGAAATCCGCCCGCATATAAATACAAAAAAATTCCAAAAACTGACTCAAAAAAAATATTATTATTGAACCTGCTCACAAAATTTGCGAACTTGCGAAATGCGACCTGTAAAGGAGAATAAACGGAAATCCGTATACGAAAACATTTTTGTCGAAGCTGAAGCAGAGACTTTCTTTTCACTCGGTCAATAAGGTGAACTAGTCTGGAAATTGACGATTATAAGAATCTGGACGATTTAGGAAGGTGACAAAATAGGAATGTGGATGAGTTAGGAAAATAGACCTTACTGCAATGTGGGCAAGATAAGAAGATGACTTTAAAGGAATATGGACGACGTCATCCGTAAATGCACGGAAGTTCTTGTTGGTCTAAACCTTGCTTTAGATGAAATAATAAATAAATGAACTTTATTCTGCAAGTAGGCCGCGATGGCATTTTTACTTTAGGATAGATAGCGGCGAAATAAAAATAGACCTTCTGGCTCTAATGATTCGGCCGCGCGCATTACGAATACTGTCACAACGAAAGTGATAAACGGACGCATATTTTATAACCCCGCCCTCATCATACCCGAACCTAACCTTTCGTAAACTCATATCACGATATACCAGTATCTTTGAATTTGAACCCTCACGCCAAGCAAAAAGCTTTTATTTGTCACAAAGTAAAGAAGCGAGCAGCGAGTTTTTGAATGTTATTTTTAGTAATGTGAATGTAATAAGCTTGTTGCATAATGACATGTCATTAGCGCGTTGTTGCTACTGATAGAAGAGCTGATTGAATAATATTATTTTCTCAAATATGCAATGAAATATTGAGGTTATGTTCCTTATAATAGGCTGCGAAGTGTCACGTTTATGGTGCAGCTAGACGAGAGGCCTTTAAAGAAATTTCATACAAATTTGGAGGCCTGCAATATGCTCTTTTTTAATTTCCATTCCACATTTATTTGTGACACAGCATCACGGCGTTCAGCCATAAGCAAATTATTTGCTTTTTGGTTCGTTATGATATTCTGCCACTATCATGATTAAAAAAATAAAATAAACGATGTTTGCTATATTTTACTGTTTTATTTCTACAAAATTGACATGAACATAATAAATTACACATTATTAAAATCAGTTAAATAATTTTAATTGCAAATTTAACTACAAAAATACACATTTAAAATATTTCATCTAAATATTGCTGGTAAAAATGTCTACTCAAACCGTGAAGGTATTTTTTTAATCATTTTGGAGGCAAATTTATTTTTTTCATTATGTAATTGTATTTATGCGTTGTTGAATTTGTTACCTATTTAAATACGAGTTCCGACGCCGATGATAAAGAGGCTACCGCGAACCGAAAATGGAGTTCGAATATCTCCCTCTCTGTCGCACTTGCAAATTCGTGCGACAGAGAGGGAGACATTCGATCTTCGTTCGTTTTCGGTTCGGGGTAGCCCCTCAGCGATGAAGAAAAGAGGTTATAGTTTTTGACAATTAACAAGAATGACAAGCTGAAAGTGTCGTTCAGAAACGTGCTTTCGTACATTAATAGTACTTATATTTTTGTAGTAGTGGTGTTTTATATTCAATTCGAGTTGGAAATTGAACGAAATAAATAGTAATATATGTGTTAGTTATATTTTTTATCTTATTTAATGTTAGTTTCTTTATAAATTAAAGTTTGATTTCTTGGAGATTTTTTAAATTTATTTCATTGCATGTTTGAGAAAAGCACTATTGAATGTAAGTGGCATCTATTTTATAGACCTACGAGTGCGGACTTCAACCTACTTTTGAAAAACACAGTAACCTCTTTCAATGTTTAGTCGCCTTTCAGCAGATATTGTTGTACCATCGAGATGGCCTGCTAGTTGCTAGTTTCAACGATGACGTAACCAGACATGATTATATTAAAGCTTTGTCCAAAAAATTTGTCTGCTTTGCTCTAAAATTGACTGGTAGATAATGCTTATGGCATTAAGTCTTCCTTTTGTACTATAAGTGTTACGTTTGTACAATAAAGATTAAATAAATAAATAAATAACATAAATAAATGTGTATGACACTGATATAACAAAACTTTTCAGGAATGTACGGCCAAGTGTAAAAATACGTATCGAATTAATCCTCTCATAAAAACGTACCGCAACCCTAATTCACTGACGTAAGAGCTATGGGACATATTTTTGAGTAAGTTGTATGCATCTAAATTTTTGCATCTGACTGTACATACGACACACATTTACACTACGATTTGAGTTGCTTGCTCAAACCCGATAAATTAAGAAAATTGCTTTTTGAAATACGAACTCACCATCCTTTACGCATAGTTCTATTTTCAAAAACGTCTTAGATGACTTATGGATAGAATAGAAAACATTTATTTCGAGTTGCATGTGACTCATGCCAGAATATTGTTAGTAAAATTCATTATTAATATTTTAATTTATTATTGTTAGCATTAGTGCCTAATTTAAAGATATTACGTAATTACTTTATATAACAATTAAATATCTACCTTATTTTCTTGACATGTAGAATTGTATATTTTATTTATAAATGAGTATGAGTATAACAAATTTGAAAAATGTGTCTTTATCTTATCTTATATATGGACAGTCCATGCTGTCTGCTATCGATTGCAGGAATTCATCGTCACTTTTGGCTAGGAAAAACTTCAAAACAAACCAATAATGAAATCTTATAAAACTAAAATGACAGAGGCAGTCAACCGACGTCCCGTCTAGGAACCTAGAGTAAACTAATTTTGCATGGAAGTTGCATTATCTTAATACAGATATATTATGCACTCTGAAAAGATTTTCCAATTCATATTAATAAAGAGGACACGAAACTTTCCTGTTATGAACTTACGAAATCTTTTCATTCTGGAAAATCCCATCTGACGCACGGAGAGCTTAAATGAAGACTGAAACTGGAATTCGTTGGAATCTTTGAGATGAAGTAATTCCATTTCCGGCACGGAGTAACCGAAAACGTTATTAAAACGCTAAGACTAAAATGAGCCAATGTGTAAATCTAAAATAAAATGCTATCCTTTAATCTTTCATTTGTAATCTGAATGCTTGATATTTTTGTAAAACATTAAATTAATATGTCAAATCTTGTAATAAGGCTATTTATTCAAAATAAAACTTATTACTTCGACTAAACGACAAGAGATATTTACATGGCTCTTTCGGAAAACGATTGGTAATTCATATATCTAAATTCTGAACGTTTTAAATTTCGATACGAGTATTTCAGGACGCCTAGTATGTTGCGTGTGAGCGACTTCCATTAGTCTGTAAGTCTGTATCTAACAACGTATCTTCAAATCTAAAGCGTAGGCCACACTCTTGTAAAGTCCTTTGTAGTCGCAAGCGTCCGTAGGCTACGGTGACTGCTTAGTATCCAGGCCGTATGCCTGTTTTCTGGCATAAGTACAGTAAATGTCAAAAATATATGTATGTTTCAACAGCGACAACATATCAGTATGCTCGTACACTTTATTTTCTCACTAAGTGCACGTATCATGTTTTACTTGGAGATAAATCGTATTGTATTATTTTAATCATGTATTTATCATACAAATTGCAGGTTCTTCCTGTATATTTTGCAAAAATATGAGCATTGTTCTTGCAAAATATACAGGAATTACCTGAATCGATTAACCTATCTTTGCAACGGTACGATGATTCGAAAAATAGGCCTTACCAAGATTTGATAGCTCGAAAAGTAAATTCCGAATATGGAATAAACTAATTTTTGACATAAGGCCACTTACTAATAATTTGCAGCAATAGGGTAACTATATACATTTTGCATATTGACTCTACACACTTGTGTTGTGTTACTTAGATACTTAGAGTATAAATATTTCTATAGAGATCCTATACGCGTGCCACTAGGGGGCTTGCAATGGGCGGCGCGCGAAGCTTTAGATACCTAACGCTCGCGCGCCCCGGGGCTACTCGTCAGTCGAGGGCCGTCGCCGCGCGAGCGAGCGTATGCATGTCGTCTCAAGTTCCGCCGCCGCCGTTTTCCGGTGATAACGTAATCTTTTGAGCTATTTATTTTATTAATTTAAACTTTATTGCACGAAAATACAGTGTACAAATGGCGAACTTAATGACAAAGGTTTAAAGCTATATACGCTGTTCAAAACAATTTCTATAAAAATAGCTACGGAACCCTAAAAAGAATATCCTAATAAAAACGCATACTTTATGAACTATTCTTACTTACGAATTTAAATATCAAGAGTTCAAGAGTTGTGGCGGTGTTGTTTTATTTATGGCGTTATTCACAATGACACTGACATGCATAGGCACAATTATGTGAAGTAACACGTAGGTAGGTACTTAATTAATATAGGTCACTATACTCGAGCGACCTCTGGTGAGCTAGAACATTTTTCATCTATGTATTTTTGGCGTGACAGCCCTAGCGCTACACGTGCCGCGTGTGAATGAATACAAGTCATACGACGAATTTAAATTTCCAGAGTTCAAGGGTTGTGGCGGTGTTGTTTTATTTATGGCGTTATTCACAATGACTCTGACATGCATAGGCACAATTATGTGAAGCAACACGTAGGTAGGTACTTAATTAATATGGGTCACTATACTCGAGCGACCTCTGGTGAGCTAGAACATTTTTCATCTATGTATTTTTGGCGTGACAGCCCTAGCGCTACACGTGCCGCGTGTGAATGAATACAAGTTATACGATAGACAGAGATGCACAGAGTAGGCACGTTTTTTATGCCTTTTTGGTAGGAAGTGAAGCTTCTGTACTTGTACTATTACTTATTCTGTGGTGCCACCAAGAGGGGCAGAAAAGATCATATGCAGAAAAAATGAGAATTTATTTTAAAATGGCTGACGGGTAACAATAAATTACTTTCTTAACTTGGGCGGGTAATCGTTGGTCTGAAGTGGACGTAATTGAGCACAACTGTGTCTAATCATATCAAATAGGTTGTGCTCAAAAAAAGTGAAACTCTGTCGCTCTTATACAAAAATGTATATGACCGTATCGCTCGGTTGAGGCATTATTTGCGTGTCGTGTCTGTTAAGTCTATGCTTAGATATGAGACTTTGTGAATAAATGTGGTATTTATTGTACTTCGTACTTTACAAAGGCCAATAAAGTTATAGAACAGAGTCCTTACTTATTAATAACATAAGTCTATTTAGGCAATACGCAGCGTTATAATAGCTTTCATGCGAATAATGGGCTATTAGCCATTATTACTTCATTGAATTAGGGTTTTTGTCATAAGGATGTAATGAAACACTGGGGTACAATTCGGCACGTTAATGACAGGTCGTGACGATAATGACATCACTAACGACTTAACTCAGACTAACCAGATTCGACATCAAATAATAATATGCAGGAGCATATGCATAATTATTTCTAATGATGACTGTACAGAATGAATAAAAAAAACAGGTTTTGGATTTGATAGAAAAAAAGAATAACGAAGATGAAGAACAAGATGAGGAAAATGACGGGGCACCTGATAGGATGGGAGGAAAGGTAAAACTCCTGATAAGTAAGAACTAGAATATGAGAGGAAAAATGCTGGGGCACTTGATAAGATGAAAGGAGAGGTAGGACTGTTAATAAGGAAGAGTTAGGACATGAGAGGGAAAATGCTGGGGCACTTGATACGATAGGAGGAGGGGCATCTAATAATGCGATAATAAAATGGCATGCAAAAACACGATTGCACTTAATCGAATCTTTGTAGCTACCTACATTTCATTTCCTAATCATAAAAAGTGCTTGATTGTATTTCCTGTGTCATGGCTCCATGTTTAAAATTATACACGAGTAAACTGCTTAAAATCTGCCTAATCGCGTAGAAAGAGGATTAAATAGAAGTAGGATTAGCGAATCACCAAGGACGGACTAATGATAGGCTGACTAAATTGAGATTTATCAGAAGACTGATATGGATGTAGCACACTTTTGACATCTCATAATTAGTCGTTCTGTATATATATTGGCGCCAAAATTAAGCCAATAGGATTGAATACATTGATGACGTTGCGGTGACACAGCCCGGTGACAAAAATAATACGCGATGAGGAACAGGAGATGTCACATTATATCTCGTTCTCACGTGTGTTGTTGTCTGTGCTTGCTGCATCTCTTTCGAACATCTTTGTATGGCTTCAATCTTAACCTTACTTCATGCCTAATCGTATTGAATTTACAATGTGCTCTGTAGATACACTCTGAGTTCATTATTCCCGGAATTTATGATATTGTATTGTTTTAAACATTTAAGATCATATTATTTAACTAAAACTAGAGAAAATAGAGAAAATTGTGTTTAAGTATAAACAAGATTTCAGTGAACGTAGAACTAATATTGGATAGTTGATAATGAAAATCTCTATTGACTATTTGATATTTTATTACGATATGTAACTTTATGGTGGAAATAAAGGGTTTATTGAATAATGGATGTACGTTCCCCTTAATCTCAAAAATGGCGGGAAGAATTTGGCTGAAATTTGGAATCTTCTTCTTCGTCGCATCCTCATGACTGAGGGTCGTGACTACATGAGGTCGTCACTTTGCGTTCTATTGCTCTTCGGGGCGCCAATTTGAATTTGAATTTGCTTTTGCAGATTCTCTTCACAGCATCGGTCCAACGGGTTGCGATCTTCCTCGACTTCTTTTTCCTTTCACGTGCCTCACAACGATGAGTTTTTCCATGCTATCAGGCTCTCGTCTGGCCACATGTCCGGAGTACTGGAGCATACATTTAGTGGATAGGCGAGATTTGATTCCTAATTCTGAGAGAAATGAAGTATTAGTGTGGCGCGCAGTCCAAGGAATTCCTAACATTTTACGCCAGCACCACATTTCGAATGCATCTATTCTGCTCCAAATAGAGATGGAATGAAGGTAGCTTATACCCTGGATTGGTATATAGGCCACCTTTTATCCGCGGGTAAAACCGCAGGGCGCTGCTAGTAATATTATAAACGTGAAAGTTTGTGCCGATGTATGGATAAATGGATAAATGTACGATCTTCTTAATCTCAAAAACGGCTGAACGGATTTGGCTGAAATTTGGAATGCCGATAGCGTATACCATGGATAAATACTTAGGATACCTTTTATCTGCGAGTAATACCACAGGGTGCTGCTAGTATATCTATATATATTTAATCAAACCTATTCTACACTTCTCTGTGTAAACGTTGCTTCAGCGTATTTGTATGTATGTATGTAAGCACCTTATTGTACACAATAACAGCTATTTTAACTACACTATGGTTGACCTTTAATATTTCAAGCGTTTCGATTGTAATTTACTGTACGTACCTACAATCGATCAGTTTGCGTCAACAAGCATCGTAATGAAATTACAGGTCATTAGACCCTTCATTATTCCATTATTCAAATGGAATCAGAACCCGTTCTCCACTCGTTGATGACGCCCTTGTCTGATATATTGCCAGTTGGGTGTAAGGAATAGAGAAGGATTTATCGTTACAGGCTTGAGATCGTTTGGAATATAATCTATACGTTTGTTAGGTAAAGCAGGGTGTTACATGAAATAGACCGGTCAAAATCACTCTCCTTTTCGATGTCAACAGCATTTTGTGAGCCATTTGACAACATAACGTTTCCGAAGTAAAAAAACCTGCTGAATCCGATTCCGTATGTTGCCAAGCCAAATTTTAGCTCCTTTGATCAAAGTCATGTTGCCAAAATAGCACAGAAAACTCCGTTCAACTTGAAATAATGTCATAAACTTTAAAAATAGTAACGTGATCTGACTACAGGAAAATGTCCATAGAGAGAATAAGTAATGGCAAAATTTGTCAGAAATTGTAATTTCTATATGGACGCCATGAACCAAGCACGTATCTAGACTTTTAGTTCGAGGGGAGGGGGGGACAAACATTGAAACAACCATGTGAACTGTGTAAAAATCGCTCTAATCTAATCACTACTGGCTAAAAACGTTTTCGGGGGGGGGGGATAGATCCCAACTTTCCCCCCCTCTGGATACGTGCCTGCCGTGAAGTCTTGTTCCCAATAGCAAAAGCTTTTAAAGTCTAATATAATTTATGAATTTTTTTTAACTATCTCTCTTAGCATGAGCCTGTCGACTACCGAGGTCAGCTGCATACAATCAAACCCTGCAATGTAACGAAAATTGCATGCAAGTTCTTGCAAAAAAACCGCCGCTGCTGTCCGTGCCGCGCGCGCGCACCGGCCTGCTGCGCGCGGCGCCCTGGATGAGGGCTCTGCGCACGCTTAATCAAGTTACCACTCGGGTTGATGTATTCCACTGTTCTCTGAATGAGTTCACTAAAGTTACTTTCTATCATCATCATCATCATCATTTCAGCCGAAAGACGTCCACTGCTGAACATACTCGTAGGCCTCCCCCAAGGCTCGCCATTTAGACCGGTCCTGTGCCGTTCGTTTCCACCGGATTCCCGCGACCTTCACAAGTTACTTTCTATGTGTTATGTTATTGTAAGTCTTAGAATTAAGTAATCACCTGTACTTGATGACAAATAATTTGCTACACTATCGCATTGGGAAACTGTAAGGATAGATATATTGTTATAATAAATAAATAGTAAACGTAAATCGGCTTTTATAGTAATAGTCTTCCGGATTGGGCAAGTGTTATCTGTGTGCCGTATTTGAACTTATACTGTAGGTACATACTGATGTCTGTACCATCTCCGCAAACCGTATCGAATCCTTCTCACAGTAAGAAAGTAAATGTATAACATAAATTAACACTGGAAACCAGTGAATCCCTATTAAATGAAATATGATTACTGGCATAAAATAATTAATTTTAACAAAATGAGATCGCTTTTAATATGGTATCCATATGTTACTGTACACCTTCCATGTAACTATGTGTACTAATAGCTAATTAAGTAACCTAATTATTACACTGTTCATGTTTGCAAGGACTAGTAACTTCGTACTATTGTTCAGTGGAATTGACATGATGAGATTCGCTCTGTTCTCACTTGATTTTATTTTAGACTGACGCTCAGAGACCTTATACATCTCCGAGTATATTTATGTAAATTTTATAAATTTTATTATTTCCATGTTGACGCTTAGAGATAATAAATATCTTACAATATGTTATTATGATTAGTGTACCTTATTACTTTTTATCTTGACACAAATCTGGATCGTTACTAGTTTCCTAGTCTTATTTTTGACATGTAACACTACATTTAATAAATCATATTTTGATTGTTGTATTATTTTTAATTGATATAGATAGATTTTGACTTGTAAAAGTGCCCCTGAGGCCTATTCAGAATAAATGTTTTGATTTGATTTTGATTTTGACTTCCTTTACAAAACCACATAAAACTTTAAGATTATGGACTAGTTCATTTTCTACTTGTACGTACTCGTCATATTTTTGTGAAAATAAATCTCAAAGTTTCAACTTGATTTACTTTCAAATTGCTCATCCAAGTGTCAAATAAATCGAGAAGCTTTGAGTAGCAATTTTCTTTGGCAGAGATGGGTGCTCTAAAGTAAGTCGCTCGAAAGAATGAACCCGGATTCGCAGTGCGGTTGAGTTTTGTGCAGTTGACGGGATTTACGGATATGCTGTGGATATATTTTGTTGAAATACATACATACTTATATCATGCTTGTGTTACTAAGAGGGTCGCCTAGCTCGCTTGTAGTTGAGGGTGGGGGACCTACAATTTTGTCCAGCAGTCAATAAGTACGATCTTCAGTTAAAAAAATAAAAAAAAATCCGGCTCCAAAAAAACACTAAAAAGTAAAAATCAGCCAAAAGCGTGTCGGTCCACGCGCAATAGGGTTCCGAAGTTGTCCACCCGTTACGTTATGTTAACTTTAAAGTTCGAGAACTTGTATTTTACTATGCTTTTAACACAATTAATAACATTTATGTCACACCTGGCCATAAAGTGGCAATTACCGCACGCTCCGCGCGCGGAAAATCCCACTTCCTGGCCAGAGGGTGACATAAAATTTTGTACTTACCTCGGCCGGTAATTAAGAAAGCCCCAGATCGCATAATTATCGCCCTTGCCTTCGGCTCGGGCGCCAAATACCTGCGATCTGAGACATTCTTTGTTTTACCGCCCTTGGTAAGTAATGTACTATTATCTAACTAATCAATGGACATGTCACGAAAGTTTGGGTTAGAATGTATATTTCTTAAGTTCGGGTATTATTCGTTAACACTAGCAATGTCTTCTTAGTTTTCCATTCCAATTCATTATACAGGTTGTCCAGTAAATAATGGAGCTTCTAGCCACCGATAGACACTTGACTATAACAAAAATTATTAACATGACGTTTAATATTAGGCAAACGGATATTTGACTCAGAAAACCTCACAATATTTTTGAACCAGCTATCCAACGCAACGATGCCCCAAGCGATGGGGTTTGGTAGAAAAAAAATTGCTTCCCCCACTTTACTTGTAGGGGAGATATCTGATATAATTTTTTTTGTTTGATATAGTCAGGGCAAGATAAGTGAACATAATGGGTTGAAAACCCCTCTGTCGTTACTCGGCGATCACTGATTAGGGGCCGCACGGTCCGGCGTCCTAGGCATACACTTACGGATCCGGACGACGTAATCACAGCGTCCATCGAAAGATGGAACACTGCGCTTACGGCGTCCAACTCTGACACGACGCGTACACTTAGGCATTCCCGCCGGCGGGGACGTCCACCGCGCGATCGCGACAACACTGACACATATAATCCCTATTCGTCCCGATACCGCCGCACACCGGGTAGAGTCAGTCCGACACAGATCGGGCCTAACTGAGTTTCTTGCTGGACTCTTCTCAGCTAGGCTAGGTTTAGTGAACCAGCGACAAAACTCCCAGTAGCTCGATTCCACTCACACCTCAGATTCGGTTGAAATCGCTCAACCAATCTCACTGGAGCGCAAACTCTTAGAGTATTCCAGTGTTCCAAACCACACGCGTGGTCGTGCCGGAGGTTTTCCCCTGGATTTTCCCCAGGCTACTCTCCAACCGCGCACTCCTATCGCTTTATGTGGCCCGGCCTATAAAGCCACAGTCAGTTTAAAAAAAAAGGGTTGATAAACTCCGT
Source organism: Epiblema foenella (assembly GCA_963556455.1). NCBI lineage: Eukaryota > Metazoa > Arthropoda > Insecta > Lepidoptera > Tortricidae > Epiblema > Epiblema foenella. Next base: position 15,985,571 of record OY747107.1, on the reverse strand, counting down.
GTATAAAAATGATTCAGTTTGTTTTACCGGTAAGTAATTTACTATTATTGCACACCTGAATTAAAATATAATAACATCACAGACCACGGCAAATATAAGCAGGGGAAAATAATAGGCTATCTTATCGCTAGAGAACGATCTATATCAACCAAAAGTGAGCTTATAATTTACCTACAACAGTATAACCCGACAACAGTACCTACAATCATGTTGGGCGGCACCCCCCTCAAAGTGGTAAATAAATTTAAATACCTGAGGCAAATGCTCACCGAGGATATATATGAAGGACGACCTGGATCTTGAGAGGGAGAGGAGGGCCATGGCGGTAAGGGGCAATATGCTTGCCCGCAGATTTGCACGTTCTAATAAACAAGTTAAAGTGATGCTGTTTAAATCTTACTGTCAGTCATTTTACACGTGCAGTCCGTGGGTGAGTTTTACGCAGAGGGCCTTTGCCGCAATTCGAGCGCAGTACAACAACTTACGTAAATTGCTGTTGAGGACGCCAGGGCACTTTAGTGCATCCGGCATGTTCGCCAAGGCGCGCACTGATGACTTCTTCGCCATCAGGCGAAAACGAGTAGCGTCGCTACTAAGACGTAAGACAGCGGCAACAGCCTTCTGAGGGTGTTGGCGGAGCGCCTCGACTGTCCACTCGTCAAATACTGGGTTGAGGTGGCTATCGGGAGGGCTAAATAAGACTAACCGCAGGAAAAATTTAATTAAGTTATCATTATTATGTCTCTAATTTTCACTAACGTAGACTATAAGTCTCCATTGTAACGAACAATCTATTTACCACATTATATTTATAGTAACGAACATTATATTTTATTTACATACATTTCGAATGAAAACTATGCCATATACGCCGCTCTGGATAAATACTAGGAGTGAACCACAAACTGTTATTGCAGTACGTCGGATTTGTGGTTGCGGTCCACCTTAACGGGTACTGTATTAAAGCTGCTCCATTGTTTAGTAATTTCAGTCTAGTGGCCTTGAAATACAGAACTAAAACATCAATAATTAATTACAAGCTTTATAGAAAAACCCTGCTATATACCGTAAATTACAATGGGAACTTAATGACCTCCAAAAAAAATTGGAACACTTTTTCGTCCCTAAAAATATATACTGATCGCTAAATGAGTAATTGATCGCCAATGACAAACCCTAAATTAGTAAATGACTACCAAAGGTAACCGAGCAACAAATTGAGTATATGATCACCTGATGTGATGATCGATTCCTAAATTAGTAATTGTTCACCACATTTGGTAACAAGCCATCAAAAATTTATAAATAACCACCATCTATATAATAGAAATTGGTTGTATTGGTTACAATTTAATACTAAAATGTGTACATCAGTTTAGTGATTTACTCATTTCGGTTGCATAAAGTAATATTTTGCCGTTACGTTTTTTATATAATGGTGATTGGTTGGTGTAAAATTTAAGTTTTTTAACACTAAAATTGGTATATATACATTTGGTGGTAACTTTACCCATTTTGGGTGTACAGTAAAATTTTACCCTATTTGGCAATCTTGTTAAAAAAAAAAAAAATTAAATTAAATTTAAACTGTTTATTTCATTGAATTGATAATAAAGTTACTTTTTTTTCTATACTTAACTACTAATCTTAATTATAAAAGATTTTTTGAGTTAAGGAGCCTTCTTACATAATCATTAAGTTAAAATATTACATATTATATCTTCTATAGTTGATTTTTGTTTCGCAGCATATGCTGTTTGACAATGGTTCTTGTTTGACTACAGGTTGTGTTTGTGTTGTAGGTAGGTGTTGTTGGTGTGTGTCCAGTACAAAGACTGCATGAAACGCGACATGGTTGCTTTCAACATCAATCGCAACATTTTAGAAGATCTTGTCTGTAAACACGATGAGTGAAGAAGCACTATCGCAAAAGGTAGCGAAATCCACGATAACGCCTGGTTCCAAGATCTAGTCCATAAGCGTGCTAAAAGGCATAACCGCCAAGAGAAGACCGATGGCACAGATCCTCAGTTCAGTTGTAAATGCGGACGTAGATCCTGGATTGGACTATATAGTCACGAGAAGCGTTGTTTCTCATATACCAGTGCTGTGTTCAAAAAAAAAAAATCATCTGTCAAGATGTATTAGGCCTGATGATGATGGTAGTGATTTGTTAATCTTCAGCCGATTACAAGGTTAGTTGATACGAGTAGAGTCTGCAAACAAAAAGTAACCACTACCACTTTAAATAATGTACCTATTTCGAATTTTCTATAGTGACGTTGATTTATGATGTCGTTTTTGTTTAAACCGGTATAAAACATGAACTAAAAAACCGGTCAAATGCGAGTCCACCTCGCGCACCGAGGGTTCCGTATGAAGATGTATACCGGTTCCAAAAATTTGATTATGATGATTCATTATCATAATCAAATAAATTTAATTCCAAAAGAAGAGCACATGAGTTATCATCAATAAATTTAGTTATTTAAAATCTATTAATTTTGAAATTCGTTATATCTGTATGAAGTATTTGATAATGATGTCACAGGTATGTCATATCACAATTACTATACAAAGGTAATTTACTATACCATTCTTTCAACATTATTTAGAATGCCAGTTTTTATAAAAAAATGTTCCGTCACAAAACGGCAGTAGATGTGACTATTAAAATTCCGTTTCCTGTTTCTTGGAAGCGGCCATTTTGAAGGGACCTTAATTACTTTAGGGGAAGCCTGCGTCATCAATTACATTCTTGGAATAATAAATTAATCATTTGTTAATCCTTGATGACAGTTGACCTTTGAAATTGTATATCTTACGCATTATTTAGATAGGCATCTTAACTTGTGTATTATAAAAAACCGCTGAAGTGCGAGTCCGACTCTCGCACCAAGGGTTCCGTACACAAATCGTGTACCCGTCATCGTCTACACGATGTAGAAATTGAACGCCGTAAATACAGTGCCATCTATCGACGCATTTTTGACGACCGGTTTAGCCTAGTGGGTAGTGCACCTGCCTGTGAAGCTGACGGTCCTGGGTTCGAATCCCGGTCAGGGCAAATATTTGTGTGATGAGCATGAATATTTGTTTCTGAGTCTTGGATGTTTTCTATGTATTTAAGTATTTATATCTATTAAATATATCGTCGTCTAGTACCCATAACACAAGCCTTCTTGAGCTTACTGTGGGGCTAGTTCGATTTGTGTAAGATTGTCCTCTAATATTTATTTATTTATTTTATTTATTTTGTTACGATTTTGAGTGTCTGAATAAATTTGTATGTTTGGTGGTTTTTCAAGGATAATTCTTTATCACGTGACACGATTAGTTTTTTTTAAAGAAGGTACTTGCAGTATAATCGCGTAGGAATTTATAAAAAATACATGCAAAGGTGATTAAGTTACAGCCTTAGAATAGAAATGTTCTTATTTGTGCCGACCATAATATATTATTACAGTAATCTGTGGTAAATGTAATAGTATAAGACACCAAAACATATTTGTATGGTTATTTGTTATTCCTAAAAATAAATAAATAAATTATATTACGCGAACGAACACTTGTTAACGTCTTTAAGAGGATAATAGTACATGCCGTACGTCATTATTACTGCATGTTGCAACTCTCTCTAGCATGTTCAGTCAACTAGGTGAAAGAAAGAGATAAGTCGACAATGCTTCGTTACTTCAAAAGTTTTAACTGAGCAGAGGCCCCGACGGACTTAAGTTTTTAACTAGATCCGACTTCAAACAAGGGTTATGAGAACATAATATAATTTTAAATACCGTCAGTTACTTATGAAGTAAATGCACTTAACAGTTTGCCAATTTTTCGAAATAACTTATGACACAGGCATCCATTAAGCCCTTTTTAGAAATTATAACGTAATATCCCTATCCTTCTGCCGCGGCTTTCACAAGGGACTATATGGGGTTCTTCAGAAAGGAGTATATGTACAGGTTTATAAAGGGTCTGCAATGTGCATGCGAGTCTCCTGGAGTTGCAGGGGTCCATATGCTACGGTGACTGTTTACTATCAGGTGGGGGTATTCATGTTTGCCAACAACATTTAAAAAAAGTTCAAAACCTGTAGGGAATTTGGTCACTATACCTGGAAAATTTAGGTTTATTTTTTCCCGGAGTGAGATTAATTTTCCCCCGTAAACTTATTTAGCTATGATAAATCTTGTTAACATGGTAAAATCGATTGCGAGAATTCATTTATAAATAAAAGATTTAATATACTCGCGGACAAAGAATACGGGTCGATAAAATACCGTCATATTTCCTAAAATAGTGCAAACTTGCACAGTTTTTTAATCCTATCATGATCTTTATTGAATTTTACATCTAACCTGTAAAAATTAAAAAAAATAACGTTTCCACGTTTAAATAGGACTTTTAGAAACCCATAAAAAACAATGTCAACGGAGCGAGATATCGCAAAAGTCGTCAGTTTTAGAGATTGGTATTTTTATGATAGTATTTCGGGAATTGCCAATACTGTTAGGTATTTTACACTAGTTTTATTTACATATCATGTAAATTATTTACATATCATGTAAATTATTTACATATCATGTAAATTATTTACATATCATGTAAATTATTTACATATTATGTAAATAAAACTAGTGTAAAATATTTAGAAAACCTATTGCGGTTATTTAATTTAGGGTGGCCCGAAATTTTTGACGTCGAGTGTATAAAAATGTTGCTTGTGTAATAGAATAGGGTTAGATTATAGTATTTTATGCAATAGTTGTATAAGAGGGTTCAAAAAAGGTGAGTGGCGTGTATAACAATTTGAGGCGAAGCCGAAAATTGTTAATAAAGACGCCATGAGCCTTTTTTGACCTACTTGTACAACGTTGCATACATTACTTTTTCTACGACTAGGGATTAAATAATAAAACACAAAATTAAACAGTAATATAGCATAACAAAAGGGCGTTAAGTTGGATAGTGACAAATGACAGTCCACAGAACGTAATCATAGACACGGTAATTTATTTTCAACTGTCATTTACTGACTTGCGTTTTTCCTTATGTTGGCAGTAATTATTTTAGTTTTGTTATATTGTTTCAAACCATATAAAATGAATTCTGTTGTAGACGACCGCTTTAGCCTAGTTGGTAGTGACCCTGCCTTCGAAGCTGGTGGTCCCGGGTTCGAATCCCGGTCAGGGCATTTATTTGTGTGATGAACACGAATATTTGTTCCTGAGTCTTGGATGTTTTCTATGTATTTAAGTATCTATTTATCTATATAAGTATGTATATCGTCACTTGGTACCCATAGTACAAGCTTTGCTTAGTTTGGGACTAGGTTGATTTGTGTAAGATTGTCCACAAATATTTATTTATTTATTTATTTATTTGTAAAGTTGGCAGTTTTGATTTCCGTTGTAAAAGTGTTGTTTTTTTTAAATGTTGGGTTCACAGGGCACCTCTGTTAGCAGTTGCATTATATCACATAATAACCCTAGGGTCTTTATGAAGAATAGACTAGATAAACTTTTTTGAAATTGCATAAGACATGCTTTTATATTCGTTTGTGGGACCATATAATTGACAGATATAAAGGTACCGGAGTAGAGAAATATAATTATCTTACGAGTATAATGGTATACTAATACGGAGTATCAGTTACCTGAGACCCTTACACCTACAGTGTATCGGTGGATCGTCCATCAATGCATTAATACATTTATTTAGTTTGATACATTTATTTATTCAGCGTCTGCACCGTAGCCGGGTAATTGCGAAACTTTTCGAAAGCACGATGCCATTTTGAAGGTGAAAATGACGGTTGATATTACAGCATAATATTAGTGCTCGAAATAAATTAACCAGCTGATTGTTACACGTAACCAAGTATGACAAATTCAGACATAAATTATGTAACATGGATTCTGGCTAACAAACATTGATTAACTAGATTCAATTAATATGTTGATGAGAATACCGAGCTGTATAAATACGTAGTTTAATCACGTACTTAATTGACTTGGCTTGATTCTATTTAATTAACACGACTATCAATATAAGTCATTGAATTCTTTGGATATTAATATGCTTCAAGTTCAGTAAAATATATATACCTAACATATCTCTGCACTGGGTAATCATAACAGAAAACAAAAACCGGATAAGTGCGTGTCGGATTGCGCACAATGAAGGGTTCCGTACCAACTGCATTTAAAACCACTGTCCAATACATTGGATCTAAAAAGGTCGTAGCTTTATAGGAAACTCACGGCACCTACGATCTTTTGTTTGGGCAAGACATTTTTTCAGCGAAAACTCAAAAACCGTAAAACCTATCTTGTCCAAACCAAAAATCGTTGAAAGTATTTATTAATGCACACCACCTTTTTTCACAATTTTAAACTTCCTAGTTTGGAAATTAGAGGTACACACTATTGAAAAGGTTAGGGTATACAAGGATTTATTGTCAATTAAATACTGAATAACGGTTAAATTAATTTCATTTATTTTAATTTTATTTTTATACTTGGAAGCTAGAACACGTCTATCTACGAGTAAAGTCTTGATCAAAGAGGAGGCAAGGTAAAGGAGTGACTAAAAGATCTGAACAGAGAATGAATTGAACTAAACATTCACTCAATCAATCGGTCGTTAATTCCTTTAACAAAGTAGTCAAATCATTTACCTTTTATTTACAGGATATGTTAATTTTTGTATATTAAAATATAATAAAATCAACACACACACACGCTTTTATGACTTTGACAGCTAATACGTCACTAACGGATGACTTAGAAAAGTAAAAAAAAAAAACATTTTTAAAGGATACCCCACACGATACGTGCGTTAAATTTTATTTTTCATCCACTGGTTACATATATGGAGTGTATTTTTTTATAATTTCACATAACTTTTATGTAGCGGTTTATAGAACACAACTTTCTGCCAAATTTCATAGTTGTAGTGCTTATAATAGTTTCCGGACGGACGGACAGACATGACGAAACTATAAGGGTTCCGTTTTCGCCATTTTGGCTACGGAACCCTAAAAAATATGATTTGGTATCAAGTCCGTTGTAACCATCTTATGTATTTAGCAACGGTCTACAAGAATTAGTTATTATATGCAGGCACGTATCCAGACTTTTGGTTCGGGGGGGGGGACAAACATTGAAACAACCATGTGAACTGTGTAAAAATCGCTGTAATCACTACTGGCTAAAAACGTTTTCGGGGGGGATAAATCCCAACTATCCCCCCCTCTGGATACGTGCCTGATTATATGTATATTATTTAACCTGTTTTGTTTAAACTATCGCGGCACAGCAGTTTTAATATTCGCGACAGTTAAGCAGACGTGTTAACGACAAATGCTGCTGCCTGCAGCCGTCGGCTATCCACAGATTATAATCCGCTCTGAAAAGAGGGATCAAAATAGTATTTTGACGCCCGGTGGTATACTGATCGTAAATAACGCTAGTAGGAACTACAGTAGTTCTGCAGTAACTATAGGCACTTAAAATATAGAAGGATTCGTTTCGATGCCATTGGGGGCTAGACACTAAAATTGGGAGGACGAGTAATCAGAAATCAAAAATCAGAAATATTTATTCGTGCAAAACACAAAAAGAACAAGAAAATAAAAAAAAAACAGAAGAACAAGGTATTGCATGAAATGGTCCTGTCTCAGCGTAGTGCTGGCGCGATTGCCAGCGCTGATCTTCCGACAGAACCATTAAGTGATTTCCCAGAAGGTAACTACACATTTAAATAAAAATAAACTAAAAATGAAATAATGAATGACATAATTAAACAAAGATAAAGTATACACAAGAAGCTATAACTACAATTAAAAGAACAGAGAAAAGTACTACACTTTCCTCCGCGGGTGTCGTAAAAGTTGACTACGGGATAGATTGAAGAGGGTCGTGGGCGATAGGCTAGCAACTAGTCACTGCAATATTATATTATCTCCATCCATAAGCCTTCAATTATTGCTAGAAGTGGTTGCAGAAGGTTTAATGTGCTGTGTGCTGTGCTGTGTGTACTTTTATGCCAAAAAATATGAACGTTTGTATATTATTTACGTAAACAGAAAAAACGCCGTCTCAAGCCAAGCAGGATAATCATGTACAAACCTATGTACATGTGTGTGTGTTAGCATAGTTTAATGATATTTTTTGAACCAAGCTCATAGATTTATAATTAATACCGTAAGTTACGTGATTAGGCTGCAGTTTTATAAAAAAAATCATGACGGTTTACATACAAACATTGGTCTTTTATGAGAGAAAACATGGTTTTTTGCACTGAAACCAAAATACCATAAAAGGAGTGACTTCATGCGTTTTCGAGCTTGTGTAAGGTAGATCAAAATGCTATTTTCCATACTAAAAAAACATCAATTCCATAAAACATTTATAAAAAGGCATATCTACCTAATAAGTGTGACACATTATGTCCACAACTGCAAATAATCAACTAGGAGCAATACAGATGCAAAATATTATCATTTTAAACAAAGATCTCTCGCTGTGAGCGATATCGCTATGACATGACATGACCCACAAAGAGTTTCCCAGCGTCTCCTGTGATGTCATAACTAGGTCATTTCGTTTTGTTTCGCGGAAACTAAACTGACGCGTAGCTAAGTGAACTTATTACGTTAATGGCTTTATACAACTGCAATTTTCGGCTTTACCGATTTTTTTACGTCGATGCTAAAAAGCTTGAGGACAAGCAATCAAGCTATTAATATATATCCCAACCGATTATTTTTGCGCTAACCCGTCCTCTCTCGGTGATAAAAATAAACAATAGCATTATTTTGTTATGTGGCCAGGGATCCCCGTCACACCGGGACATCTCCAGGTTTGACGGGGCCTAAATCAGGCCCCGTCAAACCGGGACCGAGGACACGTATCAAGGCCTAAACTGGTCTACATCAGTGTGTGTGTGTGAGTATATCCCCAACAGTTTTAGGTTATAGGATATAGAAGTTTTTAAAACTAACATAACGAGTAATAGCCGAACTTAAGAAATTAACCTACTTAGAAAAGCTAACTTTCGTAAAATTTCCATTCATTACTTAGACAATGTTATTAGTTGTGTTAAAACTTAGTAAATAACTTTGTGATCCTTTAAGTCCATCTACTGTAACGGGTGGACATGGGACAACTACGGAACTCTACATTGCACGTGGCCCGACAAGCACTTGGCCGATTTTTTATAGTGTTTGTAACTTCTTTTTTAAACAACGCCGGTTGCATCCAAGCGTACGGTCCACCTGATGATAAGCGGCCATCGCAGCCTATAGACGCCCGCAACTCCATAGGAGTCACGTGCGCGTTGCCGGCCCTTTATAAGATTTGAGGATGCAATGGGTTGACAGCAGAAGGAACACATTTAGGTCCCTCGCTCTCAACACAGTGCATCCTCGGGAGCTCTGGCAACCTTGCTCACCTCCAGGAACACAACACTAAATACTTGTATAGTAAATAATGTTATTATGGCTGTGGTCTTCTGCAAGGCGGAGGTACTTCCCCAGTTGGGCTGCTCGAAATTCGAGCAAGATGACATTTTGCTGTGTCCTACCTCTCTTTACTATCAAGAAAAGGTTCGTTAGAAAGAAAATGTTTGAAATACTATATAGAAAAGAAAAAAAATACCGATGGGCGTTCAGTTGGTCAGTTCCATTTCTGTTATAGGTATCTAAAAAAAAGTTTTTTTGTTAAAAAAATTGTATTTGGCCATAATATCTTGACCACAATTATTTTATAATTAAATGAAATGCGAAACTCATGTCTCAGAATACTCCGCGAATCTCCGTTTTCAAAAGCTCCTTTTAGCGTCATTATCGGTTACACGATTATCCAAACAAAGGGTGGGAAAAACCGAACCGAACTTTAATATTATACTAAGCAGGGAAATCTGAACAATTTTTTAAGTAAACTGGACTCTTGAGTCTATATTTATTATATTGAGGTATATATTTTATTTATGTCTTTGTGCGAAAAAACCCAGAACTATTTCCAGTAAAACCTGATACTATTAAAACTAGAAAGCAGTATAGAAATAAATTAGCATTGCCAAAATCTAATCTGGCCATGTTTAAAAAAGGGCCGCAGTATAAATGCAATCTAATTTTTAACAATGTACCAGATGAGATCAAATCGCAACCTGATGATGAGGTATTTAAGACCAAGTTAAAAAACCTATTAATAGAAAATTGTTACTACTCGGTGGACGCATTCCTTGATGACAAAAATTTAGCAAATTATTATAAGTAAATTGAAATAAAATGTAAGCACTTAGTCTTAGATTGACATTATACATAAAATAACAGTAATATATATTATATAATTAATTGTGAAGTAAATAGTTGATTCACCTAACTTATTTGACATATACCATAATTGTAAATGTAATAATCGAGTTTTTAAATCTAGATTTAACATTATGACTATTGTGTGCCCTTACAGGGTGTCATGAAATGAATTAAATTAAAAATGTAACATCTTATTGTGTATGCATGACATTACAATGAATAAATAATTAAATAAATAATTGAGTATGTATTCTATATTTAACTTTGTCATCTTTGTCACAACTTACTACAATACAATACAATACAAATACTCTTTATTGCACACCTTAATAAAAATACAAAGCAGGTCAAAAACATAACATAGCGATATATAAGCAGAGGTAGACAACAGGCGGTCTTATCGCTAAAGAGCGATTTCTCCAGAAAACCTTTACTTTATTACTACACTGTAAAAAAAAATGTGTGAAAGAGCGAGTTTCTCCTAAACCCAAATTTTTCAACTTAAAATTAGGATTCGACAAACTTGTTAACTGTTTTTGATAAGATAAGATACCATATTTTTCTCAACTGAGGCTCAGAGCGGATATTAGTTTACGTTTTCATCAAAGCTAACTCTGGTTACCATTCTCTTTTAATGAAACTGAAGACGACAATAATAAAAAGAAAACCTTGTAAAGTGTAAAAACAGGCCCCTTGGGCCGCTCAAACTACAAACACAGAGTTTGTATTTCGTTCCCAGTTCAACGCTAACGTTAGCGATCGAGGTTTAATTTTCAATTTCACTGGTTGCACCTAATTGGAGGCACCGCAATGTTCAGGTTACGTAATTGGTTTTGCATCTACTATCTACCTGGAACAAACGCTGCAAAGCTGCATTGCCATTACTAGGTTACTTAAATAAGTAGATTTCTAAATCTTTATCTAATATATCTATCTATACGTACTTAACTTCCTATTTAGAACATTTTTATTTCAAAAATAATTAAATTAAAATAATATATCTATTTCTAGTACAGCGTTCGTGGCCCAGCAGTTTATAAAATGATCATTATAATTATTCGTTATTGTTTTATATAATTATTTGTGTAATTAATACGTATGTATGTTAAAAGAACTAAATGAAATTAATTTTGAGTTTCTTTAGTTGTTACTTGCACCGCCAACAAATTTTTCTACTTCGCCTTAAGGTTGACTGGTAGAGAATGCCATACCATACGGCATTAACTTCGCCTTTTGTACTATACGGTTTCTTTTGTGCAATAAAGATTAAATAAATAAATCAATATAAGGTATTATAAGTATAATACATATTTTCTATTGTGCACATATGATATAATGTTAATTGCTTCTAATGTACAGTTAGCATAATATTCTTTGGTATTAAAAAAAATGTTCTAGAGGGTCATTCTAAGGCAGGTTGGTGTAGGTACGACGACGACACCGGGGTTGCGAGTGCTCACTCTGGCGGGGGCCGCAGCACTTGCATATCAGCCCCAGAGAGGGTGGCGTGGATGGCCAAAGCTAAGCTAAGAAAGGGCGAGGGGGGCTCTAGTGCATTCAGTTTTTTTTTAATTGAACCTGACTGTGGGTTTATAGGCCGGGCCTAATAAAGCGATAGGAGTGCGCGGTTGGAGGGTAGCCTGGAGAAAATCCAGGAGAAAACCTCCGGCACGACCAGGCGTGTGGTTTGGAACACTGGAATACTCTAAGAGTTTGCGCTCCAGTGAGATTGGTTGAGCGGTTTCAACCGAATCTGAGGTGTGAGTGGTATCGAGCTACTGGGAGTTTTGTCGCTGGTTCACTAAACCTAGCCTAGCTGAGAAGAGTCCAGCAAGAAACTCAGCTAGGCCCGACCTGGGTCGGACTGACTCTACCCGGTGTGCGGCGGTATCGGGACGAATAGGGACTATATGTGTCACTGTTGTCGCGATGCATTCAGTATTGACATCCTAGAGCTCCCCGCATGAGAGCGCCGATGGCGGTCACCTTGGAGTTTTTAGTGGGTAGAAATACGACATAATCCAGCCATCCCCCGATGTTTGGGTACCTGGATCGCAGGCTTTCTCCACGAAAAAAAAGGTACGACGACGAGCGAAGCGAGGAGGAGTGTTAGTAGAACTACGACCCTACAGTGAGCAAAGCCAAGGAGGCGTAGCAAGCGTGCCGCGGTAGCGGTGAATTAAGCGCCAGAACCGAACTTTTTTATGTAATGATGTAAACAGGAGAATGATTCCATATACCTTGAAATTATATCAAATTATAGTGATTGAAAATATTTAACTTATTTTAATATCCATCATTCATTACACGCCTTTACCGCGTACATTAAGTAAATAAATATCGCGTTACATCAATTTTATTCCCCAAAATTCATTTGCGTAAGTAACTCCAATTATGAACACTGTTTACTTTAGTGTATCAGAAACCTACTGATAGTATTTTATTTTACCTACTTCCTTCCCACAGTATAGGATATAATGTATAGAGAAATTGAGAAATAATGTTGTGCGAATTGATAAATATTATATGCCTTTGATCATCAAAAAATTAATCTGCAGAGGTTATGAATATGACAGTTTGGACACCGGTTAGAAGCGACACATTCACCCACGTCATGTCTACAGCGACAGATGTCATCTTGTCAATGGACTGCCTGCTCAAAAATATTTTCATCCTGACCCCATTGAAATCCCTTTCTCAGGAAAATAAGTCTGTCAATTACCCATAATAACTGTGTCTGCCGTGTGGTTGCCGGGTAAGAATTGCGCCACCCCATCTCTTCCCGTGGGTTTCGTAGGAGGCGAATAAGGGAAAATCGGAGGGTGGGCAGCAGCATCCTTCGATCATTACCACCATCAAACTGCGGTCGCCAACCCGCTTGCCAAGCGTGGCGACTATGGCAAATCCCCCCCTTTTTGGGGGAGGCCTATGTTCAGCAGTGGACGTCTTTCGGCTGAAATGATGAATGATGAACTGTGTCTGCATTACACCCGCTACCCTGACGTCTCCCCTCTCCTCCGAACTCCTGTCACGTCTCAATTAGGACTATAGAGAGCCTACCTCGAATCAAAAATGACACATTATCTCCTCGCGCACTTGCATATTTGAGCGACAGAGAGAAAGATACTCCGTATTCTATTCGCGGGAGGCCCTCACGAAACCGTGATAGTTAGAAAGTTGAAATTTTCACAGATCATGTATTACTGTTGCCGTTATAACAACAAATAGTAAAAAATAGAATAATATAAACATTCATTCTATTTTTCCTTCCTTACAACTTCCATACAACAAACGTGATTTTTTTGTCGTTTTTATAGAAAGTACGGAACCCTTCGTGCGCGAGTCGGACTCGTACTTGGCCAGTTTTTTATATTATCATGCGCTCTTCAATTGTATAGCTATTTGTTTCTTTTAGTTGGTTCTTCTTTTTTCTTAAGTATGTTATCTATTGATTTGCCGTTTGATGTTACCCTCTTGCTCTCACCAAACGGACTCTGCGGAAGACCAGCGCCGACAATAAGTTATCATCATGCTGAGCAGGGTCCATTTCGTAGCAACTTCAAGTCCATTATTTCATCGTTAATTTGTAATAACTTACTGTGTTGTCACGAATAAATGTTTAAAGTTTGTTTGAATTTTACCATTAGGCAGGCTGTATGCAAGTTTGCCACCAACGTATTATTTAAAAAAAATACCCCACGCGGCCCTTAGACAACGCGGCTTACCTCATTAAAATATTAATTTAGGAAACAAACACGATGGCTCGAATGGCGACGTCTAATCCATGAGCTGGTTAAAGTTTTTGGAACTGAGTGTCGAATGTCGATGTCATAACGAGCTCGATAAGAAGCGACCACGTGCCTTGAGCTCGTCTCGCTTCTTATCGCTTATAGACGAGCTCAAGGCACGTCCACAAGCAGCTATCCGTTACAATTACGTAGGCCTGTTAACCTGCTCAAATTGCGCTCGTAACTTTACAAAGAACACCGGGACCGTAAGCCATTTAAAAGCACACTATGGACAGGGACAGGAGTGCTGCATTGCTCCAGTAATGCATAGTACTAATCGTTAATTTCCGAATCTAGTGTACGTAGTTGCTGAGGCCCAAATTGGTCAAGATGTCATCGTCAATACTGTAAAATTGAAATAAATGAACTTTATTCTGCAGGTACGCTGCTATGGAACTTTTACAATTTAAAAACTAGCGTTTCTCATGAAACCACTGCGGAGAAAAAACGCCGAAAAAAACTCGAAAGTCAGTCATTTTATCCAAAAATATGCTTATTACAACATTGTAGATAGATAAAGCATATTATTGTAAAAAGAGATACAAAATGCTGATGCTGATGACTTGGAACCGAAGAAAGCATTGGCATATAACTGTCAATTATCATAGAGATTACCGAGAAATTGGGCCGGCCGGAAATGTCTATAACTATTCCAATACCTGTCAGTGGTATTCGAATTACTTAAGATAGGAAATGACTGACAAAAGCGAGGAAAGCGCACCGGTAACATCATTATTGGAAATGGTATTCCAAGAATTGCGGATTGAAATTATATTCAAATGTCATTCACAAGGTGAGTTATTGTATAACTTGAACATTGATTCCGAAAGTGGATCAGCTCAGAAGACAATAGAATCAGATTTTAATTATTACTTAGACGGTGTCAAACAAGCAGGCGGCCTTCCCGATGAGAAGCAAACACCAGAAATGCGCATACAATTAATCGAGTCACAATCGTGTGACTGAACCTTTGTTAATTTGAGGATTGTTAAAAGTAAGTGTTGTAAGGTTGGGCTGACAGAAGAAACTGCATGGCCTCGTTTTCAACACAAAGCATCCTCGGGAGTTCGGGGGCTATGGGAGCTCGGGGCTATGGAGACTAGACTCCGGATTCTTGTCGTGATGACGTCACAATATGGTAGTTTTGGAAGTAAAAGGAACAGTGGAGCAGAATAAAACATATTGTCACTATTTTTTACTAAACGGTTAAAAATATTAAAATACAGTTATATATTTTATGACTCACAAAAGTTTAAATTCAAAAATATTACCGTTATAAATCCCGCTTTAATTACCGCAACGTTTACAAATATGCATCAATAAATCGAGGTAAAACTTTTATTTTTTCAAGTAGATATTTTCTGCAAGAAGACGTATTAGCCTAACCAAAAGTAATTTAGAACAACTTTGGATCTGTTACGCAGAGTCAGTTAACGAAAGATCAATTAATTTATGGGTAATTTATAATCATACTGAATAATAATTGTTTAATTTTATTCCATTAAACACCAATATACTAACTAATAGTAGCGACAGATATTTTTTTTATTCTCCAAAAAAAATGTATCAGAATACTTACAAATATCGACCAAATGGAAGCATGCAAATCTTATTTTAGTAAATACCGTATCCTCACCATTGCCTCTATGTATATCTTCGAAACATGTAAATTTGTCAGAAAATATCAGAGCCTTTACACACCATTAACGGATAATAGTAAAAATAACCGCAATCTAAATAAACTCAAGTTGCCATTATCCAAATCAAAAATAGTTTCATGCAGCCCACATTATATGTCAATTAAAATATATAATCACCTACCGAATTCCTTAAAAAATATAGAGAAACCTAACTTATTCACCATACATTTAAAAACCTATCTTATACAAAAATGTTACTATAGTTTAAGGGATTATTTTGAGGATATTTAATTTAATTTTATGTTGTAAATTAGTTAAACTTCGAAAATTTTTCAAAATGTATTTAGAATAAGCACTAGTATTTAGTTTAGCCCTCTCATGTTTGCTATGCCCTTGCAGGGCGTCACATGTATACCTGTATTATTATTATTTTTTTAAGGAAAAAAATATATTGTATTCTATTCTATTCTAGGTTTCTGAATTAATTAACACCATTCCATATACTCCCCAAACTACCCTGTTGTGACGTCATTGCGACAAGAGTCCGGACTCTAATAATGACATTGCACATTAGAACAGTCCATATGCTTGTAAGCTACCTACGAAGAATAAAAATATGAAACCTTAGAACAAAATATGAAAACTCACAAATATTTTTGTGTCTCTTTTTCTATCGCTTGCTTTTACAGACTTTTATGTCAAAATCGTCGGTTTCACGCGAAGTTTCGCTATTCCTATAAGAGCTCATGGACTGCAAACAAGTGACAGCCATGGAGTTGCCACCGTTAGTAGCCTACGATGATCGCTTATTATTAAGGGTGTATTGCTGTCATTTCATATACACTTTGATGTATATGAATGACTCAATTAATACTATAGTGTCTGCTATATTAAACTGTTGTTAATGCGGATCGATCCGTGCGATCTCGCCAGCTATTACATAAACCTACCAAGGTTGCCGATAGTGGCTAAGAATAGTATGTACAGGTAAATTAGTCATATTGATTTAATAAATAAATAAAAGTAAAAATATGTAAAAGAGCACCTCTAATCCTATTCTAATTGCGGCTAGGTAATACCGTTAAGCGCGTCGTACTTTTGTTTGCCACCGATGTGGTGTAAAGAATGGTTAGGTATATAGGCGATACCATAAATTTCACTCCGACACCGCCGGTACAATACTGATTGTACCTACTCTGGTGAAAAAATATTTTTTACTTAAAATATAATGATCGGAAAACCTACAAAAACGTACCAAAAGTTTAACAAGAGTAATTAGTCAATCACTTTTGACGGCAAGATCAGAGACTGCTATTTGTGATACGGGGTTGTATTTGAATAAACGTATCAAATTGATTCTTTGACATTGAGGAGCTCAATATCAAACAAAGACTTTCGTCGATTGTGCAATTGCGAATACTGAAAACGTTTGGACATATTCCGCAACGAAAGTTCAATTGAGCTTCTAGTAGTGCAGGGGACAGTGGAAGGTCAAGGTTCTCGTTGCCGGTCACTGTAACAAACCAGAATTTACTTGATTTGTTTCAAATTATAATTAATAATTATATTATAATTCTATTTTTAAATCATCTTATTTTTCTCAAGCGCCCACGAGTGTATAATTTCACACAGGTCTTAATTATTGGAAGTGATTAAGATTTATTAGAATACCAACTTAATTTACTTAATTTTGTTATTGAAACATTAGAAAACAAAATATATTTTGTTCGATCTTGAACTTTATTACAAGGTTGTAAGAGGTTTTAAAACTCACACTACTAGTACACCGGCTGCATTATGAGTTTGCCAAACATTCGGTTATAGCATAACACTTCTCATGTTAAGATTGTTAGCTAGAAAAAAAAACAAACTTAAATCTACAGTTTAATCGGATATAAACAATTAGAAATTCAAACTAAATTAAACCTTATTTTTATAAGAGTACGGAATTGGTCGAATCACTGTATATTTCAAGGACAGCAAAAACAGGTTGTAAGATTTGTCAAGTATCATGAGACCATATTTGGCAAAATAGTTTAGTATCTGTATAGGCCTTAATTATAAAGGGAATAGAGTATAAAATAGCAAATTGATATGTAATCAAAAACCTTGGTTTTACAGTTTCAGACTCTAGTTACGAGGGGAGTGCGGGGTGGATGTAGACTCCATGAAGTCAGGAACCATGATTTCGAGAGAGGATTCTTTCTTGGGTCGCGAGACTGGTTCTAACCTAGGTTGCCTATGTTATGTCTGGACCTGGATTTTGCTAGTATACTCTTTTACTGGTTTAATCTTTGTTCGGATATGATATATTGTAACTTTAGTGGGGTTTAATAGTGATATTTTGTGTGTAATTTCCTAAATTCACTAGTTACTTATAGAATTCAATTTAAATCATTAGTGCAGACTTAAATTTATTAGACAGTGAAGTTTCTTGTTGTGTGTTTATTTTCATATAAATATTTTGCCATCTAGTTTATGTGATTGTACTAATTTGAGTTTCAGTTTTAATTACCTTTTAAATTTAATGTTATTTTATTAGAATTTGATCAAGTTTCGTTGCATATTTATTGGGGTTAGACGTCTAGAGAACCTAGCCTGATCACCAAGTACAGTCGACTTGGACCTTTAAAGTGTGTAGTCGGGTCATCTTGCGATGTTAACGATAGACTATTCATTTTAAAGGGTGTCTTTTACTATTTATAATTATTTAACTGTCGATATGGGGTTGTCGACTTGCACACCGTATTTTACTGAAGAGACGGTTCAAACTCCCTGGTTGCTTGATGGTTTGGGATGTCTCACCAGGCATTCTAAGTTCTCAAGTTACTCAGACCTCTTTATCTATGTACTTATATATTCACGCTTATTCTCAGTGAGATCTGTTGTCCCAATCCCCAGTACAGTCTCACTGAAGCACACGGGAAATAGGGTGTTAGGTTAGAAGGGCATTTCCTACCCGACGTAGTTTAGCTTTAGCCTAGATAAAGATATTTCATTGCACTTTCGAAATATCTTTACGCGGTTAATTTAAATGTGGAACACGGGTTCCTAGCTTGCAAATATATCGTTAGAATAGTTGGTTAGTGTAGCTGTCAGGGCTAGGACAATTGACTAGGCTATGTATTTTAGTTTTGGTTTTTACTGTATTCATTTTATTAAATGCCATGTGTTTACCTGCTCATTTGTTAACTAGGAAATCTATTTATTGTTAATATTTGGTATGGCTTAATCGGGGTAGTCATGGTGTTTAGAAGTAGTTAGGTTTGGGATTAACTAGGTTTATTATTTTGTTAGCTAGATTGATAGTGGAGTTAGGAATTATTGTTAGGCTAGGGTATATTATATATATTTATATAAGACACTGACTAACTTACTTGACAACAAGTACAATGTTGAGTTTATTTTTGTTCCTTTGTATTTCTACTGGTAGTTTTAACGTTGTGGGATACAATTAAAATAAATAACTCACAATGTATTAAAGTAAATGTAAATTCAATTTATATATTTATGAATGAAAATATTTGCTTGCTCCCTCAGCAGTATGTGATGGATGCTATTCTGGTTTGTTTGGGTTCTGTATATAAATGAACGCAACCTATTTCAAACTACTTTCAAAAGGGAAAGAGTCCTTTTGAAATCTATTTCATCAAAAATAACGATGAATGATTTATTTTAGGCTAGGTCAAAAGACGGCCGTAGTTGATTAGTTCTTGTCAAATAGAGATACGAAATACTACATTAATAGTCTGGATAAATTAATTCATCGTATAATAAATTGAATTCATCGTATACTAAATTAATTTCAACGACAAATCAAATTACATTACAGAATACTAAAGGGCTAGAGTGGATATATTGCTTACTGCTCCTACCAGTATTTTGTATTTCCGTAAATGGTCTCTTTTGCGAATGTCCTCTCATAAGATACTGAAGTCACATAAATGATAAGTGACAATTTAATAATAAATAAATAAATGAATAATGAATTAAAGTTCCTTCTGAACTGAGTGGCGGAGGATTGGCCAGTCAGGAAAGTCGAGATCCACGGATGTGTGCGGGGAGTGGGCACTATCTTTAACCACTCGAACTAAATTATTAAATTAATTATTGAATTAATTAACTTTGACTTCAGTTGACATATTAATTATCATTATTGACCTTGACTTACTTTCATCGACCAAATTTAATACTCAACATCATTAGGGAATCTACATTTATACATTTTACTATTTCTGATTATTATGTTCATATTTTTGTAGGTTTTTTTATTAAGTTAACTAGATAAATTACTATTTCTCTCCATGTGAAAAGGATTTGGTTTACTATTTCGGACATGACTTTGGGTTCTACAAACACACTAGAAGATCATTTTTGGCCAATTTTCTGATCCAATTCAAGATATTAACTAATTATTATGCATATTTAATAAAGTAGAGTTTTAGTAGTAGAGGTAGATTAGAATATTTTGTATTAGAATTATAATAAGTAAATTAGGTTAGGTCAAATACTGGTTAGGTCAGTACTGGGTAGGTCGTTCTAGTCAGGACTAGGTAGGTATATATGGGGTAATTTAGGTGTAGAACATTTTAATATTAAATAATTTAATTTAGTAGTACTAGGGTTAGGAGGGGGGATCGTTACATCACCTACAAGATGGACAGATCTAATAAAATCCACGATAAAATTTTACCTAAAAGAGTGTACACGCAGTGCTACAAATAGACAGAGGTGTAGATAGCTCGCAAAAGCTGCAACTAAGACGGAATACATCAAATCATAACCACGACCACTCAGACAAGAGTGCACGACTGAGAAGAAGATCAAATTGATATCAAATCAAAATACTCGTGCGCAATGCTTCCCCATGTGCCAAATCATAAGTGTGCATTCGTAAACTCACGTCTTTCCGCCAAAGGATAAGCAGTGAACTTGAAATACACGGCCATTTCTATCAAATAGGGTTTCTAAATAGAAATATTTTCGCTCTTTTGCGATAACCGCTTGTTGTTTGCCTCTTGATTGAGGTGGTGTGAAGTGGAGGCGATAAAGGGTACTTGTAATGTATTGTTTTGTATATTTCAGTATTAAAGGCTGTTGTGTACATAAACACACTTTAACTTCCCACAATTATCTCTTAGGACACGGGGTGTACAAAGTTTTAGCTTAGTTGGTAGTGACGCTGCCTATGAAGCTGGAGGTCCCAGGTTCGAATTTTAGACTGGGCATTTATTTTTGTGTGATGAACATGAATATTTGTTCCTATGTCTTGGATGTTTTCTATGTATTTAAGTACCTATTTATCTATATAAGTATGTATATCGTCGCTTGGGTACTAAGTACAAGCTTTGCTTTGTTTAGTGTAAGATTCTCTCTGAAGACCCCTTCAGTTTTTTAAATAAATATATGCCCATATATTTATAAAAAAAAAACTGAGGGGGTAATTACGTAACGTTTTCGAGCATGTGAAAGGAAGATCTGAATTAGTTTTCTATACTAAATTTGAAAACTTACTTAGCGTACCTACGTTTAACATGTTACATAATTAAGTAGCGGGTTGCCACTATGTAATTTAATATCCGATTACAATCAATCCGATTAATGATATAACCCCCATAACATTAACAATTCAAGATCCGAAAGGTATCGGCTTGCAAAATCTGCGACTAACGCCTTTGTAGTGGGCGGGGCACATTGCACGCAGAACCGATGGCCGTTGGGGTGGAAAGGTTCTCGAGTGGCGACTACATAGGGGAAGGCGTAGGGTGGGTAGACCCCTCGCAAGGTGGACTGATGACTTGGTAAAGGTCGCGATAGTCTGCTGGATGCGGGTGGCACTGTGGCACTTCTTGAGATTTGGATCGCTATGCGTTCGGGAGGAGACGTGCGGGTGACAGGCGTGAGATCTTCGACATTACGGTTGCCAGTATTATGTTGCACTTTTAGCACCACCCAGTGGTCACGTGTAGGGCAACGATGGGTACTCCCTAGGGACGTGGTGCAACTTCGACCCCTCTTGTCAAGTGAGTGGGCAACTTGATTATTAGAAGTTCCCAAGTCACCCGAAGGCCTCTAACTTGGCTTAATGACTGCTTACATAGACAGCAGGCGGGATCAACGGCTTAACGTACCTTCCAAAGCGCGGGAGCGCTCAGTTAGTAACCAATCAAAGCGGTCGCCCCTCTAAGAACTGGCTCCGGCCCATGTTGCTTAGGCGGGCGCCGCTGAGCCACGAGCGCTCCTATTATGGCAGTCGAAACAATATAATATTGCTCTTGTGTGATTACTTACAAGTTCTTAATACATGCCCATATTAATGTTACAATATATAACTCACTTTGAAAGATGTGCTAGGTTCTGGGGAGGTGTCATTATACACAGGTTTATGTAGCTCGGTAATCCATTCTCATTAGAAAAGTTTAGCCAAATTGTAAAACTTACATTTTAACCGCATTTCGAACTACATTAAGAACAACAGCTACAAGTACGTTGAAACGTCAAAGCAAATAGATTATTTTCGCAACTAGATAATTTAACAGTTGGTTATTATTTGTATGTAAAACCCCTTGCTAATGCCGACACTTCAAAATGATGACTCTTGTCTCTTGTGTGTGTTTTGTGAGTTTTGATTTTTTTGGTAATTTTAGCATCTGAAAATTATAACCCCTGGTATATAATTCTGACTCATTATGACCGCTTGCACATTCAGATACTAAACCAATACACCCCGCGGGGGTCTTAACGTACTGAATTTCTGTATTTTCGGTAAGCAGCGGAATTCATTTCGGAACAGTTTTTAAACACGGCTCTCTCTATGTAAATTATGGGCTCGATGTAAATTATCCAGCGGGAATTTCGGTAAAATAGCAGAACACAAAATGTATTTGCATTCCAGTTACATTAAATGTTTACTTATAATAAATGAAAAATAAGCAATAAAATGTTCAATAACTGCAGCAGCACATTGTCGTCGTGAAAATTATTTTTACCCAAGTTCTTAAAACAAATAAGACGGGATAATACAACTTCTTTTCCACACCTTGTTTTCGCCCTTGTGTAATTACAAATAATCTTACTACTAGGCTCCTTGATGTATATTTTTTCAATTCAGTCATGTATATTTTAACATCAAAGCATACTAATGCGAATATACATTTTCTCTGACACATATCATCCCAAAAACAACACGCGCGTCTCTTGGCGCCCTTTGTCGCGTCTTTGAAACTTCACTCATTCACTAGGGGGTGTATTTCACTAAACGTACTCCATTGGAATTTCGATTGAATTTGTTGCCGCGTCTACGCACGCAATGGTTTAGCGTTTAGGATGATAAATGAGACCGTTTGGTGCAACCCATGACAGCCCTGAAGTTTTCCTGCGTTTGATCGATCGTATATGCGTAATCCATGAAAGAGATTTACTACTTTTCGACTCTCTATTTGCACATTGTGCTCAAAACGCATTTTATTGGCTAACTGTACTATTAAGAGATAAGATAAGAGAGATAAGAGATAATTTATTTGTCAAACATGAGTAATTTTACATAATAGTCACAGGTTTATAATAATGTACGTCATGTTTTGCCTTTCGGCGTAAAAATTCAAATGAACAATATTAACAATAATAGAATACCTAAAACCGAAAAGGAGATGGCGGGACGACCTTGATACATTTTGTATGGTATGGCGGAAACTGGCACACGACCGAGACGAGTGGCGAAAAAGAGGGGAGGCCTTTGCCCAGCAGTGGGACACTATATAGGCTAGTAAAAAAAAAAGAATACCTAGTAATTATTAAGAAATCAAATTAAATTAAATAAATACATTAAAAACACTTACAAATTATCATCATTTAAAAAGTCATTAATACTATAGTAACATTTAATACCACATCTTACTAAAGATGTCTGATGAACGTGCCACAAAAACAAAGCGATTCCAATTCAAATTTCAAATAGACCCTTTTATTATCTTTCCATTGTAAAACTTATAAAATACAGACATAGTAGTGCTGTCATAGCATTTTATTCATCTAGTTGGAAAGTTTCAAATGTGGCTGCTGGCTGTTTGTAAGGAACTGAAGTTTGCTTGCGTGGTCGGTTTTGTAGAACTTATATCTGATTTATATTTGTTACAGAACTGATGCAACTGCGATAATGTGCTGTGTGATGCTCTTGAGCACAAAACGGTATTTATTTAAAGATAAATGATATGTACCACTGTGAAATGAAGATCTCCGTTTCAGCTTCGACAAAAATGCTTTCGTATATCCGGAGGATGTCTCAGCGGCTTTTGTGAGCAGGTTCGATAATTATACCTATAGTGTTTTTGTCGAGTCCGTTTTTGGATATAAAGAAAAATCATTCGTTTTACATAGCAGTATCTACATACTTCAATGCAAGCTAATGTTTTCACATTTTGTAAAGTAATATGATATCATGGCATTCGTTCTAACACTTCTAGCATATTAGCGTGGTGCGCATATAAAAACCAGCCAGGCCCTGGGCCAAGTTTAGGGTGGTCCCTGAGACAAGAAACTGGCCCCACAGGAGGCCAATCTTCAAGTTTACTTATTAAAAAATTTGGAGGGAGCGTAGTTCACACAAATATCGACCGGGATTCGAACCCAGGAATGTTAGCTTCGCAGGCAGAGTAAGCTGAAATACTAATTGCACATCACCATGTGGAATTAATATTTTAGCTGTGCAAAAGAGTGTTTTTTTGATGCGTAGTCAGTATTTTCTGATATTCTATTAAGTAGTTATTTTCTTTAACAACACGTCTCCTAAAAGTCGTCCTTATTGACGTCGATCATTAAAGAAAAAGAAGAAAGAAAAAACGTTTATTTGGTGTACATACAGATATAAAAGAAGATATTACAAATTAGAAGTGGGTATACACTAAAAAAGGAACCATTTGCTTGAGAAATACAAGTTTAGTTCACGTCTGGCACATGCTGGCAGATCTCTCGCACCTAGCAGCTACGGTAGACCAAAGCATAGCTGCCGTGGTCTCCCGGCGAAAAAAAATAAAAATATCATTCTTTCGTAATTAGTCCGGGGATCCCCGGGACCGGTAGATGACGGGTTAACGCACATCAATCACACCCCGTGGTGCTCTCAGATTTTTGTCTTGATCGATGCTCGCTAGTTAGCTCGATATGCTTTTCGCCCGCACAAGGACTTGCCAAATTGGAATACTAATTTATAAACGAATCATTATTTCGAAAAATCAACCGATAAGATTTGTAGTAAGGTAGTAAATTTAAAGATAAAAACGGCCTTATTTCAAGAGTGTTAGATACTGTATATTATTACAAGATATTAAAACGTTCAGAATATTATTAAGATATCAAATTTTATGATATATTTATTTAAGATTATTCGCGGTCCCTTTTCAGAGCCTCTTAAAAATATATTATTCGTTTTAATCCTCTAACGTGGATATTATGAAAAAATCTGCTTATTTATTTAGGGAAACAAACAGTCATAAATAACACATTATAGTCAACCAAGACACAAATCCATAAGCCAAACAGTTTCCCCAACTAATTATTAACATACCTACTTGTTGTTCAGACCGAAATAACAAATAATAAAATCATGTAAAATTCAATATGTGATTAATTATACATTTGATTCAAATAAAGAAAACATATCATTTCATTCGCACAAGGAGAAGGAAACACATAACACATATACCTACTGTATATGACTATTACACTCACTGCTGTTACTTATATACATAAATATACTATAATCTTTTTTTTTATTGCAGAAACTTGTAGAGACAGATGGAATACATTAATACCGTTTATCGCTCATAATATAAGAAAACAGAACAATGGTTTATGAAATTTAATATAATGTTCGGAACTCGTATAACTATTCAATCCATCTTTTGTACAATACAAGGTACTGATTATAGCGTCACACAGGAAGAAAACGCAAAAAAGAAACACTTAATTCAAATAAACGCAAGTATATAAAAATGACTGATCGAAAATTAAAAAAAAATAAACACTGTCACATATATAACGATAATAGTACTTTTTGAAACATCCTTATTCTGGTAACTTTAAAAGAAGAATTTCAGTCAGACTGCACGATAATTCACAATCGTAATAATTTTATCTGTATAAACTGAATATAGAATAACTAGTATACGAATATCACTCCAGATGGCGCTGGTCCATCAGCAGAAAATCCTACAACGCGCTATTGAGTTTTTTCTGAAGTCCTTTAAGTATTATTTTGTTTCACCACGCGTCAGGGTCAGTTGAGGGCTCAATCATAGCCCGACTTTAAAGGTCATTCTTACAATAAAATAAATCTTTCATCAGTCACGAATTCATAATCCCAAAAGTCACTAAGACTAGTAGAATTATTCTGCCGCGTGACCTCCAATAACTCTAAAGCAACGCGAAAGGGCTTCCTACATTACATAATTAGATATTCAAGCCCGGCGGTGACTTCGCAAAAAAAATAAGCCTTTGCCAATTTCACTTCACAACTCAAAGTGATCAGTTTGAACTTTTAATCTTATTCGACTGTTTGCACGGCACTCGTTCTGCTTTTGCAGCTTATTGTTAATTAAGGTTTTGCTCTCAGACAATTTTTATTTGAGAAAAACTGCCAAACGGAGAAAGACTACGTACTTTATTATATGAAACATTTTAGTAAAGTTCATGATCATGACGCTCATAGCCTAGAGCTTCCTTAGATCCAAATAACAAATACAAAAATCTCATGTTCAATAACGAATGACAATACTTTTCTGTTATTAAGTAACAGCGCTTAAAGTAGGTTTCTTCTCTGGATTGAATTGTTGAATGACAAATGCTTCCGCAAATAATAATTTATGTACAGAAAACAAGTACATATTTATTAATTTAATTTGATGGTTGTTGGGGAGAAATCACTTTCCTCAATCTCAGCTTATCGTAGAGCTGGGGTAACTTTGAGACTACCTCCAATAAGCACCCTTGTTTCCTGTGGCCTAGAAACTGTCATTGTGTAGATTGATTGCTAGGTTTCCTTATTGATTTGTTTGAGACATGTCTAGGATGAGGGACTGAACCAATTAACTTTATTTGTATATCACGATAGCGGATATTAAGCATACCGTTTGGGTTTAAATGACACCTTCGCCTACGGACATATACAACTCCGAAGGGGTCTCACACCCTTTGTTGATTGCCATGACATGGGAATCATTTTGTCAAACGCGAAGTTGTACTCCATCAAAATGCATGTCTTTATATCGCATTGCACGCCATGACAATAGTGCAGATAGTCATAGTTAGCGTCTAAAAGATTAAAAGACGAGACGAACGAATGACGTTTAAATAAAAACGTAATTTGCTTGTATTTGTAAACAGAAAATTGAACTAAAAATGTGTCAAAAAATTATAGTTAATACTAGGTTATAATAAGGTTGCCCTCGAAGTCTGAAAGCTCGAGACATAAAACACAATATAGCGAATTCCGGTTCGCACAGCATGTGGTAGCTATTGACATATCGGGCGGACAACTTGAGTGCTTTTGACGCTAAGAGAAGAAACAACTTGCTTCATTTACTTAATTCTTAGCCAATTTATAGCATTTTCGATATACAGATTATTTTAATGTAACAAAATAGATGATAGATAGGTATAATTCACAATATTAGAAGAAGTGAATCCTCAAATTTTATAAAGGGTCTACAACGCGTACGTGATTTCTTTGGAGTTGCGGGCGTCTATAGGCTGCGGTGCGGTCACCATTAGGTGGACCGTAATCTTGTTTGCCAACGGCGTTGTATAAAAAAAAGTATTTTTTAATGAAGAAACTAGACAAGTGTGAGTCAGTCTCATCCTCCGAGGGTTCCCTACAAAATTGTACGCGAGTTGAATTTTTTTTCATCAACTGGTTACATGTATGGAGTGCCCCCCTTTATTCATTCTTTTTGTGTTTTCACGTGACTTTCATGTAGCGGTTTACACCTTCCTACCAAATTATATAATTCTAGTGCTTATAGTCCCCGAATAAATCGGCTGTGACATACGGCTAGTCGGACAGATATGACGAAACTATAAGGGTTCCGTTTTCGCCGTTTTGAATACGGAATCCTAAAAATGTTATATTTGTACCATCAATTCTAAGGGCAGTGAGTTAGCCAAAGTGTTTACTTTA
Source organism: Epiblema foenella (assembly GCA_963556455.1). Classification (NCBI taxonomy): domain Eukaryota; kingdom Metazoa; phylum Arthropoda; class Insecta; order Lepidoptera; family Tortricidae; genus Epiblema; species Epiblema foenella. The sequence goes on along the minus strand of OY747107.1, from coordinate 15,957,644 downwards.
CAGATGAAGATGGTAATGGTTTTATATTTCATTTCCCAACTACCCAAAGGTTATCTCGAAGGGATTGCTCTTTCTTTAGCGATAAGACCGCCTGTTGTTCTACCTCTGTATCTCCGTATCTTTGTTTATTATTTTGCTTGTGCATTTGTGTATTCGTATTGTAGCAGGGCAAATCTGAATTCAAACAACCTTATATACCCTATTCATAAATATTAACGGGCAAAAATGAATATTTTTCTGTGCAATGCTTTATTTTACATCCCTCCATCTTGCATATATATCTTTGAAATATTACTCACACTTCCCGTAACAGAGAATAAATAACAGTTTACATACAATAGATGATGTCTTTGTTCTTAGATTCTGGAATATGTGCAGTTTATATTCAGAAAGGATTGTTTCTGAGCAATACATTTTGCCTTAGCATTGAGAAATTGACAAAAGACGCATATCTTAAACAGGATATGTAAAGTATTTGATCACACTTGTAATAACACTTATATACTAATATTATTAATATTATTGTCCCGATAGTCGTTTCTGCGAACTGTCTAATAGCGAAGAAATGAAATGAAATGAAATGAAATCATTTATTCTTCAATTTAGGCATGTTACCTGCACTTATGAATGTCAAAAAACTACCACCGGTTCATAAAATAAACCTCTGCCTCGAGAAGAACCGGCGTAAGAAACTCGGTGAGGTGTAATTTTTTCAAAACAATATACAATGTATATATAATAACAGTATCATAATACTACAGAATTCGAATGCTACAATATAAACATACATACATATTTTTTAATATTAAGGACAAAATATTTTTGTGTTAGATTACTTGTGCGGGACGCTATCACTGCCAAACATCCCTATTCATGATATAATCGTTTATCTTATAATTATGCTTTTGAAATAAGTGTCTGTTTCACGGCAGACTTAAATTTAGAATCCTTAAGTTCAGTAATGTGTTTTGGAAGAGTCTCGACCAACATCTTAAGAGACTCTCGATAGATGGCTGGTTCAAGGGTCAAATACAGAACTCGTGGCGGCGGGATGGCGGTACTCTTGGACACGGCGCGGATAGTCAGGAGGTTCCTCTCTGTCGCCCTAACCACCGGCAGCTTAGGCGCCGCCTCTGCGCTGGCGGCACTTTAGGTTAGGTTTTTATAATAATGTTTTTATATTTTATAAAAACCTAAACTAAAGTGTATGTATTTTTGTATTTTCGTTTTTATAAAGCTATTGTAAAAAAACTTAACATAAGAAAGTAAATGAATAAAGAGTTTAGATACTAATATAATAATAATAAATAAATATTCCTTACTGCACATGAATATTTTTCTGTTTCAAAAAAGTAAATAGTAACACCATCGGATATTATCGCTTTAAATCAATGTCTTCCATACAACCGCTGATCTCAGATAGATCAAACACTAAGAAGTGATTTAAAAAGGAAATCGCGACTTTTTATTAAAATGACCACATGGTGTGGCTGCTATCACGAACAGTCACTAAAACAGGTAAGTATACTAATTACTTGAAAGAATAGTTCTTTGGAATATTAAAGTGATCATTTTTTTTTAAGGTGTTTGTATAAAAAATAGTTTACGTTAGCAGCGGTACTGCTTAATACGAAGGAACGGTTGATGAATTTGGAACTGGGTAGCAATTGCACCTATAGCTTAGTTGGCTAGAGCGACTGGCCGCGAGTGCCGGGAGGTTGCAGGTTCGAATCCTGCTCGGTGCCTAAATTTTTCAATTTTTCCGTCATTCTAAATTAGTGATCATTATTCCTACATAAGTAGATAATAATATGATATGTGATAATCATAGCGCTCGTGCCATAAGCTACAAAGTTTTAAGGTTATCTGGGGGCACGGCAGTGCACCCGCCAAGTCAGCAAAACAAAGAGGCACGGCGGTACCATCCTTTTATCGAAGCCATTCGGGCCATTTTTAACATATAATATACAGAAAACGTAGCACGAACTAAATGTTACTTAAAAATAAATGTCGATAATTTATACTAGAAAGAAAGAATGAAAGATTTATTCACAGACACAGAAGACACACATATTACAAAAAAAAAACAACAGAAGAAAACAAACCACAACATTTGTGTCTCCGCGGCAGTGAAACGGACACTGGCTCAGCATTATGCTGAGGTGTCAGACACCTACAGCGCTGATTTTCAGCCAGTACCGTCGGTGACTCACGGACCGCCTTACACTAAATAATAGCCAAAAGAAAAATAATTAAATATGACTGCAAAAGAAAAAATAATACATAAGAGAATAATAATAATAATATCCATTTACTACTTACATACAGATATCTAGGGTAGAAACAAAAGAGAACTAAAAGATTTGAAATAGGTTGTAACCGGTTGGTATATTTGTTACTACTACTCATAAAAACAAATATACGGGGTAAATATCCCGTTACTAATCGTAAGTCTAATATATAACACACATTGCATCCTCAAATTTTGTGAAGGGTCGGCAACGCGTGCGTGACTCCTTTGGAGTTGCGGGCGTTTATGGGCTGCGGTGGCCGCTTGCCATCGGGTGGACCGTAAACTTGTTTGCCACTGGTGTTGTATAAAAATAACAGTTAAAAGAAAAGAACTTGTATAAATAAAAACTCTATTACTAAATAAAATCCCTAAGATTCGATCTAGTTTGTAATCGATGCCTCTATGAACTCGGAATAATAATGAGCATCCATGTTCTAGAGGAAATTAAACGCTTTCAGAGAAACGTACGTCGGATGCCGCCCTATTTCAGGTCTCATCAAAGAAGCTTACACTATTAAGTCCTGTTACGTATACAGAGGTACTCGTATACGTAGAAAGTACTGAGGATGTTCCCGATTATTAAAATTTGCGGCTTAAAACAGAGAGATAAAGGGGGCTGCTTATGACAACATTTGGTTCATGTCTACCGGGGACTATTGGTCTGCATTTTGGATTTATTTTGGAGCGGAATTGAGAACAAAGCATCGGTAACAATAACCATACCTTTATTACTTACCTAGAGCGGCAAAACAGATCGCAATCATTTGACAACTGAGCCGAAGACTTTAAAGCCGTCGTCTGCCAGCAAAAAATAAACAAGATAATTCTTTTTTAATGAGCCTTTTGATCCCAGGGACCGATAGACGATGGGTAGTATGCCAAATCCTAGTTTTATGATGTTGACCTGTCATCACTGGCAATATATTACACTTTAATATTAGGAACATTAAAGGCTTTTACGGGTTTCTTTCACTTCAAAAATGAACCGAAAAATAAGATTTTATAGTTATTGCACAAGTTTTACTTTGAGACATTGCTCTAAGTATGGATGTCGTTTTTAAAGTGTACTTCAAACTGCAAAAAATATTCCAGTTTCACCTGATCGTATGTTAGCCACTCCGTACACCAATGTGTCTTATCATGTCTAATAGTCTGTAAATTTCCTTTCCCAAATGTCTGAGCTTTAAATTTTTTTCAGGGGCTGCCGTTTTTGGATGGGTACGTAAACTTAGAGCGCTTTACTATAAAATGCAACAGGTCCACTAGCTCCGCTACAGTACATAGCGGCTCAGTTTCTTTATATCTATTGTTAAATTTAATTAATCACATTCATTTACGATAGTAGCTGTTAAATGTTAGTAAAGTGCTCTTAAGGGCCCTTATCAGTAAAAAACGCTCATCCGGACTGACACGTACAGGACTATTGCGGCCTAATAACATACATTTTACACGTATATTTTGAATTTTCCATTAAGAAATACCTATATGTATATCGTTTCAAACAATAAATTTATATCGACATTTTACTTATCATCATAAATTTGAGAGTTAAACTCTTGTCGGTGTGGCTCTCTCCATCTGACTCTATCTAGGGCCGCCTCCTTGTCCTCATTATATGACGCAACTGCTATTTAATTTTCCTTTTATTTGTTTCATGTAGCTTTTCCTCGGTCTTCCCTTTTTTGCTCGATATTATACTCTTTACTTACTCGTATTAAACCAAATACTTAAATAGCGTATATTATATTCATGTATAATATTTTCATTGTAGTTGACACAGTTCTTACAGGAAAGTAGAAGCGATTGAATTTACGTCGAAGGAAAGTATTTTGCATTATTATTATTTTTCTTATCTCGTATTTTGCAATACGTATACAATTACCACATGTTGTCTTGTGGAACTACACATTGTAAATAGCTATTGGTACTTAGGCCAGACATTAAGTCTGCCCATCCAAAGGGGTAACGCTGCCAGTCTTGTGGGCACCATAAGTCACGAAGGGTCGACTTGGGGAGAATTATATATTTATAACTTTATTTATAAGATTGTATATAATTTTATTTATAAATTATTTTAATTTTGTGGTAGTTGATGTTATTCTGATTTACTGAATAGATTCTAAATTATCCAATTTTGGTGTCGAAACTCTTGGTCCATGGGGTCCCAGCGCGCACAAGTTATTTACTGAAATCGTGAAGCGTTTGGTAGATGTAACTGGTGACCGAAGAGCTGGCGACTTCCTCGCACACCATATATTATCAGCACTGCGATACAGCGAGGAAATGCCGCAAGCATCCTCGGTACAATGCCCCAAGGGCCTGTTTTAGATTTAAGTTAGTTGTAACATTATTTAAGTTATCATTGTTATTTAACTATTATTACAGCTGTAAATCAATAAATAAATGTCGCTACATTTTTCATAATTGACCGAGTGAAACGAAGGTATCTGCTTCAGCTTCGACAAAATGCTTTCGTATGTCCGTATTTCCGTTTGTTCTCGTCTACAGGTCGCAATTCTCAACCGATTCTCGTGAAATTTCGTGAGCAGGTTCGATAGTTATATAGATTTTTTTTGTCGAGTCAGTTTTTGGAAATTTTCAAAAACAATTTTTATTTCAAAGATTTTGTAAGTTTCTGCGTCCGAAGTTCGGTTTGTTCTCGTCTACATGTCGCATTTTTCAACCGCTTCTCGTGAAATTTTGTTAGCAGGTTCGATATTCGTATTTGATCTTTTTTATAATGTCAGATTTTGGAAATGATAAAAAAACTCACTCACGAGGTCTACAGCTCACAGAGCCACTAGTTTAAATTAATAACATTTTACTTATTTTAAAGCCTCTTAACTTCGGCACGTACCCCAGCCAGTTTAGAACGGTTTAGTCGCTCGAGCCTTTGTTGGGTTGCTTTTAGCATAGTCCTTCAAGCCTATGATCGCCTTAATAGTTTATATTCCACAACTCAACTGAAATATTTAGTGGTGGAGCGCCTGTCTATCTACGTCGAAGTAAAGGCTCAAAGCAAATACACTTGAGAGAAACACCTGCAGTTTGGAAAGCAATTTCCATGCACGTTTCGAGCTGGAAAATTCCTTGCCAAATTAATTTTAGCCCACAGGCATAGAGTTTCCATTATATATGAATAAATTTAGTAGATTAAGGCTCGGTTTTATAAAGATCCGTTAGACCTTATGTCGGTTTGTTATGTCAAAAAATGTACTGAGTTACTGAAATTTGATATGACATTTGGTCTAACGGATCTTTATAAAACCCGGCCTTAATATATTGTTTAAACTACAGACAGACAGTAAATATCTCGGAAATGGTTACAGCTTATTCAGTGTTATCATGTAAGTACGGAGGTATTTACAGTATTATAATTTTATAGTGTCGTATTTATTTATTAAATTATGACACGGGTTTATATAAAAATATTAGAATATTTAGAAATTCAAAAACGTTGATAGTAAAATGCAATGTCTAGCCATGACGACGAACAACTTCGTAATCAGCAGCTGTTTTACTGACTTCATTTCAGCGGGGAAAGTATAAATGAATGTTGAACTTCGATGTCCGTTAAGACACCAAACGGAGCGTTACATATATAATTAACGTAGATTGTATAGGATTTTGAAAATGTCTACGCAAAACGCTTGCTTTAGTTTTCTCTTTTGGAGCTAGAAGCGATCAAGGAAGCATGCACGTACCTTTTATCCTGGATTTAATTGCATTTCCTCAAGCCGGAATCTCCAGCTTTTCAGGGCGCGCGCAGAACACTTTTATATATATGTTGGGATGTACACCACACATATTTCAGAAATAAGTTGATATAAGAGAGTGGCAGCCAGCATTGTCGCCATTAACCTAGCAAATCCGGTGACTTGCTTCCAGGTCGGAGTTCAGTAGAAGAGTGGGTAATTATTAGGACTATTATATAAATTTCGCAAGTGAGAGCGAGCTTTATGAACGTGCACGTGTTAGACAATGAAGGGAATGTGACAGGATTGATGCGAAAGCAGGCTTACCCTCAAATGTAAATATTAATAAGATTCTACCTTAAATTAAAAAAAAAAACTTAACTCAACATAGCCCAGAATGAAAGTAAAAGATTTACGCTGAATAAACATTAATTGGAATATCTTTTAATTAATGCCTACTTTACTTATTAATTAACTTCACTTGTTTTTCTTTTATTATCTGTTCTAAAAAGCTAAGTCTGCATATAAATGATGCCCAAATTACGTTTCGACAAACGTTAATTTTGTTTTCTACTTGTTTGCCTTTTAGGAATTGAATTTTCTTCTTCATAATTTAGAAAACTTCGTTGCTAAGTGAACACAATTAAGTCTTACAATTAGTTGACATTTAGGCGCCAAGAATACCATAGATAAATTTTTATGGGAAGAATGTTCGCAATAGGTACGTATACATTTTGCTAAAACGTTATATTAATTGTTTTGTAAATATTAATTTGCAAAACAGTGTATTCTGTACAATATAACAATAAGACTTTGGCTTTAAATTGAATGAATGTATTCTAAAGCAGAAACCCGTCGCCTATAGGTCCCGGGGATCTCCGGGCTCATTACTAGAGAATGTTATTTTTTATTTTTTTCGTCGGGAGACCACGGATTAAAGTAGATTTTTATTCAGAGGCAATTTGTACATATTTTTATTCAAAACTCAATTCCTTAATAAAGCGCGCATATTTGTACTAGTAATTGGATAACGTATATTTTAATGCCGAAACACGTAGCATCAGTTAATTGGGCGGAAAAAAAGCTTTCGATTATTTGCCTCGCACATGTCGCGACTGATCCGCGGTAGTTCAAACATTGCCGTAATTTGTTTGAACGAGCAAATGGAAGAGCTGTTTGAATATTCTTACATTAAATGATGTTTGTTTACAACTCAATGGAATGCTAATATTCGAAGGACAAAATGACATCTACATTTACCTAATAAAAGTTAGAATCGTTACGCTTTTTTTTTTCTTTTTCTTTTGAACCTGACTGTGGCTTTCTAAGCCGGGGCCAATAAAGCGATAGGAGTGCGCGGTTGGAGAGTTGCCTGGGGAAAATCTATCAAACCTCTGACACGCGTGTGGTTTAGAAATTCTGGAATACAAGAGTTTCCGCTCCAGTGAGATTGGTTTAACCGAATCTGAGGTGTGAGTGGAATCGAGCTACTGGGAGTTTTGTCGCTGGTTCACTAAACCTAGCCTAGCTGAGAAGAGTCCAGCAAGAAACTCAGCTAGTCCTTCTTAAAGAAATTTCGACTGGTACCACCACGACATAGGGATTAGTCGTTATGCAATCGACCTGAAGAAGAATGCCAGGGACTATAAAAAATAAAAATAAAAAATACCTGTACTAGGTCAGCGCATACATCATCATCAACCCACTGCAGTCCACTGCTGAACATAGGCCTCCCCCAAGACGTGCCACAAATCCTGGTTCTCTGCCTTACGCATCCAGTCGCCTCCCGCCCTCCTACATATTATGTCGTCTTGCCACCAAACCGGCGGGGACCCACACTACGCTTGCCGAGACGCGGTCTCTACTCCAGCACACGCTTACACCAGCGGCTGTCAGTTCTGCGGCAGATGTGGCCAGCCCACTGCCACTTGTTTGCTAATTTGAAAAGCAGAGCTATGTACCCACAAAATTACACATAAATGAAATAAATGAAATAAATGAAATAAATGAACTTTATTCTGCAAGTAGGCCGCAAAGGCACTTTTACAGGTCTAAAGCTACTAGCGTTTCTCATGAGACCACTGCCGAGAAGAAACGCCGAAAGAAACTCGACAGTCAGTCATTTTCTCCAAAATATGCTTATTACAATGATACTACTTAACCTACTTAAGTAAATGTAAATGGTAAAAAACAAAAGAGAATTGAAAGAAAAACGAGGAAAAAATAACAATAGGTATTTACAATGTGTAGTTACACAAGAAAAAATATGTCGAATCGTTTGATATGCTTTCCTGCAAGAACTATGTCAACTAGATACAATGAAAATATTAGACTCTTTACGCTATTTAGGTATTTGGTTTGGGCCATGCATTTCTGTCTGTTAGATAGTCCTCAACCCTACAATAAGCCTTTGACATCAATGTTTTTTTTAAGTAATTTTTAAGAGCTGGAAAGGGTAAATTCAAAATTTAATCGGGTAACTTATTATAAAAACGAACACATTGACCTACAAAAGACTACACATGTGCATGTTTGATATGTATACATACCTATACATATCAAAGACGACATGTGTGATTAAGTTAATCGTAGTTAAGCACCGGTCTCATTAAACGTACCTAACACGTTTGAAAAACGATTTAATGACGCTCTTAAGCACACCTTTTAACATTCGTTCTCAAAGGAAATGAAATGGTAACCGTTTATAATTATATTCATTCATTTCCTTAGAAAACAGCAGGATTAGCTTTCATTATTTTGCGACGTTATCAAATAACATGATCGATTTAATTTTCTAAGCTAATTCTTAATTAGCCGTGTTTCCTTTTGCCATTTCTTCTTACAACAATCAATTTAATAATTCTATTGGGTGTCCATCGAAATCCCTATTAACGATTGTCCTCAAGTCACGTGCCATAACAATAATAGGATAATCACATTTAAGGCTATAGCGTGTTAGGATAAATAACTGTAGGTCAATCGTAATTAGGGGCATTACACGTTAGGACAAATAATATTAGGGAATAACCCAGTAGGACATTTCCACTTCGGTCAAAATGTATTAGGTGAATATTAATAGGGCTAATAACGTTAATACATATGATCAGTATGACAAACTATACGCGGGAATACAAAATTAGGGCAAAAAACTTTAGGGATTCCAATATAGACCCAATTCTATTACTTGTATAGAAATTTATGAATTATTTTTCAAATAGATTATCAAATCATCATTATTCCTTTTACCTATTTGTCTAGTTTATAAAGATATGCGCCTAAAATATTTAACATTATTTATTTAGTTTGTCAAAAAAATTGTTTGAAAGCTCTATCGCTCATGGATATAAAATGATAGGAAATTAAAGAAAATGTTAAAGAGTGATTCAATAGAGATAATGACTCATATTACAATTTATAACATAGTGTAACTATATAGATAGGAAATCGTCAAATTATGCATTAAATAGTAAATTAACAAATTATTTAAAATAATAAAAAGCTAAAAATTCTCAAAAAAAAATATTTTATAGTTTTTGGCCAAATTCAAATTAAAAGTTGCCAACAGAATTCTCAGGTTTCAATAATAAGAAACTGTATGGCAACTATGTACAAAAATGCAATATTTCACGCCAAAAACGGCAAATTTCACTTCTTTCTATACAAGAGTAGTACAAGGCCACACAGGCGTGCGTGTGAATCAGTATGGAGCGTTTTCAGTGCTCGTTAGCTATGCTGTACTTTGCCTATCATTTTCGTCTTTTGTGTTGCTTTAATTGTAGTTGGTCCCATACTTGATAGTCTCTAAAAACTGGTTAATGGCTAATGGCATAAAATTATACGAAAACATATGCGAACTCAAATGCAATGTGATACTATTCATGAGCAAAATCATTATCGCTTTTTTCTTCGTTGAGTACAAGCTAGAGAAACTTGGCACACTAGACCGCTGTCGCGGGCCTTATGACTTCTCCTGTTCAAAGGACGTATTGTCCGAGGTCCGAACTTCGGAGAGCGAGTTCTAAAAACTTCTCACCTGGCGGAGACGTGCATTGAAAATGGAAGTTTAAACCTGTGTAAGTTATCAAAGGCAGCTCGTGAACAGATTTGCAGGGTCATACACAGATTTAGATTCCAATTTACCATTTCTGTCAATAGTGTAAAAGTTAAGGACCATTTTTTACGTGAAAAAAACCTGCGTAGCAGGTACCTAGACATCGGAAAATGACTGGGTTATGTTGTATATCTATCCACTAAAATTTCCACAGTAATAAATACCAACTATAGGACAGGACACACGCGTTATTTATCCTTAAAAACAGTTCTTGAAGAACCCCATACTAAGTCCATCGGGAAAACCAGTAACATTTTTTTATTTATTCAGACAAGATAGTAACAACGATTCTAAGCAATAAATTGAATGTTTCTATTATCTTACAGACACGTAAAATACACCGTAACCTTAATAACCTTTTAAGATGACAATAAAACCTATTCAAATAATACAAACACCCAAACACCACGCTCGTTTCACCGTCGGCCTCATTTTGCCCATGGCTTGATGCTGGCGAAGAGTAATCCCATTTTTGATTAAAAAAAACTTTTAAGCTGTTATTATGACGAAAATAGCACAAAGTTGTATTGTATTAAACACGTCAATACGACGAGCGCATTAAATTGGAGGGTTTTATTAAAGGAAGAGATGAAACGCCAAGCGATACAAAACCACTTGCTTCTTTAAGATTTGGAACGAGGAAATGTTTTTATACGGAAATTTTCCTTTGAAAGACGACTTAGGACGAGACGACTAAGTCGAACTTGGGGCGAATTTGTGTCTTCGAATTATCTAAACTTAGAAATTAATTTCATATCTACGCAAATTTAATTTCTTTGATGGTCGATCAAGAGAAGGAAATACCTATGTAATACAGATTATAATAAAACCTAATCATATCCAAGCAAGTCTTGCAGAACATCCTTTCAGTCCATTTTATTCGAAAACACAAGTCCTTGCATGATTTTTTAGCGAAAATCAACCTTAAGTATATATAAGAATGCTCGTTCGATCGCTTGGTGTATCATTTCCTTTCTAATATAGCAATAACACAAAATCAGGCTATTGCAAGACTATAATGCAGGCATCAGCCCGCGTGGTCGTGTAGGAAGTTTCCCCTGGATCTTCCCCAGGCTACCTCCAACCACGCACTCCTATCGCTTTATTGGGCCAATAAAGTCCCAGTCAGATAAAAAAAACAGGCATCAATGAAGTGGCCTACAATTATACATGCGTAGGCAAATAAGAGACTATGTGCTAACTATTCCTTTTAGAATTGTTAGAAAAGGCTTAAACAAGCAAGCCGGTGGAATCCAACTATTGAGGATGCTTTGCTACGTAAAGCTCTGTGTAATAATTGCTTAACTATATGTTACGCGGGTTATCAGGTGCGGTAGTGTTTACTGACAAGAGAGCCGCTTGTCCTTATGTGGAAAGTCGTCCAGAAATAAACATTAACTGACGCTGTTTAGGATTGGTTACGTACAGGCGGCCATTTTTTATGCAACGACGGTGGCAAACAAGCTTACAGCCTGCCTAATGTTAAGCACACACGTAGCCTATGGACACTTGCGACTACAGAAGAATCTGAAGCGCGTTGCCGGCCCTTTATTATTGACCTGAGGAGTCGTTATCTTGGTAACTAGAGATGTATGCAGCTTCTCACTCTCAACATAGCACATCCTTCGTTAGGAGCTCTGGCGACCCTATTCACTACCAGACAGACAAGGGCACATCAAAAGAGAGAGTATTGGTGTTATTATGGCTTCGGTCTTCTATAAGGTGGTCGTACTACCCTAGTTAGGCTGCTCCAAATATCAGTGAATTGAAGTTCCGCTGTGCCCTACCTTTTTAAAATATGTATCTAATGGTGACTCATCTATTTCACCAACAATAAATAAAACTCCGCTCTTTTCTACATTTGGTAGTCCGTTTACCAATATAACGTGAAATGTGCACACACTCACTTTACGCCTCGCTATTTATTGTTCGCGTAATACTGTGCCGTCAAGTTAAACAAGTGCCCTTCACTTGTGTGAACTTCACAAATGTGAACGTTCGATTTTTAAAAGTTGGGTGTCCGTTGTGGCACAATGTATCTGGAAAACGGCTTTTCCCGTTAACCGTGCCCAAACCTAATTACTGTTTCGCAGCCGTCAGAGTGAAAAGCCCCGCATGTTTCCAATTTGCATTCAATTGAAGATGACAATTTTTTTTTTAGGTTTGAAGAAAATTGTGTTTTATATGAATTAGTTCAGTCTAACGGTCGTTGGGGCCGAAAGGTACTTTAGCAGCTACCAGGCACCGGAGGATGCAGCATAGGTTTATTCCGTAGTGTACATATGTACATACATGCATACAAAAACTCACGCCTGTATTTCCAAAAGGGGTAAGCAACATGAAATTTAATTCCAGTGCCACATTTAGAAACACCATATGTTTTTCGGAAGATGTAATGTTGATAAGTTTATTATTCAGGTACAGGCTCTCTGAGACTAATTTAGTCGATATACGACTCTGTCTCTTCACAAGCCAGGTGATTATATCCATCTTAGTTAATGTTATATTTGACACAGAAAAATTACTTTACCTGCGTGTCACTATAAAACTCCTATATTATTTATTTTGCATTTTTGTACATAACACATAAGTACAACTGGCGGGTGTAATTCCTCAAGGCAGTCTCTACCAGTCTACCATAGAGTCACACAGAAACTTGTAATGGTGGGTGCAAAAGACAGACTAACAATATAACTTAAGTAACGACCTTATGAGTTTAAACTCCGGCGTTAATTTCTTCCACTGCAATGAGAGAGTTATGTAGCTTGGACGTGAATTTGAAAGACAGACTCCTCAAACGGCAACTTGCGATTATCGAAGTTTGATTTACCAATCTGCATCGTATGGCGAAATACCCCCAAGGATTTCTTGAAATACCATATACAGTTTAGTTAACAGTATAAATTGCCTACATATATTCTAAAGTACATTCTACCGAGATAAGGTTTTATTTACCAAATATGTAATTAGTATAACACTGACATTCTTTGATATAGCGCCAACGATTCTTTCGAAAGAATGAAGCATACTGTGATGATAGTCAGTAAGGTACACATAATTTCACTATTACATTTCAAAAGGTTTCTTGAAAAAAAATAGATTGTGATAAATAGTGATGAAAGCGCACCCTGCAGAGTGCTGGCAATCTTACCAGAAACATACACCACATATACTTTAAGGAAATGTACTCATCTGTTTTATGAACTCAACACACGTAACAATCATCATTCACATTTCGGACTGTTCTCATGTTGGAGATTAGGACAAAAACTGTTTCGCGACAGTATTTTACGGCACCAAAGCTTTCCTGGCGGAGCGGAACTCGATCCTGCGAAAACTGTTACTAATTAAACGTATTAGTACGGTGTAACAGGCCGATCAGGAACTTAAGTTTCGCAATCTAATATAGTATGTAGTGTATACAGGGTGTAACAAAACTAGTGAGGATCCGTTTAAGGGCATATTCGGTATCGTGTTCTGAATAGGAAAAAGTAGAAGACAATTTTTTTTGACGCGAAAAATTTTTTTTCTAAGTTGTCTAAGTCAGCCGTCGTCTGTCCATACTAAGGGCAAATTTTTATTGCGTTAAGTAAATTTTCTTCTACTGTTTCCTAATTAGAATACGATACCGAATATGCCCTTAAACTTGTTTTGTTTCACCCTGTAATATACATTTGTATGTAATATCTATATATTTACGTATGTATTTGCGGTTACGTAATAGAACTAAGAATCGGCATACTAAATCGTTTACGCAGTCGCTAGCGAGTACGGTTATGCAAACTCATGGTAAAGGCACTGGAGGTTTTCTTAAGAGCCATACGACGAGAGACAGTTTGAAGACGCCCCGAGGAACGCAGTTGTTTTCCCGGAATATTCAAGCGGGAAAACTGAGAAATATAATTTCGGGCAAACAACAACAAATGATACCTATGTTGTTAGTAGTGAGTAATTATGCGTTGCGAAATGAAAAGAGGTCTGCAAGGGTGCCATTTCTTTACTCCGGTACGGATAGCTCGCAGTGAAATTAGGAATAATTTGAATTTGTGCTTTATAAAGTGGTCTCGGTCTATGTTAGTAAGCAATAATAAGTACATTTGGTAAGAGTATGTTGACTCTGTTTTAAACTATAATATGGCGGTGCAACAATGGCTTTAAATTTAAACTTGGTTTTATTTTTTCGATATTCCTTTATATCTTATTTTTTCAATCAGAAAGACCTCTATTTTCATACAAAACTGCCTCAAATTAGCCAAAAAAATTAACAGAAATCCCTCAGATAAAAACCAAGAGTCCTTTATAAAGGACAAATAACTTCTGAATAAAAGTAAGCTTAGTGTATTCTTCATGGAGTATATAATAAACTTTATTCTAGTGATAAACGGTAACAGTCATTTTAGACCTTAATTAAAGCTGCGGAAGATCTAGGACTCAATATGGGCAATGTACTTTATAAGAGACTAGGCTTTTATGAAAACTCCCAAAAAACAACTTTCAGGATCCAGGAGGCTATATAGGAAGGTTTGTAGTGTAGTTTGGGGTAGGGTCCCGTACCCTTTTCAAATATACGTCAATCATTTTAATGGTGTTTTATTTATATGAATTCATGAAAACCCAGGGGAAAAAACTTAATAAATTAATTTTGATAGTGTAACACAATAAAAACAAATGCCTATTCCAACAGTCCACTAATTCATTCAAATTAAAATAACGTTACTTCAGACAATGTCCATATCGTGTCAGTAACAATACAAACTTATAGAACTATGTTAGCATAAATAATTAAAATAACAATGTCATACTCGTACACTCAATTGCAATAATGAAACACAAAAGAATTAAAAAAAATACAAGGATAAATCGATATACATTAAATTATACAGAGTCCCTTTAGAGCTCACATGTAGGGCGTTCCACTGCCTCCATACGGCGTCTGCAATATATTTCTATTGCTGCGCATACCTTTCTTCGATATCTTATATATTGGTACATTGATATCTAATTGAAATGCCACACACAAGTCGCGAATCGATCCCCTGTTCGCTCAGTAGCGAACGTTTTCGACAAGGGGATTTGTTTCTTACACGCCAACAGTAACCGTTCAGATTGATTATTAAGAATAGCTGGTCATTTGAGTTAATGAGTTTTAAGTGATTAATATTATCGCAACGTTTCTGGCGAATAAAGTAAATGGAATCTAATACTTACGAGTATTAACTAGTAATTTCTTATTAACGACACACTATATAGGGTAAAAGATATATTAAACGTTTCTCATTCCAGTCGTATATTTAAGATTCCGTATCTAAAGGGAACGAGACCCTATTACTAAGATTACACTGTCCGTCTGTCTGTATGTCTCTCTGTCTGCCCGTCTGTCACCAGGTTGTATCTTATGAACCGTGGTAGTCAGACAGTTAAAATTTTCTATTTTTTGTCGCTGTATCAACAAATACTAAAAAACAGAAAAAAAATTAAGGGTGCTCCCTGTTTTTTTTGCCGTTTTTATAAATAATTGTACGTAACCCTGCGTCCGACGTGCACTTGGCCGGTTTTAATAAGCCTCCTGACATGTTATTTCGGTGCGGGTGCCTAACATAATGTCTAAAGTCAAAATTCCAATGTTTTACATATAGCCAATCACGTCACTTCAAGTACACTTACTTCCCGTTCAAAAACACATTTTTAATAAGACTCGTACCATGTATTCGTTCTTTTTATGTCAATAAACATTTGGACGTCACATGTGTCTATACTTATATTGTAATTCCACCTGCTGATGTATAAATGTGATATGAAATAAACGTTTGATATTTGATCTTGTATCTTATACTATTTTCACAGATCCTACGCTGTTCGTGTTGTGCGCTCAAACATGTCAGAGTAATATAGCAAATTTTTGATATGATTTATAACGACAATGCAAAAGAAACAATCATCTTTATCGTAATTGGTTTCAAAATGCGTCAATCATCAGGTAATTAATATTATCATTAAATAAATAAATAATAAAAATACTTGATTAACGCAAATTTAACCCTTACTATTACATTCCTTTATTTTTGCTTATGCATTATCACCTGCGCAAATGCACTATTCAAATTGATTCCAATCTTTTTTTTATGTTACAGGGGGCAAACGAGCAGACGGATCGCCTGATGGTAAGCAATTACCGTCGCCCATAAACACCTGCAACACCAGAGGAGTCGCAAGTGCGTTGCCGGCCTTTCAGAAGGGAATACACTCTATTGACGTCTTATTGACGTCTTTTGCGCTATTGACGTCTTATTTAAATAAGACGTTAATAGCGCATTCCGAAATAGAGCTCTTGTAGGATACTCGCGCAACTTTCCGAACAAGCGTTAAAGACATGCTAACTGCCTGTTTTCGGAGCTGAAAGCTAATGCTCTTTCGAAAAGTTTTGCAAGAATCGATATATAGATATTTCAATAAAACCCGCTTTTTCTCAACTTACATAATTGTATCTATAATACTTACCTACCTACTTGTTATAAAAAAGACAGGCACTTACTTTAGGTAGACTATGGCCATAACATCGACCATCATTAAGTCCGCAGGATGCTGTGAAGAAAACCAAGGCTTTTGTTTCTTACCGAAGCCTAAAACAAGACAAATCTACAACTTTAGGTTTAGTTGCGCAAACTTGGACTTTATCCATATAGCTTTAAACGTTTTTACAGACAGTGTCAGAGATTAAGAAACGTCATTATTCAACTCTCGGTCTGTGAGAATTAACACAGCAAACGGTAATTCTGAGAAAAATTAAAGCAGCTTTCTTGCAACAAGGAGTTAAAGAAGTGTACACTCAATTGTTAAAAAATGAGATACATTCAGGTATACAATTACATCACATAATATACCCCGTTTTTTAAGATTAGAATTTGTTTTAACGGTCATTTTTGCCTACAATTCTTCGTTTTCTTAAGACATCAGAGGATAATATTGTACTATTTTCACTTATTTCAGTAGCTTATCACGTCGCAAAGATATCACGTCAACCCAAGTACGCTCTTACCCCATATAACTTAATAATATACTATATACTAATGGAATGATATAAGATTTCAAGCTTACATGGTCATTTACATTAGAATTACGATTTGAAACGGGATATTTACCATGTATATTTGTATTTTTGAGTTCCCGATATTTCGGCACTGTTGCAAGCGCTCTTTTTGTCAAGTGTCTGGCGTCCAGTGATCCGAAAGTTCTCAAATCGAAAAGAAACTGTTTCCGGAAAGAACTCGCGTATTGATACTGTGAGTGTGGTGTGTCGTGACCGTAATCGAGTTTCAAGTGACAAGGCGGACGGTGGTAGTGAAGTGACCAGGAAGAGGGTAGATCGCTATGGTGTGTGGGTAGACCACAACTAAAACTCGCAGCACGTCAGTTAATCCTTGATAATGGCGCTTGCAACAGTGCCGAAATATCGGGAACTCAAAAATACAAATATACATGGCAAATATCCCGTTTCAAATCGTAATTCTAATGGAATGATGTTTGAAAATTCTTTCGGTTCACATTTGGCGGAAGTTTTGTTGATTGATATGGTCTTTCGGGTTGGTAAGTTTTTTTATTTCGCTCTATCAGAAATACACAATGACTCACAGTAAATTCGAAGATTGGGGTTACAACCATAGGCAATCCAGAGCGCTGCGCTGGATATTGCATTAGCAAAGCTTCTAATAACAATTCTGAAGAATGCACTCTCTCTATCTGAGCCAAGTATATGTGTACGGTGCGCCGTTGCGACTTGGCAACTTACAGTTGCCAAACTTTCCATACAACCAGCTTTTAACGTGCAACTCACTCTTAATTAGATGGAATTAATAATGAGATTTGAATGGATTGCTACTCCCCAAAACCATTATGTAGGGCCAATTTTCAACGACATGTCGCGACAGTTTAATTTTGAAACTGATTGTCTTCTTGGCCGATCATATTGCATGAAACCAAGCCAAATTGATAATTATATTCACTCTTGAAGCTCAGTACGCCCCTGGGTGTCGTTAGAGGTAGATTTTTTTCTTTCTGACACATTAGCTTAGATCAGTGGGGAATAGAGCGCGGAACAGATTGAAATGCATTTGGAACTGGAAGTGACGAAGAAAAATAGTCCCCCGGGACAGCACTGAAGAAGCAATGACTTCATAACCCAACTAGAATTGATAAACGAGCTAAGTTTTATCACGCCGGTCGACAAGTACCATTTAAATTGGCCTCAGAGTGAAAATTATTGAAAAGGGCGTGAGCAATTCAATACTTTTGATTTCTTAGTAAAGGTCAGTCGTGACTCTTAATTAAACCATTTTGTAAGCGCCTCGAATTAATGTCCGGACTACGGATTTCTTATTACATTTAGCTAGTCACTAATTTAACTTACTAAATTTTCTAAAAAAAAATGTCTGACAGAGAACGGGGTACGTTACCTGTCATACTAATCAAATAAATAAAGACGAGTCAAACTCCGCACATTTAGGATTCCGACCCAACCGCAAAAATAAGTTGGTTTTGATACGAAAAATAAGCAAAATTTCATGAGTTTCGGAACAATGGTGATTTTGGTGGTTTTTCATTCCTTTATTTTACAATATTAGAAAAATATATATAGTATTTATCTACTCAATAAGTTCTAAACAACGATACCCCACTCAATGGGGCGGGACAAAAAAATTTTACGCGCCCCCTTCGCTGATTAAAATTTAATTTTGACTATTTGTATGGTTTTGGGTCAACAAGATTATGTGAGTATGTGACAATTTGAAAACAAAATTTGTAGCTCCAAAAGTTTGGCTATGAAATCTGTGTGACAGACGACGGACGGACGGACAGACGCGTGAGAGTTCCGTTTGGACCCTTCGGGTACGGAACCCTAAAAACATCATTATGTGGTATACTTCGGTAGGTGTGTGAAACAGGTAAACAATAAGCTGAATTGAAATTACTAATCTTCTCAACTACGTCTAGCAAGTACCTAAATTAATCCTTAACACACACCAATATATAATTATATTCTGAAACACGACTGAAACTAGTTTTCCCCGAAGTGACGCGTTATTTTGAGCTTTTGGTGAAACAAAGAGCTAACTAACTGTAATACTTAGAACAAGATAAGACCTTATCTCAATAACATTGACAGATGTGAGCTATTTGTTTAGTTGTTGTTTTGATGTTGCACTGTAAAGCACAGTGGGTTTAGAATTTATTAATGCGTTTGTTTTTCAACCTCACGTGTCTCTAGTGCTGTCTGACATAAACTAAATTTTCTCAATAATGCAATGAAATATTGACGTTATGTTCATTATAACATGTAATTTAATTTTTGTAGCTTAGTTTCCACTAGCCAAAGGTTGTCTAAAAAAGCAAGAGATCGCTTGTTAGCGATAAGACCGCCTGTTGTCTACCACTGTTACATGTATTTTAATTTCTGTTGTTCTTTGAATGTACTTCGTTTGGTGAGCTGTAAAGAATATTTGTATTGTATTGTATAACAGGCTGCAAAGTATTCCGTTCGGGTGCGGCGCAACGAGCGGCCCATAATGGCATTTCATCAACATTGAACGTCTAGGCCGGCAAAATGATCGTCTTTAGTTTGTATTTAAAAAATCAATGCTTTTACATATGTCGATGTAGGCAAGTCGCGACGAAAGAGGTAAAGTTGCCCAGCGCGACGTGTGCCGCACGCGAGTTAGGTATTTTCGCCAGTAAAAAAAAAATTCATTGCGGTAATAGGCCGATTCTCTATATTGATAAAACATGACGGGTTTTATTTTGTCAGCAAGTTGTTTAAAAAAATATTACGGATCGTAATTCAGTCGCATGTTTGATTTATGGGCGGCCTGATGTATTTGAGTGATGTACCTTAAAATCCGCATCTTCATCTAGCGATGAGTAAAAAATCGCATTCGCTACATCCATGACACAAACAACTCATTTCATCGCTGTCAATGCCTGGAAAGTGCTTATGGTCTTTCATCATAATCTAGACAATAATAACATAAAATGATCACCTGTGCCTTTTTTCATCAGCATGTTCTTTATAACTCCCTAGGGTTTATAATTCTTGACGCATTGGCCCTAAACGTATCTGAATTTTTGAAAATAGACACATCTAAATGCTTAGTGCTGCTTGATGTACTTAAACAGTGAATATGGATTCTTTTACATGATAAAGAATATTTATCTCGGTTTGTGCTTGTCCGCATTTAACTAGTAGATTTGTATGTTCGTGCGCCATGGGCATGATAAGCGAGATTATAATGTAGCTGGACGGCGTGCCAAGGCCATAATAAACTGAAATTTCATGGTTAAGGCTCGGCATAGGTTAATGTTATTGAGGTCAAATACGAAAAACGAATGAAATCATAATTATACATCCAACATTTTTGAAGCCCTTGTTTACTTTTATAAGTCATCGGGCACATACGCATGCTGACTAACTGTGCCTTTACCATAACTTTGCATGACTACGTAAACGATTTAGTATGCCGATTCTCAGTTGCGTAACCGCCAGAGCCGCTGTACTTTTGCCCCTACAAATTTTTACGCAGTCACTAGCGAGTACGGTCATGTAAACTCATGGTAAAGGCACTGGGCTGGCAAGACGACCCAAATTGAGTCTTAGCCTCCGACACAAGTGTACGCCACTGCTCGGTCCTGCACAATTTCTCGCCAGCTTGCACCGGATCTGAGCTCACGCAGGTCAGCTTCCACCAAATCCTTTCAGCGATAGTTGGGGCGACCCACAAGCCGTCGTCCGGTCGGTCGGCCCAAGTACGCTCTCTTCACCTGTCTATCTTCTTCCATCCTCTCGAGGTGGCCAAGTCAGCGAAGACGATGCGCTTTGTTCACCTATAATGTTTGGGTCGGCTACCAGCTGTTCTATTTCGGCATTCTTACGTATCCTTCAACTCCCATCGTGACTTTTAACTGGTCCCAGTATTTTTCGGAACACCTTACGTTTTGCTACTAACAGAGGCTGTGCTCCTCTTTTAGTGTCGGCGTCCAGGCTTCATATCGATGCAGTAAGTAGGGGCGGATCACGGTCTTATTATATCCTAAGCTTAGCTCATTAGCTTAGACTCCAACACTTTGCGAAGAGCAGCATTACAGCGCAAGGTGTTCTGGATACGGGTGTTAATTTTGCCCTCTCTAGAATGATGTAACAGTGCATCCGAGGTAATTTGGACGTTCCCTTGTTTTACTTGTACTTAAGTTTAAAATATGATTTGTTTCTTAATTCCTCAGCCATAACTATTATATTACAATTTTCAATAAAAGTGAAATTTAAAAAAAATTATCGCTACAAGTGGGGTTTGAACCCACGACCTCTGGATTCCGTCCATTGCTCTTTCCATCATTACCTACACTCTTCGAATTACGCCTTAGGGAGGCTCATAGCGACATCTACCCCAAACTTAATACAACTTCATAAACGGCACCGACGTCTCAAATTACATTGAGAATCGTTAATAACAATAATAAGGAAGAAGATGGAGAGCAGAAGAGTGCAATGATTGAAAAATTCGTAAGCACAAGGCATACCCACGGTAGCTCAGTTGGTTAAGACCAATGGACGGATTCCAGAGGTCAATGGTTCAAATTTTCACCTGTGGCGATAAATTTTCAAATTATTCACTTTGAACATTGTAATTTCGTTAGGGGAAATTTATAGTTATTTTATTGCATTCCTTTCGCTTACTATAGTATTACTATAGTAATCCGCTAGAAACGCATCATTTTAGAGACAGATTGTTAAGACTCTTACTATGCTTCTTGTCGCCAGATGTTATATTTTCCAAACGTGTAATAATACTCGTCAGTATTATATTTTAAGATGAGTCATCATCGTCATCCTATCCCATTTCGACCAAGATGACTGAAGAAATGAAGAAACTGGCTAGTGAAAATGTCGGTAGCATTGTATATTAATATAGTGGAAAATAACCCTTAAGATCCATAACTACATGTATATTTGTTTTTGTTTGTACCAGGAACTCCTATTGGAACATAAGACGCATTATGTAGTTTTAAACATTCGTCTCAAAGCGAGTTGAATAATTTATAAACGGAGTACAAAACCTGCTTATTCACATCCACAAGCATTTTACGTACAATTAGTTAGTTGGATTGCGATCATTGTAATTTACATATCTTTTTTAGGGTTCCGTAGCCAAAATGGCAAAAACGGAACCCTTATAGATTCGTCATGTCTGTCCGTCCGTCCGTCCGTCCGTATGTCACAGCCGATTTATTCGGAGACTATAAGCACTACAATTATGAAATATGGTACGAAGGTGTATTATATGAACCGCTACATAAAAGTGATGTGAAATTACAAAAAAATATTAAATTAGGGGGGGGGCACTCCATACATGTAACAGGTGAATGAAAAAAAAAATTCCAACGCACATAGCCGTGTGGGGTATCGATGGATAGGCCTTTAAAAATAATATGGAGGTTTCTAAAAAACTTTTGATTGAGATGGTATGCATTAGTAAATACTTTCAACGATTTATAGATTGAACAATATATGCTTTACGGTTTTTGAATTTTCGCCTAAAACTGTTTTGCCCAAACAAAAAGTCGTAAGAGCCGTGAGTTCTCTATGAAGATACGACTTTTTTTAGATTCAATGTATTGGATAGTTGTTTTAATTGTGGACTAGTATGTGTTGGTACGGAACCGTTCATTGTGCGTGGTCCGACATGCACTTGGCCAGTTTTTTTTCAAGCCACACACAGTTGTATACAATACACAATCATTTCATTATAAAAGACGCCGCTCATCGTCGGCGCGGTGAGGCGTCGTTCAAGGGTTCACCGCATAACGTCAAGAACGGATGACTTCAGTTCTAGGTCAAGTGTGCTCGAACGCGTGGAAAAGGTGACGCTTCCAGCCAACAATAACCCCTCCTAAATCTATGTTCACCCGTAAATCTCGGCCAGCGTTATTTCTACCCTTTCCTTTGATAGATCACTTCACTTTGTCTGGAGGAGTCAGGAAAAATGTTTGTTTTTGCTTTTTGATTCACCACCTACCTATACAAAAATATTACGTCATTAATTACGTTTTTGGGTCACTCATGATTTGTTGCTTTTTGGATGGTAGCATGTTTATCCTGGATGTGGATTCTTTACTTACCGATAAACATCCGATCGGCTAAAATAAGACACAAGGCGATAAACAATAAGCACGAGTACATAATGTACTTACAATTAAATATCAGTATGCGGCCGATATTACCGATTTTATATTTTATACGAATTGACCGTTTATAGGACGAATGACAAAAGGAACAAAATACGAGGTACATACATTTCTAAATACTGATTATTGTCAAAAAATAAAAAAAGTCGCGAATTGTAATTGGGGTTGATCTCATATAGTCTAAAACGCAGAATGACTACTCCTAGTTTCATTTTTTACCCACGACGGAACGGAGAAGGTATATGCGTTTAGGGTGAGAGTTTGTTTGTTTATTTGTGTGCGTGTGCACATCAATATCTTCGAATCAGCTTGACCGATTTAGAAACGGTTTTATGCAATAGGTTTGTAGTTTAGTCGGGCCGAATTTCGGATTTCTAATATGTGATAATCCATATTGAAAGGGACCTTATGGCGGCCGGCACTTACGCCTTTATTGCCGCTGTTCCAATACAATAGTGAATAGGTGTAACGTAAGCGCCTGCCGCCATAAGGTCCCTTTCGATGTGGATTATCACATATCGGAGTAGCCCCTCTGTACCTACGGAAGTACGTGGCAATGGCAGGTTGCTGGCCCATCACCTATAACACACTGCAATATTCATGGGGATTTTTTTTATTTTTTTTATACAACGCTGGTGGCAAACAAGCGTATGGTCCACCTGATGGTAAGCGGCTACCGCAGCCTATAGGCGCCCGCAACTCTAATGGAGTCACGTATGCATTGCCGACCCTTTATACAATTTGAGGATACATTGTGTTGACAGCAGGGACAAATTTAGGTCCCCGCTCTCAACACAGTGCATCCTCGGGAGCTCTGGCAACCTTGCTTACCTCCAGGAACACAACACTACATACTTTATAGCAGATAATGTTATGGCTGTGGTCTTCTGCAAGGCGGAGGTATTTCCCCAGTTGGTGTAAGCGACCCGCTCACCGACCTCAATGGTCCACGCGCGGCGACTGGCTGGCTGGCGGTGCGGCCGAGGAGTCACCGCGCGTGTTTTGTTTTTTATTATTGATTTTTCTCTTCCTTGTAAATATCGGCGTACTTAGATGTAATCTTGTTTTAAAATGTAAATATTGTTGATTTCTTATATTTTCTGTGCTTTTTATGTGTTGTGTTGTGTTGTATAAAGTGTATATAATAATCCTTACGCGTTTTTATTCAGCGTCGGCGGCATTTTTAGGGTATGAGTCCTTTAAGAAAAGGGAGGACCACGAGTAGAAAGAAAATTCTAACGCGACACCAAACAGGGACAAAGTAAGTAGGTAACAATATTTATTTTTCGTACGTGTTTTTCTTATTACAGTGGAAATTATATACCATTTTAAAAGACATATAAAGATAATAATATACTACTTATAAAAGTTACGTATAATTTCAAGACTATGATATAATAATTACATTTAAAAACAAACAAACAAACAACCTCTCACCCTAAACGCATATACCTTCTCCGTTCCGTCGTGGGTAAAAATAAAAAATAAAATATGTATTTGTGGATAATCTTACACAAATCGACCTAGTTCCAAATTTAGCAAAGCTATTACTAAGGGTACTAGGCAACGATATACATACTTATACAGATAAATAGATATTTAAATACATAGATATTAGAAAACATCCAAGACGCAGGCACAAATATTTGTGCTCATCACACAAATAAATGCCCTGACCGGACAGAGCCTAGAAACCATCAAACCTACCCCTCCATACAGGCCACACTTCGGCGTGAGGCTGAGAGGAACATCCCCAACATCCCCTGGTCCCTCTGGTCCCACTCCAACACAGCGCGACCAGCTACCGCTTACCAATGACGATCCTCGTCTGACAAACCACTCACAGACCGACTTGACCCTTATACAATAATCAGTTTTACTTTTTAGACACCATAATTACCTATCACAGGCGTACTGACTAAATAACGCTCAGATCACGAGCAAAGTCCTCGCCCCCTTAAGGAGCCAGGCACCTCTTACTTTTTGTATCCTACTTTGTTTTTTGTCCCCCCCTGATGGATCCATTCGAGACCCATCAGCGAAATTGGCTAACTAGGATGGAGAGCGCTCCAGTGCTAGTAAGTACAAAAAAAATAATGCCCTGACCGGGAATCGAACCCGGGACCTCCAGCTTCGTTGGCAAGGTCACTACCAACTAGGCTAAAGAGGTCGTCGTTTGTAAATATAGGCCGTTATTAATGTCCATAAAGTAAAGTATTTGAGTTGGTATTGAAAGAAAGAAAAAAAAAGAAAAAAAACATTTATTACGTATTGTCATCCTTGGCAGTTACGGTCATGTTCTAGCTGTGGAATGATAAAACTTATCGGTTATTAAAATGGACAGAAATAAGTTATTTTATTTAAAAGTTAAGATAATTGTGTGGGTCGACGGTTACCGGTACAATTTTGTATCGGAAAATAAAGAAGGAAAATTGTTTTGGCGATGTTCGAAACGGAAAGAGTGTAGTCCATCAATTAGGGTAAGTGAAGATGAAATAATTGCTCGCAAAAGACCGACACTATACTCTTTTGAGCAGAATGTAGAACAAATGGCTCGGGAGTATGTTCTTGAAAGAGCAAGACCATATGTGTGCGGGAATATGACTTCATTAAAGAAAAATGATGAGAATGCCATTTTAGACTTCGCAAATGAATACCCCTCGATAGCAGTGCAGTTCCAACAATTTGAATCAGTCCGAGATAGTCTAAGGAGATGGAGATTGAAATACTTGGCTGTCGTAAAAACGGAATTTTCAAAATCCATTGACGTAAAAATACCGGATATGATTGGAAATAATTTTCTCGTCGCGGAATATGAATTCGATGAAAGTAACAAAATTGTAGCATTCTGTCACTCAGAATCGAGGAAACTATGAGTTTCATGCCAGCCAAGGTAAGATGGTCTTCGGAGACGGTGCATTCAAGGTGGTCCCAAAGCCTTACTATCAACTGTTCAGAATACATGTTGATTTGAACAGCTGCAATTACTCCAGTAACATCAAACCAGTGATTTACTGCTTACTGCCGAATAAGACCACCAGCACGTACACTGCTTTATTTACAATAATTCGAGACGAGCTTAAAGTTAATTTGAAGAGTTACAAATGCGAATATGAACTGGCACAAATAATGTCATTTAAAGAAGTTTACCCAAAGGCAAAGGTTTCGGGGTGTTATTACCATTATTGCAACGCGTTGCCGACCCTTTATAAAATTTGAGGATACATGCGAAATTGGCTAGCTAGTATGGAGAGCGCTCCAGTGCTAGTAAGTACAAAAAAAATAATGCCCTGACCGGGAATCGAACCCGGGACCTCCAGCTTCGTTGGCAAGGTCACTACCAACTAGGCTAAAGAGGTCGTCGTTTGTAAATATAGGCCGTTATTAATGTCCATAAAGTAAAGTATTTGAGTTGGTATTGTCATCCTTGGCAGTTACGGTCATGTTCTAGCTGTGGAATGATAAAACTTATCGGTTATTAAAATGGACAGAAATATGTTATTTTATTTAAAAGATAAAAAAATTGTGTGGGTCGACGGTTACCGGTACAATTTTGTATCGGAAAATAAAGAAGGGAAATTGTTTTGGCGATGTTCGAAACATAAAGAGTGTAGTGCATCAATTAGGGTAAGTGACGATGAAATAATTGCTCGCAAAACACCGACACTATACTCTTTTGAGCAGAATGTAGAACAAATGGCTCGGGAGTATGTTCTTGAAAGAGCAAGAGCATATGTGTGCGAGAATATGTCTTCATTAAAGAAAAATTATGAGAATGCCATTTTAGACTTCGCAAATGAATACCCCTTGATGGCAGTGCAGTTCCAGCAATTTGAATCAGTCCGAGATAGTCTAAGGAGATGGAGATTGAAATACTTGGCTGTCGTAAAAACGGAATTTTCAAAATCCATTGACGTAAAAATACCGGATATGATTGGAAATAATTTTCTCGTCGCGGAATATGAATTCGATGAAAGTAACAAAATTTTAGTATTCTGTCACCCAGAATCGAGGAAACTATTACAGTTTCATGCCAGCCAAGGTAAGATGGTCTTCGGAGACGGTACATTCAAGGTGGTGCCAAAGCCTTACTATCAACTGTTTACAATACATGTTGATTTGATCAGCTGCAATTACTCCAGCAATATCAAACTAGTGATTTACTGCCTACTACCGAATAAGACCACCAGCATGTACACTGCTTTATTTACAATAATTCGAGACGTGCTTAAAGTTAATTTGAAGAGTTACAAATGCGACTGTGAACTGGCACAAATAATGTCATTTAAAGAAGTTTACCCAAAGAGAAAGGTTTCGGGGTGTTATTTCCATTATTACAAGGCGATATGGGACAACGCTGAGAAAAAAGGATTGACTTGTAATAGGAATGATGCTGAAAACATGTATTTTTTTCATGGCATTCAAACCAGTTTTTAAACACGATCAAATGTTTGTGTGGGACCAACTACTATTCATTAAAGCAACAAAAAATTGCCTCTATCTATATTGCCTTATCTATTTTCCTCTTGTTGTGAAATATTGCGTTTATATACATATGAAGTCGCTATACATTAAAGAAAAATTATGAGAATGCCATTTTAGACTTTGCAAATGAATACCCCTCGATGGCAGTGCAGTTCCAACACTTTGAATCAGTCCGAGATAGTCTAAGGAGATGGAGATCGAAATCTTGGCTGTGGTAAAAACGGAATTTTCAAAATCCATTGACGTAAAAATACCGGATATGATTGGAAATAATTTTCTCGTCGCGGAATATGAATGCGATGAAACTAACAAAATGATAGTATTCTGTCACCCAGAATCGAGGAAACTATTACAGTTTCATGCTAGCCAAGGTAAGATGGTCTTCAGAGACGGTACATTCAAAGGTGGTGCCAAAGCCTTACTATCAACTGTTCACAATACATGTTGATTTGATCAGCTGCAATTACTCCAGCAATATCAAACTAGTGATTAACTGCCTACTACCGAATAAAACCACCAGCACGTACACTGCTTTATTTACAATAATTCGAGACGTGCTTAAAGTTAATTTGAAGAGTTACAAATGCGACTATGAACTGGCACAAATAAAATCATTTAAAGAAGTTTACCTAGGCTTGAGACTTTTGGATGCTCGCCGTGGTTGGCTAGAATCCACGGAGTCGCCATTTTTGTTTTTTTTTTATACAACGCCGGTGGCAAACAAGCTTATGGTCCACCTAATGGTAAGCGGCCACCGTAGCCTATAGACGCCCGCAACTCCAAAGGAGTCGCTTACGCGTTGCCGACCCTTATAAAATTTGTGGATGCACTGTGTTGACAACAGAAGGGACAAATTTAGGTCCCTCGCTCTCAACACAGTGCATCCTCGGGAGCTCTGGCAACCTTGCTCACCTCCAGGAACACAACACTACATACTTGTATTTATAGTAGTTATTGTTACTTAAAGTATTTGTTTGAATTTATTTTGTTCCGTAGAATGTTTTTAGTATAATTATATATATACCAGAATTTTTAACGACAAGAATAATGACGGTTTTAGGCGTAGCATAGTTAAGGTGAACTGGGCCGAAATGGGAATAAATTGCATTATAAAGAAAATATCAGATATTTTTAGAAGCAGTTTTAAGAATAAAAAAATTAAGGTCAATATTAAGTCTAAGTTAAAGTTAAAATGGGTAACGAAGGGTATAAGAGTTGCGAATAAAATGAAAAGGTTTTTGAAAACTATCTGTAAAAAATATAACGTCCACTCTATAATAGATTATTGTTTCAAATATTTGAGAATATACAGGAAAGTTTTCAGATGTGCTGGACGGATCAGTATACAAACGGAATTGAATAAGGGAAAAAGCTCGACTAAATGTATATGGGAGGTCGTTAATAAATATAGGAACAAAAATGGCGTAAATACACGCAACAACATATTTCTAAAAATTAAGAATAACATAGTAACTGAACCAATACAAATTGTAGATATTTTATCTGATACTTTTGAGGACGTTGCTGTGATAAATCCGAGTTGTGAATCTACTGTGGATCTGCCTGAACAATCCGTACATTCAGTACAAAATGAAATAGAATGGACAAAAGTAACACCTTTTGAAATATGTAAGATCATCAAAGCCGTGGCTAATAAGAAATCTGTTGGCCATGATGAGATACCAATTTCGGTTATAAAAAATAATCCTGATTTATTGCAGGAACCTTTGGCCCATCTGTACAATAAGTGCTATGATCAAGGCATTTTCCCAGATCAATTTAAAATTCCAAAAAATTGTTCCAATATAAAAAAGGTCCCAAAACTAACCCGAAAAATTATCGACCGATATCCTTACTGCCAATTTTATCAAAAATATTTGAAAGAGTCATAAAAAATAGACTAATAAGCGTCTTACCACTAATAAAATCTTCAGCAATCATCGTCAAGATGAAAGTTGCCGGATTATTTTTGGATTTAAGTTCGGCTTTTGACACAGTAGACCATCAAATACTCTTGCGGAAACTAGAACACTATGGGCTGAAAGGTAACATGCTATAGCTTCTTGATAGCTATCTAAGAAGTAGCCAACAAAACGTAGTTTAACAAACAACAGAAAAAACTAAAATAAATGAAATTAAATCTAAATATAACATTGTCGAAAGAGGTGTTCCGTGTTGTGTTGTTTGTGTGTTAATGTTATTTTTAGCAACGATTTAATAGCCAGTGCATCCTCACTTATGTCGTGCTCAATTTAAATAGTGACCTTTGCAGACGACACCAATGCCGTAATCCCTGCACGCTCCTGTTCTGAACTTGAAAGAAAAGTAAATAAAGCACTCTCAATGTTCCATAAGTGGTTCACTATAAAAATCTTTAAATTGAACACCCAGAAAACCAATGCCATAATATTTAAAACAACTTCTAGGAATAGGGACACTATAGATTTAAGGCTTAATGATAAACATATTTCAATAGTAGATAATGTTAAATTTTTAGGTGTTCATGTAAATGCTTCTCTGAATTGGAAATCAGAAACAGAATCTATAGTCAACACAATTAGCTCAGCATGTTACGCCCTCAAAAGTCTCAGAGAAATAATTAGTATTGAACATCTGAAATCGGTTTATTTTGCACTTGTAGAGTCCAAATTAAGATATAGCATACGATTATGGGGCAACTCCTATCAATACAACATGAGAAGGGTATTTACTATGCAAAAGAGGGCAATACGCACAATGGTCCGAATTCCCCAAACATAATCATGTAAGGAACACTTCATAAAACTGGATATGCCCAGTGCACTGCACCAAGCCTCTACGTTCTAGTGTTACTCACAAATTTAGTACGACATTTGCCTAAATTTGAAACTGAAGACCAAACCGACTCACGACTTGCGACTAGGACTAAAAATATGAAACTGTCTTTCACACCTAATCTCCAGATAGTTGAACATAGCTCCCACATTTAAAGCGTTAAAATATTTAATAAATTACCCATACTCTCAAATGTATAACAAATTATAATATTTTCAACTCACTTAATATGTACTTATCTACTTTGACTTTGACTTCGAAAAAAAATATTTTAACATAATGGCGACTCCGTGGATTCTAGAACCACGGCGAGCACCCAAAAGTCCCAAGCCTAGTAAAAACACAAAAGCACAACATAGCTAACGAGCACTTGACTGAAAATGCTCCATACTTATACACACGCAGGTGTGACGTCACGCCTGCGTGCCCTCGTACTATAGTTGTATGGAAAAAAGGGAAAATTTGCCTTTTGTCGTGAAATATTGTGTTTATAGATATATGAAGTTGCCATAAAGTATCTTTTTTATTGAAATATGAGAATTCTATTGCTAACTTTCAATTTATATTTGGGCAATAAATAACGTTTTTGCTAATCTTTATAGTCCCATACATTTTAAGATTTCAATTATTTTGTCTGATTTTCTATTTATTCTGATAATTTGACGGTTTTCTTTCTTAACACTATGTTCTAAATTGTAACATAAGTCAGCATCACTATTCTAAAAAAGTCATACTACAGGTGATATACAGCGGCCCCAGTTTAAGGTTTGTTAGATTCGTTAGTTATCTTTACACTCCAATCGCGCACTCCTATCGCTTTATTGGGCCCGGCCTATAAAGCCACAGTCAGATAAAAAAAAAAGAAAATATCTTTAGACGCCTAAAGAGCAAACTACAGAAATAGGAGCCCCAAATAAGTCATTTCAATATTTTGACTAAATTCCTTTAAATTTTTTATATTACTAAGAATTGATTTTTCCATCGCCAGATAAAATTACCAGTCAGTTAATATTATCGCTGTCATTTTCTACTGTCATATGACAGAAAAAAACAGAACTAACTTTTATCTGATACATACTTTTATCTGGAGATTGAAAATACGCCCTTAAAAGGTTAAAACTCAAGTATCACTACTAGCTAGTTAGCCACAGCCTTACCGCCAACCACTTTATTAAAATAATTGGCCATTTGCTCATTCCGAATATACATTAGAAAGGACTAACTTAGTATTTCACTAAAATAATTAGGTCTTGTCTCTAACAAACGCTTTGGCTGTGATTTTCTCGATTTAATTTAAGAGTATTCATGCCATGAATAAGGAATGGTTGGAATCACTTTCAGAATTTTAAATAAGAACAAAGCGCCTTCGAATTTCAACTCTAACGATTGAATTTATTCGGGAAATGAATAAAAGTTTCAGTGCCACTGTGCCAATATAATTATTCAAGTAAAATAAAAATAAAGAGACTTTCCTTTTGTCTGTCTGGCAATTAAGTAGACATAAATTTATGGCTCGTTGAACTTGTTTGTAAATTATTTAATAAATATTGGAGGTTCTATTTGTGAAGAGGAAAATAAATAAGGCATTGACTCCATCGTGTTAATGTCACTTCATTAGCTTAGATTCGTATCAGCTATGCGAAATCCGAGGGAATCTCTCCTATACAGTCGGCCGCAAAGGTACAAAAGTAGCTGAGGAGAAGAGCTGCTTAGAAACCTGTCACGCTCTGATAGTAAATTAATTCTTCACCGTACTTCTTTCTACACAAAACCGCTTTTTTATTATTCGCCGTTATTCAGGAACGCCATTCTTTATTACAGTAGGTATTTCAGCACATTCGTCATAATAATTTATCTCTATTGTACAAAAGATAAAATAAACTTCGCCTTGCTGCCGGTGGCACCCTAGGTTAAGCTTTTTATAAATGCCGTTTATATCTCACTTTTAGGGTTCCGTACCTAAAGGGTCCAAACGGAACCCTATGGCTGTCACTCACGCGTCCATCCGTCCGTCGTCTGTCACATTTTTTTCCGAAGATTTTTTTGTTTTCATTGACCTCACTTGAAATTTAGAGATAATTTTCCGAAACAATTTATACCTTAACAGCTAAGGCCAAACCGATACAAATTACAACATTATAACTAAATTACAGCAGACATTTATTACAATCGTATATAATGGAAGATAAAATAGAAATAAGGAAAAAAAATACGAAATAATCTGAAAATATGTAATGCTCGTTCTTCGAACTCCATAGCCGTATCCCAGGCACTATAATTACTTTATTTAGTCGGACAAAAGCCAACATTAACACGTTTAATGGAAATTTAGGAAAGCCGATAGGTTCCGGCGAGGTTTAATCTCCGTTTAAGCCTTTATCATCGCCAGCCAGTTTTATTTGTAAAACAAACATGAAAGCGAAGTTTCATTTTAATATACCATTTGTACTTACCCTTTCATCTCTATATTAGGAATAAATTGAATTAATTTCTCAATTACATTACTTTCATTTGAAAAGTTTCATGTATATAGCTGTTTGGAATTTTGAATATGTTTGAAGGGAATATTAAATAATAGGTATTAAGTACCTATAATTAAGCGTGGGTATTACGCATTTAAATTAAACTTAAATTGATGTTATTTCGTGGCTTAGAAAGTATGAGAACAACTTCAATATTCAACCAACTTCAATTTAATTTCAACTACAATTCTTCTGGGTGAGCTCGCTTCACCGTCGGTGTCATCTTTGCCCCCTGGCTAGATGCTGGCGTTGCTGTTAAGCAATCCACACACTCCAGCATACTTACTATAGATTGAACATTGTAAAATTTTGAGAAATAAACCTTTTTGTATTGTATTGTATTGTATTATTTATTAAAAAAAATCAAGGCGTACAGCCTGGATGAGAAGCAGATACCGTAGCCTAATGGACACCCATGTAAGTGCGATTTGTTCATAATTTTGCATTTCATGTTATTTTTTTATAGAACCTTGGCTTATATTAGTTGTATGTACGTTAAGTTACATATTGACTAGCTTTTTCCCGCCACTTCATCAGCGTACTTGTTGTTCGGATTAGAATTTCATTGCTATTCTTTCATTGTTCTTCCACCCCCTTAAGGATTGATTTCCAAAAAAGAATCCTTTGTCCTTTCCAGGGACTCAAATTATCTCCATACCAATCATCAAAATTGATTCACAGCTTTAAGAGTGAAGAGTTTAGACAAACAGACATACAGACAAATACATACATGCATTTATAATATTAGTATTGATACGCTAGTTTTGTTGTACTAACTGAACACTTATTACAATAGGGATCATGATTCATGTTACAATTTATAACATAGTGTGGCTATATGGATCGAAAACCATAAAATTATTGCAATAAATATATAAATTAATTAAAATTATAAAAAGATATGGGACTATAATGATATGCAAAAACATTTTTTGGGTATTGGTCAAATGAATTACCAATAAAATTCTCATGTTTCATTTAAAAATAAATTGTATGGCAACTATGTACATAAACGCAATATTTCACGACAAATACGGCAAACTTCCCTTTTTAGTCCTTTTTCCCGGAAATGTTAGGGGGCGGAAGTCTGCGTGGAAGAGCAATGACTAGGTAAGCGCCTAATATAAAAAGAATAGCAATAAAGTTTTAAAGCGATGAATGAGTTCTACGCGGACAAAGTCGCGGGCAAAAGATAGTATTAGTGTGGATTGTTACTATTTTAGGTAGATATAATTAGACCCCGTTATTTTGTCGCACAGAAATTATTTTTCGGTAGAGCGTGAATGTTTTTTTTATCGACCTTCTTGATAGCGATGTTTATATAATGCATTTGAATTTTCGCCTTTTAAGTCTATGCTCAATTTTGATGAAAGCTTTTTGTATTACAATTACCAGCAGCTTTTAAAAAGCAATTGTTATTTAAAATTGTATGGGGCTGGTCCATGCGTCCTTCGCATATATATGCAGCAGGATTTACAGTTGCCGCCCAATGTGGAACTTGTCATCACGAAAATCCCTATATAACCCATAGTTACACTGACGATATACAGTTGTGTAAAGTTTATTGTAATTATTGTGGAAAAACTACGATAAACCTAACTAACGAACACCCTAGACTTCTATTTCTTCGTTTATCATTATATATATTTTTATACAAAAGTAATAAGTAGTACCTAGTGTACACCTCTTTGAAATTATCAGTGACATACAGTATCGACATTTTGATAGTCGATAAAAAAAACATTCTCGCTCTACTAAAAAACAATTTCTATGCGACAAGATAACGGGGTCTAGATATAATCCACCTAACTCTCACACTTACGAGTATCCTAAATGAAACAAGATACTACTTACTCTCAATGGAGAACACCCATCTACTCGTTTCTACATACTATTAATCAGTTGCCGCCCGGTGAAAAAAAAAAGCAATAACATTGCTTGTTCCGCGCCCGGAGATCTCCGGGTACGGAAGATGACGGCTTTTCGTTGACATATTGGGGATTTGGAATTAAAGTCCTTTGTTTTCTGTCAAAATCAACAAGAATCATTTTCATCTTTAAGAAAAATGGTATATGAAGTCACGATATTTAATTTCCCAGGCGCATAGTTAAAAGAGTAATTAACAGAATGGTCGCATTTGTTTACGAGCTCGAGTAAAAACGAAATATTTATTTCTTTCTCTTCTGTGACTTGTTGAAATTGTTTTATTTCAGTCTCAGTACCAGACATTATATTTATTGGTAAAATTCATTGAAGCCTTCATTCTAGATATTTTTATAGAATACGTAGATCCTCTTAGCCTCACTAGATATACATACATAGAAATTATAGTATTAAGTAAAGGCCGGCTAAGATAAACTAGGTGATTCTGCCCCCCTCGAGTTTGAGCTTGTAATTTTTATGGATGATTGAGCACCCTAAACTTTGTAGTTTTTGTTTAAAAAAAATATTGTTTTTGTTTATTTTGTTTTTTAGCTAATCGATTTTAGTGTGCTTAACATATATTGTACATTTACTAAAAATGATAGTGATGAATTATATTTCAATTATGTCATAGAAAAAAAACTAAACTTGTCATATTGTTTTTATCACAGACCATCAATTTAACTAGACGTCGCCTGTGTACGTACTTCGCGTGCCAAAAAGTAGTCAAAACGTCAACCTTGTACGCAGTCTCGCCTTGAACGGTCATTGTCACGAGACGTCAACCGAAATACGTAAAAATGACTCGTTGTTTTGTATTGAGTTGTAGAAACTGTTCAGTAAATGCTGACCCAAATAATGGACGTTTCCTACCACAAGTAAGTAAATTCCTTCTAAAATTATGTTTAATTCCATCTTAAAATCATTTATTTTAGATTTTTCGTAGTTGTAATATGAAAAATAGTCTATTTGCGACGGATGTACATTACTTCATGTTCATGATACGTTACCTACTTAAGTAACAAATACGCAATGGAAATAAAACGATCGATCTTTAGCTTGTGTCGCGTGGCTTCTTGGTAAGGGGAAATTCTCATTCATCTGTCCAATGAAACGAATAGTGATGTTCACCTTTCGATTCGTCACAGTTCTTATCGAATGTTGAAATCGAGGTATGGTAATGTTCACTTAGGTATTTTGTGACACATTATAATTATAAATTACAGGTTTTCAAGTAGTCCATACAAAAAAGAGAAATGGATGGAAGCGACCGGGCAAAAAAACTGGTTTCCAACAAAACATAGCACAATTTGCTCCATACATTTCGATGATAGCTGCTTTAAACAAACAAAAAAATATCGCCGACTGATTCCTGAAGCAATACCAACCATTGATGTGCTGAAAGAATCAACAAGTGAAGCAGTTAGTAGATTGACATTGTAATCGATAGTATTGATTCCATGGCATTGTTCTTAGAAACTAAATGTTTATTATTTCACAGTAAAGATTAGACGTTCTAATTGATGATTAGAACTAAAGATTCGATGTTTACAAAAAGAAGCCTTTTCATTTAAAAAAGCCAGACAAGTATCGTTTTTCCTTTTATTGTTCGTCATGGTTTTATTTTTACATGACCATATTTTTCGTGACCGATTTGTCAGAGTCCGATTCATCGACTCGAGCTGCACGGCGCGGGCAATATATCGCCTTTGTATCGATTTCGAAATTATAGCTACTAAATACAGGCCACTTCATTAGATTAAAAAAACGATATTTCGCAGCGGAATATCAATTTAATTAACTCCTTTCGATCATTAATATAATAATAAAATATTTTTCTTAAAAACTATAAAATTTAGGGTGCTTTTTTGCACTTTAATTATAGGTAGTACCACCAAAGTTGAGGTCATGCACACAACATTGAGGTCATGTAATGACAGCGGGATGTTGAAATTACTATTTTTTTCTCGTGCCGATAGCAAGTTTAAACAGTGAATTGCAAGATATACCAAAAAGTTTCATGAAACTATTTATTATTTACAACAAATACAAAAATACATCGAATTCAAACAAAACAGAAAATAAAATAATTAGATTTGTTTTATTTAAATATTTGTAGATACCAATTCAACTCAATTTACATAAAACGGGTGTCTATTATTTTATCGAAATATCTTACATCGATTTTAATTTCACAGAAAACTGTTCAACGAATTTCATTAGGTTTTTTTTTCCAATCACATAATCATCAATTCATTGCATTTTATATAATCGAACCACTTTTCATAGTTAATCGTTTCGAATCCGTCTCTAATCGTAGCGTAACGGTACATCGAATTTACCTTTCATCGAAATATTCGTTATTCATAGTATTAATTTAACGAAACTTGATTCACAGATAGTACGTTCCATATAGTATTCTTTCCAAGAACAATGTTTCATCGAACAACCAAGCAAGCATGATTTTTCAAGGCGTATAATCTTTCTGGTCTTATATAAAAAAAATTACCTCGGGAGCTTTGCCCCCGTCTTAATCTTCTAACCTATCCGCATTACAGTCGGTTTTGCCCTAACTGGTCTTTCTGGGCTTATATAAAATAATAACCCCGAACCTAACCGCATTACAGTCGGTTTTTCCCTAACAGGTCTTTTGTACATTCTAGGTTTTGGGTATTTTTGTTTTTGAGTATTTTTGTTTATGAGTACTTTTACAGAGTACACCAATAATCTGAGAAAAAAAATAATTTTAGACTTACTTATATCAAGAATAGTAAACAGTGGTGAAATGATGTTCTAGGTAATAAGAATTTTGGGAACTGAAACCTTCGTTAAACCAAAATTATACTAAAGGCCATTCGATGAACGACTACGTCGATGAACAAATAAAATGCTGAATTAAAATTCGATGAGTTGATTCTTGTGTAAAAGGTAATTCGAGCAAATGTTCAGCGATCTTACGAAGTTCGATGATTCCTAAGTGATAATAAAATTCTGCGAATAGTGTTATGGGAAATGATAATCGATATAACGATTTTCGGTAAAATGATGGATCCCCACATAAAACTTATGTAAATAAATGAGTTTTATGAATAAATAAACGCCAAACGTTTATTTTTTACTGTTTTTATGCCTATTCAAAAATATATTTAAGTGTTTTTTAAGTTCACTAATTCATTTCATTCATTTCCTTATTGTGCAATCAGTACCTAGTTTGTGTTCATGTAGCTGTGTGTGTAATTGTTCACCTCAACTCTCGTGGAAGTACCTATACTAATGTAGAGCCACAGCATCCATAAAAATTACAAGCCCAAACTTGAGGGGGGCAGAATCACTTAGCTTAATCCTGGCATGGCTTTTAAAACATTGGGATTTATTTTTAGGAGACAAACCTAAATTCAACTTTGGAAAGACGTAGCGGTTTATAGTAACTTTGCCAAAAATGTGTGAGTAAAATTGCAAGTCTTCACTTAAAGTTATTCTAATAAGTATATTTTGTGGTTTTAATATTTGGTTTCAATTAATGTTAGGATACTCTTTAATAAGTTTGGGTTTTAAATTTACTAAACTGTTAAAATTCGCGGCGGAGGGTGTGACGCGCGCGCGCCGCTAATCCACTCATCCTGAGGAAGAACTCCCGAAGAGTTCGAAACATGTCGCCTGAAGTGGCAATTAACACCCGAGTGAATGAATTGACCGTTTAGATTTTCATCTAAGTACTTATATTCGTTCTATAGTTATTTGGACAACCCATAATTGGATTGCATTTACCTATAATTAAACACAAAGTGCTCGTGTCTGAGTCCGTGCTATATGATATGATGTAATGAAAACCACGTTTGCTATAACGTGTTCAATTAAATAAAACAACAATAGCCGTAAAATCTAAAGAGGTGTATAAAATCATTAAAACGAATGCGTATTTGACCGTTTGCTATTGCATCCATAGACACGCTTCAGAATAGTCACGTGTCCATATCCTAGTACTACTAGGAATAACGTTAATTCTAAAAGGGCCTATGCGTTTGTTAAGTATATAGTATGCGCGACGTTTTACTAATAGGTACCTACTTTGGAAGCAGACACGCTTGCAAACTAGGGGTCCATCTGACTTTAACGTTTAGAATTCCAATTTGATGTCAATGTGCTTCGTGATCGCTACCAGGCTAACGTGCCAAACGAGCGCACGAAAGAAATTGATATCAGATTACTTATGCGAAATGTTAGTGACTATTCGACTATAAAGTATAAGGTACACATCGATAGGTAACACGACTAGGCAGCGTGGTATGATACGAGTACGAGACTCGCGGAATAGTACGCGATAGTGTTTTGTTTAAATGTTAGGTATACATACCTACGGCATCTAAACGGTGCATTTATGTTGATGTTATAGCGGGAACCTTGCTATATGATAACGGTTGTTTGTTTACTTATGTGGTTTGTTTCATTCAAGTTCTATAACACGCAAATAAATTAAACGTAGTAGTACCTATGTTGTTATTACTATACCGTCAAGTAATTCGATTTTTTTTTTGGAAAGCTTTTTTGGATAATAAATTAACTCTGTATCATGATAGACTCGAAATTCGCCATTTCTTTATGACAGCTTGTATCATAGCAATGTTGTCAGTTGTCGCTCAACTTATAGCCATTCGTATTTCGTAATATGAGAGAATTGAAGTCGATACTACCAACTTCAATTCTCACAAGTTGAGCGACAACTGATGACATCGCTATGATACAAGCTGTCATAATAAAACGGAGAATTACTGACTCGGTACACAGGATTGTCAAAAGATTAATAACTTTGCGTGCCGTCATAAACACATTCAAACGAAACGTGTTAAAACTTACGTTAAGTAGATCTAAATATATTTTTTCATCCTAATATTAACAAGTTCGAAATATTGGGTAATCAACTAACAGGCGTAAATATAAACAAGTGAAACTGACAGACACTAAGTTTACCGTTTTCTATTTACGAGTACTCTTAATACTACGCAATATAAGTATGAGTAAACAAAGGACAGTGAGCACTAGAGCTGCATACATTTAACTATCTATTGTTGATTGGCTTAAGGTCTAATAGACATAGGTCAGCTGGTATGATAATTATTTACTCGTCATTCGCTTGCCGTTTTTCCATTTACGTGAGGTCTGCGCAGCATGTTTTTTTCTCCATACTTCTCTATCGCCCGTCATCTTGTCATTCAAATTTATCCTCTCCATATCGTCTCTCACGCAGTCCATCCACCTTTTTCTTTGCCTACGCCTTCTCTTACATCCCTCCACATTAATTTCTAATACCCTTCTTGTCACATGACTTTATTTCCTCCACATAACATGGCCATACCACCGTAGTCTATGAGCTCTCAACTTTTCAACTATAATTACATACTGGACTGTATAATTTCTTATAGGTACTTTTAACACGTAAAAACATTAAATACTTGGGTGCAAATGTTAATGCGTGCGCATGATATAATTATTTCCCTATAACGGAATAACGCTAGGAGGATGATCGGTATTCACACCCATCAAAATCCTCATGATCGATACCATCTCACACACTAACTAAACTAAAAGTAAACTAGCCCAACAAAGGTTAAACAAAGGGTGATGTCACCGAAAAGCCGAAAAATATAAGTTATTCCTTAGCAAGACCCACATGGGCCAAGAAAAGAGGAAAAGGTGGCGTTGACTCACTCTTACATTCTCTATTTATGTAAGAAAACTTGCGGCTCCAGGCAATAGTTCAGGGCATATGACCTCTGACAATGTCGAATATTATATATTATAATTCATGACAATTCTTAATCATGACGAAGCGATTGAGAGGTTGGTAGGATGATATCGTCTGTTTAACGAAGCTTTCGAAGTAATTGGGATCTGTATGGTTAAACTTATTAACAATATCCGTCATCTTATAAAACTGCTTGTTTATTTTGAATTTGCTTGGATAGTAAAGGCGCTTTATAAACGGACTATAATGTGATACAATTCAGCCAATACAAAAGATATTAAGTGTGTTATTCACATTAGCTTTGTTATGACGTGAATCAATAGGTGTGGCCATTCACTATAATCAGTTAAATGTTAAAGTTGTCATTCAACAACAACGATCATTGTCCTATCCTGTTATTAAAGTGATTAGAAACAGTTGCCATAATAAATTCGATCAAACAACATTGTTTTCTCGCTTTTTCATCCGGATTTGTCGTCACGATATTAATTAGATAAATACTGATAACTTTTATTTTGTTATGCTGACCCGGGGCGTCAAGCATAAAATTTATTATTTTCAACGTGTGTTAACGTCATCAATTAACGAGTTTCACAAAAATAATTCTCTAATCAATAAAGGATCGGCCGCGCACTTTTGGCTCCTTGGAAACCTCGAGTTATGTCTTAAAAGTATTATTTAATATAATAATATAACTTCAAAGTATTTTGACGTACGAATACATAATTAGGTTAAAGAATATTTCACAATCATTCTATTTACAAAGAAAAAAAAAACAACAGCATTCCTGTGGTGCTCGATAATTCTATTGCAATTTTATTGCCGGCCTTTTGTTCAAATATCTTCTTTTATAGTACTGGATAAGACTTTAATGACTGGATATGTTTCACGTTGCGGTAAATGATGTCATTCATTTACAAGTAGCCAGGGGAGCACTAATTACTAGCAGTCCTCACAAGTGCTATTGTATACATGGTAAACATACACAGGTGACGTGATTATACCTACGCGTATATCAAGTGTGTGCAAAATGTTAGCATATTTAATTGACTCTCTTGATGAGAGGCCTGGGTGAATTGCAAATTTTTTGTACATAGTTACAGATAATTTACTTTAATTTTGACACTGAACTATGGTCTTATTTTTGGATATTCTACTTTAACAGATTAATGTAATAGAGTTTCTTTTTACACACTCTCTAAAATTCATAGGTTTGTAATAAATATATTGATTTTAAGACGGAATATCAATTGATTAACATCACTTGTCAGTTAGTTTCAGTAATTAAGAGCTCAATACAAAATTATGTCTATTATAAGTAAATGATTTCATTGTGTAACCAAAGTTACCTATTCATATAAATTGTAATTTTCGTTACACAGTGGAATAAAATAAAATGTAAACGTAATTAAGTCCTTAACCTATGTACAATAGTAGATTGTATCTCAAGGGAGCAAAATGATATACATATTTACGGCGACGATATATTGAATCCCGAGTGAAGCGAAAGATTCTACAATACTTAGAATCCTGGTTGTTTACGCCCTATACGAATGCTAGAATTTCTTACAGTATTTTTTTAATACGTGTTGACAAGTTTTTTGGACCCCAATTTCGCATCGTTTGTATTACGTTGTGTCACGTTGTTAGACGTTACAGAATTTTTTTCCCATACAAATTAGCTTTCAATTATTTTCTTTGTTTAACATTTTTGTGAATATTCCTATTGTGTTACGTACAATTTTCTTGCATTCCACCCACCCCTAAGGCGAAAATAATTTTACTACCGTGTGACATGTACTGCTTTTTCACACCGCCTTTGAGGCCCGCTCCTAAAAACATGAAATGTCTTACAAATAATTTTGCCACACCGAGTGACACATACAGCTTTTCAAACCATCTACGAGAAAATAGTAGATTGTGTCTCAAGGGAGCAAAATGATATATTTACGGCGAGGGCAGTATATTGAATTCTGAGTGAAGCGAAAGATTCTACAATAGAATCCTGAGCGTAGCGAGGGATTCTAAAGTAGAATCTTGAGCGTAGCGAGGGATTCAAGTGTTTACGCCCAAGACGAAAATAATTTTGCTACCGTGTGGCACATACTGCTTTTCACACCGTCTATGAGGCCCGCTACTAAAAACATGAAATATCTTACAAATGATTTTACTACAGTGTCACATACTGCTTTTCACACCTTCTATGAGGAAAAGAGTCATTGTTGCCCTCAAATGAGGGAAGAAAAGTACAACTTTGATCCCTCATTCGAAGGCAACAATAACTCTTTTCTGAATGGCAGGTGTGAAAAGAGTAATTGTTGCCCTCAAATGAACAAAAGTACGACTTTGATTTACCTGCCTATGACGACGTAGCCTAGAAGGTTGGACTAGGAGACAATGTCGAATGCTGAATTCTGGCCGAAAGCTGGCTGGTTGCGGGATAACCTACCGAAACCTACATCGGAGCTGACGGAGCTACATCGTTACGTCAGTAAAACAAAATGTGTCATTTTTTAAATACATTTATGTGCGTAATAGATTTATTAGACTATAAGACATAGCGCTCATTACTTTATAAAAAAAAATAATATAAAAGTGTCTGTGTCGGCTCCGACGCACGACTGGAGTCTACTCTTTACGAAAGGTTATTAATTATACAGAAAATCCTTCACACTATAGTAATTATTTTCATCTAACAGCTTAATTAATGTATATTTGAATTTATGTCAATGTAGCTCTTGCATACATTTCGGTAACTTATTGTCAATTTTCATGCACATGACAAAATATCGATTAGAATACAGAGTCGTCCTTGGAACGTACTTATAAACTAAATGCTCAGGATTTCGTTGGTTTCTGGTAGAATTTGTTCCAGCTTTTTAAAATAAATTCATATGTCTCTTTACAAACACACAGATTTCCAGAATATACAAACACGGTATAGATTAGTAAACGAGGGTAAATGAACGCATATTTTATGTTGCTGAAAGCATACATCTTACATTCATTTAATTTAATAATATATGAATAAGACTTAGCGCGTAGACGTTATCGACATCGATAAATGTTGACCAGGGACATCGTGGATTACTACATGGAGAAAAAAATAATAATAAAAAAACTAAACAATAGCATAAAGGGATATACATTTATTTACAGTAGTTCGTCATATTGGTTGTATAATTATTAGAAGAGCAGTAGCGTTGGATTTTACACACTGCTCTAAATCGGCATTATACGTGGCATCAGTAGATCTGCGGCATCTATTGATGAGCCAGGGGCG
Source organism: Epiblema foenella (assembly GCA_963556455.1). NCBI lineage: Eukaryota > Metazoa > Arthropoda > Insecta > Lepidoptera > Tortricidae > Epiblema > Epiblema foenella. The sequence goes on along the minus strand of OY747107.1, from coordinate 15,913,545 downwards.
GGTGCTTTGGATTACAGGGACGAGATTTCCACTATTCCTAGCCTGTGCGAGACCATTCGTACTCGTAGCAGACTTACGGTTTTGTAATTCCAGGTATTCTAATTATATTTTCACTAGAAAACCAATCTGCAGTTTTGTTAAGATATTATCTTAATCGGCCGCGCTTGAGTAAATACCAAAATCCTCTCGTGGGCTCCCCTAACATAACGCATAACGTAATGGAGAAAGTATCATTTTATACCTCATAATTTTAATACGTATAAATCGATTCTTAAGGAACAAACTCCAAGAAACCATATTTGATCCTTATTACCTTATACAAATAAATCAGCGGTGGGAGACCCTGATTAGGTACACGCTTGCTTCAAAATTTCCATTATTTATGGAAATTGTCTCTATTTGTCTCTAATTACTGGCATTGTATATAATATTGGGTTAAATGTTATCAGCAATATTATTCTCAACACATACGGAATTTAAAGTGACATTTGTCTTCATAAACTAAGCATATTCATTCCACTTTACTATAACTATGTACTTTTTGCAATACTTATCATGGTTAAGGTGTGTATTCTACGTTATGTATATATCTGATTTCATAAATAGATAATATGCTTATGAAACCTTATGTCCGTTAATAAAGTTCTGATACCTTTTTTAACACTTCGACTGCACACTTTTTCGATCTGATAAATCGTCTTCGGAAGCCGTCGTCTCCCGGTGAAAAAAAATAAACAATAGCATTCTTTTGTAATGAGCTTGGGGATCCCAGAGACCGGTAGACGACGGGTTAAGGAGAGATAATTACCACTTATCCTACTAATATTATAAATGCGAAAGTTTGGATGTTTGTTACTCATACACAAAAACGGCTGAACAGATTATGATGAAACTTGATAGGATACTTTTCATCCCGATCCCTTGGAGGGATGAAATAGGAAGTGGAAGTTTATGCCGACGAAGTTATTATGAGAAGCTAGTATTATTTTATACTTACATTGCACATTCGGTGGTCTCTGTGCAGAACTCGGATTATGTAATTCAAGAGAGGTAGGGCACAGAAAAATGTTATCTTGCTCGAATTTGGAGCAGCCCAACTGGGGAAGTACCTCCGCCTTGCAGAAGACCACAGCCATAATAACATTATCTATTATACAAGTATGTAGTATTGTGTTCCTGGAGGTGAGCAAGGTTGCCAAAGCTCCCGAGGATACACTGTGTTGAGAGCGAGGGACCTAAATGTGTTACTTCTGCTGTCAACACAGTGCATCCTCAAATTTTATAAGGGTCGGCAACGCGTACGTGACTCCTTTGGAGTTGCGGGCGTCTATAGGCTGCGGAGACCGCTTACCATCAGGTGGACAGTAAGCTTGTTTGCCACCGGCGTTGTATAAAAAAAAAGTAATGATTGTGGGTTTTCTATATTTAACCCATAGACTCATGGGTCGGCAATGCGTACGTGACTCCTTTGGAGTTGCGGGCATCTATTATAGGCTGCGGTGACCGCTTACCATCAGGTGGGCCGTAAGCATGTTTGCCACCGTCGTTGTATAAAAAAGACTGTAAATTAGCATAGAAAATGAAACGTGGCAAATATCCACCAATAAATCATTATGCGTCATCACGTTCAGACTTTAAACATTACACTAATTAACTGAATGCTTGATTGGAAACATAATTAATGCTGGAACTCATGAATTATTAAGCTGATGTCATTATTTGCCTTCATTACGAGCGTTTATCAGCTAAGTAATAGTTTGTATAAAAATAATGATGTCTATATTTAATCCGGGTGTTAAAATGACGGTTTTTCTTCGTAATGTAAGTGATTTAAAACCTTTCGTGTGCGGAGATGACAGTATTTTATAAGTGTTGTATTATGGCTCAACGTGACTTTAGTAAATAATGTGTGTTTACTCAAGAAATAGCAGATTTAAAACCGAATGTTTGAGAAAAGTTTTTATCCTCAGCACTCCGTATAATCCAGTAATAGGAAAAAAGTATTAATAAGTGTAAACCATTCATTTTAATCCTTAAACGTAGAATAAACAATAATTTTGAAGAAATTCTAATAGTTCACGTAACGTGTCCAATTACGCTACTAAATGATATTTTTAATATGATATATGGATATTTAGATCTACCTTAATGCACATTCTACATGCTAGATGTTTATCCTCAACAATCTAAATTGCCGCAGTTTATACGAATACCTTTCGCTGGACGCGAAATAAACTGCCAGGTTTTGTCGATGAACTAGGTACAGGCAGTTGCAGAGAAACGAGACACCCTGCATAAATATTCATATACTGGGGTTCAAGTTTGCTGTGCAGCTGACTGTACATATGACTGTTTATAACCATAAAAAGAGTATTCAGATTTTTTAAAGCCCGTCAACGTGGTTAAGTGTTAAGCAACAATGGGTTGTGTTAAACGCAAAGGCAAGGAGATGCTTAAAGTGAAAAAAAATCTTCTATTTGCTATAGTCTGTTGTTGTGATCCTTCCAAACATAGTTGTGGTATACTAAAGACAAAAGCAAATTTACTCATTTCAAACTCGACGCAATACTCATTTCTCGTAAACAACAATAACTTAGTTTACACTGTTCAAGGATAATTATAATACCTACATTACAAAGAACTCCTAGTACCTATTTCTCATATGAAAATCCCATTCTAGATATATATCTTTGATGCATCATAGACATTCACTTAGTCTTGCATAAGAGTTGATAAGCTATCTGTTAATAAAAATTGAACTTAGTAAACTATAAATATGATTGATTTTAGAACAACCTATATTACTGGGTAAGTACAACACTCGTGGACTAAGAATACGGGTCGGTAAAATACCGTCAATTTCCCAAAATAGTGCAAACTTGTACAGTAAATTAATGTTTCTAGGGTTTAAATCGGACTCATAAAAACCGGTGAAAAAAACACTGTTAACGGAGCGAGTAGCGCAAAAATCATCGGTTTTGGAGATTGATATTTTTATGATAGGATTCCAGGAATCGCTAATACTGTTGGGTATTACGAAGAATAATATATCAAGTACATAAAACTAGTGTAAAATATAAGTATTTTTAGTTATAGGTGTTGGCATAGTTAATAATTCTGCTTGTATTGTGACATTTGTGACCTATTTGATAATTAGAGTAAAATCAGTTTCGTGAAATTAAAAATGCATGTGGATTATTGTACTCAAAATGAAATTATTCGAATCAAATTTTGCAACATCCTAACAGGGTTGCACTGTTACTATTTATAGTACCTCATTCTATTCATCTACAGATTATGCAACTGTAATAGTGCTTAGCAAGAATAAACATAATAGCAACTAGGTAATGAATCATAGATCATCCTCGTTTTAAAACTACATTGTTTTTTTATTACTGATAAATTAAGTAAGAAAGAATATCACAATATAGTTTGATAAACGGCGTTATTGACTGGCGGAGGAACAATCTACAAATAATATTATTCCTTCATTAGCATGTGATGTGAATTGCAATTAAACAAAAGATGAAAAATGTACCAAACTACGAAAGGAATATTATCCTCAGACATTAGTGTTATTAAAAACAAAAAACTATTGGTACTTTATCTAAACGTTTGTCTAAGATTACAACATTGATAAGGGCAGGAAAGATTAGACTATTATCCATATGTATGTACTTTTTACGTTTAATTTCCGCCTTATTTTAAAATTAGTCAGTTTAAGATAAACCAACAAACAAACAAAACTTTTGTAGTAGATAATTAACACGGATGTGCTGAAAATGATTGTTAATAAGATAAGATGATTTATATAACTTTATATAACTGGCATGTATAGTTAATATTATGTGAACAATTATTTTTTTCTAATTATTGATAGTATTATCATCATCATGCTGGCCGATTTCGACTACGGCGACAGAAAAAAAGAAGAAACCTGAGGGGCTAAGATGATCGCGTATATGTCCAACCATATAGCATTCGTCCCTTACTGTCAGTATGTAAGTGCGAGAGGGACGAATGCTATATGGTCGGACATATACGCGATCATCTTAGCCCCCCTGGTTTGTTAAGAGAACCTATCGTGCGGGGCAAGAACATTCATTTCAGAATATTATTTCTCTTTCACCCGTCGGAGTTTTGCGAACGCATTGTGCGATAGAGAGAGTCTTCACCGTCGGCCGTTTGGTGATTTTTTTCAATTTCTCGTTGAATTACTGCTCCAGGCTGCAATGTTTTCCACCCCATTAACCTTTATGAAATAAGACAATATCGGCTTTTATTGATTTCTTACGTCCTTAACAAGGTTACACGTTTTTCTTTTTTGGTAATTCTTTCTTTTTTATGAAATAATAGCAAACAACCAGAAGGATATTTTTGAGTCAAAAAACGAACTTTTAAGGGTCCGAAGTAGTCCGTTTTGTCCTACGATTTTGTTCACATCGTAGGACAAACCGGACAAAAAATTCCGTTTTGTTCACATTGTAGAACAAAACGCTTCATATTTTGCACTAATATGCATTTTTTCCAAAAAATAAAAACTTGCAATCCTGGTATTTAATGATATCTACAACATTTCTAATAATCATTTAAATTGGTTTAGGATTAGAAGGGGGAAAACGTTGCCGTATTTTTTATGGAAAAATTCTGCTACATAATCCTCTTAATGCGTCGCTCGTGAGTATTTAGGTGACTGACATAGGTAGCCATCTTTGCATTGAATGTGCGAGCACACTCCCCACACGTCAGGATAACTCCGATAAAGCATACGCTTGCAATGAACAGACATGAGCGTTTCGACTTTTCATCACTTTTCTGTGAATGTTCACTGTAATTTGGTACTTGTAATTTTTTTATAATCTATTTTAATATGTTGAAAATATCGTAAATTAAATGTTTCAGCTATCAAAAAGCCAAATTTTTCCTTACGTATTATAACATTCATATTTTTTAAATTTCATTTGCTATAAATGAACTAACGTTCATAATCATAAATCATTTATTTGCGTGAATAGGGTCAGATTACAGTTGTTACATATACATAAATGTTCTCCTTATTCAACCGTACACAAACAGCATGCACATATTAGATGTAGTTCTTAACCTAAGTATTTATTACAATATATGCAATATGTACGACATTATATTATTGAGTTATTGAAAATAATCGTGGAATGAATGATACATTTTATCTAACAGCCATTCATGTAGGGCTTTCTTAAATTTATTAAATGGTAAGCTTTTAATGTCAGATGGCAGCTTATTAAATATTTTCACACACATTGCAATGCAATTTTTGTTAAAAATAGCAGTTCTTTTTTGCGTTGAAGAATTATATAATATATCAACTAGCGAAAACGGTTTTGACAGCAGCTGTATGTAGTGGTATGACTTCACTAGCTACATGGCGTCGTCTCGATTATTTGAGTAGCAGATAAGAAAAACTTAAAGTTGTTAAAATTATATCAATTAATGAAATGATTTTTATTGAAATGTAATTAGTTATTTGGCTTCTAAGAATTATAAACCACATTTAATAATACGTTTTATAATCAATAATTACATCTGTCAAGTACCCTATTGCAGCAAGGGACAAATATAGGTGCTGGCAACCTTCCTCATCAACATGAACACAACATTCTATATAGTAGTATATAGTATTCAGTATAGTACTATTATTATTGCGATATTTGCGATATTAGATATTAGTCAGTTAAAAATAAGATTGATGTTACTGTGTGTCAATAATGTGAAATACAAGCGTGTACGGGATCACAAAAGGCTACTGGCCTCATTTCATTGTCAATTTGAGGTCGTGTTTAATCTGTCATACTAAATTTTCAACAGGTGAAATATATAGCTGGTATTTTGGTACTTGGTTGCTTAGTTCGACTGTAAGTACCCCCTTTTAGTGCTCTTAACTCTAAGTCAAATTGCGGTTAATCTATTTACGCATTTTGTTAAATTAAAACACGAGTAACTTCACCGTAATCTTTGCCATGGCCGTTCAACGGTTGACCACATCATTCAACACTGTCCACTCGAAGGATAAAGGCCCTTGTGCCCTACTTATTCAATCTTGCGGAAAACGTACCAAATGAATACCCTACAAAATGTTAATATTAATGACTTCATTCCTTCACAAGTTGAATGATGGGGTCATTTTGCAACTGACAATTTAATTGAATGTGAACCAGGACGAATACACAAAAAAATCAATACGTCAAAATGTGTTCAGTGAGTGGACCTCAATTCCTTTTTTTACATCACAATGTCAATGTGATTTATAAAGATTACTTATTAGCTTGGTACCTATTTTTATCTCACGAACGCGGGTGAGCCATGGTTGTGTGTTGAGATATACACGCACTTTGGCTATGTGTGCGTTAGCGTAGGAACTATGTGTTCACATTGTGTGTTCGTGGCTAACCCGCGCTCGTGAAATATAAAAGTACTGTACATTTGAAAGCGAGCAGATGAAACAAATTGAAATGCAAACACGGTGTATAGTGACAAAATAATAAACTTGCTTCGTATTGACGTCTTGCTTATGACCCGTATGATCCCATATGAACTATGACGATTCATGCAAGATTTCAATACGTCAAAACGAATTGGACAAAGGTTATAAAAACATAATAAGTAAACAGATAATACCTATTGATTAACAACAAAAGGAGATGAAAATCTTGACAAAACATTTTCCATTGAGACAACTATTTGTTTCATAAGTTGGGAGTTTGTAGCCATTAAAAAGGTTTTATAATAAAATTGGGCCTATTTTTATTTATTTGTTTTTTAACATAATTGTATACACTCGATGGAAAAAATATTAGTAACAAGTACATAATTCAATCTACCCAATAATTATTATTGTCGTTCTAAGCTAAAATAAAAATAGTAACTTTGGTTCAATTGTCACTGTAACTAACCTTGCGAGTACGTTCTCGTGACAAATAGGAACAAAACAGAACTCTAGCCAACATATTTAGTGCAATAGACCATATAACCAAGCTCAAAACGCTTTCCCAAGTTAGGGAGCGATATATATACTAGTACGATCTATTTGTTCTTAATCAAAGGGGTTTGTTTGCTATGGCTCTTGACCCGCAATGTAACTTAAGGATACCTCAAGTTACAGCGTGCCGTGCCCGAGACGCTTGCCTGCTCGGTCAACAATTTCCACACTCCAATATTGGAAAACTACTGTGATGTGATCATGGTTATGTCTAGTGTCGACAGGAAATCGACAGGACACCGTATCTAAGAATTCTTTCTTCCACTTAATAACGTACACAAAATAACTGCTGACATGCAAAACTTTCCTCCCGAATCATAAAATTCGCAAGCGTGTCTAGGTAGATTATCTAATGAAAGTTGTAAATAAAAATATATTCCCACTGCAAACCTGTAAACAAAATTATCTGACGTTCTATATCAACAATCGACGCCTGTTGCCGCATGCGTCCCGCAAGGGCCTTACTTGGGGTCCACGAGCCTCTTTATTGTCGTCGACAACCTTTTCTCTCATAAAGTCACAAATTACTAAGACGTGCGGCCAGCGACAATTTTGCCAGCTAATATGTGGCCCTTGGCTTCTACAAGGTTGCCGACCCCTGTTCTATATAGACAGGTTTCATTTATTTCGTTCAATATTATATATAAATATTTTAATAGATTTTGGTTCGGCACGGTGTGAAGCGAGTTCTTTATTCTGTTGACTGAATATTGAATTTAGATGCACCGCATTTCCATGTTGACCGTGGTTGGCTTGCGTCAAATAAACTTAACGAACCGACGAATGTTTGTAGTTCACACGACATGGATGTTATAGTAGTTCAGATAATACTGTGGGAATATTTTCTGGACAATATATAAATATATGAATATAATGTGTAATGTTCGTAGTAAGAAGTTTTTTTTTACTTAATCCCGTATTGGGCCTAACTAATATTCTTCCAACTGATTGACTCTTATTTTAGAATATAATTGCCTGAACTTTTTGTACCAGAAATTAAAAATATTCTCATACCCTTTCTTTCATAGTCAATGTTCAACAATAAGGGTTTCATCAAACCGTCTGTAATCGTATCTAAGAGCGGTGTTTGTTCTAATCTGCCTTCCGGCTGCGTGGTTCGACAACCGCGCGGTTCCGATATGTCGGACTTATCATGAATTTTATATTCCACTCAGTTCAACCATCCGACCAAGAGGATTACTAAAATTCCACTTATTTCGACCTTCTGTGTTCCTCATCCGCGAATTTTTGTGTTCGATCTTGAATTTAACAATCCCCTAGTTTGAGGGTCGAACCAAGTGGAATTCAACGATCCTCGTGGGGCGTGGTTCGAGAGGTATAAAATTCCTGATAGTCCGACATTTCGGACAGCTAGTGTAACGACCCCCCCCCCCCCCCCCCCCTACTAAATAAATAAATATATTATTAACTAATTTAAGAGATGTTATTTTATTTAAACTAACTAATACTACGAAATGGCCAAAATGAATCGTCTAGGGTAGAACCCCAAAAGAATTGTGAACCATAAAACCCATTATCTTTTATGTGAATTCATGTCAAGGATTGGATTTCTCTTTCTAGTTACTGAAACTTAATTTGAACTATCTAATCGACTTGATATCAAAAATCTAGAACTTAAACTCTTGTGTTTATTCTCATAAATAATCTCTTAAATAAGAATGTTTTTGTTTTGTGGTAAAACGGCCCCTACCAGGACCTACCGATGATCCGTTACCGCCACAGTAGTGATCCTAAACTTAACTAAGAACAGAATAATATTTCCTACATTAACAATTACTTTATTATAAACCAGTCCTAGCTAGCTAATTCAATTATTCTGTTCCAAACATACACACTTACTTCACTACTGTTGACGCCTGGATGGGGGAAATCAAAGTAGCTAACGAATATCTATTTTATTGTGTTTAATTTGTAATAGATATTATTCCATAAAATCTACCAGTGTTTCGGAACCTAGTTTTCTGAAGAGAAGAAACACCAAGAAACTCTCCAGTCTGTGTTATACGTAAAACTTTAGAAAACTCTATGATTTAATTCTATTTCCAGAATTCAATTGTTCTAAGATAAATCTAAGAATTGCTAGATTAATGAACTGCTCAGCTTGTCATTAAACCTTAGTGAACTGCTCAGCTCGTCACTATGTAATCTTTATTTAGTAAACCGCTCAGCTCGTCACTAAATAGATTAAACCAATGAACTGCTCTGCTTGTCACTTGGTATAATCATACAAATGAACTGCTCTGCTTGTCACTTGGCACAAAATGAACTGCTCAGCTAGTCACCAATAATAGCTTTAATGATTTATTCCACTTCTATTTAAAATCCCAGTAACCAAATTACTAATTACCCTTTCAATTTAAACTGAAATTTGAGACGCCTCAGTTTGTCACCGTTATGAAAACCTACTAACGTACAAATTAACGACTCAAGAAAATACCATAATATCCTGAACCTATTCAGTACTCCCAGAATGAACATATTAAATCAGTGTATGAAGTTAACCTATCACTAACCCAAATAGATCTAAACTGTAGAAATTAAACTCTTACCAGATTTAGTTTCTAAGAATGCGTATTCCCTAACTAAGCTTTGAAAGTTCAGTCGGCTAAACTGAGAATTGCAATGCTAAAGCCTGTGTAAGTTGTCTCCCCCCACTGGTCCGCAGACAGGGTACAGTGAGTAAGACGCCCTATTGTGTATATAAAGATGATATATAAATATATTTAACAAGACCGTTCTCCAAATACTGCACAATTTCAACGAGCGAGGAATATCCCTCTATGCTGACCCAAACTATGGCAGCCTCGTTTACGTTGCCAGCTGGGCATTGTGAGAACGTGAAGGATAGATCGTCTCCTATGTTGGTAAAGAAGAGACGTCAGGCCACCTTCAGACCTGAAAGCTAAGACTCTGAATCATGCCCATTTGACACCGTTAGGCGGGAATGACTCCTCAGGTATACTCAACCTGGACAAAGTTCTGGCTTTTAAATTTTACTGAAAATAACTCAAAAACCCCAAAATTATCAAATAATAAGTCAAAAAGTGATCCCTCATGATGAAGAGAAACTCCTCAGATGACGAACCACCCTTATGTCAATAAAATCACCCACCAAGAGTTTTATATTAAGCAAGCCAGAGACCTTGACAGTCTGAATGACGAATTCTAAGTGCCCAACCTTGTCGCCTCTCCATCCTTTTATAGCCCAATATCCGAGACATTAAGGACAGACTTTCCGAGACTTCGAAGACAAAATCCGAGACATCAGGGACCAGTTTCTGAAACATCCGGGACACTATCCGAGACATCACAGACACATTTCAAAGACTTCAAAGACATTCGGCACATCCGGGACATTATCCGAGACATCACAGACACGTTTCGAGGACTTCCGCGACATCCGAGACATCAGAGACTTTATCCGAGACATTACAGACGCATTTCAGGGCCTTCGGCGACATTCGAAACATCCGATACATTATCCGAGACATCACAGACAAAATCCGAGACATCAGGGACCGATTTCTAACCTACTCAGTTCTGTTATAATATTTAAGTGGTGAACGTGATCTCCCGATTTTCAGTGAATTTACCATGAAGACATACTCCACAAGAGTCTATTCACTAGGAACAGCTCAGTCAAACGTTTGAGCGATGACTCCTCTTAAAACTAGCTGAATCAGAGTGATTTTAAGTGTGTATTCCGTGGTTTTAAGTGTATAAAAATAACTTCTATACTATAAATTCAGTATGAAATTGTGAACAGCGTTGACTGTCGTGCAGAACAGGCTAGGACTTCAAAGGTTAGTGACCCTCATCATATTAGTAGAAAGCAGTGCCTTCATAGTATTGTTCTTTACATAAACTTACGCTACCAAAATCCCTTTTAAACCTACTTCATACTGAATGTGACTAAGGCTTAGAACTGCGTTCCGTTACACTAGGAATCTAAACTCGTCATCCGACATGTCGGACAATGTTGTCGAACCACGTGGCCGGAGGGAAAATCTGATTGTCTGGAAAGTATGACAAATTTCTATGTTATGTTCAGAGATCGGACAAATTTGCGTTATTGGTCGCAATAATGTGGATATGGCTCCAAAATTAATCAATAAATTAATTTCTTACTCACATATAATTTGATTGCTAGTCAATAAATACAAAAGTTTGTTAAAGTATGTATTTGTTAAAATAATCAGTATTTTTTTCAAATTTTCTGCAGTCAGTCTATTTCTTTTTACGTCAAAAATATACTTAAGTGCTAAAAAACTGCAATCACAATCCACTAGGAAACTTCTTCGTCAGAAATAATAATCATAGCAGGATATTTACCATGTAACTTCTTTATTATATAAAAATATTTTCGGAAACGTTAACCGCATTAAATAACATTTTGCTAATAATTATAAGCACGTGTAAATTACTATCTCCATAAATTCAAATTTAATTTCAAGAAATAATTAATTGATCAACATTTTGATTAATTTTGGAGTCATGTCCACATTATTGCGAGCAATGACGCAGTCCGATCTATGGTTATGTTATTAGCTGCCGGTACAATATTTAACTTTCATCATTTATTAACCAATATAACTATATATTGCATATTGAGAGATAAGGTATAAATATGAACCTACAACGTTGATTGTAGTTATCTTTTCTAGACATCAGTCACTCTTTGTGTACGCCATTGCGTAGACGCTTTCATGCTGAGTTTACTTGACCCCATCCCTACCTGGGGTTAAGAGATAAGAGCGATAACCTCAAGACTCGGCCAATGATGAAATGTTGGTATTTTTTATCATCATTAGAGGAACAATTTAAATATTTTAATAGAGTTAAGCACAATGAAATGACATCTTATATTCAGACTTCTTACATAATGGTATATAAAGTATATCACGCATACAAATATTATCACGATATTGTAACATAAAAGTTAAATCCTCTTTTATTTATTCTGTTCATTATAGGTACATACACAGTGACTACACAGCCTAATCCCTGTCTAATTACTTTTTATCTAAAGTTTGCTGGATATAAAAGACGTTCAAATATCGTTCTTAATTGCTCGAGTAAATAATATGTTGTACAATTTCATGTTGCTAAGTATTTATGATAAAACTGTATTTTTACGATATTTGACATGTATTGCTAACATTTTGTGTACAGGAAACTGTTATCAACAAAGTATGTTTATGGTGGCAAATAAATAGTCTACGAAAACATTTTGAATGTATTTAGTGAATATGTGAACCTAATAAATATCTAAGTTAAACTTACGCAAAGATCTCGATATTTTTTTCTGGGCCAGAAATTGTTCTTAATTTTGCGTTATCCATATTATATTTCGGATTATTAACTATCAAAGGTAAACATCAAAAATGATTCATTGTTATTTTGGACTTTCCAAAGAAAATACCCATTACACAATATATTTATGTACTCAAAGATAATTACCGGAATAGCCACTATAAAAAACCCGATACATTTCCATGATATTTATAAGGATAATTTCCTACTCAAGAAGTACTACTCTGGTATACCCACTTAATATCAATTCGCATGATTGTGATCTATTATTAGATCATCGACTGTCAATTACGAGTATATACGTCAGCCTGAAGTCAGTGCCAATATGATTGAGGACTAATGATTGCCAAGCACAGTAGGGTGTTAGATGACACGAGTTTGTTTCAGATTCTCATCAATTTAGTAAATTATAATAAATAATAAATAAATAAATATTAGAGGACAATCTTACAGAAATCGAACTAGCCCCACAGTAAGCTCAAGAAGGCTTGTGTTATGGGTACTAGACGACGATATATTTAATAGATATAAATACTTAAATACATAGAAAACATCCAAGACTCAGAAACAAATATTCATGCTCATCACACAAATATTTGCCCTGACCGGGATTCGAACCCAGGACCGTCAGCTTCACAGGCAGGTGCACTACCCACTAGGCTAAACCGGTCGTCAATTATTATCATTAAGAGTTTCACTCTTGTTGGTGCAGTTCTCTCCAGTCCGTTCTGCTTAACGCCAGTTTTTTGATTTCTCGATACGACACGACGTCTACCTTTTTCTTCATCTGGTCCAAATAACTAATCCCCGGCCTTCTTTTTCCTCTGCTTCCTTCAATTTTCCCCTCCATTGCCGATGCCGATGGAATACAGGCCTAACCTAGTATTTTACATTCTTCTACCATAAATCTTGACGTGGAGATCTGTCAATCGGATGGCTTGTGATATAGGGCAGAGTTGAGGTCACGAAACCACATGGCAGGTCCCCGTGAAGTGGGCTGACCAAATTAAGGCCGCATTAAACTGCCCGTTGCACGAAAGCGGCAAGCGTGCAGCCGTGAGAGAAGGATGGCGCCGGATGGTAAAGCTCACCACCCAAAGCATGACGGCCACGACCACTCTGTCAGTGTAACCACGAAGAAGAAGATGACAGCAAAAGTAAACGAACCACACCTGTCGTAGAAAACTTGTCATCTCTTGCAATAGAGACTTAGGGACATAACAACTTCTTTAAAAAACCGCATCAAAATCAAATATGAAATGGGGAAATGCGTATTCACAAGTAAATGTATTGGCTGAAAATAAAAGTACAGATTTTAATTATAAGACCTCTCTCAGTAAGAGTGAGAGGCTCAAGAAGACATATATGGGCATTTGGATGTAAAGACGGAGCAGGAATCCTATGCAAACCGGATCTTCTAAACTCCTGAGACAAGAAAATCATTACAGTCAAGACAGCTACCACACAGTTGCAGCAACAAGTAACTAATTATTCTACATTGAAAATATATTTAAGAGGCCTTATAAGTTTTAAAATATTTTGATCTCAAATTATGACAAAAGTATTGATAATACCAATACTTTTATTAAAGGCTGCGATAATTTTGTTTAAGTTTTAGATAGTAACATAGCCATTTTTTTTATTTTATTGTGTGTAGTAGAATTTAAGCGGAAAAAAACAAGTTTTTAGCTTGAAAATGGACGATTTGGAGTGATGTTTGAAAATATATTTTTTAATGAAAAGTCCAAAAAATACATTTGAAATTTATGACATAAGGGCGCAGCAGTCCTGTTCTAGATAGTGACATTGAGAAAATATCAAGGTACGTGTCAATTTAAACAGAAAATGGCGTAAATAGATGAGCGTTTTTTAACTGATAAGTACCCTTAAGTGTTTTTACTGAGATTTATATCTGTCGTAGAAAACTAAAAAGACTATTTAATTTAAAAAGAGTCTCTATTGGCTCATATAGGAACTCTGTGTAACAGCAGCCTGTGCTTAGTAACGGAACGTAGCTAATAATCATATTCTATTCTTCTTCACAGCTATTTTTATAATATTGAAATAATAAACTGATCACTGACGTCTTTAAGATCGACGACGTGAGTGACCCGTTTATTATAGGTATTTTTTATACTTGAAATCATTAAAATCGACTGAGTTGCATGAAGGTATATAATTCGTTCAATAAGCAATTTTATCGTTCAAACAAAAAGGTTTATGATCCAATAATAAATGTCCTTGAACGATTTTCCATAAAAATGGGAAAATCGGTCAGCAAAAAGAGTGAGTTGAAACTCTTATGCATTTTTCCTACCATGGATTTTTTTCTTTTTTATTTTATTTTACAATATATAGGGTACGTTACCTGTTTGTATTAAATCAGTACTATATAATGTGAAATAACCAAACATTTAGGACAATAATAATATTATTTGCATGTCTACGAGTTCATAACAAATTGTTTACACAGTCGTATTCATAGAATGAGTATTTATTTTTTCCGGTTATCAAACCCAGCGGAATAAAACCATAAAATATCACATTATTTGATTAAATATCACGCAGTGGAAACCTGTCAATGTGGCTATATCTACTACTTAAAGATAATTGTACACGCTTTGTGTTTTTTTCTATTTTTTTCGTATGTGACCATTCCGATAATGGTTAATCTGTGATTTTTGTTACCACTGTATTAATTTTTATGCAAACACATTACAATTAGTTTTTGTAGACAAAGTTTCACTATACCTTCATGAAACTGTCGGTGACAATTAGTGGAGGGTTCGATGGTAACCAAGATTATGAATGTCTTTACTTAGTATTTTTTTATATTAGGAAATCAGAGATTTGTCAAACACAACTGATTTTCCAGCCGTGCACTATACAAATTATATTACGACGACAACTATACAAATTATACAACGACATAAAGGACAGTAACAAAAGGAATTGACAACTCAACGAGTTTACCAATTAACACTAGGAATTGGGGATGAATTAAACCTCAATGAATACAACAAATATGGTCATAGTCACGTACCAAGTTTACTATCCAGGTGACCAGAATTGCGTATAATTAATCTGCATTTACGGCACGAGCGGGCAAAGTGCACTCGCATACAACAACACATCCATGACGTCACAAGCCGCGTGTTGTGTTCCTTTATCAGTCATACGTTATCGCACGTGCCAGCCGGTATATAAGCCGGCTCACCGCTAATACACAGCATCATTCCGACGAACACAGCCGTTCTGTCACGGACTTAATATCTATCCGATTCAAAGCCGTGAAATCGGATACGATTTCAATTTTCCGTTCGATTTTCGTAATCGGCTATCGTCGAAATTTGATTCGAAATATTTGAAGATTTTCAACATGAATAAGACGCAATTGATCGGTAGTGCGACCCGCTACATCGCTGGCAGAAATGCGGTTCAGACGGTGTACTGGAGAAAGTCAGCTGACGACGGCAAGGGACTCCTGAAGACCACAAAGACCACATTCTTTGGGAAGAACGAAGGCGCCAACAAAGTTAACAGTGCGGAAATGTATGCGCGAGTGCGGGATCGCTACACGTAAACCCTTTTTATAATGTATTACATCTGTGATAAATAATTTAAGTCCTGTTAAATGTCATGTGCGAATTAATTTAAAAAGTGAGATTGTATTTGTAGAGAGTGTAGACTACTTTTATGGTAGAAATGACAACCTGTAAATAAATGACTGTTGCAGGTCACAATAGTAAGATATTAGTAATCTTGCATGGTATGTCGATATCGTGCCATTTTGTTTTTATTAAATGACATTTTGTATAAAATATCTATTCTTACTTTATTTTGAACCCGATTACCATCATAAATATCTGACACGACTCTATAGGTATATATTATTTTGACTTAGAGACCTTATATATCTCCAAAACTTTAACTTCTTAGTTTTGACCAAAGAGACCTTATACATCTCTTAATTAATTTTTTTCTGAAGTTTTGACCATGTAAACTTTTTACATATCCTTTTATTTTCTTTTGTAAACATGTTTTAATTTGACACTCGAGACTCTTTACATCTCTTAGTTATAGGTTAAGTTTATACTATAAAAAGTTATTATAGACCCTGAGACTCTATACATCTCTCTGCAAACGCGTGCCCAGGTTAATCGTCTGATGTATTGTTCACTTATTGCTGTGTGCTTTCAGTATAGGTACTAACTATGTTTTTGACTTGTAAAAGAGCCCTTGAGTGAAGCCTATTTACAGATAAAATGTTTGATGTTTGATGTTTTTGATGTAGGGCCATCAGAACGTATCAGATACTTTTGCAGAATTTGTTTTGATATAAATTAATACTGGTGGTGAGAGAGGTAGGGCACAGCAAAATGTCATCTTGCTCGAATTTGGAGCAGCCCAACTGGGGAAGTACCTCCACCTTGCAGAAGACCACAGCCATAATAAAATTATCTACTATACAAGTATATAGTGTTGTGTTCCTGGAGGTGAGCAAGATTGCCAGAGCTCCCGAGGATGCACTGTGTTGAGAGCGAGGGACCTAAATTTGTCCCTTCTGCTGTCATCACAGTGAATTTTCAAATTTCATAAAGGGTCGGCAACGCGTACGTGACTCCTTTGGCGTTGCGGGCGTCTATAGGCTGCGGTGGCCGTTTACCATCAGGTGGACTGTACGCTTGAATACCACCGGCTACTATAGTCGATTAGACTTAGATTTAGACCTAACCTAGCATAAATACTGATCTCTTCTCTTCTTGATCGTTTTCTCACTGCTGAGGGCCGCGACTCTTGCTAATCTTGAAAACAAGCCGCCGCCATCAGTTCCACTCAGAAGCCCGGTTAAATAATGATATATTTTTATTATCATCAAGATTCTGTTTAAATACCTAAATAAACTCAGGAAAGGCAGCCAATACAAATAAAGTAAGGAACAATACACAAAATGAACATGTTCCACTCGATTACTTTGGGGAAACAAAAAATCCTTGTACCCAATTGGTATTCTTCGGAATCGTAAAATTTGACACTATAATTGTAAGCGCGGGAAGAATAGGACGAAGGACCAGCGGTAGAAGACCGAAGGCCGGAAACGGGGTCTATGGGTCTGTGAAAAAATGTACAAATGTTGTATGGTGGCCTGCCGTACCTTTTATTCTGCTAAGATAATCCGGGGCGGCCGCCCCTCTTGATGATGCGTAAGACTTCGGATGCTGGTTATAGTTTCTTCTTTGTATACATAAAATTAGACATTTAACGCGTATTTCCAGTTGAATTAGTTATTTTTTCACATTGACGTCGAGTTCGTACAATGACATTCAATCTCTTCTTTTTTGGCAGGCAGGCCATAAAGCGAATAAGGTGAAAAAGAGGTTTAATTGCGGAAAAGTATGAATGAGGTGCGCGATAACGAATGATAGCGGGTGAAAGAGAGGGCGATAACAATAATTTTAATGTTATCGTCACATGTACATTGTAATAAGGCATTTTGCGATTCGCCTGTAATAATAGATGGATAGAAATCGTTTATTCATGTAAAAACAATTACATAATATAGTTCACAAAATGCGCCAAACTGTAGCGAACAGTTAGATGGCGCGTCGCGCTCAGTTTACTTTTTAACATAAGGTAATTGTTGTTTACAAATGTGAGTTATCTTATTTTATTTTATTAGGTACTAATTAATTTACGAGGGCATGCAAGTATTAACAAGACGTTGGGAACTTTAAATATTTTTGCTGCTATATAATTCTAATAATGTATTTTTTAATCTTTTTTTTAAATAATAATATATATACTTTATTGTGCACCGCAAAGTTAAAAAAAATAAACATACCGTTAATGCAACAACAGGCGGCCTTACCGCTAAAAATCGATCTATTCCAGACAACATAGAGAGAGATAAATTGTTTTTTATAATGTTTTGTTATTTGTAATAATGTTCTGGAAGGTCAATAAGTAAAATAAACTAGATAAGTTTACAACTGAAAGTAGGTACATTTTCAATTTCTGAAAATACTCATAATTATTGAAAAGATATGAAATTTCACATGTCAAAGAAAATAAGGTAGCTATATAATAGGTGCGTATGTACGATAATTGATAGAAGTCGTCTAGTCCCTCTCTATGACACAGAGTAAGTAAATTGAATAAAGTAATAAGTTACCAAATAGTAATTAAAAGTTTTAGGAAAAATACCTGTCTTTTACATTCAGTATTTGGTAGGTAATTTTCATTGACATTATTAATTAATAAAATTAAGACCAGCAGGCTAATCACGTAACTTTATGTACTACCGTTAGATAGATTTTAATGTCAATTTTGAAGTATAAATGTATGAGCTGACAATTAAAATTTGACATTAAAATCTGCCTAACGGTAGTGAATAAGTTACGTGATTACGCCGCAGATTTGAAATAAAATTACAAACATAATGTTACCATTATGTTAATTTTAGATTTATAAGTGTTTTGGTAATAACATAAACTAAGTTTTGGTGTAATATCTTACTGATTCTTATTAAACTGTCAACATTTTATTACATTAAATAAGTACTTTTCATTTAGTTGTCCCAGTAAGCATACTTAAGTGGAACAAC
Source organism: Epiblema foenella (assembly GCA_963556455.1). Lineage (NCBI taxonomy): Eukaryota > Metazoa > Arthropoda > Insecta > Lepidoptera > Tortricidae > Epiblema > Epiblema foenella. Next base: position 15,894,589 of record OY747107.1, on the reverse strand, counting down.
GAAATGAAAAGTACTTAGGCTGCTATGGCAGGCGTCTAACGATTCCTTTAATTTTATCAAGCGAAAAATCAGAAGAGATGTTAACCATTTTTACGCTTGTTATTTCAAACAAGATTCCCATTACCTGAAATGAGTTACAAAGGAAATTGTATAAAATAGAATTTGCCAAAAATATAGGAAACAGGTTTCGTTCACAAAGGATTCTCTGTGGAACAAAGGGATCATGAATCTGTGTGTGTGATTGAGGCTCACTGACACAACACATGCATTTCCATGAAAAATATAAAGAACATATTGGTCGTACCTACTCTGACTGTTAGTCTCGAAATCCAAGAGATTGTCATTTTTAGGATTACGTAGCCAAAATGTCAAAAACAGAACCCTTATAGGTTCGTCATATCTGTCCGTCTGTCCGTCCGTATGTCACAGCCGATTTACTCGGAGACTATAAGCACTACACTTATGAAATTTGGTAGGGAGATGCATTCTATGAACCGCTATATAAAAGTGATGTGAAATTACAAAAAAAAATAGTAATTATTAAATACTTTCAACGGTTTTTGGTTTGAGCAATATAGGTTTCACGGTTTTTGAGTTTTCGCTTAAAAACTGTCTTGCCCAAACAAAAGGTCGTACGTGCGGTGAGTTTGATAGTAATTTTAAATGTGGACTAGTAGGTGCTGGTACGGAACCCTTCATTGTGCGTGATCCGACACTTGGCCGGTTTTATTTTCTGTACAGTTTCTTACCGTTAGTACATAATTGATTCGCCTGCAACAGGCATATCTTTATGTACTAACAGTAGATAGATTTTACTGACAATTTTGAAATATTAATGTGGAAGCTGACAATTACTTGACATTAAAATCGACCTAACGCTAGTACAAAAGTTAAGTGATTACCCCGCTAGTTTGATAATTATATAGATTTTTTTTGTGGAGTCAGTTTTTGGAAATTATAAAAAAGGGTTTTTTCAATGATTTCGCACGTTTCACCCGGCCGATATCGGTTTGTGCGCTTCTACAGGTTGCATTTCTCAACCGATTGTCGTGAAATGTAAGCAGTTTCGATAATTTCATAGAATTTTTTGACGAGTCAGTTTTCTGGAAATTAAAGATTTTTTATGCATTATATTTCTATACATATCGCATTTCTCAACCGATTCTCGTGAAATTTTGTGAGCAGGCTCGGTAATTACATAGATTTATGTCACTTAGAAATTTTCAAAAATCATTTTTTTTTTCATGAAGATTTAAAAAAAACACTAGAAAACGGGCACACCGCTTAAAATACGCTGACGCACCATAAATGTCACGTTTGAGTCACGTCACTGCGTTCCCGGAACGTCAGCGTATTTTGAGAAACGATGTGGCCCATCCTTTAGGCGCTTCGTGCTCTAAATGTATATTTTCCTCGCTCGCTAGTGGTAGCTCGATATGCTGTTCTTTTCGCCCGCGCACGGACCAACTTGCGAAGTTGGCATAAAGTCTCATATTGTCGTAACTAATGATTATTTCGAAATACCAAACGTTTAGATTTTAGAATAGGCTATTACTGAACCAGCGAGCTACATCTTAGGTCTCGTCATGATTTCCATCAGGCGAGACTAAGGCCAATCGCTGTTCAGTCATTCATTAAAAAAAAGATAAATGAATTAATTACCAATCTTATTTTGAAGAAACCGTGAACATATCACGAATGGTTTAGAAATAGTAGTAAATTTTAAATTTGAAACTGCCTTATTATACACGTAAGATATTCAAACGTTTACATTATTATTAAAACATCATGTATATATGTAGCACTTTATTGTACACAATAACAGGTTAAAACAATATACATGACACATACGATTAGAGTACAAAGGCGAACTTATCCTTATGAGGGATCTCTTCCAGCTAACTTTTGAGGGATTGAGTGGAAAGTGGGAGAATGAGATAGAAAAACTTACACCGTGTACAAAAACGTTTCAATATGATAACTTATAGCTAAAACCAAAACTAAATAAATTCAAACATAAATGACATTACATTACAACATATATTTTTCATAATTATTCTCTGATCCATTTCGGAGTCTGAGCGCAAAAAATAACTTTTAGCGTTACTACTCCTCTTAACTTGCGAAATTAGCGGCGCATCTTGTGTAAATCAGACAGTTAAAGCTTCATTTAATATTCATTTGGCACTAAAAACAGTTGAATAATAAATGATAGGTGAATAATAACACTAATTACCATAATGAGAGGTTTATGCTTGTTGCGCTGTATTAATTAACTGATACAGACAGCCATAATTATCTATCATACGATCCTAAAATCATTAAAAGTGTTATCCGTTGACGAATTTGGTGTTTTATGAAAATTATGCAATCTGTATTATCATAGCTAGTGGATTCGTTTTCACGCCAGACGTACGTCATTTTCCGATACATAAAATACTATTGGATCTACCATACTTAAGAGCCCTTATGAGTTAAAGGTTCTCATCAATTTAGCCCATTTTCTGTTTGAATTTACACGCATCTTGACATTTTCTCAGTGTTACTAGGACAGGACTATTGAGACATTTTTTGATTTTTCATTAAGGAATATCGTTTAAAACATCACTCCAAAACGACCATTTACAAAACTAAAAACGGCTTTATTCCGCTTAAATTCTACTACGCACAATAAAATCAAGAATTGGCTATGTCACTATCTAAAACTTTAATAAAATCATCGTATCCTTTAATCACTTTATTGGTATTACCAATACTTTTGTCATAATTTGAAATCAAAACATTTTAAAACTTATAAGGCCTCTTAAGTTCGAAACGTGACGCAATAACCCAATAGGATACAATTCTATAGGGAATATTGCATTTTTTTTTTCATTGTATCTTTGCCATTAGAATCAGTTTTTAGAGAAGATCAAATGTTGGTATGGGACAACTACAATTATAACAACACGCAAGACAAAAATATGTGTCAAAGTAACGGAGTTCGACGTACGTTAAATAGGTCTGAATGGCATTTTTTGAATGGAAAAATGTCAGTTGAGTCTGGTGGCACAATCATTCTGAAAACGTTTGAACCTTTTCACTCATTAAACTACAATTATGCTTGCAGCTATGTTGAAGCCGCCTCGGTACCACGCTTAGCATGCGTGGGGTACAGCACAGATCCATTATACAACGAGTTTATACCTTTCATTCATTTATTCATCGATAAAACACATAGTTTTCTAGGATATTTGATTGAAAAAAAGTGCGAAGTAAGAAGTAAGTAGTAGTAGTAGTAGTAGTAGTAGTAGTAGTAGTAAGTAGTAGTTTGATTGACAAAATGTGTGTTCTACAATATGGATATCAAATGAAACTAAACTCTAAAAATAAAGTGACGTCACTCTAAATCCAATATGGCGTACTTGTTAGTAAGTTTTTAGTTCAGTTTTTGAAATTAAAAGTAAAAAAACTTTTTAAAATAAACCAGCCTTTATTAAAATGCGCTAAAAAGAATATAAACTTTTCTTTTAGAATTTTTACTATCGACTCTCATCGTCATTACACAATTTATATGATATAAAAACTTGTCACGAAATTTAAGTACTTGAATGTACTTTACTTTGAATATTTTAAAAACTGAAATCAATCAGATGAAGTTAAGTATTTTAATTAACAGATAAATCACACGACAAGTTTTTATATAGCATAAATTGAGTAATGACGTTACAAGTTAATAGTAAAAATTTAAGGGAAAAATTTATCTTATTCTTTTAAACAAAAGCTTGTTTATAAAAAAAGATTTCTTACTTTTAATTTAATTTATTGACTGGTCCCATCGTTTTTAGTTACAATATTCAGTCAACAGATGGCGTACTTACAGACATAGGAAACGTACTGTTCCATATGTAATCGTCGCACACAAACGTGGAGTGCATTCACAACACTTACTGCCAACTCCATAGAACAAGCCAATATAAAGCTGACCTCCCATTACGCATGATCGTTAGGATCTTTGGGCCAAGATATACTAGAGACAAATGGCGAAATGAGTTTAGGTAGGTTATGAAATGTATAGCAGATCCTCCTTTGTTCCTCTTCAAGACATCTCGCAAACATGCGCGTCAGCTTTGCCACGGAAAGAGGCGTTGAAATTAACAGAAACGTGAATTTTCATTTACCTACATACAACTACTACCTACATCTTGCACACCACACCGTCTTACAGCCATCATATTGGTGAGATGAAAGTTGTTAAACACAAATGCAATTTTCATCATCATCATCATCCTAGCGTTAGTTCCCGGTATAGTTGCATCCTAAAGGATGCCCGGGGTCCGCTATCTAAGAATTGGCGTAGGCTCTAGTTTTTACAGAAGCGACTGCCATCTAACCTTCCAACCCGAGGGAAAACCAGACCTTATTGGAATTAGGCTTGTCAAGTGAGTGGGCAACTTGACTGTTAGAAGTTCTCGAGCCGCCCGAAGGCGTCTAACTTGGCTTAACTACTGCTATCATAGACAGCAGCCGGGATCAACGGCTTAACGTGCCTCCCAAAGCACGGGAGCGCTCAGTTAATAACCACTCAAAGCGGTCACCCATCCAATAACCGACCTGGGCCGACGTTGCTTAACCTCGCATACCGCACGCGGTACGCGGGCGCCGCTGGGCCACGAGCGCTCCCGCTGGGCCACGAGTGCTGCAATTTTCATACAAATATAATTAAGTAAATAATTTATTATCATGTGCTACTTTACTGTGTGATTTGGCAAGTTTTTACCTTAATCTTTGTGTCTGAGTATAATACAGTACTGAAAATAAAAAACTTGTTAAATCACGCTATTAGGTAGCAAATAACATAAAATCATTTAAAAAATTGAAGAATGTTAAATGCGTGACTGAAGCTGTGTCTATCTAAGGGACTTTGGAAGCCCTTGGTTACCAGTTAGATCTCACTATTTTTATTAGATACAGATTCATTTATTTTATAGATGTAAATTACAATATTAGCGGAACCATTTACGAACTTTTGTTTTTTTTTCACTTTTAATGTTTTGATGAGATATATTTTCTCACAAAATATTCGAGTTATCTATGAATAAAATTTCGACAGAACAAGCGAAGTTGGAAGCAAATCTCACATGCCGGAAGCGAGTTAAACCTTATTCTAACTTCTAAGGTTTGTTCCAGTACAGTAAAGTAATATATTGTACTGGAACAAACCTTAATATTGCCCAATATTGAAGATCGACGTTAAAAGCGTTATTTAATATGAAAATATTTTGGGGCGTTCTGAAAGATAAAAGGAGAATTGCTTTTATATTTACGAAGTACATCATATATAAAATAAAGAACAACATTATTTCTTTTATAAAACATAAAACACACGGCGGTTGAGCCTAATTGAAAAATAATTAAAATTTTAAATACCCGCGACACAAGAAGAACCGGACTTGGGCTTTAGACTGTTGGTGCTACGGCTTCTTGAATACTTAGTTATTGTATTTAATTATTTTTTTAATTTATTTATTACACGTGAAGTTTACATAATTATATATATGTTTTTCTCATCTGCCAAACTGTACTACAGTTTGTTGGCAGAAAACATGTATATCCTCAATTACAATACTATGGTATCTAGCTAATATTTATGTACTTGTTTGAAAACAATTGTTTTTAAGAACACTAAAACTTAACTAATAATATTTATATATGTATGTGGTTTACATAAGTAAGTTTATGGTGCTTCTTATAGTCATAGTTAGTATTATAGGCTGTTGATACTCTATTTTTCTATTTCACCTACTCAAGCAATTTACATTTTCTAGCTTAGTTTCTACTACCCAAAAGTTGTCTGGAAGACATCGCTTATTAGCGATAAGACCGCCTGTTGTCTACCACTGGTACATGTATTAAAATACATTTCTGTTGTTCTTTGAATGTACTTCGTTTGGTGAGCAATAAAGAATATTTGTATTGTATTTTGTAAGAACTATTTTATGTATATTATGAAAAGATTTTAAAAAAATGATTGATTTGTTGCCCTGCGAGGTATAGTTACAAACCCAGACAAAATTTACAGGGTTTGCGGAGCCGCCGCGCCAATAAGGCTAATCTAAAATGGTTTTTTTTAACCTGACTGTGGCTTTATAGGCCAGGCCCAATAAAGCGATAGGAGTGCGCGGTTGGAGAGTAGCCTGGGTAACGATAACGCGTGTGGTTTGAAACACTGTCTAAATCGGTCTAGATGTTTTGAAGACACTGCGCCTCTCTGCGTTTCGTCGTGGTTAACCACCACACCACACTAATTACTTCTGCTACACCTATGTCTAAATCGGTGAATCAATTTCGGAGAGAATGCATTAAAAACTGAAGTTCCTTTTTAAAGGTCCCTACCAGAAGGATCCAAACGGAACCCTATTGCTCACAGGCGTCCGTCCATCCGTCCGTCGTCTAGAACACAGGTTTTACAGACAAACGGTTGGAGCTACAGTCAAAAAATTTTCCCAGTATAAGCATCTTGTTGACCTAAACCCTTACAAATTGTCAAAATGTATTATATGTTTTTAAGGGCGGTTTTCATACAGCTAAAGAGGCCGCGAAATTTTTTTTTTGTCCTACCCCGTCGATTTGATATCGTTGTTTAGATAGCTGGTATAGGTACTGTATTATTTAAAAATATATATCCACCAGTCAGTTTTTTACAAATTTTATTATGTATGGATAGAATACTGTGATTTAGCCATGGGACATAAGTAAAAATATTATGTTTGTTTATAAAAAACCGGCCAAGTGCGTATCGGGCTTCGCATATTTAGGGTTCCGAACCAACCGCAAAATTAAGTTGGTTTTAATAGGAAAAATAAGAAAATTTCAAATTAAAAAAGCTGATTTAAATATGTTAGTATTTATTAGTAAAATATAAGTAATAATAAACATTGTCACTAAACTTCAAGTTTAATATCAATGGGAAGTTAAACAATTCATTGCAACAAAAGGTTCATATGAACCTTCACAACTTTCCTTCATAAATCACAGCATATAAGCTACTAAGCATACACTATTAAAACAGTTGCAACACGATAATCCAATGCCTTCACAAAGTCCCTATTGAATTTTCTAACCAACGCAAAATTATGCGCATTTTACACGATGCAATTAGGAGGATGGGAGTTTACCGAAATTGAGCGCGGATCGCCATGCATTTATCCGCTTGGTACATTCACTGATCCCGCATAGTGATGCAAAATAGACAACGTTACAGATATACTGTCCTGGTTCCTAAATAGGAATTGTAAAGCTGCTAAACTACTAATTGTAAATTGAAATTAAATTGGTTTGAAATCTGAAAAATAACATTAGTTTAACAATAAACCTCGACACGGGATGCACAGTGTTAATTTAAGGCACATGTCCCACCGCCGGCGAGTAATCTCATAGTAATTCCACTCGCTTGAGCGAGAAAACGAGTAGATGATTACTACTATGAGAGTACTCGCTGCTCGCCGGCGGTGGGACAAGTGCCTTAGAGAGGTAGGGCACAGCAAAATGTCATCTTGCTGGAATTTGGAGCAGGAGCAGCCCAACTGGGGAAGTACCTCCGCCTTGCAGAATACCACAGCCATAATAACATTATCTACTGATACAAGTATGTAGTGTTGTGTTCCTGGAGGTGAGCAAGGTTGCCAGAGCTCCCGAGGATGCACTGTGTTGAGGGCGAAGGACATAAATTTGTTCCTTCTGCTGTCAACACAATGCATACTTAAATTTTATAAAGGGTCGGCAACGGGTATGTGACTCCTTTGGAGTTGCGTGCGTCTATATGCTACGGTGGCTGCTTACCATCAGATGGACCGTACGCTTGTTTGCCACCGGCGTTGTATAAAATAATAATTATTAATATTCGTTTTGATTTTATTATTTCAATATTGATTATATTATATATGTGTTTGATGAAGCTTGGAAAAACTTATCGCTAAAGAGTCTACCTGCCGAAAATTACCTAAGTTTTATTAAATTAAATAATAGTAATTGTTAATAATAAATAGTAAGGAACCCCCGTTATTGTACAGGATATAAATCGTCATACTATTCCAATAAAAAATACAATAGGCGCTTGGTTCAAATTTCTCTATTTTTTTTAATATGGGTTTTAAGGAAAACCACGTCACTCTTTATGTCCTACAGATTATGATATACTGTTTCCAGATGTTAGAGATGTAATTAGTTAATACATAACATGGTTACAGAACTGTACAGATTTTTAATATAATTTGCCAATAAACAATTAAATGACAAAAGGCGTCTAGCTAAAATAATATACTTAGTCATTCACGTTGGCGTGCCCGACACAGTAGGCTCAAACTTTTTTCATCTCACGCCCTCCCAACTATCTGATATTATTTACATTCCACGGGTAAACAGGGGTAGATTGAAAAAGTTTCAAAATAACACGAAAATCTGCTGCTCCCAAAAATCCATCTAAATTTTTAACATAGAATCACCATCTCAATTTATATTGAAACGGCCGTTATCCAAATAAATTTACTTTGAAGCTCTTATAAAGTATCGTCGCGTAGGTACTTAATTTTGTATTTTAATATTAACCACGACTAAATCTGTGATCTTCATGAAAAAAATATGGGCGAATGTTAGACGAACGTAATTCGTAATTTAGAATGATTAGACGCGCCTAGAACACATAATACTCGTAGCTTAGAAATAAGATTTATTTCGCAACATCACTATCACTACCTAGTATAAAACAAAGTCGCTTTCTCTGTCCCTATATCCCTATTCCGTATGTATGCTTAAATCTTTAAAACTACGCAACGGATTTTGATGCGGTTTTTTTAATAGATAGAGTGATTGAAGAGGAAGGTTTATATGTATAATAACATCCATTAAATAGTGCACCCGTGCGAAGCCGGGGCGGGTCGCTAGTAAATTATAATTTTAAAAAAGTGAGGCACTCGCGGCTTTAAATAGAAGAAAATTGAGACCGCGACGTCATGTCATTATCTTGACGCTCGATGCCTATTGACGCGTTATAAATTATGCAAATTGACAAGCCACAACGAAATTATGGAACATTGAAGAATTCAATGAGCCCTGACAGCACCCTGAATTATAAAACATTCTTTTTGGAAATAGTCATGGAGGTCAATTTTGTTCGACATTTCTGGGATGGTTGTGACATCAACTCTGTTACGTGCGCTTTCTTTTACTAAAGGACATTGATACGATTCATTAAATATCTTCTGCTAAATTAGGAATCAAATCGACCTCCCAAAATGCATAAATAGTACATAATTTTTAAAGTGAACTTGATTTTTTACCCCGCTGATAAATTATGCAAAAGGCACAATTTCTACTGAATATAAATTCAGTTTATTTGCAGTTATTGAGCTTAGTAGTTAATTCGATTTGAATATTTTGCACGTTTTTAGACAGGCGGCTAATCGTTGTAATAAATGCAGTGATTGTATTAAAATAAAAATTATTTCCAATGTAAGGATGACATTTTCCCTACGTTGAATGAAAAAATCCTATACAATTAACTAATAAGTAATACCAGCTTTTTTAAAATTAAAATTCGTTAATGAGATTGTTAATTCTAGATATTAATTAAAACATCATTGAATGTTTCATCTATTATCCCTAAACGAAGGCACCGACACATAATAGCTGCAGAAATAATATAAGATTTCAAGCTTACATTGTCATTTACATTAGAATTACGATTTGAAACGGGATATTTACCATGTATATTTGTATTTTTGAGTTCCCGATATTTCAGCACTGTGGCAAGCGCCATTATCAAGGATTAACTGACGTGCTGCGAGTTTTAGTTGTGGTCTACCCACACACCATAGCGATCTACCCTCTTCCTGGTTCACTTTTTTCCCACAGTGTTACCGTCACTACCACCGAACAGTGCCGAAATATCGGGAACTCAAAAATACAAATACACATGGTAAATATCCCGTTTCAAATCGTAATTCTAGCTGCAGAAATACTCTATGCTAGAAGACACACCTTAAGTAGTCATCGCCCAGGCTCGGAGAACTCGGGGCACAAAACAAAACAATGTCATTGATTGTGTTTTTCGCCGGGCGGGGGAAGTTTGAAAAGTTGCGCAATCCACATACAAGTACTTACATGGTACACTCAATCGCATTTACAGACTGGGGAGCAAAACAAAAAAAAACCTTTTTTTTTTTCATTTTGATTTAGGTAAAGATCTAGCCTACAAGCGTTCCAAAAGGCATAACAGTGAAACGGATACCGATAATACGGTTCCTCAATTTGCGAGCATTAAGAGGCCTTATAAGTTTTAAAATGTTTTTGATGAAATATAAGTAAAACAAGAGGTTTCAGCAAGCAAAAAGTTAATTTTTATTTTCATAAAACCACACACAACCGTTTCTTTTTTTAATCTCTTACATGCACAGACCTTTGACAGATGACAACCGAACAGCAGTGTTGCCAACATATACATTAGTGTTAGGTACATTGACTTATAACACCCCCCCTCAATGTACTAACTACATACAAGCCATACAAGTACTACAAAGTATAATTTTACTGCTCATACAAACCACACTTGTTTATGAACTTTGACAACATATTCTTGTTTAGTGCCTTCGTAAACATGTCAGCTGTCTGGTCTTCAGTTTTTATGTATTTCAAAATCAATTTACCTTTTTTAATCAATTCCTTAATAAAATGAAATCTTATGTCTATGTGTTTCAATCGTTTCACACTATCAGTATTAGCAGCCATTATAGCACTCTGGCTGTCACAAAACATCATGACAGGACACACTTGCTCAATATTAAAATCTTTTAATAAATGTGTAAGCCAGCAAGCATCACTTGCAGCCATACTGATTGCTACATACTCTGACTGTGTAGAAGACAGACTAACACTAGCTTGTTTCTTCGAGCACCAATTAATTAAGCAATTAGCAAACATAAAACAATAGCCAGTCGTTGACTTCCTATCATTTAAATCTCCTCCCCAATCAGCATCACAGTATCCTACCAACATATCACTATTACATTTATACACAAGGCTATAATTAATAGTATATTTAATGTATCTTAATACTCTTTTCAGAGCCGATAACAAAATATTATTAGCATTGTTTTGATATCTGCTTAGGATTGACACAGCAATGCAAATATCAGCTCGTGTTCCTAATGCTGCATATGACAAACAACCTATAATTTTTCTACATTTCTTTTCTATATTTTTATCAATTATACAATCATTATTTTCTAATATTTTGGCATTAAAATTTAGGTCCATAGGAGTGGACATTTCTTTACAATTTTGCATTTCAAACTTCCTTAAAATATTTGCTAGATATTCTTTTTGACTCAATTTGGTAACACCATTTTTTAAATCTTGTGTTACATGTATACCCAAAAAATTGGATACTAAGCCCAAGTCTTTCATCTTAAATTCTTGGTTCAGTGTCGATTTAAGATCACATATTTCACTTGTGTTATTTCCAAAAATTAACAAATCATCCACATATAGCAGAACATATGTTTTAGCATCACCACTACATTTTGTATACAAACAAGAATCACTTTGGGACCTTACAAAACCTTGTTTCATTATAACCGAGTTAAATTTATCATTCCAATATTTAGGTGATTTTTTTAAACCATACAAGGATTTATTTAGCTTTACAATATTTTGATCACCTGTATATGCACCTTCTGGTAATTCTAAATATACTACTTCATCAATATTTCCATATAAGAAAGCTCCTGTAACATCCATCTGGAAAATAGGTAAGTTTAACTTTGTAGCTATTGACACAAATAACCTGAAAGTTGTCAAATTTGCTACAGGCGCATATATTTCACTTAAATCCAACATATCATCTTGTTCAAAGCCCCTGGCCACTAACCTAGCTTTACATATATTGAACACAGCCATTAGAGTTTTTGATTTTGAAAACCCACTTACTACTTACAGTCTTTTCACCAACTGGTTTTTCACATAAGTTCCAGGTATTGTTCTCTTTCAAGGTTTCTAGTTCTCTGTCTATTGCTTCTTGCCATTTACTAGCTTCTCTGCGTTGCATAGCTTCTTGGTATGTTTTAGGTTCGCTTCCCTCACTAGAAACATGATTACACATATAGAATGACGTCTGTTTTCGGACACGAGTACCTCTAGGACGTTGTGGTATGTCTCTACTATCTTCTTCACTGGAGTCTTCATCACTAGTACATGGTGTGTAGAGGCTTTCATCACTTTCTAGAGATACAAGAGAACTTTCCTCACGCTGTCCGGGTTGGTGTGTACCTTCACTGGGTTCAATCTGCTTTTCACTTTCACTAGACTGTGTTTCTCCTTCTTCAGGCTTCTTGTCACTAGACGCTTGAGTCTTACTAGCGGTCTCTGGTGTACTGGTATCATATTCTAGCAGAACCAACTTTTCTGTCTCTTCCTTGCTTGGCTCTAGGAAAACAATATCCCTTTTTGTCTCCACCTTGTTAAGCTTTGGGAAAAATACCCTGTAACCCTTAACATCTTCTCCATAGCCCACCATGATTCCTTTTTCTCCTTTAGAATCCCACTTTCTTCGCTTTTCTTTGGGAATATGGACAACAACGGGAGTACCAAATATTTTCAGCTTATTTATATCAAACTGTTTGTTAGTCCATGTCTCATATGGGGTTTTTCCAACCTCATTACTCTTACTAGTTCTATTCAACACATATGATGCAGTGTGAACAGCTTCTGCCCACAACTTCTTTGGTAGTCCTTTGACACACAGCATTGTTCTTGCCGCTTCAACTAGCGTTCGGTTTTCACGTTCGGCTTTCCCGTTTTGTTCGGCACAATATGGCACTGTGGTTTGATGAATGATACCACGTTTAGCAAAAAGGTCTTGCACACCTTTGTTCACAAATTCTAATCCATTGTCGGATCTGAAGTAAAGTACCTTACTATTTGTAGTATTCTCCGATTTGTTAATGAAGTTCTCAATGCATGCCTTCACTTCATCCTTCCCTTTAACAAAATACACAGATCTGAAGTTGGAGTAATCATCTTTTAGGACGACGAAATATCTGGAGCCGCCCACGGACGGCACCTCCATTGGCCCGCAGGTGTCAGCATGTATAAGTTCGCAGACCCTAGTCGTCTTGGTTTCGCTAGCACTGAAAGGCAAGCGGTGTATCTTGCCCTCCAGACAGCCCTCACACTTTACTTCCGAATCGTTTTTCACTGAAATGTTATTGTTTTTGAGCACTGCCTTAACGTATTGCACATTTTGGTGAGCTAGTCTTTCGTGCCACTCTTTTAAACTTGATTGTACTTGAGTCACGTTTGCTGATTGGCACTTGTAACGCACATCCATGAAGTACATATCTCCGTTACGATTAGCAACCGCACATACTTTATCATTTTTATAAAACTTACACACGTTATTGTTCGTAATCATAACATAACCTCTATCCGTCGCGCAATTTACAGAAAATAAGTTTGTTTTTAATTCCGGCACGTATAAAACATTGTCTATGGTCGTGTCTATCCAACTGCAGCCGTCATAGACCTGTACCGCCACCTGTCCAAAACCATGCGCACTAATTGCACTGCCGTTACCGACGATCACCGATTTGTTCGATAATGGAGTGTACGAAATAAACAAATCACGTTCACAAGACATATGCTGGCTTGCACCCGTATCCACCAGCCACTGTGATTGTTGAAAATGTCCACTGGAATTCACGATCACGAACGCGTTACTGTCTTTGTCCTTATTTTTCTTAAACCAACATTCACTTTTCAAATGACCCAACTTTTTGCAGTAAAAACACTTCTTACCGGACTTATTGTTATTTTCCGAACTGTTATTTCGATTACTACGACACTCGCTTTGAAAATGTCCCAGTCTATTGCACTTATAACACTTAACGCCTTTCTTATCCAATTTCTTTGCAACAAAAGCTGATGATTGTTGAGGCATGTCACTTTTATTTTTCAGTCGCTCCTCCTCGATTAATAATCTAGCAACAAGATTATCATATGTTTGTTTTTCATCCGGTGCCGATTCCCACGCGGATACAAAATGTTTGTAACAATCTGGAAGCGACATCAGAACTTTTGTTATGACAAATTTATCTGAGATTTTTTCTCCCATCTGCGTTAGCTGATTTTTCAATTCTTCTATCTTCGATAGAAATGTGGACATCTCAGTTCCCTCCTCATAGCAGTATTGGAAAAATCGTTGCTGTACGATGTGGATGCTAGTTTCAGACTTTTGTTCGTAAACGCTAGACAGTTTCTTCCACATTTCCGCGGCCGTAGTACATGTTATGATGTGCATCATCGCATTTTCTGACATTCTTGTCACAAGCCAAGTTTGAGCCTTAGCATCCAGCTTAGCCCATTTTGTCGCTTCAGCTGTGTCCTCCGGCTTTACTAAGGTCCCCTTTACCACGTCTAGCAGATCTTGACCCCGCAGCAAAATAACAGATTGGAACTTCCACACATTCCAATTTGAGGCTCCCTCCAGTTTGATGTGCGTGCCTAGCATTTTGTTTTCTTCCATTGTGAAGCCTTCCTGCTCGTTCCGTCCTTGATAAATCAAGTATTTCCTTCCCGCCGACCTAACCTCAAAAGCGCCGCACACGAAGTGCCACGCCGGTGCCGACAGTATTTTATCCGACGAACAGTATCCAACCCAATTGCTTTACTTCTACTAACAGGATTATGGAGCTGGGCCCATAACCTGATGAAATATAAGTAAAACAAGAGGTTTCAGCAAGCAAAAAGTTAATTTTTATTTTCATAAAACCACACACAACCGTTTCTTTTTTTAATCTCTTACATGCACAGACCTTTGACAGATGACAACCGAACAGCAGTGTTGCCAACATATACATTAGTGTTAGGTACATTGACTTATAACAGTTTTGACTTCAAATTATGACAAAAGTATTGATAATACTAAGAAAGTTATTAAAGGCTACGATATTTTTATTAAAGTTTTAGATAGTAACATGGGCATTTTTTGATTTTATTGTGCACAGTAGAATTTAAGCGGAAAAAAACAAGTTTTAGCTTGAAAATGATCGATTTGGAGTGATGTTTGAAACGATATTTCTTAATGAAAAATCCAAAAAATGATTTAATGTCACAATAGTTTATGACATAAAGTCTGTTTTAGATAGTAACATTGAGAAAATGTCAAGATGCGTGTAAATTCAAACAGAAAATGGCGTAAATAGATGAGCGTTTTTTAACTGATAAGGAGCTTTAAATTTGGACGCAAATGTCGATGTCGATGGGTTGTTGTTTAAAGCATCTGGCAAAGATAAGGTCAAGGTCAAACATTGCCATCTATAAAAAACACTCAAAACATCATCATCCATCATCATATCAGCCGAAAGACGTCCACTGCTGGACATAGGCCTCCCCCAAAGAGTGCCATAATAACCGGTCCTGCGCCACCCGCATCCAGCGGACTACCGCGACCTTTACCAGGTCATGTCCACCTTGTGGGGGGCCTACCCACGCTGCGCCTTCTGGCCCGTGGTAGCCACTCGAGAACCTTCCGGCCCCAACGACCATCGGTTCTACGTGCAATGTACCCCGCCCACTGCCACTTAAGTTTAGCGATTCGAAAGATTATATCAGTTACTTTCCATTCTTTCTTTCCTTCAGTTCACTCAAAACATGTACAGTGCACACAAGATTGTTAAAATACCAGGAAACAGGTAACACTCAGATAACGACAACAGTATAATTTAATGAACGTGTTCAAATTAAATTTGCCTCCTACCTCGTAATACCTTCGTAACGTAATTGTTTCTCGACTGTACAGCAATAAGAAATTTACTTGTACATATTTTAACAAAAACAAAACGATTATCGCAAGCTACTTGTGACTTTCATTTTGTGTAAACTTGGTAATTTTGTTTTCAATTTAAGGCTCAGTTTTGAATGTAAAAGCGTATTAATGGCTTTTAAGTTCTTAGTTTTGTTTAGGTATTTAATGTTAATATTAATAGGGCGAGGAATAAAACAACTTAATTTCTTCAAAGTAACTTTATGATCCCTCTGAAGGACCAATAGCGGTTACATTTTTCTTACCATAATCATTTACCTATTTGATTTATCTATCAGAAGCTTAATCATGTAACTTTATGTACCAACGTTAGGCATATTGTAATGTCATTTTCCGAAATCAGCCGAATCACGTAACTATATGTATTAACGGTAGATAGATTTTTCCGTCAATTTTGAAGTATAAATGTATTAGCTTACAATAATATTTGGCATTAAAAATCTACTTAACAGTAGTACAAAAATTGTGTGATTTAGTTAATACATGTAGGCGAGGTTTTATAAAGATCAGTTAAACCAAATGTCAGATCAAACAGTAACTCAGTACGTTTTTTTACATAGCAAACCGACATAAGGTCTAACGGATCTGTATAAAACCGAGCATTATACTTCAAAAATGACATTAAAATGTCCCTACCTGCAAAGGTCCGTGATTAGGCTACATTCCCAGATAAAATTTCAATTTGATACCAATCCAATAAGAAAAGCAGTAAATTTGAATGTTCTCGAAAAGGGATCAAATTCTTAATCACATGGCAAAAAAAAACCGACCTTGTTGGGATTAGACAACTGTTTTATCAAGATGTTTTCATTTACCGAAAAGTTACTGTTAAATATCAAATGATAAGTATTTATTTCGCAAGCGCTCGTGGCCCAGCGGCGCCCGCGTACGTTTTCAAGGAATTTGATATATCTATGGACCACTTCGTACCCTGACACAATGAAAATGAAAGCCGCTAGAGATGATTGTCAAGGGAAAAAGCCTAGAAATTAAATTGCTTGAACGTATTTACATCAAAAATTGGATAGAAAATGAACAAGAGGCTATTCAAATTCAAATATTTTGTCTAACAGTGTGGAAGGAAGATACATGGGCTCGTGTAACATTTCTAAAGAAATACCTAAACAACACAGTTAACTGAACATTGTGAACATTGGTAGACCTTATATCATTGTAATAAGACTCATGAATTATCAGATAACTATGATGCTGATGGTATACAATAATAATACTGCGGCAGGTATGTCAATCTGGTACATCGGTTAGTAGAGTGAGTGACACGAGATTACGTCATCAGTGAGCATCAGCCTAGGTCGTCTGCAGACGTAAGTGTGACGTTTTTTTTTTTTAACCTGACTGTGGCCTTATAGGCCGGGCCCAATAAAGCGATAGGAGTGCGCGGTAGGAGAGTAGCCTGGGGAAAACCTCCGGCACGACCACGCGTGTGGTTTGGAACACTGAAATACTCTAAGAGTTTGCGCTCCAGTGAGATTGGTTGAGCGGTTTCAACCGAATTTGAGGTGTGAGTGGAATCGAGCTACTGCGGATTCCTATAATGGGAAGCGTTGTCAAAATAACGTCTGGCGGTCTGCTTAAAGAAACCACACATGGTGCTAATCCCCATGTCGTGGTGCAGACTGAGGTTTGACTGGTACCACGGAGCACCAGCCGCCCTACGGAGAAAACGATTCTGAATGACCTGAAGCGGCTTGAGCGATGTCATAGGCACGTGAGCAAAGCGTAAGTGTGACGTATTGTGGTGTCACAACCCGGATTGTTAGAATTTTGAGCAAAGGCGCCAAAACAGGCTTGGTAATATTCAGAATCAAATTCAGCTAGGTTTTTTACTTTGGAAAAGTCATGTTGCCGTAAAAGCTCACAAAGTGCCGTTCAACGTGAAATAATGTCATAGACTACCCATCTAAAAGGGCGATAATTCTTTGTCAAATACAAAGAATAATCGCCAGCCGGAAATCAATGGAAAGCCCACAAAGAGCCACATTACTTAAAGATTTCTATAAGTAACTTAGAGCACTGACGGAAAATTACATTCTGTACATCGGTAGGACTAATTTGGATACGATTTTAAGTTAAACGTCTGTCTATGATAGCAGTCTTTAAGCCAAGTTAAAGGCCTTCGGGCGGCTTGAGAACTTCTAACAGTCAAGTTGCCCACTCACTTGACAAGCCCAATTCCAATAAGGTCTGGTTTCCCTTCGGGTTGGAAGGTCAGATGGCAGTCGCTTCCGTAAAAACTAGTGCCTACGCCAAATCTTGGGATTAGGTAGTGGACCCCGGGCAATGTGCATCTTTCAGGATGCAACTGTATTGGGATAACGCTAGGATTATGATGATGATGATTAAGGTAAACGTCTCAGTGCTAACGCAGTAACGACACTTTCAATCTTATGTCAGAAATAATTAAAATGTCGGTACGTGTTATTTTGTTTTGAAGAAATCTTTTTTCTATTTTTATTTTTTGTATCGGAAATTGGCAAGAGTTTGACGGCCATATCGCCTGATTGTAATTTGAAGGTATTTGTCCTATATATAGCTTACGACGCGAACACAAAATGAACATCATTTATGTATACTATTATAAATGTAACCCAATTTATTTGGTTAAATGACCAAGTACGATAACATCAGCAACAAACTGCTCGCTTTTTGATAAATTGCTTAATTAATCTTATCGTAACCGCTTCGAATTCTAGACAGTCAAGTTTTCTTGTAGTAGTAACCATTAATCTAATAGGAACTGTTTTGTACGTATTATACGGATGATGTTGCTTTCAAAAAATATTGACACATGATTTTGCTTTCAAAAAATGTTACATTAGGGTTAATTTTCTGTAAATAAAGGCAGTCTATTATAAGTTATCCGTTGCGGACAATTCTCGCTTCTTATGCGCGGAACACACGACCGTGTCTGTTACACGAGGGTATGGTTTACACCAATCGAAATCTCTCTAATATAAAAATCGGAGAAATTACTTCCAAAAATGTAATAGCTATGTGGATTATAAGAAGTATATCCACGAGCGAGGGCCTGATGTTCCTAGATATCGATATTGGCTTCTAGGGGTCACTTCAGTCCTTTCTTGTCCTTCTCACCTCTATCTATGAACTATTTCTGGCGTCGCTAGCATGGTCTATCCTGTCTGCCTAATATTAACACTGCCTGGTATTCCAAATTTGGTCGATTCAGAATGACAATTGGATGCTCTCAATTTACCTTGATAATGTGTAGTTATGATATCGATCAGTAGAAACTTAATTTTCTAATTTTGTAGTAAATGCGTAAGATGCCCAATAAGTAAATAATGTTAGAAAAATTTAAGAAAACGTGATATTTGTTTATCAAGCCAGTAGGTAACCACAAACGGAATAAAAGTAAAGTCAAAGGAACACGTCCCCATATAAATATGCCGCACACCATACATTACACACGCCATATACGGTAGCAACGATTGAGAGACTTTTCAGGACGAATCAGTATTATTCACTGTGGCTGAAACATTTATTTTCTGCAAAGCCACATGATACGTGTCGGATCGAATGAAGTCGATTGCCAAAATTGTTACCATTTCACGTTCGTGAGAGGATTACGTGCTTAATTTCTCATTTTCAATTACCTGTAACACAACCACAATGTTTTTCCAACCAAAACTGTCTCTAGAGTATTTAGATTACGAACTTTTGGATATAAACTTCACTATATTCTGTTGTTGTTTTTTTTTTGTAATATGTGTGTCTTCTGTGTCTGTGAATAAATGTTTCTTTCTTTCTATATTTTAACTGGCCTCAAACAGAAACATTTCTCAACAGGGAAGTTGACAGCAACGAAGGAAATCAATAAGTTCAAATTTTCTTGAAGAAGGATCAAATTCGTAATCAAATGGCAAAAAAGTAACTCAAAAGAATAAATAATTACATAACTATAGGTCTTCAAAGTTTTAAGAGGAGGCATATTCTGTCCCTTTTCCGCAAAACGCACTTTTGTATTGTAACGATGGTCATTTACTATGGCGCTCCTGGTCAGTGGCATCACTGATCTGTCGCGTTTTCTCTCTCTAACCAGCAACATTAAAACGGTTGTAGCTTCGTTATTTCCAGAGATATTTGAATAGGATTTTCACCGTTTCGCCTATTTTTTGGCTTGTTTCTTTTGGATTAGTCAAAGTTTGAGTCAACAACTCTATTTATCCTACCCTAAGGTTCTCTGGAAGAAATCGCTCTTTAGCGATAAGACGGCATATTTGTGGAGTCCGGTCTGTTCATGCTTGCTAGGACATAGTGACCACGTTAATACTAGTGTATTTTATAGGGGATTGACGAGAGACATCATCCTGTTGTGGATTCGTTTTTATAATCAGTGACTTAGAGACCATATACATCTCTAACAATATTAAATGTACAGCTCTGGGATATTATATTAATTTCATTATACTCCTTGTTTAATCTTGAGACCTTATACATCTCTAACTTTACTGATGTTGTAATATTTGTAATAGATAACTTTGCAAGTTTATCTTCACTGTATGACATTAATTTTGTTATAATTGTAAACTTGAAATTATTATTCCTTCTTGAACTGTAAATTAATATTTTGACATGAAAAATGTATTACTTATTATAGTCAGACTTTCTTAAATTGTAAATTAATATTTTGATATGTAAAAGTGCCCTTATGTGGCCTATTTGCAGAATAAATGTTTGATTTTGATTTTGATTTCGTTGATTGGCTCTACTTATTGTGATTTTGGACTGTACTGTATCCTTTAATTGAGGTGTGCTATTTGTATTGTATTTTATTGTACGCTTTATTACAAATCCTGTAGCATTCACTATGCTCCCAAAATACTTGTATTACGAGTATGCTAATAAACATCTTTTCTGGTATCGAGAGTTTTATCAAATACGGTAGGATTTTCTTGTCGCTATGCATTTTCATGTTGTGTAATAATGTTGCCTTTCCCCTCGTTGCTCTGTTAATGCGGGTCTTTTGATGTCTCCATGTATTCAAATTGCATTTCTACCTGTACCTTTGTGAATTGAATATATAGGGGAATTGCTTTTGTAGCCAATTCCAAAGCTAGGGAGTGTCGTCTTGCTACACGTTTCTATGTGAATTTAGATAATTACTTGTAGTAAAGAGATTATTCTGACAGAGGGCCTACTCCCTACTTCGAAATCCGAACTTCCTATCGTGCCGTCTCTTTAACTCTCGTGTTATACATTATATGAGTGAAAGGGACGGCACGATACGAAGTTTGGATATCGAAGTTCGTAGTAGCCCCTCTGATCCAATACACGTTTTTAACTCAATTTCGCATTACGTTAATCTCAAAGCTTGTTTTTGGGCAAACGGCATCTTTAATTGGAAATTGCGTTATTTTCCGTTTACGTGTGGGAGTCTACCCTTTTCTGTTAAGATAAAGCTTCAATAAGTTTATTTTAGGGTATTCTGGGCAAACTAATACAAAATAATGTGCGTCCGCCTACACAGAACATTATTATCTTGAAGACAATCACTAGTATACAATTTTATGTTGAATAAATAAAAACACTTGGTTATCGAGTCAGACCCTGTTTATAAATTAAACATACATACATAAAACTCACACCTGTATTCCCAAAAGGGGTAGGTGGAGCACATGCAATTTAATCCGGTGCCACATTTAGCAACTGTAGGTTTTTTTTTAATAGCCTATATAGTGTCCCACTGCTGGGCAAAGGCCTCCCCTCTTTTTCGCCACTCGTCTCGGTCGTGTGCCAGTTCCCGCCAATCCGTACAAAATGTATCAAGGTCGTCCCGCCATCTCCTTTTCGGTCTGCCTCTGCTTCGGGAGCCATCTTGTGGGATCCATTCAGTGGCTACTTTGGCCCATCGCTCCGAGTGCATTTGACAGACATGCCCAGCCCACTCCCAGCTTTGCGGTCTTAACACCCACATCTACGATACCAGTTTTGGAACGCAGCTCCGTGTTCCTGATTCGGTCAATTCTACGGACTCTAACTATGCTACGTAACTGTAGGTTTAAACCTACATAAATGGATATGATATTGCAGTTATAGGTTGTGCGCCCATCGCCCACAACACACTGCAACCCGGTTCCCATAGTCGACTCTTAAGAGACCCACGGGAAGAAAGGAGCTATTCTAACCCAGCAACACACGGGGATAAATTAAACTGTTAACAAGTTAGGTTAGATTAGCAAGGCTATGGCTATTCAGCTAACGTAAATATATTTCCACTAATTATTTTTGCATTGACAGCTATTTATTTTTTGAAGAATATTTTGATTAGCTCTAGCTTTGGTAATATGAACTATTTGTGTATAAATTTTCATGTTAACTATACTACCCTAATAATTATCAACTTAATTAACAATTGTCCATCCTGACCTTTTATTACCTATATCACCCGGTACACAATATGGAAAGCCATGTTGACATTCATAGAACTTAATACAAATGTGTTTCAAACTAAAGGCTTATCGGGGCTTTGCATGACTGCACTGGTTGAATCCATTCGATTTTGTTAACAATTACTATTATTTTTGACACAAACCAACTAACGAAGGTTTTACTATATTTTTTAATACAGTTGCTCAAAAAGTAGTACTTTATGTAGCTGTATATCGTGCGCAAAGTTGGATATTATAAATTATATTTAAAACATTAAAATTCCCGACGGATGTTCTCAATTGAAAAATAATTAAATAATGCATTTGAAAATCCCCCAACTCTATGGGAAATAATTACATATAGATAAAATCATTTTTTTCTAAACGGTTAACTGGTTGCGAGGTATATTTACAAGCCCAGAAAAATCCGGCAGAGGCTGCCATTTGACTTGCTTTTGGAAGGGTAAGAGCGTCGGTAAGCAATGGATTTTTGATGTTGTATTACTATGAAACAAAAAAGTTTTTCTAAATTCTGATTATTTATTTGAATACGTCAATTTCTACATTATTGCATTGTCATTACATTAATTTCTTTGAACTTGTGTCCGAGTCTTTATGATTCATCTTAGGTATATAATATTGCTCGAATAGCCCTCTTCTGCGGATAAAAATGCTATTTATCTTTGAAGCACTGTCCCATAGTAAAATACCATAGGACATAATACTATGAAAGGAACTAAAATATACTAATCGAGCTGTCAACACGTCTGACAATTGACGGATCTTGCTCACTGCAAAAGCTGCAGAACTCAGTCTATTCGAGAAATTAGCAATATGGGGATTATTGGATTGGAGTTTTTAATCTAATGTCAAACCAAGAAAAACCGTACTATCAACTATTTCCAATTCCTCATATTTCACAATGACACTTGTTTGTGTGTGATTTACACTACTCGTGACAAACTTAATACATTTAGTTTTTTGCTTATTAAAAATAAATTGTTATGAGCCAAAGTCTTGGCAGAAATGTCAATTAAATATGATAGTGACAAAGCTATTTGTCTGTTATAATAATTGGATAGGTAAAACTTAACTTAATCAATAAATAAGTGTTTACCAACATATTTGTTAGTGTCAATTATCCAAAACTTATATTGTATGTACAGAGGTTATACATAGTTATATTCAAATTATATCTAGTGTAATTTTCTACCTGTGACATCTGAGGACAATAGGGGAATGTGAACATAATAATTTGTTTCACAGTTAGTGTGTTCCGGGAAAGGACTTTTAGTACCGAGCGTAAATGCAAAATAACAAAAGTTTTAACTGGCATGGACTAATTACATGTTTTAAAGTTTATTGAATACTCAAAATAACGAAGTAATCCGTTTAGCCATGGCGATTAATATTCCTTAACTAGTCCGTTTTTTTCATTTTGATGACAAACGATGTCTCATTTATATTTGTCTGTCCTAATAGCAGAGCCATGATAGCACACATTTTGCAGAAATCAGTTTTTTCAAAGCAAGTAATGAATGTGACATAAACGTAACAATAAAACATTTGACAATCAATGCTTCTGAGACCCAGAGGATTTTGAATAGGTACTTTTAAGTTTTTGAATAGGTATAAAACTTGTTCTTTAAACAAAGTTAATTTTTAAAATAAAATTATATAAAACTTTGTACGCGGAGTCTGAGGAGGTTATCTTATTTAGGTCTGAGGAGGTTCGTTTACATTAATTGAAGATTATTAAGTATTTTTTCAGCGCAGCAAAAATCCACAATGTCTACTTTGCAGAAAAGCTGTTATGGAATCGGGATACATCATGCATACGTAATAAATATCTATAGATGAATATTGATTTTCGTCAAATATTTCAAGTATATATAACAAAATGAACGCAGTCAACACGACAAGATATTTCTCACTTACAAATTAATATGAACACTACATTAACTTTAACTCCGTTGCGCATACGGAACCGTCTCAACATCTCCACAAGCGTAACAACTTCAAACAAACCGAGATGCAGCAAGAACCTGTGCCAAATTATTAACAAGTTGCAAAGTTGGCATTACCCCGCCAGCTGCGGAGACAGATTCATTTGACAGTAGCAGTTCAGATGGTAACCAGTATCTTGATTTTATAAATATGATTAATATTTCATCACTACATAGTATAAAACAATATATGGACATAGGGATGTATGCTTAAATCTTTAAAACTACGCAACGGATTTTGATGCGGTTTTTTTTAATACATATAATCAAAGAGTAGCTTTAGTATTTATTACCATAATACAGAACCAAAACAAAACAAGATCTTACTAACTACTAAACTAAAGGTGTAAACTGTACGGGCACGGGTCGCCCAAGTCGCTGCCACTGGGCAGAGTTCCCATAAGACTGGCCGCGTTGCCTCGCTGAATGGCATTGAGCGAGGAACGAGCTAGCCCTACGGTCGCCTGAGGACCGGATTTATAAACAAATGTTTATCAACTCAAAGTACACAAAGAAATTTAAGAATTAGACTAGCGTTGACAGTTCACGTTGTTACAATACCTACAAATAACGCCTTCGGCGACACAACACGTGTCCTGTCAGGCGGCTATGGAAACAAATTAATTGCCTGTCAGCACGCTTCTTGTGTCGCCTGTTAGGAACTTTAAACAAACTGAGACGAGTCGGTGCGAACCTGTGTCAAATTATTAACGAGTTACAAACTTGGCATTTCCGTCGCAGATAACAATCATTTCAAACAGTATTGTGGTAGCAAGGAGTTTATTTTTGTCATATAAATGATAAATAATATTAACAATTTCCTAATTCTCGTATATGTTAACATTCACTGTGCGCAGTTTGGCATTTGCCTTTTTGGTATCTTTGATACCAATTACAAAGTAAATTATATATTTACAGAATTTGTATGAACGAATGTGTATAATGAAGTGCAAACCTGTGCAAAATTATTAACGACTTACTTACAAACTTGACATTGCTGTTACTGACTGACCAGCTGCGGAGACCGACTTATCTCGCAATAGCGGTAGTACCCGGAGTCATGGCTGCCAGTATCATTTGTATAGTTTCTTTGTTTAATTGTGACAAAAAACTGGTTCCGTCAATAAATAGTCGAAATACTGATAAAGGTATTTGTATTGTGACTGGCAAGTACGATTAAAAATCTAGACTAGAAGTAGGTATTTACTGCTAAAGAGGATTATTTATAATAGAAGCTTAGACAATAATGAAACGAGTCCATTCTGAGATTGAACCGTCTAAGAACAAAATATTTAAGAAAATAAAGTATATCTGAAGAGTACAAAATGAGATACATTTTCCATAAAGAACGTAAAGACGCTGACTCGAGAGTACTGTCGTACATTGAACTTTTTATTACTAGAAAACGTCCACCTATAAAATAGGAGAAAAACTATTTTTCTAGTCTCGTACCAGTCCTTCATGTCGTACGTCGTATTGTCAGTAGGTATATTATGCCCAGCGCAACTAACATAACAATAACCGAAGTTTAAGCTTAACGCCCCTCCACTGTGCTTTCGCTTACATCCGACGTAATACGCGCATTAAACAGAAACTTCACATATTAAAAAAAAACCGGCCAAGTGCGAGTCGGACACGCGCATAAAGGGTTCCGTATAGTTTATCCATGAAAACGGCAAAAAATTTCAACTGTCTAACTATCACGGTTCATGAGACAGTCTGGTGACAGACGGACGGATAGCGAAGCCTTCGTAATAGGGCCCCGCTTTACCATTTGGGCACGGGACCCTAAAAATCGGTGTTGGTACTACTAGGAGTGGACTTATTTTATTGTTTTGATATAAAAATCGATGATTCTGTATGGAATGATAGCTTCCGGTGACAGATTTAATGTTGATCGGTCTGTAATCGTAATTTAAATTACGATTTCAAAGTTCCGAAAACCAAACACGTAATAAATTTACAGAACGATACGTACTCCCTGCAAGATACTCTTATGAGTACACCTACATATGACTAATACCCTAGAAAAGGTACCTACTGCGATCTAATAATTCGGAATTTCAATCAGCCAGCCCTTATTTACAACTCAATACCAAAAAAGGAATGGAACTATGTAGAAACTAATCACGTGATCCAAATAGCTGGAAAACAGTGGAAATAAATTCCTGGGACAAATAGCCGGGAACCTCTAACGACTTTCCTCACTTCGAAAAAAGCAAATAGTGAGTTAGTGGATGAAACTTGTTTTTGGAACGTTGCTTGTGTTTGAACATTTCGGTTTTGAAACTTTTGCTATATGATTAGAATTCGTTTCAAGCCGTTTGTATATGTATCCATTTGTCGCTTTTGAGATACGTTGCTGAGTAATTTTGTATTTCGTTGGAAACAAGTCCTATCGATGACGACACGACCGTAGTTAACTTCAAAAAAATTACGTGAATGGATTGAGTTGACCATGGTATCTTTTTAATTTGTTTACTGTGTTTAACTGCTTTCGTGTAGATAAAAATAAACAGTATGAAATTGGTGGTACATACGGACACTGTAGGCAGTGTGGGATTAAAGTGCCATTTTGAATAGTTTCCTTTTTTAAGGCTGACTTATAAGCTGACGAATTCGCGTGTTTAGCCGGGGTAATATTATAGCAATAAAATACTTTATAATGCTAAATAAGTTACACGTATAAACGTGTACCTTATTAGTAAGCCTAATAAGTTATTAACATTGAAATGTATATTTATATTATAATTCAGCATGAAAGAAATACTGAGTGTTAAAAGCAAAAAGATATAATGAGCACATTAATTAAAACCACAACGGTACGCTTGCTTGGAAATAGTTATACAAAACGAAAATAAATTAGTCGTTATGATGAAAACTTGAACAAATGTACATAAGTCATAGTCTCGACTATGCGGGGATGGTCGGAGTGCGAAACAATCTAAAACAACAGACTGTTGCCTCGACTATTACTCGATCGAATATTTTATGCGTCGTGTTTTCTAACTGCGACTTAAAATGTTGTATGTAATTGGGTTTTTGACAAATGTTAAAATTTAAAATATATTGTGGCTGTATTGTATGGACAGAACACCTTCAAATTAGTACAATAAATATTAATTAGACAAATTAATCAAAATTATAAGGATATCTAACTATAAAGATTCGCAAAAATGTTTACAGTCCAAATATTAATTGTAAGTTACCAAAATAATTGTCATCATCTACTAAAATTGAAATTATGCAACTATAGCCATGAACGCAATATTTCACGACCAAAACGGCAAATTACTCGTTTTTCCATACAACAGTAGTACGAGGCTATGGAGCTCTAACGTCGCATTTCTGCAGCTGTCGTCAATCAATATGAAGTGTTTTCCGTATTCGTCAGCTATGCTGTACTTTGTCCCTCGTTTTCTCGCTTTGTTCCTCGTCTTTCTTTTGTGTTGCTCTAATTGTAGTTGGTCCTATATAAACATCTCGATCGTCGTATGTGATCGTCTCTAAAAACTGGTTCGAATGGCACCATTTTTTGCGGATTATCGTCAAGACAACAATTTTTGGCTATGTAACACTAGCACTTCGACCGTTCGTAGTCGAGACTATCACTTGTACCAAACAAGAAGTGTCTTTAGAATTGCAAAACCTTAATGATCTCTTTTTAAAACTGTCTGCAGCCGGAAAAGTTGGAGCTAAAAGATTGTCCGGAATACGGCACGAGCTGGATTGTGAAAGTGTTTTAGTTTGTTGGCAGCTATATCATTACATACAGTTTAGTCTAACGCCTCTTGTCTATTTAAAATCGTTTTAGAATAGTGTTCATATTATTTTAATGAATCGTCGTGAATTTTACGATCTAAGACAGGCGTCGGCAACCTTTTAGCAGCCCAGGACCACATAGTAGCTAACAAACTTATCGCGAACTTCACGCGTAATAATTTGTGAGTTTATTAGACAAAATATAGTCGTTGGGTTTTCATTTGGCCATTCCATTTAAAGGAACAATAGTTTTATTTCTTTTTACGTTGAATCATTTTTGTTTTATGAGGGAAAATGTAAAAAAAATACCGTTCTCCCCCCCTTATCTCCGAAGTTTGCCAAGGAAAAAATATAAAATTATTACATAACATTGATATCAATGTATATTTTACAGGAAAAATATAACTCTAGCTCTATCTAGTTTTTCTTTTTTTTATCGTCAAAAAACATTTCTATACTAAGTTTGTGATTTAATCACCTTTGCATATATTTTTGTTTTACAAATTCCTACGAGATTATAGTGAAAGTACCTTCTTTCAAATAAAGAAAAAAAAATTGAAATCGGTTTACGTGTTAAAGAATTATCCTTGAAAATCTACCATACATATAAGTCAAGTTCAGTCGCTCAAATTTGTAGCAAAAGTCGCCGACAGATGGGGTCCAATTTCCACACCATATTGTTGAGATTTTCCTGATTTAATAGGGTTGGAACCGATACACATCTATATACGGAACCCTCGGTGCGCGAGTCCGGCTCGCACTTGACCGGTTTTTTTAAACACTTTGCTTTTGACCTTTGTTTAACCAGAAAAAGGTTACAAAAAGGTCTAATATGGATAACGCTCACCCAGATGAATTCTTTATCATAGAATCACTCTGAACTTGGAATCTTTGTATAATAGTGTACTTTCCGAAATAACGTGGTAAAATGATTTTTATTATTGACAGGACAACAATCATATCATAAAAGATTCTCCAGTAAAAGTTGTGTCGATATACCCATATTGGTCTCGACCCGGATCTCTGTATACGAGTCACGTCTGATGTGTCCTCCTTGAGGACTTAAAAGACGCCAATGTGGAATTGAAGTACTCGGAGAGGCCGTTATGCATTATTATGGCTGAATACTTAAAGGCAATACGTGAAAACGTAATTGGAAGGGTTTATGCCGTAGTACAATAACTTACAACATTAGAACTAGGCACCAACGGGTGGTCTTATTGCTGGATATCTGTGATCGGCTGTGTGGCCTGGTGGTGATACTGGTGAGTAAGAAATGTACTTTGTTGAGTTTTTTTTAATTACTTTCATTTTGGTCCCTGCGTGAGATTGAGAGAGTGAGACCTGCATAATCATAGCTGTCAACACAACAAGTTAGTAAAGTGTCGGCAACTTGATCTTTTTGGAGTCGCAACCCTCCATAGGCTACGGTGTCTGTTTTTTATACCACGTCGGTGGCAAGCAAGCGTGCGGCCCGCCTGATGGTAAGCGGTCACCACAGTCTATGGACGCTTGCAACTCCAGGGGTGTGAGCTATTTGCCGACCGTTTAAAAAAATCAACACTCCTTTCTTGAAGAACCGCATACTATAGTCCCTCACGAAAACCTCTGCAGGGAGCTCATTCCGCAGCCGGAGAGTCCAAGGGAGGAAATTCCTCTGAAACCGTACCGTACACGACCATTTCGGTTTTAAGGTGTGAGGATGAATGGTCTACCGACGGCGAGCGGTGCGATGGTAGAAAGCGGCCGTGGTCATCATTTCGAACAGTTCTTCGGAGCACAACCCTTTATACAAACGATAGAACACGCACATGGAGGCAAAGTCTTCTTATACTTAACGGTTCCATATCGCTTGTGAGTTTGGGATAGTCTACCATCCGCACAACACGTCTATGAAGCAATTCAAAAGGCCCAAGCTGGTATCCAGGTGCTCCCGTTCAGAGGTAACAGCAATAATCTACTTTTATATGTGGGGACGTTCTTGTGACTTACATAATAGAAATCTCTGTCCCGGGGTTGTTTCAAGTTGTTAAATTTAATGATACCAAAATTTGTATTAATACGAGTGCACACATGAAAATAACAAGTCGCAGAAACTTGTCTTTGTTCTATCATGTGATAGTTTCATATGTAAATTATCTTACTTTTGGAAGGAACATTTGATAATTTGCGTCAAATACAAAATACGGACTAACTGGCAGTTGCATAAACCCATCCTTGAGGAGTCAGGGACATGTCTAACGCCGACTGTAATAATAAAAACGTAGTAAAGCGCTGTTCGTCTTGTACAACATGCAACAGAAGCGCTAGTTATTGCTGAAGCGTCCTTTATACTCAGCTATTTCTGTCACTACCGTAGTGATAGTTGGCAGCATTAAAATAAATTGTGTTGAAAAAAAGTTTTCGCTGAAAAATACTCGAGGTTAGTGAAAGTGGAAGTTTTTATGTTTAGCTTAAAGATTATCGTTAACTCATCAAGGGCAAAATTAATAGGCTGTTACTGAATCATTGAAATTGAGTCACTGTTTTTCTGGCTTTGGCGTCAATTACAGATGGCAAGTGTGGCAACACGACACTTGCGAAGTCGCCCTTATACACAAATAAATAATGGTGCTCGGGAGTATTCATTTGCAAGGCAAAATCAGCTTATTTTTTGAACCACATACTTCTTTCAGCAAAACCTTGACTGGGAACTCGTTCGAGGGAGGATAATTCCTATGGAACCACACCCATCTCGACTATTTAAGTTGAGTATGAGGATGAATGTCCTGCCAGCGATGAGCAGCGGTAAGCAATGGTAAATTGTGGACGTGGTCATCTCTGAAGTTACTTTAATCACAAAGCATTAAAAAAACGATTTTAATAATCGCTTTTGCAAAACCCATCCTAATAGGTGTATTTAAAGGAATTCCGTTTTCCCTTTCATTTTAAATACCTCTTAAATTACAGTCTAAAACCATTTTACCTCTTTCCCGTTTTACTTTATGGCTGCCTTAATTGAATGGTGGTTAAACTACTTATTCCCCTCCCGCTAGTTAGATTATTGCCCGAGATTGCTGCGAAAGTGTTTCTTGTCAGTGATTATAATTTAGATACCAATCTCTATCAATCTGAACTTTATGTTAGTGTAACAAGATTGAGTTTGAAGCGTAGTACGTAGTACAAAAGTTGTAGAAAAAAGGTACAGTCGCCAATAAAAGCTTGTACCAAAAATATGAAGATATAACAAGTCACTCTACGTACATTTTCGAAAAATTCTTCAGTTTCCGGTGAGGCAGAGGCCAAAGTTGGTATGTTTTGTAAATGAATTTAATTTTTAATGAAACCACTGACTGAAAAGTTTGACATATTTTTGGAATCAGCTTGTGAAGCCCTTGCATTTGATGTATGTACCCTACTCGATAGGTTTTAAAAAATGTTTCGTTTTCATACAAAAAATTGATTACATCTTAGCTAGAAAATCTACCAGGGCCGTTATTCACAAACTGACTCGTCCTCACCCGTCTCACCCCTCACCGATTTTTATATGGAAACTGAAACGTACGACATTTGACAGTTTCCATGTAAAAACGGGTGAGCTGTGAGGTGACAGATGAGGACGGTGCCTAGTGGATCGCATAGCAGATGACAGCTGTCTACTGAGTCGAAAATTATACTTACTAAAACTCCTACTCACATTTGCCGAAAAAGAAAACTCTATACGTAAACTTCTCTACAGGTTGGTAGCCAGGTGCTGCAGGAACATACGAGTCGCTTGTCGTCGTTATTTCTTGTATTATTCTGTCATTAGTTTGTATTCTAATTAGTACATACTATTATCGGATTACCCTAATGTTTTAGGCATATGTATTGAGCTGTTTTAAGCCCCTTTCAATGGGTTCAAGTTTAAGGCTGTTCCAATAGATAAAGTTATCACATTAGTGAAATTAGCTGATTGAATTGAAGTCCAAAGTTTTCTTGTGGGTATGAATTAGCATTATGTCATGTATTTTGTAATGAATAGTTTTACTAATAACTTAACAAAACCATGAACAGAGTAAACTGAAAAAATAATAATATACATAGCGTTCTGTGAAAATGTCTATATCTACGTGTTTTTTAATTGTTAACAGCAGGCATCCCCGTTTCGGATTCAATTGTTAAGGTTGTTACGTCAGACATTTATTTTATTTGAATCCCGGATTTAAATATATTCTCTTGTTGCGAAGTTTAATTGCTATTGGATTTTCGAGTAATTCGAATAGGGATGTAACAGAGCTTCGCCTCCGGCTCCGTTAAACCGGAACTTCCGTTTGGTTTTACACCTCCGTCTCCGCATACGGTAAGGCATTCACAGATCTGTCGAAAATACTTAGGTTTGAGCTTCCAGTGTGAAGAAATAATGTAGGAAATTCTAGCTAGTAGAACTATTCAATTACAATAACCACTCACTTTTGGCAACAACAACGAAGACTAACTGCATAAAGACAGCGTAATTCTATAAACACAGCATATTCTATCCAAGCATATTCTATTCAAATTCAAGTTAATAAGTGTTGGTTAAAACGACTAGCAACAAATTCCTCACATTCTTTCATTCAATTTTCCCCTGCTGTTTCACACTACCGAAGGAACAAAAGGCGTTTGATGGCATAATTCAATACCATTCCTAGTATTCCTACTTCGCTCATGCACCCTGTCCATTAAAATGTTGACGTTATTGCTTAGATGATAAGAGTGATTGCAGGTGCATTTCAAGGGAAATGTTAAGGAACTAGGTAGGAAGTGCTGAAGTGGATAAAAGGAATTCCTATAAGGGGTGGGTTGCACGCCGATGCAAAAATTGACGTTCCGCGCGAGCCTCGGCGGTCTCGTCTGATCGATTTAGGTGACTATGACTACGAGTACAAAAAGTCATGTAGGTAAGATAAATGTCTATTTTGTATCTACTAAATTATTTTACTACCAAGTGTCAATTCGACCCTTCGACGTTGACACTAACTGGAAGAAAGAACATGCGCTATGCCATAAAACGGGATGCCATGATTTGAGATTTGAGTTTCTAGCAGAAAATCATCGGTTTTGATAGACAAAGGCACAGTAAGTACTATGAATTATTCTGTGGGTAAACACAAGAGTTTGTTGCAAGGTCCATTCGATTATTATAAAGCGAAAGTGTGTCTGTCTCTGTACCTCTTCACGCTTAAACCGCTGAACCGATTTAGATGAAATTTGGTATGGAGATAGTTTGAGTCCCGGGAAAGGACATACATTTTGTGCCGGAAATCATCCCTTAAGGAGGCGGATATTTGTATGGAAGGAGCGATAACCTTAACCAGTTAAGGGCCTGATATAAAAAAATAGCAATTAAATCCTAACCCGATGAACGAGTTCCATGCTGACGAAGTTGCAGAAAAAAAATAGTTTCATATAATTTTGCCGTTAAACTTTAACATATAATGTCTCTATTCCCGTTTCGAATAATGCCTAATAAGGCACATGCGCCCCAAAAAGGCCTAACCTTTTAACGAAAAAAAAATATGTGCTAGTTTTTTCCACATCAGGACAAGCGGAAGCTGGGGCGGGGCTCGGAAACCGGTTTCGTCTTCATACAATTAACCGGTTAGGTTAAAAAATTCGGTTAATTGCGTTTTTACGATATTATTTCGTACTTTAAATCATTTATTTCATAGATGAAGGTTAACAAAAACAAATCTTAAAATAAAAATGGAGATATGAGAAATACTTTAAGAGATATTTCAAGAATAGTTATAACCGGTTCCGAGCCCTGAGCTGGGGGTCTTTGATGGTCACGTTTATCGACGACAAACGCCAAGACAAAGCATCTGTCACTTTCTGATACCACTCGACAGAAAGTAACAGGTGGTTTCTCTTGTCATTTGTCGTCGATAAACGTGAACATAATACGGAGCCTGGATCAAATATATCCAAACAGCTATAAATCTAAAAAAAACTCAACCCTGCTTTTTAAAAATCATTAAAATCGGACCATGTTGTAAATAAGTGATACTAACCAAAGTAACGCTCTCAAAGTATATGTGAATCATTCCCTACAACGATATACAGTATAGTATAAAGGAGGCATTAACACAGTGTACTAAACCGTAACTTTCACCACCAAATTTTCCTTATAACCTTTATCCGAAAGATGAACGCACCCTATTCACTTAAAAGTTAAATATTTGCACAATCCTGGCAGGTGAAAACAATGTCAGAGTTCGTGAACTTTATCTTTTAGCGGTGAGAATGTTGCCAGATGTGACCATGAAATTTAAGCTCTAATATATAGCGTTACTAGAAGGTACACAGATTTGAATTCATAACTCACTTTATTAGTTATCGGGATATAGTAGTCATGCAAATTTTTCAGTTGTTTCCGGATCAGCGAAAAACGCCTGGGACTGAAAAATCTGCCAGATTGTCGAGTGGACCTTCAAGTGTCGAGTGGAAATCATAGAGTTGGTGACACCGTTAACAACCGAAAGGGAATGTTTGCGTGATGCTTACGAAACAATCTTTAATTTTATTTATACTCTGGGTATTTGAACGTTATTTACTAGGAGAGGTCATAATGTAAGGTGTTTTAAAATTACTTGCCTATTTTTTGGAGAATGTACCACAGTAATTGTGCCAAAAAACTAGATGAACTAATACTAACTTCGCCTTCATACTTTGCGACTTCTAGACATACATCAAGGACCCGTATACCAACGGGAGTCTCTCTCCAATAAAAAGGGTATAAAAAGGTTTACATTTCTATTACAAGTTGCAAGTGTCAGTGAAAAGGCCATGTGCTGGTTATCACCCGCATATAAAAAAATCTTTTATTAAAAATCTTTGTAAACTTCAAGTAAATATACATTTCTTTTACGTTTTTAGTAGAGATGAAAATTTAAACCAGGTAGATTATTTTTTGTTTTTAATTAATTGGACATAAACTAATTGATAAGTGGTTAATCAATTATTATGACACATCATTGAGCATCCTTCAGTAACCAACCTTTATGTTCGTGTTTAAGTCTAACGAGAGGTAGGGCACAGCAAAATGTCATCTTGCTCGAATTTGGAGCAGCCCAACTGGGGAAGTACCTCCGCTTTGCAGAAGACCACAGCCATAATAACATTATGTACTGTACAAGTTTGTAGTGTTGTGTTCCTGGAGGTGAGCAAGGTTGCCAGAGCTCCCGAGGATGCACTGTGTTGATAGCGAGGGACCTAAATTTGTCCCTTCTGTTGTCAACAGTGCATCTTCAAATTTTATAAGGGTAGCCAACGCGTACGTGACTCCGAGTTGCGGGCGTCTATAGGCTGCGGTGGCCGCTTACCATTAGGTGGACCGTAAGCTTGTTTGCCACCGGCGGTGTATAAAAAAAAGTGATGATGCAATGGTCGGTGGTCGAGTGGTGGATGCAGTAGATGGGTTCATTATCTCCACACCGTAACTAGACGTTCACACTGGCGCACGAAAATAAGAAATAAAACGGCACTAATAGAGTTGTTTACACTGTATAGGTTATTCCAAATAAAACACTGGATTGGTTACCTCTTTAAATAGTCTGTTCCGTCGAGGAACAGATTTAGTATTAAGTTTATTTCTTTTTTGTAATATTTTTTGTCGTATACAAGACAACATGATTGGTAAAGAATAAGTTTCCCTTGTATCAGTTTTCTGAACGGGCAACATTACAGCACACTAGCGCCCCCTGTGACAACAAAAATCCTCTCTGCGCCGTTGAGATGAATGCCGACTCCGCGCACGAGCTCGTGAATTAAAATTAGTGTATCAAAAAATCTGTAATTGAATCAAAATCTGTAATTTTCCGTCGGATATTCTATTCAAAACAATCTGGAGAGTCCTCAAATCCTATGTGTGAAAATGTTGGAGAAACAGGCTGGGTGGCGATAATCTACATAAATCCCATCAGACGCCACGTGAACGAAGGTGCAACTGGATTCCTGTAAGTAGCCATTTATCATTTAAAACTTAAACTAACAGTTATCATGAACCAAGCTAATTAATCACAAATTATAAACCTTCAAGATAAGCCTTCAGGCAATTTCAGTTTAGTGAGAAACTTGGAGCATTCTCCGTTTACATCCGTGCGCACAAAGTCAGAATGAATAATGGCATCCTCCGATAAGGGCTGACAGGCTGAGAATGATCCAAGAGTCACGGCGCCAATGCTTTTTATACTGTCAACGTGACGTCTTATTTAGTTTAGAAGAGGGTAGTTCTTAATGCTACTTTTAATAAATTGCAAATAACCGCACGGATTAAATGCAGACCACTCCCAAACTCTCATCGCATGACGTTTCCAACGTTGAACTACGTTTTCTTTCGTAGCGTTGATCTGCTAAACAGGCCGCTATGTAGTGATCTCTGATAAATATAAATTGCTGCTTATTATATTTTTCACGTAACATTCATAATACTTGTGGCGGGCACAGGTTGCGCGCGCACTCGCGCATGCCTGAACCGTTGGTCATGATTTTTGCACGTCAAATTATGACGGTTGTTTTTTGTGGTATTGAATTAAATGTTCAAATACTGAGAGTGCAACGTCGTCTTTCATAATCACTGTTATATCGCATTCCGCTTCTGTTACGCAAATGTATAATATTGTAGTGCCGCGTGTGGTGGAATAAACGGTTGACGCCAAACGACACGTTTCATTGCCGTCAACATCCAACACTATCCCGAGCACCCGGTTCCTACACTGGTGACCCTACTGAACACGTGGGAATAAGATATAATATAGTAAAATGGCAGATGATGCGCCAGAGAAGAGTACTAATGCGACACCCTACGTTACGCCCGGTGAGCCAGTTCCAGTTCCTACTACTTCCGCTCCCGAGATAAATCGGGTCAGTGGCCGAATGCCACCATTTTGGCCCGAAGAGCCCGAGATATGGTTTGCCCAAATTGAAGGACAATTTATAATCTCTCATATTACGTCAGACGAAACCAAATTCAATTACGTTATCAGTCACCTAGACCAGCAATATTGCAAGGAGGTCAAAGATTTAATTATTTCGCCGCCAACCAGTAATAAATATGACAAACTCAAGACCGAACTTATCAACCGCATTTTACCTACAAATTTCATGCAAATGGAGCGTTTTCACTATTATTAATTAAATATCCTGATTTGACTATCATTCAACACGCATTGTCCATAATTAAAAATTAAATTGAATCTGCGGCAAAATCTTTACTTTCTTTTAATTCGTTTAAAAGTTAGCAAACTAGGCACTATCGAGTACGGTAGTATCTGCACGGACAAAGTGGTCAATAATATGTGAATACGACCGTATTGTTAAGGGCACAAGGTTGGTCAGATATTTTTGAACCTTTGGGAAGGTACGTATATTTATAAACTCGACTTTGTACCTTGGAAGTGGTCACGTCGTATCGTTATGACTTTAGAGTGCACAAAGTGATCTTGTGTCCCGTGAGGAATGAATTAGGTGCATGGACTTTATTTATCTCTTGCCATCTGTTTCATTTAATATATTACAAATATGTACTAATCAAATTACTCGGCGACCACATGTCACAATGAAGGTTTCACGCTTCTCATTCGTTTTTTTAGTATCTCAAATTTTTTCAATCGTGTTCAACCAAAACATGTGACTCAGAAAAACGGTTTTTAAGATGATTTCAATAAGCGACCAAATATAGTCACCTAAATTTTCGTTTCCACACGACAAACACACAGAAATATATGACACATCCTAATAACTTTATAAACAAAATCGTGTTAGATAATTTGGTGACAGTATCCATGCAATTACCCAATAATTCATGTACCGGTAAACTGGGGTGACTTTAGGAAAAATCGGGGCTACTTTGATAGATTTAGGCCGGGTTTTATAAAGATCCGTTAGACCAAATGTCAGAACAAATTTCAGTAACTCAGTACATTTTTTGACATAACAAACCGACATAAGGTCTAACGGATCTTTATAAACCCGAGCCTTAGAAGACTTATATAATCATCACGAAGTATTTCTAGTTTGATTAAGTTTGGTAAATAGTTGGGAAAAACACGAAAACAATAAATTTAAGACAATATTGTAAGAAACGAAACCCAAGCTTGTAGCATGATATATAAATAAAAATATATATATATATATAATGTACCAAGGTATTTTTACTGACCTCATGTTAAGCAAATAAAAACTAAAACACCGCATTAAAAACTGGATTTTTAAAGTAGCCCCTCAATTTAAAGTAAACCCGGTTGACGGTAATAGTAAAATAACAACCCTAGCCTACGTTATAAATGCAATCGGCTGTGCAAAAAAAAAAAATATATTTTGGACAATCTTACCACAATACAAACAAACAATAACAAATCAACCTAGTCCCAAACTAAGCAAAGCTTGTACTATGGGTACCAAGTGACGATATACATACTTATATAGATAAATAGATACTTAAATACATAGAAAACATCCAAGACTCAGGAACAAATATTCGTGTTCATCACACAAATACATGCCCTGACCGGGATTCGAACCCGGGACCAGCTTCGAAGGCAGGGTCACCAATTAGGCTAAAGCGGTCGTCAAAAAAAATCAACTCTCTAGCGTTAGCAGTTTCGGCTGTGCGTTGATGAGACAGTCAGTCAGTGAGTGAGGAACTCTTCTTTTATATGTTTAGATTCATAATGATGTCGTGTTTTGATTTCACGCAAACGCTTTCACGAGGGCATTAAGTAGCATATATTTCTGTCTGTCTGCACGAGGTGCCATTAATCCTCCACTACACGTGACTAATCAATCATCTGGTGATTCCTCACATTCATAGTGCTGGGACCCAGTAACAATATAACCTAGTTATGGTGGTTTTAATAATTTACTTCGCAAATTATACAAAAACGTCTATGCCTCGTTTGATACTCGTAAAGCTAGAAAACGGTAATAGAGCGCGGAAAATTGTGTATATACTTATCCCTCCTGAAACTAAACACCTAGTTTATTTATACATAACAATGCTCATTAAAGTGTTAAATATATCGTCGTCGAGTACCCATAACACAAGCCTTCTTGAGCTTACTGTGGGGCTAGTTCGATTTGTGTAAGATTGTCCTCTAATATTTATTTCTTTTTATTTTATTTTATTTAAGTGTAGAAACGAACGGCTTTTGTTAACGGGTTAGTTTTAGCTAAAAAAACTGGACATATCGTCTCATCGCTCCCACGTGCGCCGAGCTAAAACGTACGTGAACGAGTAAAATACATTGACATGCTAAACAGGATGCAAGAGGCAACCAGAAGCTTCTTGTTCGTTAATTTACTATAAATCAGTCATGTGCAATTTGTACAGAACTGCTTAAGCAAACGCCAGAAAAACGCTGAGACATACCTTCCGTTTAGGATTCATACTCAAAAGCTGATAAAATTGATCCGAGCTCACGCAAGCACAAGTCGCGTGCACAACTGAGATTGGTAGGTACCTCGCTTATTTACTCACATTTTTTATATTTTTTTGATTAATCTCATAAACATAGAACACAAATTTTCGCTGCTGTTATTTGCTGTGGTTACATCTATTCGGCCACTTTTTTAAACACTGATTCTATCACCAAATGTAAGGGTTAGTTTGTGTTTGTGTTTTAAGGTCCATTTGCTTATGGGCAATTTTCTTCTTATATTAAATAATAATCTATGTGTTAACAGTTTTTCAACGAAACTCATGTTTTCTCCTCTCTCCAGGACCAGCTCCCAAACAACTTGATTGAGCAATTTGATTTTATGATTGCATGGAATACAATAACACTACCAATTAAAGTAAGGCCCGCAGGCAGGTTCCCCAGAGATGTATATCGTCTAAGTAGGATAAAATTCAGGTATTATTTTAGTGGCGGTGTAAATGAGTTTTAAAAATTAGTAAACAATCTGTGAAGCAACTAAGTAAGCCACACTCATTTTTCATGACCACATTATAACGATATTTGTTTATAATAACTTAAATAAAATATGAACCCCGACACAACAAACATAGTGAAGAAAATCGATTGATCCAAATGGTAGCTTAGATACTAATTACGGAGAGACATACAGACACCAGTTCCGGTTAGATTCGTGCGCTGTGTATTCGCTACGTTTGCTAAATTGACGCGGTAAATGGCGCGAAAAGTATTGCAATGACTGAATCGTAATCGAGATTCCGTTGGTACGAGTACGCACTCCGTTATTGAGATTCATATGTTGTGACAGCAAAATTGCCTAATGGTTTGGCCGAATTAAATAAAAACATACACCTACACAGAATTCATCACATCACACACACACTTTCTATAAACTGTAAATAAAAAATATTTAATTCCTGAACGTATCCTTCCCAAACGCATCCTTTCCTTTTTACCTCAAATTGGCAATGATACTTCCGGTGCCGACCAACCTGTAACGTCACGTCCAGTCGCCATATTGAAGCAAAAAAACTCAAACATCGCGCGCGCGCATCTCTACCGCAAAAAATATAAAACCTCAAATAAAGCTCTCAAACTTATACAAATTAACTAAAACCAAAAAACCCGCAAGTGAATCAATAAAAATAATATAAGTGATCAGGATCGCCGAAGAAACTGCACCAGGTACCTTGATACAGCACCGTCATCATCCACGAGGTAATCCCTTTTTATCCTCATTTAAATTCCCTCATCCGCTTCACCTAATGTCTTTATATTTGGCATATTCAGCGTCAGAAGTATAGCTGCGCATAGGGATAAAGATGTCAAAAGTCTTTATTATAAGGTAATAAGAGCTTTTGGCCTCTTCCTATGACTGTACTTAAGTACGCTGATATCAGAGTATAAAATGGTAAATTCAATCTTAACGAAATATTCTGGTCTCGGCACCGAATATAATTTCGTCCCTTTCGGTGTCGAGACCCTTGGTCCGTGGGGCCCAGGAGCTTTGAGACTCTTC
Source organism: Epiblema foenella (assembly GCA_963556455.1). Classification (NCBI taxonomy): domain Eukaryota; kingdom Metazoa; phylum Arthropoda; class Insecta; order Lepidoptera; family Tortricidae; genus Epiblema; species Epiblema foenella. The sequence continues at coordinate 15,853,619 of OY747107.1, read as the reverse complement.
AAAGAAATCGCGAAGAGGCTTAAAGATACTACCGGTGGCCGAAGAGCTGGCAGCTACCTCGCACAGAAAATTAGTCTTACTATTCAGCGAGGAAATGCTGCCAGCGTCTTCGACACAATGCCGCAGGGGCCATTTTTAGATTTAGTTTAGTATGTAATTGTTATAGTATTTTATTTTCATTAGTTTCAATAAATGTATCTTATATTTTAACGAATGGTCATACATCAGTTACATCTCAGCATCGGCAGTGCCACAGCAAAAAAAACAATGAGAAATGTAATGTTCTTAGTTACAAGTAGGGTTACAAACTTTATAGTGACAAAAATGATATTTGCCATGAAGCAAACTTGGCAAGGACTAATTTGACAGCGGGTATTACAATATTTGGTAAATCGCCAGTGATATGCCGCTTAGTGGCCATATCATAAGATGACAATAGACGTCCCTAATATGGTTTCTGTTAAAAGTCCCGCTCTGATACAGTTCGTTACGTTCAGCCATCATATAATCTTAACGGGTCGTCCACTTCAGACTTGCGTTTTAAAACCATGCATGTAGGTAATGCTCAAAATGTAACGTTAAGGAATTTTATTTCAATATTTTAAAATAAGTTAATACTAGTTACTCTGTAGTGAAAAATAATTACATCTCTGGCACAGAATAAGTAATTACTTCTAATGAGTAGTCGACATCTGAGCCTGTACTCCGAACTTCGAAATCCGAACTTCGTATCATGCCGTCCCTTTCACTCTCGTGTTATTCACTATATGAGTGAGAGGGACGGCATGATACGGAGTTCGGATTTCGAGATTCGGAGTAGGCCCTCAGTTCATAAAACAGCCGTCGTAGTAATAGTCGTGTAGATGGGAAATCTTATCGACATTGCTAAAAGAAGAACTTGAATGACAAATGTTTTCAAAACTAGAGTCTCCAGTATTCATAACGAATTCTGTTATATGTAATGTTTATTCTAACATGATTTTACATTAAATAAATTATAATCTTATTGCTACCTAAATGTAAATGACGACCCGTCCCAGTTTTATCATGTTAACGGGCTTCAGGTAAAACGGTTCCCGTATCCAAGATAACAGATGCATTGGCCACAACTCTTATTACTTTTACATTAACGTTCGTTTTCGTGTAACTTAAATGTGAACGTCGGTAAAACTTTACCTGTAAAGCGGGTCACTGCCTTGATTAAATTCCCCATACTAATATCTCATGAATAGAGACCTGGACCCGGAAAGTCTTTACAGACACAAAGATATTGGGGCGATTTCAGTATCCTATAAATATCAAGGCAAGTATCCATTCGCCAGTGGAATAACTCAATGCAAAATATTGTAGAAAAAAAACTGATAAATACGGAGGTCCCAGCAGTTTGTGCCAAGCAAATATGAACCTTATTTTGCTTCTACGACGTGTAAAAAACGGTCACGTTTATATTGAAGAATGCGATCCATTTGTTGGACGTTTCTAGAGGGAATATTTCTTCAAAACGCTTTATGACCAGAATGAAATTTGATGTTGGGAAATCAGTAGTTTTGTCGAGGGTTTTGGAAAAATATAGCAGTGATGGATATGCTTATGTCATTAAGGTACTAAAGCTGAGGACACGAATAATGCATGATACGACAAAAAAAGGTCTCGTGGTAGCCTAGTGATTTATATTCAGGAAGCAATAAGATTACAATTTATTTAATGTATAATCATGTTAAAAGTAGAAATATTACAAATGGAAGTTTTAAAAACATGTCATTCAAAAAGCTTTCCTTTAGCAATGTCTATAAGGTTTCCTACTTACACGACTACTGACTACGACGGCTGTTTTGTGCACAGATGTCGACTACTCATTAGAATTAGGACCAGAGATGTAATTTAAAAATAATTACATCTCTGGTAGGACCAGGTTCCAGTAATCCGAAATAATAAAAAAATATTTTTAAAACGCTCCCTAAGAAATACTCTCAAAAATAAGTAGACATTCATAGTTAACAAGTAGTATCCGAACTTAAAATGTACTTTCAAATTCAAACTTTCGTTCAATTTCCATTGATTACCTAAAAGGTGGAAACCCTTGGTACTGAAAACAAACTTCAGTAACACGAAGTATTCCGGTTCCTACTTCTACGTTTTTCGTTTGTTTCTAGTTCTATTAACATTTCTCGTCCATCCTTAATTTGAGATTATGCGCATATTCGTTGACAATGTTACCAGTTATTATATTAATGTTAATACAAAACCATATATCAATAATAATCACGTAAATGTGACAATAATCCAAAGATCAATCAGGAATATGATAAGCCACTAACGTATTCATAATCGGATCATGACAAATTGTCAATTCTAGTTAGCAAGAATAACTCGCATCCCTTTCATGTTAAATGTTTACACACTATAAACATTATAGTCACTATAGCAGTGTTGCGTGAACCAGTTCATGTGTGAGCTGAGCCCCATTAACTTTACAATTAGATCTTTACGTTAAGACATATGTGTAAAATACGTTTGCTCGTACTTATTGGCGGGCCAAAACTAAACCTAATTATATAAAACCTCCCGGCGGTGGTCCTGGGCGGTAGCTATTATTTTGTTCCCCTGGCCTTTGAGACTACTGGGTGCTGGGGGTCGGAGGCTATGGCTTTCATTAGGGAAGTGGGACGCCGAATTAGGGAGAGGGGGTCTGACGCCCGCGCGGGTTTGTACCTGGTGCAAGGGTTGTCCGTCGCCATTCAACGCGGTAACGCGGCTAGTGTGTTGGGTACCTTTGCGCCAGGGACAATCCGAGGGGGACTATTATTTGACTAGGCTTAAGCTAGTCTTAAGTTAAGAGTTTATTGTTTATTTATTTTTTGTTTATTATTGACATGAATAAAAAGATTTTCAATTATATAAAATAGAGTTTATTATATTTTTTACATTATAGATCATTATTTAGAAATCTATAATGTTAAAAACATTTTACTACTTTACGACCAATCCACTCAGTTATACCCGTGCTCGTGGCATTTATATCAATTCTGGCCAAAGTAGGTAAACAGAGGAAGATTAGATATTCCGTTGCATTTTTTTAAATTTAACGTAAATAAATTTCTGTCAAAAATCGATTATTGGTAAAAAATAAGTTTCTATTGCCGACTGTACTCTTTTCCCATCATCATCACTCGTTCTGAGCGTCCCAATGGGCTCAGACACGATGTGTTTATCTTACGTAGTTTAGGTGTTGCTATGGCCACCTACTGTCTCCGTCATCATAACAGCTCGGTGGCTTCGTACCATTATATCGCTTTGTCACCGTTCGTCAATTTCACCTTAATCCGGAGGTTGAGTTTTAAAGTTCAGTTGCAAGATTTGATCCCTACACACACACATACAAACATTGCAAGTAAATCAGAAGCTTTTAAAATCATCTAACTTCTTTAAAATTCGATGGAATCCTTCTGAATCTAGTCTCTCAATATTGAGTCGTTGTGTAACAAGTATATTTAGGAAGTATGCATTGCCATTCTTTTTAAATCGCGAACTAAGGCACAGCGAGCAATTGCAACCTTATTGCCTTAGCGCTGAACGAAAATAATTAACAAACAAACGTAGTTCGATATCGACGGGCAGCTTTCATTAGAGTCAGTTTATTTAAACAGTGCCAGTGAGGTTATCCAAGGGCTTGTTTAGTATTCCTAGAGAGTGCTATTTGTTTTCACCACCCCATATTGTTGATTGTAGGTACGTGCGTGAATGTATTTTCTATTGCGTATTTTTTATGGGTTAAGGAATAATTCCCAAGTTTATATCCATTGTTAGTAGTTTCTATAGGAGAGGAGATAAACAACGATACTTATCGTAGATTGAATGTGTAGAATGTGGTGCAGATTAAGACACACAAACCAGTTTCACTTTTCTGTTTTTAATGACGCAGTCTCACAACTACTCTTTATTATTTTGTTGTTGTGAATTTACTTTATGGGTCTTTATTTCAATAATGAATTTACATTCAACTATTCGGATGAATAGTAGTTTATGCAACTGCTACATAATGAGAGGCAATAAAACACGAGTGTGCGAAGGCGACTTTCATAATGAGATCACACTAGTGTTTTAATGCCTAATTATGTACATTTGCATACACTACTTTATCTACATCCATATATTAAATCCTTTTTCATGTTTTCCGGAACCATTGCGTTGCTAGTGTCGTGAGCTCGAGCGTGAGCCCGTTGTAGCTTATTGTGAGCACGAGCCTGTATCGTTACGGAAAGGCCATAATGATACCGTTTTCGATGCTATTATGGCCATCTCCGCTCCGGACCAACGCGATATTATAAAGCTGGTCCTTACTTACACTTTTCGAGCACATTAATTGACAAAACATTTAACGATACGGTTTATTATTTAACACTCGCTCGCTCCGACACATTGAGGAAGGGTAAAGAAAAATTATTCTAATTCTGTATTTATTTAAGTTGAAGAAATATGGTTAAAAACTCAATTGCAGTACAAATTCGATATTGATTTTTGGTCTTGCATACATATGTGAAAGTTCTAATAACGCCGTAACCTTCCTTGCACTTTTGGAGAAAACAATTTAAAACGTATAGCTATTACATATAACAAAAACCGGTTTCATAATTGACACGAAAAACGAATTAATAAATATGATTGTTTAATAAAAGATGCGTGAAATACGCGGAATATTCGGTTTATCAACACACAAATCCAACTCCGGAATTAATATAACATTGTAATATTAAAATGCTGTATAGACGGCCATGTAGTCGTTTAGGATAAGTATACATAACATATATACGACGTAACTTAGGCAGCCATTTGGTGAGTTAACGATGACATTGATTAGGTTTTTGAATTTTTTTAATGTGTAATGAATGACAGTCTCTGTTGGGCTTTTATGTTAAAATTAATATAATAAAATAAGCAAAAATATCAGCAGAGATCACCTTATAAAAGACATATTATATATGTGCCACATAAAGGATGTTATTTCATAACATAACATAATTATCGATTAAGAATACTTATAAAAAATACGAATATAACATGTTCCCCGATAAGTTAATAAATATATAGGCAAACAAACCGCTTCATGGAAAACCTGAAAACTTTCCGCAGGTTCTCACGGCTTTCTTATTTGTTTGCTTGAACGAAAACAGCGTGATGCCTCGGGATTAACTTTGTCTTTTCTCTACCTCAGAAATTTAATAATGGATTTATTTGAAACCATCTGTGGGGTCTTAAATCCTCGTTTCTTTAAAATCTCTTGAATTGATTGTTTGGGCCGCCATTCTTTATTCGGAACTTCTACCTGGATTACTTCGGGAGTTATCCAGCATTGCGTTTAAAAGGAAAATGTAAGCAAATGTTTTACGAGCTTTTATTATTTTTAAATTTGGGGAATATATTATGAAGAGCTCCTTAAAAGCCTACATCAACAATTGAATGTTTTAACTTGATTTATTCGTACATTATTAGTTTAGTTAAAGAAGGACCTTAATTATTTATTAAATTAGATAAGATGAAACATGTATATTGGTGCACTTGACTGTACTACTGAGCTAAAAAATAGCTTTTTAGTGAAGGACAACATCGTGATGAGACCGGTACAATCCCAACCATGTCTAGTTTTCCCTCTGGTTAGGGAGGTCAGATGACAGTCGCATTCTTAAAACTAGTGCCTACGCCAAATCTTATAGGTGTCAAAACATGGCTCCTTTGGGATATTTACATCTGGAAAAACTCTTGTAAATTATGATTTATTCTTTACAGCCTTACATAATTCATTTCCGATGTAACCCGAAACGTTCCCAAATATAGTTAATTGTCTACCTTATTTCCGACCGCAGTAATAATCAGATAAAACGACAATGTTAATGAAACCAATTTAAAGTAATACACATTCACGTGCATACGAATGGTTGTATAAATATTTCATAGTCGTAGATCAAAAGACGGTTGAAAGAAGTGTGGAATCGCGGATCCAATTTAGCCAACAATGTGGGCAGGGATCGATCCCTAGCAGACAACATTGGCGATTGCAATTTCCCGCTTATGGAGAGTCTGTTATGATAATGGGCTCTCTGGATCACAAAATGGCGGCGAAATATCGGATATTTGAATTTACTGACCTTGGCCGAGTTTAGCACCTTTTTTTTTAAATAAAATATTTGGGGCCAATTTTTCACAAATCATGATCCATGATCCAATCCATGATCGATGATAAACGAGTTTAGTAAAAAGTCACTTAGAAATGAGCTGGCACTGTACAAAACTTGTGTTCGTCCAATCATGACAATGTCTTATGCAAATGTAGCTTTTGCTCACGTGCCTATGATATCGCTCAAGCCGCTTCAAGTCGTTCAGAATCATTTTCTCCGTGGGGCGACTGGTGCTCCGTGGTACCAGTCGAACCTCAGTCTGCACCACGACATGGGGATTAGCACCATGTATGGTTTCTTTAAGCAGACTGCCAGACGTTACTTTTACAACATTCCCCATCATAGGAATCCGTTAGTTAGGAAGGCTGTCGACTACGTTCCCATCCCTCCCCCTCAGTTGTAACTCGACGATCACTGATTAGGGGCCGCACGGTCCGGCGTCCTAGGCACACAATAACCGCTCAACCAATTACCGCTTAGAGTATTCCAGTGTTCAAAACCACCTGCGTGGTCGTGTCGGAGGTTTTCTCCTGGATTATCTCCGGGCTACCCTCTAACCACGCATTCCTATCGCTTTATTGGGCCCGGCCTATAAAGCCACAGTCAGGTTCAAAATAAAGCTAACTGCAGGGTATATTTTTATGGTAATAATATTTGGCTAATAATATAATATACTGGATACACACAGTCATAGGATACATATATCACCTCCAACAGTGTCCTTCCTCGATTTGAATATTGTATGGCAGAAATTAGATATGCATATACCCATATGAGCGCATATGTCCACATGACTAAGAAGTTTTATTTTATTTTGAAATTCGGGTCATTCGATCCTTCCGAATCCCTGCAGAGTAAAAAATAAAAGGTAAAAAGATTTCCTCTCCGTCTTATTTTACTTTTTCAGCAACTCAATAAAGTGTTCAACAATTACGTATTTGCATGTAAATTTGTTTATGAGTCGCTATTTTCGAATGTGGGTAGTATCAGTCAAAAAAATACTGCTGGAATGCAAGAATCATTGTGCCTGTTACGTGCTGCTCAACTTAATTTAGAGAACAAGATTTTTTTTTATACATACCCCAAACCTGCCACGGGCCAAAATATTCAAGATGTTGCCGAGACATTTCTAAACACAACTAGATAGCGCTGGAAGCATCAAACTTTTAGGTCCTCAAACATTGAAAGTTCATTAAAGAGGTGACGGTATGATTAATAGGCGCCTATGGCGACAACAGGGTCAAGTTTGTTACAAAGTCAATTTTAATGTTTTTTTTAAATAGTAAACTGAATCTAGAGGTAAAAAATATAGTGAAATGTTTATAGAAAGACTAAACATAAGTGTAGGTTCTGCGCCATGCAAATTACCATAATATTTCCACATTATTCGGTCGCACACCAAAAACAAATTTAATTTAAAAGGTAATTAGTTTAAAGCCCTCAAGCGAGGAGTTTTGCAAGACGTAACCCACATTGGACTTGCTCAAAGGTACATTCATTAGATTGCGAAGACACGAGCTTCGTAAACGGCCCAGTTCCTCTTCTTATCAATCTCCTTTGAGCCATGATGGGGGCGTGATGATAAATAGAATTATAATGAAAGTTGTAAAATTACGAGGTACGGTCTCATTACTTTTTATCATGTCTTAGTGAATGATTACAGAGTTTTATAAACTTCCCGGTGATTAAAACTATGTTTTTTTTGTTATAATGTTAAAATATAATGCAAGGAAATGAACATCATTCTTGTCAGAACATGACGGATGCATAAGACCGTATTTACGCCCATGGTGCACTTGAATCGAATTAATCAATGTTCTCGTGGTTTGGCTTAGGCTTACTGTTCACGAGATTCTGACGTCCGAAAAATCACTATTATTACCAGTGACTCACTCAATCATCAAAACGTTTGACTACTTTCGTGATCTAGAAAGTTGAAATTTACCATCTACTTAGGTGTGTATAAAAAGAGTAAAATCTAAACACTGATTTTTCAACAAATTATTTTTAGCAAATTGAAGAATGTTATGCATGACAGGAACTGTGGATCTACGGAGCTTTGAAAGGTTTCCAGTTAGATCTCACTTCTTTTATTACCAAAACCCTTTACGAATTTGCCATTTCTTCATATTTTATGTTTTTGATATGATACCTCCATTTACAATGGCATTACCAATGACATGAAAATACAATAAACAAAATAAATACACATTTTGCCCAGACTTGCATAGTCTCTGCATTAATTACAGGCTTAATATAAAGGTATTTTATAGCAAGGTATACTGTACACAACAATACACGACCATTTCTATACGTCGAAAACGCGTTCCGATATTGAGCCTCTTTGCGGATCGAGTATTGCAGCACTCGTATAAATAAAACCTTTTATCCGGCAGTTGCCGCGCAACCTCGCACGCTGCTAGACTCCTGAATAGCTCTCACTTGAGTACCTCCTCAGTGCTTTTATTTGCCTTAGAGTATGGGTCGGTCGCTAGTTTGGGACGCTGACTTGCGTTGATACCCTGGCACCGTCCCATATTCGAAGCAACAAAATCGCTGCTGGTGCTGCGGCATCCGCGGCCGAAAACCGCAAGAGCCTCAAATATGTCGCCCTAGGAAGTGGCTACATGTTTGCGGCATTTGGCGTCGAAACTTTGGGGCCGTGGGGGCCAAGCGCGCGTTGACTTTATAAAGATCTGTCGAAGCGCCTAATAGAAGTTTCTGCTGACCAGAGGGCCGGCCTCTATTTCACTCAGCGAATTTAGAAATTCTTATTTTATTTAGGTAATTTTTATTTGTTTTTTATGTACTTGTTAATAAGATTTTATATGTAAGTTATGAAACATATTTACTTATTCCGCAACTTGCCCCTTATAACGCGCATATCTTAGACAACCACTTTAGCCTAGTTGGAAGTGACCCTGCTTTCGAAGCTGGAGGCCCCGGATTCGAATCCCGGTCAAGGCATTTATTTGTATGATAAACACGAATATTTGTTCCTGAGTCTTGGATGCTTTCTGTGTACATATTTAAGTATCTATTTATCTACATAAGTATGTATGTCGTCATTTATAGTACCCATAGTACAAGCTTTGCTTAGTTTGGGACTAGGCCGATTTGTGTTACATTGTCGACATATATATATTTATAAAAATTTAAGTCAAGTAGATAAATCATATCAATATGAAATATGGATGCATATAAATTCTAAACTACAAATAATAAAAGGCCTACAAACTTAACTCAAAATAAAAACTTAAAAATAAATAATCTAAAATATTACCATTATTTATTATATAATATGGCACATGCGATTTTCCTTCGTCGGAAAAATTTTGCTGCGAAGGCGAAAACATTTTTTTTTTATACAAATACTGCGGCAAACATACTTACGGCCTGCCTAATAGCAAGCAGATACCGTAGCCTATGATAATTTTTTGACTAGAAGAATTAACAAGACATGAAATTTTACAAAGTAGTATACAAACAAGAAATAATAACAATGGTTAAATACCGAAATACCTATTATAATTTACTATTTTGAAGAGTCGTAGTAGGAGTAAGTGGAGGGTGTACGATTGTTCAAGTTTGTATGTATGCGTCTATGTGTGTGGATGTGTGTGTGCATGTGTGCATGTGTGTGTGTGTGTGTGTGTGTGCATGTGTGCATGTGTGCATGTGTGTGTGTGTGTGCGTGTGTGCATGTGTGCGTGCGTGTGTGTGTGTGCATAAATACCTACCTATTGTATTTTTCCTCGTTTTTATTTGTTTTTTATTGTTTAGCACTCAGATTTACTTAAGTAAGTTAAGTACTTAAGTAAATTTGACTGAGTTCCTTCTCGGCAGTGGTCTTTTGTGAAACGCTAGTAGTTGTTGACTTGTAAAAGTTCCATTGCGGCCTACTTGCATTTTATTATTTATTTTACATTAAACCTCATATCATAAGTGACCGGATTATTGTTATTTTCTTAAAGAGGTATATGGCTATGATGACATTACAATGAAATATAAGAAGCGTAAACAACACTGGTGTTTGAAGTTTACTAATTAATTGAAGTATCTCTTGAGTTCTATTTGACTTGTACTATTACTAAATTGGAATCGGTGTTGTATTTTATGCTTTTGTTATCAAACCCAATGCTTTTAGCAGTAGTTCAATGAATGTTTATAAATATTTGGGTTTTAGTAAAGCAAAATGAATTATGCCTGCTATCGATGTTGATAAAGAAAAAAGTGAACCTATACCTATTAATGTAGTTTTTTAATGAGTTTGTTTTGTGACGAGTCATAGACAATGTAGGAAAACATACAATTTTCTATGTTAAACTCGGTCAAAGTACTCACAATGAAATCAAAATTTCTTAATTTTTGTTAAGTGAGTTAATGATGTTTTAAAGTTTGAAGCGGAATACGCTCATATTATACCACATTGAATTCGAATTCAGTACGTTCAGTCAAATTGCACCTTATGTCATTTTACGTTTTTTTTTTCTAGAACATTTTACCGCACCTTCTTCATCCGTTATAATTTTCACTAATGAATGTTTTGCTTTGTTTTAGTGTAGGTAGGTACTGTTTGTTTTGTAAGAGGTAATTGGACATTTTGATACATGAGCTCGGAGATTTATTTTCTTAGAATTGGGTTTCGGATAGAAATAGTTCCCATCAAGCCTTTTGAGGATAATTGGATGAGGTCATATTTCAACGTTCTTATTAAGGTTCATTTTGGATTGGCTTGTTGTAAACACCTAAATAAGGTTGAAGGAAATCTGCCTTGTGGTTATTATCTATCAGGAATCATATATGGAAGACGTATTGATAAGCGGTATTAAAGGTGAGATAAAATATGTCTACAGTATAGTCAGACCTTACGAGCGTAATATTTTATTTTAGGAATGATGCTCTAAACCATTTGGGGGATGTTTTTTTAGTAACCGTGCAAATTATGGTCAAATATAAATTATTAATCAAACATGTAATTAATAAAAATCAATTGAATCAATAAATTTACTCTTTACTCTTACTCTTTATGTTTTAGATTTAGACAATATATATTATGAATATTAAATCTTAAATTCTATTTATTTTACATCAATCAATCAATCAATCAATCAAATCATTTATTTGCAGTAGAACATAGTTAAATGCATGCAAATACAATGTAGTAAATTAAATTAATTCAATAAAAATAGATAATGATAATACAATAGTCAATTAAATTAATTCAATAAAAAATTAAAATAATGATAATAATACAATAGAAATAGGAAACATGAGTTCTCATGTTCTTCATGAGTAGTGAAATCTTTCTGCTTCGCCTTAAGGTTGACTGGTAGAGAATGCCATACGGCATTAAGTCCGCCTTTTGTACGATAAGGTTTCTTTTGTGCAATAAAGATTAAATAAATAAATATTTAGTTGTTTTATTTAGTGTTAAAAAATGATTGACCTATCATTGTTAGCTGACGATTCTCAATTTCAATCATTTATTAGCGAGGCAACGCGGCCAGCCTTATATGGGAACCCTGCCTAGTGGCAGCGACTTCGGCAATCCATACCCTCACAGTTTAGGGCTTTAGTTTATGTTAGGTTTCGGTAGATAGTAAGATCATGTTATGTTTTTGTTGGATACCACGCTGATTTTACATGCCAAATTTAAATAAATATATTACATTTAGTGTTACAGTATAATAAGATAAGATAAGGTAAGCTTTTATTTCCTTATCAGGTTTTTGGTACATCATAAATTAAACAAATGAAAATAAATGTTTGTAGTGTTTTTATAAATCACCATTTTTCTTTTCTTCCTCTTTTGTATAAAGACTGCCTAGAGCGGTGAAAATCTCCTCCGAAGTTTTCCAGGTTTCCCTATTTTTTACTGTTCTTGTCCAGCAGCATCTTGCTACCTTTTTGATACTCATACTCATTTATTAATAAAATATACAATTTTACATGTCAAGAAAATAAGTTACATATTTATATAATAGATATGTCAGTTGAGTTAATTTTTCAATTTGATTATACACAATTTGTCAAAATGTCAATGTGGTGCATATATGTAGAATTAAGAATATTAGTTAATTTTTTGTTCTAGAATTCATTAATATTGTAAAAAGGGTTTTCAGTCAGCCATTTTTTCAACTGATTTAAGAATGTTGCATCATTTTCGATGTTTCTTATATCGGCGGGTAGTTTATTGTAGATACCTGGCCCTACGATAGACATTGTTTTGGTCCATTTAACGAGTCGGCAACATGTTATGGCTAATGTGTTATTTTTTCTGAGCGAGTCTTGTACTTTTTGATACATTTTTTTAAAATTGATTCATGTTACTTCTAACGTATTTTGCAATGTAGAATATGCATTGTGATGACAGTGTCATTATGTTAGCGTCTATAAAGAGTTGTCGTGCTGGGGTTCCGGGTGGTACGAATGAGATATCATCATGAGAGTGGTTACATGATAATACTACACAATTAAATCTACACAATATGCCAAACCGCGACAACTTTGAACAAATAAAATTAGGAACCGATATTAATTTACGTTTTAAGAAAAAGTAAACTTTGTTTGTACGACTGTAATAATTAAGGCTGACCAAGATATATCTCTCGAGGAGAAAATAAACTCCACCTTAATGAAACTGCACCAGTGGATGTCTACAAATAATTTAAATATCAACATATCTAAGATTAAAATGATCCAATTTAAAACATGTAAGGCAAATCCTGTCGCTCTCACTATAGATTTCATGAGCGAAAGGATTGAAGACACATGTACGACACATTTTTAGGAATAAGGCTAGACCATTTAATTTATTAAATTGGAAATCGCATGTAAATTTTGTACGTGATAAGTTACATAGATTTGTATTGACACTAAAACTTTTAAGACAAATTGTTTCACTAGAGACAGCCATGACTGCATGGGTACGTCTACTCAAGTCTTACATATGAACTAATAATCTGGGGTAATTCCACCGATGTAGTAGATGCATTTATAGCACAAAAGAAGTGCATTCGAGCCATCTGTGACGCTGGGCAAAGAGAGAGCTGCAGACTACACTCTCAAGTCTCAAGGCGACCACAAAGGCATACATATAAACTTGCTGTTCAACCTTATCGCTTGGCATGCTTAAAAAAAGTGTACATTCCATAAGTATACGGATATACAACCAGCTGCTAACTGAGTTAAAGGAATTGCCCATTACTATGTTTAAAAATCGTCACAAAGTGGCTTTTACACAATTAATATCATCATTAGTTTCTATTCCCAGTTTATTATCTTTTGACCCTATTGACATTATCATTAATTATTGAATTTATTTATCTTTCCATGTATTGTCTTGATTGCTTAATGTTCTCCTTAAATACCGAATATAATACACACAATGTAAATAAATCCTTCTTGCGTACTTAGTATAGCAAAATGTACCGGAAATTAATATACATAACACCTTGTTTTATTAACTTTATTCTTGCAATGAATAAATTATTATGATTTTGATTATGATTATGATTTGGTCTCTTTTTTAACTCAAATCTCTTAGCAATATTTAATAAGACGACAATAATATTAAAAAAGCAGTAATAACGCTGAATATTCGGCCTACTACTACTACTAAGCCATTTATACTTTTCTAAAGACAATCAGACAAGATAAAGACATCAAGCAAAAATTGTAACATAAAATCTCTTAGTTTTACGTAAAATATACATAAAACCTTTTAGTACCTGAATCAAAGTAGAACGTAGAGACATTAATGGCAGATAAAGGCTTTCTATCGAACTGAAGTCAGTAAACAATAAAAATACTTTTACTAACTTTTTCTTCTGTTCGATAGAAAGTCTTTATCTCCCATTAATGTTTCTATATTCTGCTCCAGACTGACTTAAAACTTTGAAATTCGATTCCAGTAACTTACTGAGATGGTTAGTTAGGATTAATTGCACACGTAGTAAACTAAACAAAACAGGATTAGGAACAAGCCCGATTCCATTTGTCTAGGAGATATAACGGGTTATCGCTTTTTATCATGTCTATTACATTTTAGGGTCGAAGTTGCACTACATCCGTAGGTACTCACCGTTTAACCTACACGTGACCCCTGGGTGGTGCTCAACCGTACAACACAAACTGGCAACAAAAAATTTCATCCGATAAAAAACATTTTAATGTTGAAATAAAGGCACATAAATAAGGTGATTTTCTCACATTCGGCCATTAAAACAGGCATTCGGCCATTACCTGTTGTCACCGGGATAATATCAACTTACTACTACTACCTAGCTACACTTTGCCGTCTCAAGGAGAAAAACCATAAGTGACAAAAAGTAAGTTTCGAGATAAAGCCAAAAAACTTTAGATTTCTTGTAAATTATTTTATAGGCAGAGTACAAAGTTGTAACTTTTGTTTATTAATAAACAAATATTGTAGAATTTCTAGCAATTGCGCTTTTTTCAATTATTTATTCATTTAAATAAGATATTTAGAAAAAACCGTTTCTGCCTCCTAAAATAAATATAAAAAAAATATGGATACTAAGAATAAAACACACAAATGAGCATTTGTGTTTTTTGTGCTAGTTTTTCACTTTGGTGTCTAAGTAAAAATAACACAAGTACGCACTTATGCTCGCTTTTCCGAGTCGGACAAGAATCTGAAAAAGAACAAGTGGGTACTTGTGTTTTATTTATATAGTCCATTATTGCACTTATGGCTTATTTTATAATAGGGTTTCATGAAAACACGATAAATATCAAACAGATTTATTAAAAGTAAACAAATGAGATGCTTTAAGTAGAGATCTTTAGGTATTTATGACACATTAGTGAATGCGGTACTTAATATTGAACTTAATTCTTAATTAATTATCATGCTCATCTATGAGATTAAGAGCTTTCTCATCACTTGGAAGATCTTAAAATTTTAGCCTATTTGGAGGCATAAGCTTTTCAAGACGCTGTATGATGTCTGTTCTTCTTTTTTTGAGATGTTTCTGGGTGTATCATTCAATTTAGGTGTCGGAAAGCTATTTGTTATAATATTTGGTTTAATAAAGTCCAGCCTAGTAGGGTCACCTTCAAATGACGTTTATATATGGTAACATATATGGTAACATATCTGGTAAACATAGGAATATGTACAACTGCTTCCGTTCCAAGAGACGCCTTTGATGTTTCTCTGGCCATAAGAAGCAATCGTTAACATCTTTCGTAGATGACTACCGAATCGTTAGTAATCTGTCAACCAAAACGAAACAAAAAATGTTCACATAGCCACAAAGCAAGCATATGCAGCCTTTCTTGCAGAGCATAGGAAAAACCATTACAATATTATTGCAGACGCATCAGAAAAAAAATTGGTCATATGTTAGTTACCATATATATTTTTTTTACAATCACCATGCAAACTAAGAAACGCACTATACAACAAAGATAATATAAGAACCTAGGTGATAAAAGCTTCATTTATGACTATGCATGACATTATATCACCTTATACTACTAGCATTGTTAAACTATTATCTGTTAGACACTGTCATTCTGCATACAGCTGTTATACGTTATTATCTCTCTAATTGTAGTCACTTATTTACAACTGAATACTCGTATTTTTTAGTAAAAGTAAGTGAAGTAGGTATTTAAATGCGTGCGCGCAATCTCCTCCCTATGAAAGTAATCGACTCGACTGACCAACATGCCACGCGTGCAATCCGTGCTTGCCGAAATCTGTCCTTGAGTGGCCGGAGTAGGGAACTTGTACTAGCCTAATAAAACACAAGTAGCAACAATATTCTAAGAAATATACCACAACTTCATATTTTTTGTAGCTGTACGAGGTTGAAAAATCATAACTTGCCACATATGGTTTTTCTGTATCCTGTATACCTTACTGGTATAAATCTTAATCTGACTAGAAACAACATTTTTGCCAACTTATGTGTTTTTTACATCAAACATTAAAATAAAAACTAATTATGTTTTTTCTTCTTATGATATAAAAGTTGGGTTCAAGCCCCATACAGAAATTTAAAAAACCATAAGTGGCCACTTAAGCATTTTTCTGTATCTTATTATAGAGTTATGTTTTTTCTTCCTCAAAAAAGGGCCAATTTTCCCAAAATGGCATGCACTTGTGGTTGTCTAAATCGTGATCTACAAAAGATATAGTAATATCTCCTAGAGAAAAAGATCACATTTTTTTTCCTGATTACAAGGCTGGTAATAAGTCCATTTTGCAAAAATTGTCACTTATGGTTTTTCTTCTTGAGACGGCATAACTAACTAGCTGTCTTATAAAGAACGCAGGCACGCTGCGGCGGAAAAATAGTCGGCTCTGTTAATTCGGAAGGTCTATTATATTTTTGTATGAATTCAAAATGTACCCATTGTATTTGCTCTTAAAGCGTATTAGTACCTATTGATTACAATTGCAATTGATTCGGGGTTATTTATTTAGTCATGAAAAGATAATGTGTGCATATTCAACTTTCTTTTTTTGTTGCCTTTTAATTTCTGTTGTTCTTTGAATGTACTTCGTTTGGCGAGCAATAAAGAATATTTGTATTGTATTGTATTGTATCATCAATGTTAGTACAATAGCAATAATAACGCAACGACCTTTAGGACAATATTCCACTTGGTTATAAAAGTGAAAGCTTATCTTTGGAATCTTCTTCACATTTCTTGAAATATTTTCTTTAACAGCCACTGACCTCGAAACATAAAAGCGTAGTTTTATTACGAGTAGAAGTTAAAGAACCCTACCCTTTCAAGACCTTTACAATTAGGCACTTTGGCCGGGCCCTGGCTACGTTTAAAAGCGGTTGGAATGTGACGAATGTGCTAGAAATTGCTTAAATTTTAATCTTATTGTATTAATCGAGGAAACGACCTACCTTGAGCTTAATGCTCGCTGTTTGGAATTTGATATCATGATCCTTTTAGTGAACTAAATGGGTAATAACTAATAACAATAACTTCATTATTTTTGACAATAAACTAAATTTTTATTTATGACAACGATTCAACGACCAGCGAGAAAACGAATAGATGATAATAATCGGTGCCAGTGCGGTGCGATGGTAGATACCCCGTCACGTCAGCATAAACGATGTCATCCGAAAGGCCCTTATCAGCGTCAAAGTTCTAGCTATCCTAGAATCAGTTGGTTTAGCAAGGGACGACGGCAAGAGGCCCGACGGACTGACATTATCCGCTGGCGTGACGAGGTATGCACCCAGTACTTCTACCGAAGGAGAGGCCGTAGTGGCATACGTCATCTACCATCGCACCGCATTGGCACCCATTACGGTATAGTCTTGGAAGATCGGACGGGCCCTGGTCTGGGATGCTACGTGTGTAGACACCCTCGCACCGTCCCATATTCCAGGTACTAGCAAAAATGCTGGCAATGCCGCATCCACAGCAGAAGACCTCAAACGCCGCAAATACGCCACCCTCGACCGTGGTTACATATTTGAGGTGTTTGAGGTCGAGACTGGAGCTGTGGGGGGACTTAGCAGCACGCCTAATCAAAACCACAGGTGACCAGAGGGCTGCCTAATACATTCCACAAGGTATGTATCAGTGTCGCTATACAACGTGGCAATGCGGCCAGCATTCTGATCACACTGTCCATCGATCGGTACTGATTTAGATGATATTTTTTATTAATAGGTAGTTTTTAGTTTTTATTTTTTTTATAGCGATGTCCTTTTACGCTTTAAATTGTTAAAATGAATAAATATTTTATTTATTAAAAAAAAGTAGATAACTACATAAAAATACTTATTTTTTAAAAACAATTTTTATAAATCAATCATACCTCGACATTTTTATCATTGTCAATCATTGTTTCTGATGTGTAATTTATATGATCCATTGCAAATAAATGACTTAAATGAGTATGAGTATATTTTTTAATATGACTGAAGTTATTTAATTGAAATGATTCTTAATCTCTTCAATGCGGTCTACTTGAAAGCTACTAATTTAAAAATTAACCTTTATTGCACTGAAATTTTATAATCACGATCGTTTTTTATTATCAATAAATTAGCCGCACATTTAATAGTAATATGTTTAGCTAATTTAAATGGATTTGCATTTTTATTTGTATGTTGTATGTAGTCGTAAAAATATATTTTAGCCACTTTTGAACACTATTTCTATCCATAGTGACAAAAATTTAGTTTCCTTGACTGTCAACCAATTTGATATCTGGGCTACTTCGTCCCTTGTCACAGTGAAAGTCATTATAAAGCTAGAGAGCTTATATTAATGTCACTGACACGGTACAGTCGCCATCAAATATATCTGTGGGAGAATGAAGGTAGTTTTCGAGTAAAATTGTTACAAAAGAGGGTAGAAAACTTGTTTGTTGCCAATGCCGCATCAAGCCACTCGATTTCTCCCATGACGTCAATCTGACGGGCATAAAAGGGGTGCCAGCACCTGTCGACAGATCAGAAGTTGTCCAGCCTTGGGCACGGTACGAATAGTGCTCTGAACTGTCAGGTAAATCATGTACAATTAATTTATATTCAATTATTAGGAACTGCTTTATGGCTATTTCAGCTATTATATTTTCTAATTATTTATCTAATTATTGTGCTGTGTCATTCCATTTTATAGGAAGTATTATGGTAATTATAATGTTTTCTTTGCTTATGGCTTGTCTGTTTCTGTCTTAAGAATTGGGTATGTTTATATGAACTTATAATAACATTTAGTAAAACTTTGTGCTACTTTCCCGATTTGTTTGGTTTAAATTAAATCCGTTATTTTGACATTTGTTTACATTTTGCTCCACGTTCCCTTACATATCTGTACTCTTCAGGGTGCTCAAAAATATCTGAACATGCAATTTAACGCCTTGACAATAGTCGTGTTCAAATATTTGTGAGCACCTCGTTCGCTCCGATATATCTGATGGCGACTGTACATGGTAAGTGGACCGTACATCACCAAACACAAGGATACCAATTAAAACCAGCAGCGTTTCTTGGAAAGAAATCTCGGTATAACAAAAGAATTCTCACGCACATACTTAGATTCGATATATCAGTACGTAAGATTCTGCTAACCACGATTATACAGAAACAATTATGATCGCTATTCTCGCCCGAAATAGTCCCTTGTTTCTATGCAAATGCTTTAATGATTCAGCGAATTTGCGGATTAATTAATTTGGAACGCTAATCTTTATCCGATCGAGCAAACATCTTATATAGACACGCAATCAATCTTTTGAGTGATCTATTTCTAGCCTAGTTTAGCAAATATTGAGAAAAAGTTATGATTGTAAGTGAAAACGCCATGCACGGGTCCTCACCTGTTTCCGTCTTATTACCTACCTGAAAACTAAGATCTAATACTTTATTCTTAAACTAAGGTTGCCATTTTTATTTAACATCAAATTATTATAAGCATTCAAGTATTACCATTCCAATTATTCTCTAGCATATTATTTCATGTTCTATAAAATTAATTGCATTGCGGACATAAAGTATTGCCATACAGCGTGGCAATGCAGCCAGCCTTCTGGGCACTCTACCCGCTGACGGCGACTTGGGACAATTTTTTTATCTTTAAGTTTTACTGTTTGCTATATCCTAGGTTAAGTTTTTATTTTATTGTTTCTTCATATGTAGCATCTTACAAAACACAAAAATATTATAAATAAAAACCGCTAGAACTATGTATTAAAATATCACATATCGTGTAATTAAATTTTTTCCACTTGTATTGCTTTATTTCCAAATTTAAAAGATTTAATAGGTGTTGTAGTTGTTCGGCACTGTTTGCTAGTAAGACTGTATCTATAGGCAGCAGCATATCTTAAATTATTTATGTATTTTCGTTACATTGAATGCCTCCGCAAAGATGCGTTCAGAATATAAACTAAAAAGACTTGGAGATAATATGCACCCTTGTTAAACACCTTTAAGAATTTCCAATCCTTGAGTGGGTTTGTTACCAACTTTTATGTGACCAGTTTCATTCCAATATAGGCTTCTTAGTATCCTCGCGCCTTTGCTATCGATATCAGTTTTCCATTAGCTGCTCTGGTTTTATTAAATTAACAATAGCAAATACGGAAGTTTAAATTAAAATATATAAAATAAAATAACGACTGTATTCTGCGATGTTTTATTGTGCATGTGGTTAACGGGCCTGATAAAATTAGTTTTAGAAAAAATAGTTATGCAGTAGATCATAAAAAGTAACTTTATGTCGCCTACGCAGACTTTTAGAGCATGAGAAGTTGAATTATTTTTTATCAAACCATTTAAGAGGCCTTATAAGTTTTAAAATGTTTTGATTTCAAATTATGACAAAAGTATTGATAATACCAATAAAGTTATTAAAGGCTACGATGATTTTATAAAGTTTTAGATAGTAACATAGCCATTTTTTAATTTTATTGTGTGTAGTAGAATTTAAGTGGAAAAAACAAGTTTTTATCTTGAAAATGGTCGATTTGGAATGATGTTTGAAACGATATTTCTTAATGAAAATTCCAAAAAAATACATTTAAAGTTTATGACATAAGGTCGCAATAGTGCTATTCTAGATAGTAACATTGAGAAAATGTTAAGATACGTGTCAATTCAAACAGAAAATGGCCTAAATAGGTGAGCGTTTTTAACTGATGAGGACCCTTAATGATACGTTTACAATTTTACGAAACGCGACGACTATTAAGCCTTTGTGCATGGCATGTGATGCATGCAACGACGCGTGGCGTGGAAGGAATGTACAAACGCGAACGTGTACATAAAACTGCCGGGTGACATAAACATTTCCACTTAGCATACTTAAACCCGCAAAAACGCAGGCACGAAACGAAAACATCCGCATAAATTCACATTCCTGCCCAAAAACATGCAATATCAGCCTCAACCCCGCGTTACATATACACGCCCCTGAAACTACCCAGACACAATAAAGTGGAAATAAAATTGTAAATTTATTGTCGTCTCTGTTGAATAATGCATATGGAAGTGGAGTGACGGTAGACGAATGCGTCGGCAGCTTATTTGAATAGAGGCGTTTTCGAATGAAAAGGGCTTAGGAAACGTGGCGTCCTAAGAAGTCATGTCGTTTTAATTTAGGACTATGTGGAACGGTTACTCATCCATAAGTAGATGGGTATGGATGGGTAACCGTACATATAGTTAAATGATATTTAATAATAATAATAAGTTTTCCAGGGCAATCAGTCAACGTAAGGCGACTTGTGGCGAGCTAGGCTTAGGGAGTAGCGACCCTACTACGTACCTGAGTCCTCCTGGGGGTGGCCTGTGTGGTTGGTGGGACAAGCCCCCCCCCCGCCTCTGGCTTGCCTTACCCGGCCGCCCAGAGTGGAGTCAGCCTGCCGGAAATAAATATCTGAGACAGTTTTATTAGGCAGGCGTCCGTTGTCTTACGCAATAGCCATTAATCCAGCATTTTCACCCAATAACTCAGTTCATTTAGACTCCATCAACGAGAAATTCCCTGTACACCCTGGCGGGTGCTGTCTCTGTGTGCGTTCCATGACACGGGCAGGGACAGCATCCGCTCGGTGTATCCCTTGCATTTCATTAGTGTCAAAAGGGACTCTACGTGTTCGCTATGTGGTACTCGTTTGGTACTTCGGCTCCACGCACGCCTCCCAAAGGTCCGGGATACCATTGCCCCATGAACGGGGAAGATATAATAATAAGACGTTTATTCAATGATTGCATACATGGCAATTTACAGGTAACTAACACAAGCACAATAAAACAAAGTATACAAAACAATTAAAACGGTAGGCGGCTCAGCTTGTGTCTCTACTAAGATACTACTAAAGATTCTTGGTCTACAACAGATGCTGTTATTTGAAACCGTTTAGCATGGACACGTGAAAACCTCGTGATAATACTAGAAAGTGCACCAGCAGGCGAATCACGTAACTTTATGTACTAGGGGAAAGTGGGGGAAACGCGAACACCTAAGGGAAAACTTAAATAAAACAGAAATATCAAGACTCAGAATTTCGTTTATTCATTTAAAGTTAAGTTTAACTATCTGGCTAACTAATTAAGTAATCAACAATGAAAATACTTTTATAAAATGTAACATTAAGAACAAAAAACAAAACCCTTAGTGTTCGGGTTTACCCAACTCTAGTCGGGTAATTACGAATAAAGATTTGTACTCTTTTAATCAGCCTTAATTACAACAAAGATCACATTTATAACCTGCCGAGAGTAGGTTAATCACAAATTAACAATTTTAGTTTATAATCAGTCTTAGTTACGACAGAGATCACATTTATAACCCGCCGATGAGGACTGTCCATCTGTGCATTTCTCATGAGCCCATTTTTTACATACGAAGCACATGATCCAGTCTTCATCGGGGGGACTTACATATTTATCCTTACAAAAAATACAATAGTAGTCATCATCTTTATTTTTTCTTTTTTTGCCTGGCTCTGCCTTTTGCCGAACGTTCGAGTTTACCCGACGTGGTTTGTTCGCCTTTACCCGCAGGATCAGAACAGTAAAAGTGTTAAAAAATATTCAAGGTTATTTTATTGTGGCGGTTGGCGTCATTGTCAATAAAATTGTTAATACATGAGTATTCCACCAAGCAAATGTTGAATTACGATAGTCGATGGAAGTAAAGCTACATCAAGTTACATTTACGCAAAAACTACATCAAAAACACACAAAATATTGAAATGTTCATACCTTGACACGTCCGCGCGTCCGCCTCACTCTTGTTGTTGACCGGCACTGCCAGCGACGTAAACTTCAAGATGGCGGTGGACAATATATTGTCATCTCTTTCTAACATAGTAGAACTATCGCGGTCGGGATTACCCGCCGTTCGCGTTTCCCCCACTCTCCCCTACCGTTAGATAGATTTTAATGTCAATTTTGAAGTATAAATGTATGAGCTGACAATTCGAATTCGACATTAAAATAACGGTAGTAAAAAAGTTACGTGATTACCCCGCCGGCCTCAATTGTAGAAACCTTTATTCTTAAAGCTCATAATAGGTTTATGACGGCAAATATTTCATACATTTTTCTACGTTTAAACTGCGCGTCTGCTCTGAATACATTTACTTGAACTCCGCTTTAAGGTTTTATTGCTATATTTATTTAAATGTAGAAGGAATTGGAACACTAGAGGTTATTTTAAGGTGCAACAACAGCATATTATATCACATACATTTTCATGCTTTATTACAATAGTACATTTTGATGCAAGTGCGGAAGGTGTGTCATTTCGCACGAGTCCCGAGTTGTCTTGGCCCGAGCCGTCAGGCGAGGGACCAGACACGAGACGAGTGAAAATGACACTTCCACACGTATATCAAACGACGTTTTTTAATACATTTGCGAAAATATATCAAAGAAAACTAAATAAAACAGTAATTAAAAGAGAGACAATACGAAATGTATTTACTTGCCATTGTGGGCTTTGCACGTACCTGGTCTACATCTGGCGTAGTTTACACACATTTTATTTAACAATCGTATAAATCGCACATACCACAAAAATATTATTAAAACAATTATAAAATTATATACGTCATTACAAAATTAATTCGTGAAATTATGAACGAAAGAGGCGGGAATTAAAAAGTCGGTTTAACTTAAAAATCGATAGACTTTTTTCAACAAGCCATGGTTGTCAGCATTCAGCCAAAACCAAAACTATTTTGCGAAACATTTTTTGTCACGTGGTAGTTTAATTACATTTCAACACGAAAAATCAGTTAATTTTAATTTTGTACTAATTTATATTTGATCTTTTTGTAAATAAACGTATGTTTTAGCGAAAAAAAAACAAGCGTTCATTCATCCGGCGGGGCGGTCCTGCATAATAACTTTATTAATGTTAGGTCTCGCATAATACTCGTTTCCGGTCACTGGTCTACTCAATCAGACAACTTTTTGAAAACAGTTTTAGATTTTTTAGTATATGATAACCCTTTAACCTGTTTAATATGCAATTTGAATGTTTTAAATATAATACAAGTATATTTTTAATGCCAAATGCTTTATATAACGCCCGCGCTTCCAGTTTCGGTTTCGCGCGCATTTATTACACGTTTTACCGCGCTCGCTCGTTTTCGTGCTCGCCGCGAGGTGGCGCGCACTCGGCGTTGCCGCCCGCGCGCCCCGCGCTGCCCGCGCGCCATAGTCAGTTCGAGAGAATTCACACAGCGCATCGTGCAGAGCTATCTCGTTTCGTTTTGCATTTCCATGGCCCTCACTTCCTATGTTTACTTCTATGTTACTTGTACCTACTGATGACTGTAGTATTGTGTTTGTTAATGTTTGTAGTGATCAATAAAAGCGTTACAACCATTACAGTGGCTGCCCAACTTAGTGGCGTTGAATCTATATTCAAAGTGTACCTACGTTCTCGCCGCGAGTGCCGTGCCGCGCTAGAGTGTATTCAACTCGCGCCGGTTAAAACCTATTTCGACGAAAAGTGTAACAGAAGTGAAGTGTGACGAACTATTGCCATGCATACGCGGAGTAAAACCGTTGACAACGAAAAGAGTGACGAGACTCCCAACCAAGATGCAAGCGAACCCGAGTCCTACGACGAAGCGGAGACAGGCGCAGAGGAGCTGCGCGCCTCGGGCACCCCCCGCGCTGCCGCCGCCGAGCCACCCGGCACCGCCGGAGCGGCCGCGAACGTGAACGCCGAGACCTTCCTGGTCGGCGTCATGGAGACCTTCGCCAGGATGCAAGCGGAGACAAACCGCACCCTGGTGGAGACCCTGCGCTCACTCCCATTCAACAACGCCCCGTGGACCCCGCCGCCCGCGACGCCGCCGCCCGACGTCCGCGCGCAGTCCGCGCCCTCGTCCGCGGTCGCCGGAGGCAACTTCTCCAAGTGCACCGCTCGGTTCGACGGGAGGTCGCGCGACGCGGAGGTGCTGGAGGCGTTCATCGACGCCGTGCAGGTGTACAAGGAGTGCGCGGGCGTCAGCGACGAGCACGCGCTGCGCGGGCTGCCGCTGCTGCTGGAGGGCGACGCCGCCGTGTGGTGGCGCGGCGCGCGCGCCGGCGCCCTCACCTGGCCCGACGCCGTGGCGCGCCTGCGCGCCATGTATGGAGTTCGGCAACCGGCTCACAAGGTTTTACGTGAAATCTTTGCCACGGAACAGAAAGACTCCGAAAGAGCCGAAGTGTTTGTATGTAGAGTGCGTTCTCTAATAGTTAAATTACCGTACGTGGTACCTATGTGTATGCAAATAGACATTATTTACGGGTTGTTACATCGACGAGTCAGGAAACGGTTACCTAGGGATCTCATTGTTGATGTTGATAGTTTCGTAGAAAAAGCGAGGGTCATTGAAGACGCGATTTCCGAAATTAACGTAAGTAACGATTCCGGGAATCCGAGCGCTTCGCCGGCGACGGTGAGTACCTACGCGTCTCACTCACGCGCGCCGCCGCCGCGCGCTATCGAATCGGCCGAGCGCAGCGTCACCACTGGTTCGCGCGGTACTATTGTCGCGAAACCCACTTTTAACTCGAACGAAATTCCGAAACGTGATAAGCGCGTTCGTTGTTCGTTTTGCAAGTTTTTTGGGCATGCTGTGGCTGATTGTCGTAATTTGCAAGATAAAAATAATAAACGGCAGGCTGCTAGTATTGCTTCTGAGGGTGTAGATGCTAATGCGGGGTCTAACCCAATACGTTGTTACGGATGTGGCCAACCCGGTGTAGTGAGATCGAAATGTGAGAATTGTGCTGGTAAAAACGTAGCCGCGACTTCGTGCGATTTTAATGTCATTACCGGTAACGACGTCATTCACGTACCGCGCGTAACGGAAAGGCAACCTACAGTATCCGTCACTATTGCGAATAAGGTAGGTGTCGCGATTCTCGACACGGGAGCTGCTTGTAGTGTTGCCGGGGCGATGTTGTACTCTATTTTACGCTCGGTCGGGGTACAATTTGATGAGGCGGAACGCACCATAGGGCTTGCGGACGGTTCCCGCCAGCAAAAGGTAGTGTTGACTGCGACAGTACCAGTGCTATTAGAAGGTAGACAAGTAGCTACCGAATTCGTGGTGTTCCCTGGGGACAACACCCGAACATTATTAGGCCGCGATTTCATTGCGAATGCTGGGGTTATTGTCGATATCGCCCAGGAATCGTGGCACTTCTCCGATAGCCCTGAACAGATATTTCCTTTTGTACAGTCCGTCATTTTAAGGGACTGTGAGCTGATGCGAGCGGAGATCTCCGATGTAACCTTGCGCGACAACGAAGGGACAGAGTTACCGCCAGAAAACAAGGACGCGCTCAACGCCTTCTTGCGTAGCAGAGTGTCTCAGTTTGCTGCCGAGGGACCTCCCACAGACTTCGCCGTACACAAGATCAAGGTAAGTGAACATCAGGAGCCGCTTGCTTCGCCACCCTACAGGCTGTCGCCGCCGAAGAAGGAGGCATTGGAGAAAGAGCTGCAAAAGTTACTCAGCGCCGACGTCATCGAGGAATGCGAATCCCCGTGGGCCTCAAACGTCGTTCTGGTGAAGAAGAAGGATGGGAGCTACAGGCTTTGCGTTGACTACCGCAAGCTCAACGCGGTCACGGAGCCTGATCGCTACCCCCTTCCCAGGATCGAAGACGTCCTCCACGCCGCCAAAACCTCCAAATACATGACTACGCTGGACTTGCGCTCTGGCTATTTTCAGGTGGGGGCCGATCCAGACCATAGGGACCTCACCTCATTTACGACACCATTGGGCACCTTCAGGTTCAAGCGTATGCCCATGGGTCTTCGTAACTCTGGAGCGACCTTCCAGAGGCTAATCGATCGGTTTAAGTCCAACCTACCAGGTATAACTTTGGTTGCATATCTAGATGACCTGCTGGTGTTATCCGAGGAATCGTTTGAGAAGCACCTTTCTGATTTGGAGGCTGTGTTCGATCGCCTCGCAATGTTCAACTTGCGGGTGAATCGTGAGAAGAGCCACTTCGCCAGAGAGTCTGTCAAGTTCCTTGGCCACGTCATCGTACCAGGTGGTATACACGTGGACCCGGACAAGACGTCCGCCATAGATAATATGCCGCCTCCTCAGAACGTGAAACACCTGAAGTGCTTTCTGCAAACCTCCAGTTGGTTCAGACGCTTCATACCTGGGTATGCCGAGATCAGTGCGCCGTTGACCGCTTTGCTGAAGAAGGCGAGCACCTGGAGATGGGGGCCCGAACAGCAGAGCGCTTTCGACACCATCAAGTCTCTCCTCGTGTCAGCGCCAATACTTCGTCAGGCCGACGAGACGAAGCCGTTCGTCCTCAGGACTGATAGTAGTGGGTACGCTCTCGGAGCAGCTTTGCTTCAGGGGGAGGGAGTTGATGAGCGGCCCGTCGAGTACGCCAGCCGTCTCCTCACTGCGGCCGAGAAAAACTACAACACCTCGGAGCGTGAGGCCCTGGCGGTTGTATGGGCAGTGTCGAAGTTTCGAGGGTACATCGATGGAGCGGACGTGGTGGTGAAGTCAGACCATCAACCCCTCAGGTGGCTTATGAGTTTGAAGTCGCCGAGCGGTCGCCTAGCCAGATGGGCGCTCAGTCTCCAAGAGTATAATCTCAAGATAGAATACACACCAGGTAAGGCAAATGTGATTGCAGACACGCTGTCGCGTCCAACGTGCCCAACGGACGCTGACTGCGATCTGTGCCTGTCCGTGGTGGACCTGCCACCTCGTAGCCCCAAGGATGTCCGGGAGAACCAATTAAAGGACCCCGAAGTACTGAAGATCGTCGAGGCGATGGAATCTGACGATCCGTTTAGGGGGAGAGCATGGGCAGATAAGGGTTACGTTTTATCCGACGGTGTGTTGTACCGTTATGGTCCCGAGAATGAGGAGAACGACGACGCGAGCTTGGTGGTACCGGAGCACGAGCGCAAGGACGTGCTGACTGAGTACCACGACGCCCCTACAGCTGGCCATTTCGGCGTAGAGCGGACGTTGCAGCGTCTCGTCGGTAAGTATTACTGGCCCGGGATGAGGACTTATGTAACCCAGTATGTGAAAAACTGCGCGGCGTGCCAACGGTATAAGGCAGACACGCGGAAGCCCGCTGGTTTATTGCAGGTTCCAGCCACGTCGCGCCGGTTTGAAGTCCTCGCAGTTGACCTGTTCGGACCGCTTCCAGAGACACCTTCTGGCAACAAGTGGATCCTGATAATAGAGGATACATGCACCAGGTGGGTGGAGTTGTTCGCTCTTCCTTCTGCTACAGCCGAGGAGTGCGCTAAAACCCTGGTGAACGAGGTTTATTTGCGATATGGAGTCCCCAGGAGGCTCATCAGTGACAATGGTGTCCAATTTGTGAGCGAGGTGATGCAGCAGACGTGTCATGTTATGGGCATCAAACAGTCTCTCACCTCTTACTATCATCCGGAAGGAAATCCCGTGGAGCGCAAGAATCGTGATTTAAAGCCACAGCTTGCCATTCTGGTGGGTAAGGATCACGACACCTGGGACGTGCATCTCCCCGCGATACGGTTCGCTATGAACTCCGCAGTTACAGCAAGTACTGGCCATTCGCCTGCTTATTTGAATTACGGGCGCGAGATGCGCGCCCCAGCCGACGTTTTGACAGATATGCGAGCGGTGATCGAGAGCGATAATGTAGTCGCTTCGATTACCCCGTTCCTTAAGAAGCTGTCTATCGTGCTGCTTGATGCACGTGACGTGCACGAGAAGGCGCAGACGGCGCAGAAGAAGTTCGCTGACGAGAACCGCCGACCAGCGCCAGATTACAAGGTAGGTGACCTTGTACTATTAAAAACTCAAGGTTCCAACGACGCGAGCCGAGGGCAGACGCCGAAGTTCATTCCCCGACGCGATGGACCATATAGAGTACAGGGGATTGTTGGTAGTACGACCTACGCCTTAGAGCGCATTAGTGACGGTGTTATGTTAGGGAAATACCACGTCTCGTTACTTACTCCGTTCGTTGGCCCCGTCCAAGCTCCTGTCCAGGAGAAACGTAAGAGGGGGAGACCTCGTAAGGCTAACCCAGCCTCCGGGACGTAACGCCTAGGTTAGAGGGGGAGGGTATAACGCCCGCGCTTCCAGTTTCGGTTTCGCGCGCATTTATTACACGTTTTACCGCGCTCGCTCGTTTTCGTGCTCGCCGCGAGGTGGCGCGCACTCGGCGTTGCCGCCCGCGCGCCCCGCGCTGCCCGCGCGCCATAGTCAGTTCGAGAGAATTCACACAGCGCATCGTGCAGAGCTATCTCGTTTCGTTTTGCATTTCCATGGCCCTCACTTCCTATGTTTACTTCTATGTTACTTGTACCTACTGATGACTGTAGTATTGTGTTTGTTAATGTTTGTAGTGATCAATAAAAGCGTTACAACCATTACA
The DNA here is from genome assembly GCA_963556455.1 of Epiblema foenella. Lineage (NCBI taxonomy): Eukaryota > Metazoa > Arthropoda > Insecta > Lepidoptera > Tortricidae > Epiblema > Epiblema foenella. Next base: position 15,824,044 of record OY747107.1, on the reverse strand, counting down.
TTTATTAAATAAATGAGTAAACTGATTGAACCCAAAAAACTCTTCTGTTGGATGTTTAGATTGGACCAATAGTAAATTTAAAAAAATTGGAAAAGTAAAAAACACTAGTGCGAGAAATCCAACTTTGCGCACGATATACAGCTACATAAAGTACCACTTTTTGAGCAACTGTATTAAAAAACATATCATTCGTTTGTTTCGTCAATCACATGACCTCCCAAAAACAATAGAATTATTGGAATAAGTAACTAGTATAGTTATACTGTCATGGCAATGCTAATATTAAGTATTAGGGCCAATTTTTTAATCCCCAGATATGTATTATATCTTTTTGTGATTTAAATTAATTTGACTAATTTACTGTTTATTGTGATAACTTGATGGTTTTCTAACCATCTAGCCACACGATGACATAAATTATAACATTAGTCATCATATTGAATAAACGGGTCGCTCACGTCTTTAAGATTGAGCATAGCGCGACATGTTTTCGGACCAACACGTGGCCCTTAATCATGAGAACTAGCCGCGACGACCGCGCGTTTAGCACTGCGCGATCGCGCGCGTCTCTATCGGCTGCTTGATGTTGGCGGCGGCAGTGGTGTGGGGGGCGAGAATCTACCCTCATTTTCGTCACTATTAACGTCTACAATAAGTTGCCTAAAAATATAATAATATATATAATATGCTCCAAGCTTGGGCAGCTTTAAATTCCGCTTAAAGCAGTGGCTTTTCGAGCAATCGTTTTATAGCTATGACGAATTCATTGCGTATAAGGCATAATACTTACTATTATTTTATGTTAATGTTCCACCAAGTAGTATAAATATACTACATGTTAATATTAACTATTATTATTATATTTGATGACATTAAGCAATTAATCAGAACTATTTGTAATAACTATCATATATTGTAGTAAATCACTAGGTACTACTGCTAACTATTTATCAATGACGTGTAAATCGGTTTTACAAATAAATTATCTTATCTTATCTATTATTCAATGTCGGGTTACACACGACACACAACGTCACATGCTAAAGTCTCGTTAACACTCGTCAAAGACGTAGTATTCAAGACAGTTCTCCAGCTGGATGGTACCGACCATCCACAATCCCGACCGAATTATACTCGACCTTAAAGACGTGAGTGACCCGTTTATTATATTTCAAAATGTCTGAAACTCACGGGAATTTTATATTTAAAACGAGTCATTATCCCTATTGGAAGCATTATTTTATATAATACAGTATAAAGAAACGTGAAGCCTGATGCTTTTAGCGCTTCTTTTTATTGAGACGGTTTACCCAAACGATGTCAAAAGGACTCTATGGCAAACACCTCGTCCTTTTATCTATGTATTTTTGTATGTCTTCATCAATAGAGTTAGAATTGTAAGAATTCACCTCATCCGTTTTATACGTCTACACGAATCCATGTGAATACACAGTAAAATAAAATAAAAACAACCTTTATTTCTACTACTTACAATGTTGCCTCAATTTAACTTATTGACGACAGACCTTTTGAGTCAACATACAAATGATAAAATTGAATGGTACAAAAACAAATGCCCTCTCTTTCTTTGAAATTTGTTCAACATTCAATTGAACCATTTTATTCTTTGTTTATACAGGATCCAGGACTCCGAAGGCTATAATATAACTATGTCTAAATCTGTAAGTATTTATTTTTAATTTAACTTATTATTAGTAGTAGTCGCCTCTGCGGCGTAGGCCTCCCCTAGACCTTTTCGTGCATTTCTTTGACATGCCTTTTGCATCCAGTCGAAGCTGTATCTTTGACTGAACATATCTCTCCATCTTTAATTTTTTTTTAAGAGTGAATCTTTTTATTCATGTCAATAATATACAAAAAATAAATAAACAATAAACTCTTAACTTAAGACTAGCCTAAGCCTAGTCAAATAGTCACCCTCGGATTGTCCATGGCGCAAAGGTACCCATCACACTAGCTGCGTTACCGCGTTGAATGGCGACGGACAACCTTTGCACCAGGTACAAACCCGCGCGGGCGTCAGACCCCCTCTCCCTAATTCGGCGTCCCACATCTTTAAATTGGTCTCCCCTTTTTTCTTTCTCTTGGTAGCCACTCGGTCAAACGCTTGGTCCACCTATTATTATTTAATCTGCATATATATATGTCCTGCCCAGTGCTATTTAAGTAACCTTATTTTTCTTCGTACATTTACTATTTTTGTTTTACTTCTTATGTCTATGTTATTAATTCTATCCGATAATTTCAATCCAAGCATACTCCTTTCTATTTTTCTCTGGCAGACTGCTAATCTTTCCTCATCCACTTTCCTCAATGACCAAGTCTGACAGCCATTTGTTGAACAGGGTAAGATTGCTACTTCGTATACCATTTTCTTTTTATTAGTATAGAGATAAGATCATAATTTCTCCCAATCCCCAGTATTTTCTCTATGCTAGATTTATTCTTGTTTGTATCTCTTTATCCGTGCTATTTTCAAACTACACGAGCTGTCCAAGATATTTGTATTCTTTTATGTAATCAATTATTTCATTACCTATCATAACGTTTTGGGGTTTTCCATTTGTTAGGATCTTTATCTTGGATAAGTTTATTGGCAACCCTACTTTCTGACTTTCTAAGGCTAGTTCGATAACCAAGCTTCCTACATCACTCGCGTTCTCTACAAATACCACAATGTCGTCCGCAAAGCGTAGTTGTTCCCCATCAATATTCACTCCTTTCATTTCCCAGTCAAGGCATCTGAAAACGGATTCGAGTACCGCTCAAAAGATTTTGGGCGGCAGCGGGTCTCCCTGTCTCACTCCTTTTTGTATAAGGAACCTTGGACCTTCTCGTTCTAGTCAGCAACTCAACATCACATCTCTACAGATCATGTAATGGTGTTACTATACTATGGCTGTAGTCTTTATAAGACGGAGGTACTTCCTGAGATAGGCAACTAGGCTCAGTGGATGTCCTACATTCGTATTCAAGCATTTTCAAGAGGTATTTTGCAGTTACTTAAATGGCAGTGATAAGCTATGTAAACGTAACCGCAGCCATCTAGAAAAAAGAGTCCTCCGCTAAAATAATTCATGGAATAAATTCACGGTGCGAAGGGAAGTAATGGTGTTGTGTGGGAACAATTGGGGTGACAAGGAACGGTCCACGTTATAAATCACTCAGCATTATGTTTCGCAAATAACACATGACCGGTGATAATTTATATTTCCTCCACGCGTGACCAGAACGCACGCAAGTTTTTAAACCAACAAAAAGAGGTCGGAGCCTTTGTTAACAGAATGTCTGCGTGGGAAGTTTATGACTAATTATCTATTGTGTACTCAGGGCGGTTATTAGGAACGACAAAACTAATAATAAAAAAGAACCACTTTAAAAATACATCGCAAAAAAGTCTCTATCTAAAAACACCAAATATCGAAAAAGAAACTGAAAATTTTATTTAACTTGAAAGTCAAAAATACGCGACTATTTACAAGTAATTGAATTGAAAGCATTACTAATAAATGGTAATATTATTGATAATAGGTGGGTAAATAAATTATCGTCGCTTGTCAAAGACTTAATTACGGTATCCTAATTTAGGTACATATTTTCTGGTTCGTTCTCCGTTTGTGTAAAGATATTAAATATTAATTAGACCGAACTATACCTCGAATTCTAAAGCAAATCGTTTTAATTGCCATTCAAATAGTCTGATTAGTTTATTTTGTTTCAACCCCAAATTGTGCGAATGTTAATATACCCACAATTTAAAGGGAAAGTAAATATTTGGTAATAGCTTCTAAACTAGAGCAATCATTACTAGTTTCTTCTGGTCTGCTTGGATAGTCAACTTAAAGGATTGTGAATACTGTCATGCTGTGTAGTACATAAGGTTTTATGAGATAAGATGACAGAAAATATGCCTCAAGTCTATATCACATAACTTCATAGTTACTTTATCCACTAGCGGATAAAATGGACTGCTGGGCGCAGATTCTGAACAATAAGACTTTCCGAAATAGTGAGGTGAAAAGTAATTTACGTGGCACTGAATTAAAAAAGAAAAAAAAAATTGGCTATAAAATACGTCTTATTGTAAAAACAAATGTCCGCCCTAACGCATGATATGCTATTTTATGGCAATGATGTAAAGTCATTAAATAAATCTTACCGACGATAATAATAGTTAAATAACAATAACTTAAATAATACTAAAACTAAATTACATCTAAAACAGGCCCTTGGGACATTGTACCGAGGATGCTGGTGGCATTTCCCAGTTTTGCGAGGAAGTCGCCAGCTCTTCGGTCACCAGTTACGTCAACCAAACGCTTCGCGATTTCAGTATATAACTTGTGATGGATGGACCAAGTGTTTGAACTCCAAAACGTACAAAATTGTGCTCTCTGCCGAGGCCCTTATATTTATTACGCTTTAATATTTCGGCATTTTCCGCCGCTGCACCCGCTTTTACTGTAGTTCGTTGGAGGTGGGACGATGTAAATGATTGGCGGAGTATTTATTTATGTATTATCTAGGATCACCAATAGTGGCAACAACAGTCCTTAGCACTATACACAGAAAAATACATGGTTTAGACTTAATTGCGCCACCAATTACAGGTGAACACAGCATGCATTACAGGAAGCGTCGACTTTAGAAAAACTTAAGAAAACATCTACATAATGATAATTAGTTAATAGTACGTAATATGCTTAAAGATAAATTAGGAACAAGAGGGTCCAAACTCCAATGACGAATTACTATAAGTACTAAATAATCATGACAAAACCACACTATTCCGAGATTTAGGCCTTTTTAATTTAGTCATATAATGTTTAGTTTAGTCAAGCTATGTTTATTTATCCAATTGTTATACTTTAATAAAGTTGTAGACTATTGCGATTATATTGACTCGATAATTAACATATTGTCAATTGTTAAAATCGATCAAACGAGCTTACCTACCACATAATCTCCAGACCTAACAATGGTTTTCTTTTTATGAGACAGATTCGATTTTAGTTTATTTTTATCTCAACGTTATTATGGAGTTAAATTGAATAAATGTTGTAAATTGATTTTTCACGAAACCTTAAAAAGGACAAAAGATTCAAGCTATTGCTAGCCAAACAATAACGCGAACGAAAGATCCGATTAAAAACTTAATTGAAAACCAATTGTTTTTGTGCGATGAAATTGATATGATGAAAGAGGAGCTGTTTGCTCTCAGCTTTATATAAGAATTAAATTAATTCTTTCCGTGGTTAATTTTAGATAAAATTTAGTAGAAAAGGAAGTAGTACTTAATACACAATAGTGCCACCGTTTGGTCCCCTCTATTAATATGTCATTAAGATTGAAAGTGGCCAGTTTTGGGTTCGTGTCAAGTACAGGGGACATAAACACTTTAAGTAATAGGGATGGTGATACCAAATAAGAAAATCAACAAGTTCAAATTTTGTCGAAAACTAATCAATATGTTAATCAAATCGCGAAAAACATAAATCAAAAGAATAAATAATTACATAATTATATATAAGTCTTCCAAGTTTTAAGAGGGGGCATACTCTGTCTTTTTTCCGCAAAACGCACATTTGTATTGGAATGATTGTCATTTACTATGGCGCTCGTAGTCAATGACGTCACTGATCTATCGCGATTTCTCTTTCTAACCAGCAACAATAAAATGGTTGTAGCTTCGTTATTTTTCGAGATATTTGCATGGGATTTTCACCATTTGACATATGTTTTTGCCTTGTTTCTTTTGGATTAGTCAAATTGAGAACTTCTCATAGTAAAGTTGCCTGTACACTTGACAAAGACATCCAATAGGATCCAGTGATAACTAGGGATTAGTTAGATCGTAGGCGGACTCCGAGTTCCTCTAGGATGTGACCAGGATAACGTTAAGATAGTGTAATTTTTAATGTTATTTCGTTTTTTATTCTTTAATTGAGTAAGTGTACTCGATATCAGTTTTTTTGTATTTATTAATGTAATAGTTGTCAACCAGGCTTTTTCTACTATTTCATCCCAAATCCGAATTTACTGATTACCCGCCTATTGTTCGAGAAAGCCCGATTTGCAAAAACTGATATAATTTGCTTACAGAATGAAGACTGACAGTTTTTATTTTTTTGGTCTTGGGTACTATTTACCCACGAAGGAACGGAGAAGGTATATGCATTTAGGGTGAGAGGTTATTTGTTTGTTATTACTTTAACGAAACTCATCTCCTGCAAAATTAAATCTATCACACGTTTTAATTAAGAAATGCTTAGATAGAGTCCAATTTTAATTGATGAAGCTACCAACCTAGCGTGCTTGAGCGGGCTACTCCGTTCACAGATAATCTATCTTAATTCAAATGCAGGAACTAAAATTTAGTTCCAGTGCAACCTCGAGCATTTTAATGCACTAGGTAGCACAGGAATGCCGAAACAGAAGTGCTTTTCAGTGTCCACGTTTTTCATTTAAAACCACATATCGTAGGAAAATGCGGGATTTACATAGAAATGTAAGTTTAGTACGATAAAGTAGGTCTCCCCGGACAGGTCATAACTATTGTATGATTCTAATTTCAGATAAAGTAAATGCACACCCACTGATCGCACAATTACGCTTGGGCCAAACTTACGTTAAAGAGGGTCTGAAATTGGACATTATCAGTGCCAGGGAAGCCCTTGAATTAAGGAAAATTATAACATTTATCCACAAAAGTGAAAATGAATGTCTTATTCGGAGTCATAGTAGGTTTCCAAGAAAAGAATAAATAATTTATTAAGTGTTATTTTTACCTTCATCAAATGCCAGTTGGTGTAACTTTATACAATTCACTGCACCTGCTCTTTTTCTTGTTTTTAGTAATATATGCTTCGAATGTATATGACCAAGTACTTAAGTAAATATAACATTTTACAAAAACCCCCCTTGAGGTAGCCTACAGTCGAGTTCATAAATATGCGTATGTTCCAAAAGGTTCAAAATAAATGAGCAATCTTATGCCCTTAAGAATTGAGTAGTGTTCACATATTTTTGATTCCCTTTGTAACGTTGTATGTGCACGACGTTCTCGTACTTGACAATAAACTGGATTTAGAACTCTTGTCTCTTTGTTCTGTTCGATACATAAAATAATTAATGCTGGATAATCATTCACTGGTGATCGATTTTGCATAACTGACGTACAAAAATCAGTCAAATGAATTGGTGAGATATTAGCTGTCAAAGTCATAAAAAGTGTGTTTACTTTTACTGCGTTACATTGCGCAACTTCAAAGGTCTAACGTGGTAACAAGTACACATGTATATAAAAGACAATTTTATTTGAATAACCTATATCCAAAATTTCTCATGCGTTAAGGTATTTTTATTGTGGATTTTATGAATGAATGAAATTTATTTTTCGTCAACGTAGGTATTGAATCAAAAGTCCAAAGGTTATAAATGTGGTTTAGCTATAATTAATGATAAAACGAAACGAACCTACCTGTACGTGAAGTTCTATCATAATTATGCGAGCTGCTCAATTCGAAGTGATTAATGTAAACACTAAGGTAAATATGGCGGACGGTTGACAGTGCCTGTTATTGGCTGAAGGGTTCAAGTAGTCAAATTAGGTACCTGTAATCTTATTTTTTACAGATTAGCATATATTCTTTAAATAATTCGTGATAATGGCCGTGAATTGGAAAGCAGTACTACATGTAAACATTAATCGTGACAATTGAGCAGTGAAGCATAATTAGCCGTACGGCTTACGAAAGTGTGTTTGCTGGATACACGTCATATCACTTATTAAACAAATTTCGTCAACATAAATAACAGTAGTAAATACAGTGTGAATTCATATACAAAACAATGTATGAAAAAAAATAGTGATGTTATATTTGAAATAATAAAATAAGTCTTAATATTAAAAATAGAAAATAATGTAATATTTGGAATTTTAAAATTTATTGTAACATTTTGATGGTTTACTAACCTATCCATACAGTGACAGAATGTGGAAAATACCTTGAGGAAATAAAATACGATAGCTTTCATTAAAAACAAAGGAGCAGTGAGTGATTTAAGGGAGTGTAAGTTAATATGGGGAAGCGATGACAGAGAGTACACCTAAAATAATTATTTTTATTTATTTTGAACCTGACTGTGGCTTTATAGGCCGGGCCCAATAAAGCGATAGGAGTGCGCGGTTGGAGAGTATCCTGGGGAAAACCAGGAGAAAACCTCCGGCACGACCACGAGTGTTGTTTGGAACACTGGAACACTCTAAGAGTTTGCGCTCCAGTGAGATTGGTCGAGCGGTTTCAACCGAATCTGAGGTGTGAGTGGAATCGAGCTACTGGGAGTTTTGTCGCTAAAATAATTAAATGACAATTGTATTCAAGGCGAGGTATCATTTAAGGCGATTAACGAGTTTCACGCGGGTGAAGCCGGCCAAAAGCTAGTAAATATATTTATTAACAATAAAGGTTCGAACAAATTTAGTAACGCTGTAATAATACAATGCGTCCATGTAAATAAATAAAAAAACACTGCAATATCTGCTCTTATTTCGTTAGCAATAAAGATGCCGTAATGAGGCCCTTTTGCGGCTATTTAGGAAGTACAGTCTCCTAGGAAACAATAGGGCTCCGGCTCTCATCGTCAAAGTTCTTATCACGTGCGCCCCGAGGAACATTCTTGGCTAAGTAATTTAATACACGTATGCTGCAGATAATTCTCTGGGAGAAACTACACCCTAAATATGTGCCTTAAGCTAAAAAGATGAGGGGAAATCGAGCGTGTTGTAAACTGCTAGGGATTGTTTTGTGGTGATGACAAAAATAAGATAAAAAATTAAATAGCCTTTATTATTGAGACCAAAGTCATACGATATAAAAAATAGCACAATTCTAGTAACTTGTAGTCTTTGTAAAGTAATAACTTAAAGTCTTTATAAACTAAGGAATATCTCTTAAGTAATAACTTTCAGTTTAAAATTGTCTCTTAACTTATGTAATGTCTCTTGTTTCAGTTTGCCTCTTTACAAACACCTCCACCAACTGTTTCCATTGAGCCCTGTCCATTGCGAATTTTCGCCAGAAAGATCCCACAGTTCTTTTTATTTCGTCTTCCCATCTACTACAGTACTGTCTACCTCTGCTGCTAGTTGAACCTCTGGCATACTAGTCTGTGACTTCCTTTCTCCATTTTTCTTCCTTGGAGCCCATCAATGTGGCCAGTCCATTTCCACTTAAGTCTTATGTGGTGATGACTATTAGAAGATTTTTATTTTATATTTCTTATTTTTATTTTTACTTATTAGGTAAGTTTACAGTTTTATAAATTAATTTTGTCTCTTTTACGTTTTTGATGATTATCATTTGTTAGATGATTTTCACAAAAGCACATTTTTGTAGTAGCAAATGTTCACATTGTGTTTTATAATGATAGCATATTTAATTTTTCGTTTTTAGGGTCCGTAATAAACAAGGAACCCTTATAGTTTCGCCATGTCCGTCCGTCCGTCCCCCGCTTTTCTCATAAACCATTAGTACTAGAAAGTTGTAATTTGGCATGAGTATACATATCAATGACGCCGACAAAACGGTAGAATAAAATCATTAAAAAAATTTTTACATGTAAATACCCTACATGTAAATTGGTGGTGCAATTTTTTTTTTCTTCCAAACGCCATCGTGTGAGTTATCGTTGGATAGCTCTTTCAAAAATATTATAAGGTTTCTTAAATTGATTCAAGAATCGGTTGGCGTGATATTAAGCTTTGAAGTGAATGTAATTTTTGCTATGTTATGATCAAGTGTCCCCCCCCTTGCCAGCTAAACGGTGGCTACTAGGCATGTGAAAAAAATCATGGCAGTAGTATATACGATGAATTTAAAAGGAAAACTATCATAGCTAAGTAGACATTACCGTAAAGGGCAAAAATATGTATACAACACAACATCTCAAAAAAGTACAACATCAGTACTAAGATCAGTAAAAACCCTTCTACGGGTCCGTAATTATGACCGGTGACGTGATGGACGGGCAACTATGGAACCCTACACTGTACGTGGCCCGACACGCACTTGGCCGGTTTTTTTCTTCATGCAGCTGTTATTAATTCATGAAGAGATTTTTAATGTTCGCGTTTATTTTCATCGCATATTTTACCAGTAGATAACTTTATCTTTTGCGAATATATCCAACATTATTATTCGAAACGCGAGTTTTCACGTTGATTTTATAATTGATAGGGTTGTTTTATGCTCATGCCGTTGCGCTGGCAATACTTAGTAACAGGAAAATAAACCTCTATTGAACAGTCTCTTATATCCAATATGGCGGACATGTTTTTTAATCGATATGGGTGTCATCCGTAGATAATAAATATTTCTCTAGAGATCCTATATGCATGCCAGCAAGAGGGATGGAAAAGGTTTTATGCAGTTAAATTGAGAATTTGTTTTTTAAAATGGCTGACGATTTATCACAAATTACCTCCTTGACTTGGGTGGGTAATCGTTTGTCGGATATAATTGGCCACAAATGTCATAATAAATAGGTTGTGCTCGGCGAAAAAATGAGAAACTATGACAGGGACAACAAATCAAATGATATGCAACTCTCTGTCGCTCTAATACAAAAATGTATATGACTGTCTCGCTTGGTTGTGGTATTATAATTTGCGTAACGCGTCTAGTAAGTGTGTGGTGTCATCTTTGTGTTTCCTTGGGGTGCCGCTTACGAAAATTACATCCATTTTCAAATCCAAGATGACGGCCTTTTATTTTTCTTAAAAATCGATATGATTGTCATCTTTGTGGCTCCTCAGAGTGCTGATTACGTAAAAGACGTCCATTTTCAAATCCAAGATGGCGGATTTCTTTTTCTTTCTTAATTTCTCAGATATTTTTTCATTTTGATCAACATTGACATTCGAAGACGTATAACGTCTTATATACATTTTTATGTGGTGTACTTACTTGTTTTATCTATATATTTATAATTGTTCGCAAAGAGTAAACTCAAGTCGTGCGTCGATTTTTAAATTACTACACACACTTTTTTTAAATTACTTTTTGTAATGCCCGAAACAGGTAAAAGAAAACAACATTTTAACATTCTTCCGGCCGCCCCGGGGATTCACTTAAACCCCGGAGATATTTCTTATTACGATATTGAAATTTTGTGACATGTTACCATGGATTTAATTAACTTTTGAGACTGTTTGAAGTAAAGTCTCGGTTCGGCCCAATATGACTTTCCCTAGGCCTCTGTGCTTGAATTTCTAATGTATTTTTATTAAAATCACCTTTCCAAGTAATTTACATATACTTTATTTCATGACTTTTGTGAGTAGATTTTCTGTTCTAGTTTTTGAAAACAAGTATTCAAAATCTTAAGCGTATAAAAGTATCATAATCATATAAAAAGGTTAGATGTCAACACGTTGTACAGTCTCAATAAAAATAATGAAAAAATCTATTTTTTTTTGCCTGCTTTGTTTTTTGAAGAGTCATCAGTTAGCAAGTACTAATTCAGATGATCCCAACGAGTTTTTAATTCTATAATCATTAGTCATTGATATCCAGGTCATTATTGTTTCCATCGGTTTGATAATCGAATGAGTGCGATTGTCACTTGATCATTAATAATATTTTATACTCACGAATAAAAATAACGGCTACACTTTCTATGGAAATTTAATACAAAGTGTATCCGTTATTTTTGCTCGTGAGTGTAGATAACATTATAAACCTTGCAATATTCACTATTTTATGGTGACCAATACATTTTAGTTACTCATAAAAAAATAACAATTAATTTATATATACCATGAGATATATATAAATTATCGGTCTGTTCATGTTTGCAAGGACTAGTTAGTAACTTCGTATTAGTGTTCAGTGGAATTGACATGATGAGAGACTTTGCTCTGTTCTCACTTGATTTTATTTTTAGATTGACGCTCAGAGACCTTATACATCTCTGAGGATATTTAATTATTAGATTTTATTATTTTCATGTTGACGCTTACATCTAACAATATTTTATTGTGATTAGTGTACCTACCTTATCACCTTTTATCTTGACACTTAGAGACCTTATACATCTCTAACAAATCTCGATTGTTATTAGTTTCTTAGTTTTATTTTTGACATGTACTACATTTAATTAATGATACTTTGATTATTGTATTATTTTTATTTGATATAGATAGATTTTGACTTGTAAAAGTGCCCTTGAGGCCTATTTGCAGAATAAATGATTTGATTTTGTTTTTGATAGATATTGAATATTGATCTAATAAATAACTCAGATGGTCTAAAATACGAAAATAAATTATTTGTGAAATGAGAAATGACTGTGTTGACATGTTTACGTCACACCTGGCCATAAAGTAGCAATTTGGCTTCACGTGTGTATAATCTAACTTCCTGGCCGGTGGGAGATGTAAAAATTTGTACTCACCACGGGCAGTAATAAAGAAAGCTTCAGATCCCATATTTACAAATACTCGCTATCTGAAACATTCTCTGTTTACCTTTATTATGACAGGAGAGGCACCAGGTAATTATAAATGTCGTTCATCGTGTTTATTTCATTTATTTCAGCTTTCACCCATTGATATTTAGTACGGGACTAAGTGTCATTTGCCATTTAACAGGTCTTATTAATTAAATGAGATCTATTCTATTATGAAGCGAACTATGAAATTACTGAAGTTAATTTAGCTCTTAAGTGTCGGCAAGTTGTCTACGAAGTTCTATTTTCATAACTTTTGAATTGTGACGCCGCTGCTAAATTACATTTTGTGTCAATTTAGCTCAGTGTTGAGCGAGTAACAAAGTTACACATGGTAAGCTCGAGATGACTTCCGATAATTTGTATTAGGAACTAAATCTGATATTTATCACCAGGGGCCGATTTAGATACGAAAGAGGCTTCTGCATATAATACTAGTGGCTCTGTGAGCTGTAGACCTCGTGAGTGAGTTTATTTATCATTTCCAAAGTCTGACATTATAAAAAAGATCAATTATGAATATCGAACCTGCTCACAAAATTTCACGAGAATCGGTTGAGAAATGCAACCTGTAGAGGAGAACAAACCCAAATTCGTCCGTAGAAACTTACAAAATCATTGATAAAAAATTGTTTTCGGAAATTTCCAAAAACCGTCTCGGCAAAAAAAATCTCTATAATTATCGAACCTGCTTACGAAATTTCACGAGAATCGGTTGAGAATTGCGACCTGTAGACGAGAACAAACGAAAATCCGGACATACGAAAGCATTTTTGTCGAAGCTGAAGCAGAGACCTTCGTTTCACTCGGTCAATTAGTTACAAGGTATTATGCGTCTCTTTGGAATCTTTTACACTTGAAGTAGAACTAATGTTCCTATAGTAAATAGTGCAAAATACTTTGGATTTACTTTTGTTTCTGGATTAAAGTGGAATGATCATATGAATGAACTAAGTAAACAATTAGGAAAAACGTGTTTTGCTATCTCACGCCTAACGAAGATGCTTATATTCAATCCATAATCACCAATGGGATTGAATATCTGGAGACAAAGAATATTTATACTCCAAAAAAAGGTGATAAGGATAATGACATACCTTGGAATATGCCAGCCCACAATTTATTTCGAGATCTAAAAATCTTAACGTTTCCGTTCCTTCACATCTTAGAAGTATCAAAAAAGGAAATTGCGAAAATACGGACGATCAAGACGAGTCGCAATAAGAATAATCACTTACAAAATAGGCATAAACATAAAAAAACAAAGCAGTGTGTGTGGTAGGTACATAGGTCCCCAAAATATATAATCGTCTGCCTAATGACCTTAAGCAACCAGAATTATCAGAGTGCCCGTTTATACGGAAGCTATACAATATTTAATTACCAAAGCCTACTTACTATTCTCTGTATGAATTCCTGTATTTCACCCAAAATGAAAATAAAATGAATAATTAATGAAATGTTTTATGCTTTAATGTGAAAATGATTATGACTTATATGAGGACAAATATAATAGAATATACCTATATGTGATGTCCAAATATTGTAATGTAAATGACTGACATTGTTATGTAAATGACTTGTAACTGACTTTGCAATCAATAAGAAATTTAATTTAATGAAAATGGTTGAAAAAAGACTTCCGCTTTTAAAATTAGTTACAGTTTATTATGCAACAGGCCCGGTTACGCAAGTGTCAAACTTAGGTTACCTTTACTATACTAAAATTATACTGCACTAAAGTGACAGTTACATCTACTTAGACTAAGTTTGACAAATTATGTAATAAATTAGCAGAACTCGCCCTATGCAGATTTTGGATTCAAATGCTCAAAAACATAAATAAATAAAATACTTATACATACGATATGAGGTGGGCTGATGACTTGATTAAGGTCGCGGGAGTCCGCTGGATGCGGGCAGCCCATTGTCCAGTATTGAAATTCTGTCGGCTGATGATGATGACATACATCACGCAGTAATAAAATTACGTTGTGACTAAATTATAATCGGTGCGAATAAATAAAACAATTGCGTCTGTTATTCAGCGGTGCTGGACCCCTTCACTGTACTGACTAGCATCCCCAACCGCGGAACTTTGACATCAATTTCAACATCCCATCCGCAACCACAATAAAAAATACTGATTACTTTGTTAATTTATGACGATCGGTTTAGCCTAGTGGGTAGTGCACCTGCCTGTGAAGCTGACGGTCCTGGGTTCGAATCCCAGTCAGGGCAAATATTTGTGTGATGAGCATGAATATTTGTTTCTGAGTCTTGGATGTTTTCTACGTATTTATATCTATTAAATATATCGTCGTCTAGTACCCATAACACAAGCCTTCTTGAGCTTACTGTGGGGCTAGTCCGATTTGTGTAAGATTGTCCTCTAATATTTATTTATTTATTTATACCTGTCAATAATTTACGTTAAGTTCTGTTTTTTTACTTAACTTGTATTTATTTTCTTGTAATCCCATATATATGTATGTTTCTAGGATTTGTAACGCTTATTAAACATGTTTTAAATACACGAAAAAATACTGTTTCCCTGCCTAGTTTGGAACGCTATTTTGTATCATACGCTCCTTTTTCAATAAGCGCATTGCTGCCTCTTTGTGAGCGGGATATGCTGATACTGACATGGTATTGGTATAAAATTGAGATTGATTGAATATTACATTTTAAGTTTAGAAATGGCGTAGAGATGGCTGCTTTAAATACAAAGGTCTGCAAAAATTAATTATCAAAGTGGAAATGAAAACTCAAGTCGGCTGTCGCGAAATGATACGAATTTGCGTTGCGTATTACGATGAGTTGCTAAGACTACCATCTACTTAATTAATAATTAATTTCATGAGGGCGATGTTTCAATGATTAACTTATTATGATCATGAAAATTGACGTTGTCTTGGAATTTCATTATAGCCTAAATTGAAAACTGGAAAGTTGCATCCGGAAATAAGATTATAGGTTGAGTTTGGTTTTATAATAGTTCAAATTAAGGAATTACTCATTTAAGTTAGCAAAATATTCAATTTATTTATTTCTTTTGGGTTCCATGGTAAGTTAAATACATAATATATTTGGGGAAAGCGTAGCACGTTAGCATTAGTGGAACAAAAATCTATGTTCTTGCTACTTATTTGGGGTCGCCGCAGCACGTTAGCATGTCTTGGTGGCGACACAAAAATATCTGTATAATAAAAAATCTAATAATAGAGGTGAGACAAAAGAATTGATAAAAATGGGACGAAACACAATAATGTTTTATACTTTAAGTATGTATTTCCAAGTAAAGTAACTTACATATTAGCCCGCACGTTTTAGTTGTTTGTATGGTAACCGAAAAATTAAAAAAGTAGGAAATTAAGATTAATTTAAGTTAAGCTTAAGACAGAATGAGAATGAATTAAGGCTATTTTACTTACTAAAAAGAAGGTTAAGAAAATCAGGATTCGTATAAATACCTCATTAACTATTAGACGTTAATTGCATGTTGAGTAGACTTAACATTGAAAAGTAAATTTCGTAATAAGCAGTTTAATATAAGGGAAAAAATGTTTGGACTCATAATTTTCATCTTACCCATTTAATTTTAAATTTATAAATACGGCAAATGTTACTTGACTACTACAATATTTTGATTTGGTTATTAAATTGTTGCCAATATTTTTTTGCTTCCACAACAGAATTTTTCCTGCTACCCAAAGGTTGTCTGTCACCATTATTAATGTTACCGAATCTATAAATGTACTCCTGTATTAGTAGTGCAATAAAGAATATTATTATTTTCTTATAATTTAAAACTAAATAAATTATTTAAATTTTCATTTACATAGTGCGCTATCCACAACCATCTTCTAGATTTTGAATATTCGAGATTCAGTTCTTAGTACGTGTTACTTATGTGAACGAAAAAAATCATAGCATATATCTCTTCTAGGTAAATGGACCACGTATAAGATGATCCCAAAATAAGATCATCATCGGCACGTGTAATATGAAAATCAAGCTAGAGTAAAAGTCAATATAATAATAATAAGTGTTCACTTATTTATTCAACGACTCAATTTATAACTCATCAGTTCAATAGCCTAATCAAGGCATTCAAGAAATTATCATAAAATCTGTAGCTTTGGAAAGTTCATGACCTAAAGAGTCAGTGGCCGGAGAATTATATAGGAGATTGGGGAATAATGGAACAGAACAGTTGGTCACTCATAAGAAGAACGTAGTAAGTATCACGCATTGGATATTGTTTTTCTGCTTTATTAATTCTGGCGCCGGTTCAGTAAAGTGGACTTTTGTGCTGCAGTATCGAATATGAAGTGTAAGCTATAGAATTGAACAATCATCTAACAGCAGTCACTCTGTCTTTATCTACGTCTTGACACGTGGAAATTTAAATTAAAATCTCGCTTCTTACGAAAAAGCTGAATGACTTTAGATGGGATGTAGTGCATTGAATATTAACAGATACCATTCTCATTTTTAGTATTTTTACATAAATTGTTATGTTATTGGATGTGTCAGATATCAAAAACTCTATGAATAGATTCTATCACGGTTCGCTAAAATTACTAATAGTTAATTTTAACCATCCGTGATAGAACCTACGTCGTCACGTCTACGCACAGGCGGCATACATTTTATGTATGTTAGAACGCGGCTCATGAAAAAATAGTATATTCCAACTGACCTAACTAGTACTAACTTAACCTACGTACCGTACGTACCTACCGTACTACCTTAAGAAAATCAAAACCACGTCATAAATAAAGAACGTTCAAACTCAAACTCAAAACTATTTATTCTAATACTCCTTCAGATAGCACTTTTGCAAGTCAAAACTAATTCTACTTTTATACAATTTTGGATTAGTTACATTTGGTGGTGGTACCTGGTGGTGGTCATGCAGAAGTTTCCACCAGGTACCTTTGTCTTCTATGTACATGGTTAATCGTTCAAACTTATAAGGATTCTTAATATACTAGAGTTTACATAACTTTTAATTTACTTTCTATGAGCCCAGCGATTTTTTTAGGGATTTTATTGTAAAACCGTACAGATTTGCGTAAGAAAGATTTTTTATTTGTTTTAGATAGCCCAAAAGTAGGTCCAGATATTTTAAGTTTATTCCTAGTATTAAAGTTATGATTGCCACTATTTAATTTGACGTTCACGAAAACTTCTCCGATACACTACTTTCACTTCACGAGCGCGGGTGAGCTATGGTTGTGTGTGGAGTAATACATGCACATTGTCTTTTTTTGAACTTGACTGTGGCTTTATAGGCCGGGCCCAATAAAGCGGTAGGAGTGCGCGGTTGGAGAGTAGCCTGGGGAAAATCCAGGAGAAAACCTCCTACACGACCACGCGTGTGGTTTGGAACACTGGAATACTCTAAGAGTTTGCGCTCCAGTGAGATTGTTGAGCGGTTTCAACCGAATCTGAGGTGTCGCACGTTGTCTATGTGTGTCAGCGTAGGAGCTAGGAGTTCACATTGTAAATGTGCTCGTATACGTCACAACTACAACAACCTATGCCTAACTCGCGCTCGTGAGATAGAAGTACTGTACCTAAATATTATGGTAATAAGCACGAGTCACGTAAATAATCGTCACGCTTACCGCAATATCAGCAACCTCGGAAAACATATTCTTTGCCAGGCCTAGCATGTGTCAAATAAAATCCTGTACCATCGTCAGATGGTTACCGCTCGGCTGTGAAACTTCGCCTCCGATAAAAGGACTATTCTTATTTTTGCCCTTGAGAAAAACATGTTTCACCACACTTGCTCGTAAAGGCTTCAAAACTCGCAGATATACAGAGCTACAATAGCCTATATGATGCCCATCGCCGTAAAAGGTTTTTTCTTAAATTGTGTCAGTCACTCATACGTCAGTTATAAAAATTGAGGTTTTAATTCAAATGCGGTGTGTGTGTGCGGTGTTGGTGATCTTGAAATAAATCTGAATGTAAAAATACTAATAAAACACATTTAATTAATAATAATTAGAGGAAATAAAAATAAAATGTAGTATATTAGAGTAACGTATAAACTATTTTAAACACTGAGTTTAAATTATGGCTGTATACCGTAGGGTATCTGCCTTAGGTACGTATCGCACGTAAAATTAAACAAAATGGACGACTAGCACTGTACAATTTTTCGTTGCGATTGATATTAAAAATAAAATTCTCGCAAATATGACGCGATCGGTAAGAATTTGCAAACTCGGATCAATATAACGTCTTAGGCGATGGGCTTCTAATACTCTAGTTTGTAAAAATATTTTATTTGAATTATACCAATTTACCGCAGTAAAATACCATCAGTTGATTGCCATTTTTATATGCAAGAATTCCCAGCTTTGTGTCAGGGAAAGAATTTATTCATCCATTTCATACGACTTGGAAACCAGGTCAGGCGAGTCAAATAAAACGTAATTCTCTTTTGATGCAGTTTTAGTGCTACGACCACTATCAGGACAGCTTCTTGTTTTACATCCCGTGCTGGCAGTAACGACTGTGGCAAGCAAGGCAAGTTCCTAGTCTGTAGAAAGCTCCTTTACGTGTTTTAGTATGTAGTCATTAAGGCGCAATTCATGATGTCAATTTTACATTATACAGTCAATAGATTTCGCGATGTCAAGACTTAAAGATTTACATTCAATGCAAACAATTAGGGTCGGTTGCACCAACATACGATCACAGGCCGGACATCGTCAAATATGGCGCCAGCATCTGTCATCCCATAGAAACTTGTCAAACTTTCCATACAATCAGATTTTAACGAACACCGCTTACGATTACAGACGGTTTGGTGCAACCCACCCTTATAGCTATTGGTTACATATATATTTATTTCTTGTCAAATACTCCTTAATGCTATAAAAACACTGTCCATTTGGTTAACTTAATTTTGAAAGAGGTCCTATTTTCTAATTTGATAATGATAGGTAAGTTGTTGTACAAGAGTCTGCACATATTATAGCTATTATTTTTGTATATGAACGTACGGCCGGCAAACTGATCTAAAAGATTCATATATTGAGCTCTCACATGTCTCTTATATTTTCATTTCGTTGAGTGAAATATTGCGGGTTTTCCTTGACCATACAGCATGCATCTTTTATGTACTGGCACGGTACTGGAAGTAAATAAAACTTTTTAAATAATGGCTTATAGCTGTCAAGAAACTATGCTTTATCTAAAGCACGTACGCACTTATTTTGGAGTTTGAATGCTCTTCCTATATTCACAGTATTTCCCCACAATAGTATCGTTCCATAATGTATCTTCTACATAACTGAAATAAAGATGCAAATCAAGTTTCATCGACTAAGCAGTCGAAAAAAACATTAGACTACATGAAATTTAGTCAAAGTATCAGATTGGTAAGCGAGTCATTGTTAAAACGTTCAGTTGCCAAATGTTATAATTATTTGTGAAGAGTTCATTTGACACATAATAATTTTGCAAATGAAATGCGTAATATTATTTGTGAAATGATAATTTGTCTATTTTTTTTTTGATGAAACCAGGGTAACCCATATTTCTAAGATGCATAAAATAGTTATTTTCCTATTGACTATTCGGGAAGCTTCCAATTATATTTTCGAAACTAAACTTTCAACACGTGAGTTAGCTTACATAATATTAGATATTAATATCTTCTATGTTGTTTGTGTATGATACTGTCCTTACTGGAAAAAAAAGAACAACTAAATCGCTAAATCGGGTAACCAATAGAAAAAACGCCACTCGTACGCGCCTAGTGACCCGGAAAGTCACGCACGGCGTCAGCCGAGCGACTGAAACGTGGTCGATGCTGCATAGAAGGTAAATAAATAAATAAATATTAGAGGACAATCTTACACAAATCGAATTAGCCCCACAGTAAGCTCAAGAAGACTTGTGTTATGGGTACTAGACGACGATATATTTAATAGATATAAATACTTAAATACATAGAAAACATCCAAGACTCTGAAACAAATATTCATGCTCATCACACAAATATTTGCCCTGACCGGGATTCGAACCCAGGACGGTCAGATTCACAGGCAGGTGCACTACCCACTAGGCTAAACCGGTCGTCAAAACAAGAAGGTACACTTGAAATCTTTCCAATTGGCCAAAAGAATCAGTAATGGCCGTGTAAAAAGGTATACAGTTAACATAGGAATATCCAACAGACTAGACTAGGCGGTTTAAAGTAATTTCAGTGAACGTTACTTACTATCAAAAACCGGCCAAGGGCGAGTTGGACTCGCGCACGAAGGGTTCCGTACTAGTATCTATAAAACAGCAAAAATAACTTAACCAAAATTACAGTTAAATCAACCTATCTCAAAAACTATAAGAGATACTTTGATCAAACCAAAAATCGTTGAAAGAGTTAATTAGCATGCATCACCTCTATTTTTTTTAGAATTTTATACCCCGTAGTTATAAAAATAGAGGGGGGGGGACATACTTTTTACGACTTTGAGAGCTGATATCTCAAAAACCGTTCACTTTAAGAAAAATGTTTTTTAGAAAACTTTATATCATTTTAAAAGACCTTTCCATTGATACCCCACACGGGTATGTACATCGAAAAAAAAATTTTCATCCCTCAGTTACATGTATGGGGGGCCCCACCCCCAATTCTTTTTTTTACTATTTAGTGTCATAATTTTGTAGCGGTTCATACAACACATATTCCCATCAAATTTCATCACTGTAGTACTTATAGTTTCCGAGTAAATCGGCTGTGACAGACGGACAGACGGACAGACGGACAGACGGACATGACGAAACTATAAGGGTTCCGTTTTTGCCATTTTGGCTACGGAACCCTAAAAACGTCAATCGTGTATGGATCACAGTGCTTATTTGTTAATTTTGATGGATTTGAATAACTTTACTTACTTACTGTTTAGGTTTATCCAATGTAAAATACAATGAAGCAGGGTCTTTTCTTTTCCGTAAGGTCGAACATTGGTCAACATCTTTCGAACCACTACGCGGTTCATCATGAGCGCTCGCATTGCTGGCGCGGTTAGAAAGAGAAAATTTTAATCGCTTATCAATAACTACTGACTGCAAAATCAAAATCAAAACATTTATTCTGCATAAAGGCCTCAAGGGCACTTTTACAAGTCAAAATCTATCTCTATCAATTAAAAATAATACAATAATCAAAATATCATTAATTAAATGTAGTGTTACATGTCAAAAATAAGACTAATAAGAATCAATATTTTTTAAAGATGCATAGTCTCTAAGCATCAAGATAAAAAGTAATAAGGTACACTAATCATAACAAAATATTGTGAGATATACTCTAAGCGTCAACATGAAAATAATAAAATCGAATAAATAAATATCCTCAGAGATGTATAAGGTCTCTGAGCATCAGTCTAAAAATTAAATCAAATTAGAACAGAGCCAAGTTTGCAAACATGAACAGACCGGACCCCAAAAACAGATAAATCACAGACCCCACAAACTGCGCACCAAAAAATACTGATTTTTACATCAAAAAGTTCCAATTGCACATCAAAACCGAGTTTTAATGAACGATTGGTATTGTAACTGTGCAAATCAGTACTTTTATCTTGTTAGATTTTTTATGTGTCTTAAATATTAACCTTAATGTGCACACGTGCCCTGACTTCTCGACCCGAGCCGATATGAGTGACCCGTTTCATTCTAATTAATAACTGGAACTCGCATTGCGATATAAAAACACAAACCAAATCAAGCTACAAACATCTACAGCATTTTACTTCAACATCCATACCTCCCCATTATAAATAAAGCATTCTTAATTTTTTCTCGTAAAACATGGTGATATTAGGGTTTATTGAACTACTACAAGAAAATATTATTTATTGAATTCTTCGCCTTTCTAAATTGCGTTTTATACCCTAAAGAATCCATAAGTCACGAGGGAATTAAACAATATCTGGCTGAATGTTTTGCGCCATAATATGATGCACATTCACAACTCGTATCGTCTTCAGTGTAATTATTTCAAAATCAACTCAAGCGCAGTGCAACAAAATTCATAATCCAATAAAATGCCGATAGCGATTAAGATCTTGAGACAGAAATAATTTCTGACGCTTGGTATTACAAATGATTTCGTGGCCAGACGAGAGCACAGTATTTTTATTTACTGTCTGTCTCTGATCACTTGTAAGAGTTTTATTGTGCAGAACTAACGAACTCGGCAATGTAATAAAGGACGACTGATAGTTATTTTTCCTTCAATACAATTGTCTAGCACGTTCAGTATTTGAGCTTCTACAATATTAGTGAAACTCCTGCGAATTGAGAAATACATAAAATATCAGAAAGAAAGAAAGAAAGGAGGAAAGAAAGAAAGAAAGGAAGAAAGAAAGAAAGAAAGAAAGAAAGATTTATTCGTGACAATACAAACATAAAATATAGATATTGTTGGTTAGATAAATACGTATTGAAATTTATTGGTGTAAAATTCGAAGACAAAATAATAGCATATAATTAATTGATGATGTTTCAAAGAAAACAGTTTATTGAGCTAAGTTGGTTATAAAGACTTCATCCTATCTGAAATTGGCAATAAGGCAAATATTATCTAAAATTGTTTTTTCTGTTTATAGAACGATAGATGCCTATCGTATATATGTATTACGCGAGGCCGTTTTTTGTACACCCCATAAGATCTACAGTTATGGTCCGATTTTAATAAATGATTTGTCATTAGATTCGTGTCATGCTGGAGAGTTGCATAAAACTCTTCATATTTCATATTTTTCTAGAAAAAGGACCAAAAACTGAATTTTAAAAAACTATTGTGTGCTGACCACGTGACTTGGCTCCTAATCTGAGTTGACATAAAACAGTATAAAAATAAACAATAACTGAACTCAAACCTGTAGTACGTTCTTCAGTATGAGAAAATATACGGTTTGAGTCGGCGACATATATTCAAAAACCCAAGAAAATTAACAAAACACAAAATAAACTATTTTTTTACAATGTTTACATGAATTACTGACGTATTGAATTGCAGTTTAATATCTCCTAAGTAGTCTGTGGTTTGTATCGTCATTTAATTCAATGTCCTAATTTAACATTTTTTTCTTTTATGCCAGATTTAAATTGTCATGACCTTTTTTTACTTCAACAAAAATAATAATACTACAAACTCTTCGCATATTTAATATTTTGAGAGAAAATTTCCAATACAAGGCGAACAAACCAGTCGATCCAGCTACGTTAAGTTGTCGATACAGTATGTCAGGACCGCATCCTCATATATTTCAAACACCTCTCACGACATTCTTCGGATAGCCAGTAGATAAATATTATGACGGGAAAAGTTGAGGGCCTGAGGTCCCGGGGCAGACTACCCGCTAGACGCAACACTCAAATTACTGGTGTCCTGTAACTATATCTGCACGAGACCATCCATAAGGTGGGGTGATAGGAGCCTATGGAGGAGTCTGGTCAGCAAGAATGTGACATTATGTCCTCAGCATTGAGGGAACGACTGATGATGATGATGTGCCGCATCCACGTTGTCCGAATAACTCACTTAGCTAGCAGTCTACTATTAGGTTTGGTTTCGGCCGGCATAATGTGGTAGTGAAAAGGAACTGTCGATTTTTAAGACCCCTTTTTTACATGTTTTGATGTTCCTAAGAGAGGCAAAAATTAAAGAAATGTATCTGTACCTATAGTTGTGCCTTTTCTGAATAACTATAGGAATTTCCGTATTTTAGCGGCGTCAGGACGCTGCTACGGGACTCTCATAACCTTTATTTTTAAAGAAGGCAGCTTTGTACTCAATTTGTCACATGTACAATACAATAGAATACAATAACTTTTTATTGCAAACCTCAATCAAAGGATACAGTACAGTATAAAAACACAATGAGTAGAGGCAAACAACAGGCGGTCTTATCGATAAAGAGCGATTTCTTCCATGTATATTAGAAAAGAAAATGAGGAGAAAATGATGACAAATCGAGTCTCTTGTGAACAGTTCCCGGATAAAATAAGCCATCAAAAGAGCGTCAATGGGCTCATTAATTCGTCCAATAAATTCAAATTATTTCAAATGCTGCACATTATAAGATTCCTCAATTACCTTATCATTTTAGCCTAACCTTTCATCTGAATCAAACAACACGGTGCGAGGGGTTTCGTTGTTATTTGAAATAATGATCAAATATTTTCCAATATACGGTTTAAATTAGAATTGGTACGGTTTTGAAGTCAGATTCAATTAACTTATTAATTTATAAAATGTAATTTCAATAAATGATGAAGCTTAGACAATCAACTTATTAATGGGTGTGAGTAGCTATAATAATGAAGCAATTTTAAGAATTACCATTTCATAGTTTAGTACCTAGTGTTTGAACTACGACAATAAGTATTGGGCTAAGAAAAACGGGTTCCACTCACATCCATAGGTTTTAGGTCCATAAACATTCTCCAGATAACTTGCACCACTATTCACAAGGTTTACACATGAATTAATAGTTTTTTAAGATTTTATATGCTTTCCGTGCCGGCCGACAATTGCGAATGTGTCAAATATATGTTCCTCGGTGACAGGAACATAAGAGTTTATGAACTATGAAGTTCGGTAGCGAGGAGGTGAAGGTTGTTGCGCGCCTATTATGAGACGCACATTTGGAGAGGAATATGTTCCAAGCCCAATATCGTACATAAACCCCCCACCGGGAATCTACCCCAAGATTCCCCAGTCTATGAACCAGGGATGGTTGAAAGTGAGATATAATTGATATATATAATAATGGACTGTAAAATTATGCAAATACTTGAATAAAACATATTGAAAATAAAATATAACGTGTAAGATGTGTGTAACCTTAATTAGGTTCTTACTTACAAACTAAACATCATAAACTTGACACCTTCTTGCGTCAAATTTATGTAACAAATTGGTTAACCTAATTAAGTATTGCAACTAGTCAGCATTCATCCTAATTGGAAGTGGACTGAGTTTAACAACAGGTCGCATATACTCTCCATGCGGAGTGCGTACTTTGACTACCCGGACTACACCGTCTGCGCCAGGGTGAAGCTCTGTCACACGTCCAAGCGACCACTGAAGTGGAGGAGCATCTGAATGAATTATAACCAGTTCACCTACATTAAGGTTTCGACAATTGCTAAACCACTTCTGTCGCTGCTGGAGCGTATGAAGGTAATTGTTTTTCCACAATTTACAAAATCGCTGTGAAGCCTGTTGCACTAATTTCCAGCGCGTTAATCCGTGAACCGATTCGTCAGAGATGTCGTACTCGGGGACAGCTAAAAGCTCGCGACCTACGAGAAAATGACCAGGTGTAAGCGCCCTATACTCTGACGGGTCACTCGAGATACTTGTCAGGGGACGGGAATTCAACACTGCCTCGACACGAGCGAAGAGAGTGCTAAGTTCCTCGAACGTCAATGGCCTATTGCCTATTACACGCTTCAACAAAAGTTTTGAAGACATGATGGCACTTTCGTACATCCCACCGAAATGACTACCTGTGGGTGGATTGTACGTCCAATTAACACAGCGATTATTGAAACCGATTGTAAGGCCATTCGTATTTTGTTTATAAAATTGATTTATTTCAGCAAGTTGTTTGCCAGCAGACACAAAGTTTTTTTCGAAAACTTGATTTGATTCAGTGTTACACACGAGTGTCTGAACAGTATGAACTAATAAGTTACCATTGACCTTTAATTCTGGCACACTATCGGCTTTGAATTGGTCGATTGATCGAATAGGCCAATTTTCTTGTGGCATATACAGCCAGTTCGGGCCCGCTAGCCATTCCGGCATAGTCAGCAGCGCTGAGGGCAGCGCACCGCGAGAGCACACATCCGCGGGATTGAATTCACCGCTCACATGGTACCAATGCTCGCTAGACACTGTTTCTAATATTTTAGAAACACGTGTAGCCACAAATGTTTTCAAGGTGTAGCTAGGTGTGTTCAGCCAGTTCAGCACGACTGAGGAGTCCGTGAACAAGAAAATGTCATTAATCGACAATCGCTGAAGTATTACAGACTTAGTATACTTAACAAGCTTGGCTAATAAATGCGCCGACATTAGCTCAAGACGAGGTATGGACACAGTTTTCAAAGGCGCAACCTTGGACTTAGCAATTACAAGGCTGACCTTCATTTGACCTTCATCATTGAAACTACGCAAGTAAACAACTGCAGCTATGCCTTTGGCAGAAGCGTCACAGAAGCATAAAAGCTGATAATAGTTGTGATGTTTGACAGTAACCTGACGGTCATGCCTAAAGTTTGACAACAATGGAACTTCAGACACATAATCGAGCCATTCCTTCTCCAGCTCCTGGGGAAGTCTCTCGTCCCAGCCGAGCTGTTGAAGCCAAAGCCTCTGCATGAAGCATTTCGCGTAGAAGATGCAAGGAGCTGCGAAACCTAGAGGATCGAACTGACGACCTAATTGAGAAAGGACACTACGCTTCGTGATTGCCTGTGAAGGTGGAAGAACATTGGTGGCAAAAGAAAATGCGTCCTCCGCTGGCCGCCACTGAAGACCTAGAACTTTCAACGATAGGTCCTTTTCATCCTCGAATGCAACAGGCGTTTCGCGATGATCAGCAGGCACACGTTCCAACAGTTGGGGACAATTGCTTGCCCATTTACGCAGAATGAAACCTCCTCCTTCTAGTAATGCTAACAACTCATCTTGAAGCTGAGCTGCCTCCTCGAAAGTACCTACAGACCACAGAAGATCGTCGACAAAGAATCCCTTTCTTAAAACCTTGCTCGCTAAAGGGTACTTTTCAGCGTCGTCGTCCGCCAGCTGGTGCAGGACTCTAATTGCTAAATAAGGGCTTGTGGCGACTCCATAAGTTATGGTATTAAGCGCGTAGACTTTTATCGGTTGATCTTGTGAGAACCGCCACAAAATGTGTTGATATTTGCGTTGAGCTTCAGCAATCAACGTCATTCGAAACATTTTCCAAATGTCACTTGACATACAAATTTCATGAAGACGAAAGTTGGTCAAAATTTCATTTATGTCCGCTTGCAATTTAGGACCCGCGTAAACAACCGAATTCAAAGAGTTGCCATTTGACGTGTGACAGGACCCGTCAAATACCACGCGCAATTTAGTCGTTGTACTTGAAGGTCGCAGCACACAAAAATGAGGGATTATGTACTTTGAATCGACTGACCCTAAATCACCTACACAAGTCATATGACCTAGATCCTCGTATTCGGACATAAATTTGCCGTACTCAGCCTTCAGTTCCGGCATACGGTTCAGCTTCGTTTCCAAATTATTAAAACGTCGCAACGCTTGTTGACTTGAATCGCCCAACTCAAAGTTAGGTTTGAAAGGGTACGTCACTGTATAACGCCCCGTGCTATCGCGGCTATGTTCTTTTTGAAACAGCTGTTCGACATATAAGTCTTCTGGATTTTTAGGTATATCACAAGGTATGTTTTCAATCTCCCAAAACGAGTTCATAATTTTATCGATACCATTAGTAGCCGAGAACAAGCCTTGAGAAGGTTTATTCGATTCGCGATCGCTATCCAGTATTGTTTGGCCAGCTATGATATACCCGAAAATCGAATGCATCGCGACGGGCAAACCCGGCTCATGCGGTAGTATGTTTTGTCCGTCATAAACATATGGAAATAAATCACCCGCCAATAACAATTCGACAGGAGCAGCCGAAGAATAATTCGGATCTGCTAACTCGAGATCTTTGAAATTATCGACAATCTTGTTTGAAAGCGTCATTGTAGGTAGATTGCCGGTAATATTGCCTACCACTACAGTTTCGGTAGTCAGAACTGGGCCAGATGAGTTTCGTGGTTTAATTGAACATGTAACCAAACCGAAATCTTGCACTGGTGCACCTCCGAGACCAGTGGGCTCAAACGGACACTTGCGTCGCGTTAGACCCAAGCGCTGAGCGCACTCATTAGTGATATAGCCGGACATCGCCCCACTGTCAACGACTGCACGTACGGCGTGGTAAGTTCCCCAACGATCTGCGACGTGCACCATGGCAGTGCCTAACAGTACAGTTGAATTTGATGAACAAGTCAAACCGACATTAGGAATATGACCTTGACCTTTGACCTGAGCTTGACTGCTAGGGCTTGCAACACTAGTACCTTGAACACTTGAAACTGCATCTAAGTGCAAGGTATGATGGTGCAGTTGCTTGCACAAAACACAACGAATCTTTGAAGTACACTCTGACAGCGGATGCTGACGTAAGCAATTTTCGCATAATTGTATTTGTTTTACTTTGTCAAGACGCTGCGAGGGTGTTAGATCCAGATATTCGTAACACCGGTAAGTTGAATGGGGTTTATCGCAAAATAAACATTTGTTTGATTGCTCATTAACCGTCTTACTAACAGCTGACAGACACGGCTTCAGTGACTGTTTATTAGCGCCAGTGTAATGGTTATTATTATTCGGTCGCGACACATACGGTTTTGCTAATACGTTAGCATTAGCCCTTGGCGCAAACTGATGCTTTTGAATGCTGCTTTTGACTTCTGACATTTCCAAAACGCGCGCTTGTTTCTCAACAAAGGCAATCAGCTGTTCGTAAGTAGGTATTTGAGTTTGTTCGACGGATTGTTCGAACTCGCGCCTAGTAACCGCGTCTAAGTTACGAAGTCCCATATAAAACAATATGAAACTAGATAAATTCTCGATATTTAAATGTTTCAACGCTTTGACGCACTCTTGATATGTTTGTAAGAAGGTATTTAATCCTGAGGCCGATTCCACCAACAATGGTTTAAATTGGAATAGCCGGTCCAAATAACTGGTTGCTAGGGCTCGTTTGTTTTCGAATTTCTTGACTAGCAACGCCCAGACTATCGGATAGTTATCGGATGTAACTGGCATGCCCTTCACGACAGTGAGCGCAGAACCGCTGACGGCAGTGAGTAAGTAATAAAACTTTTCAACGTTACTGATGCTGTCATTTTTATGTATCAGACTTGTAAACGTGTCATGAAAAGTTTGCCAGTTTTCCAATTTGCTGTCAAATTGGAATAACTCAAGTTTCGGTAACCGTGGTCGAACTGATCGTGCATCATTATGGATGTTGCCGGGACCACAAAAGCTACCGTCGGTCGGGGGCAAGCTGCCGCTCTCGCACGACTGCCAAGATTCGTTTGCTATTGCCGCGACACTCAGGATTCGATAGTACAAATCATCAAAAGATTGAATTTCTTGATAATTAGGTTCAATTTTAGGGGTTTCCTTTTTACGTAAACTATGTATTTCGAAAACAGTTTTCTCGAAATTTTCTCGAATCGAATGAATATCCTTGAGACGTAAATTGAATTCCGTTAAACGACTTGAATCGGTCACAACAACTTTGGATAATTCGAATAGTGTTTGAACACGTAAAAAACACATTTCTTTTTTATTCAAAAGTTGATTTAGCAATTCTGCGTCGGCCATGTTGACTCAGTTGACTTGAAACTAAACTGAAACGGCTCGTATGACAAATTGGAAATTAATTTAAATTCGCAAATTACACAACCTTTAGATTCGAAATAAAGCTTTGCGTATGGAAAAACTACTTTTAAACTGTGTTATTGTGCATATTGAATGTGTGAATGAGTATCTGGTTCACAAACTGAGAAATTCGGTCGGAAGTGACCAAAATGTTTGAACTACGACAATAAGTATTGGGCTAAGAAAAACGGGTTCCACTCACATCCATAGGTTTTAGGTCCATAAACATTCTCCAGATAACTTGCACCACTATTCACAAGGTTTACACATGAATTAATAGTTTTTTAAGATTTTATATGCTTTCCGTGCCGGCCGACAATTGCGAATGTGTCAAATATATGTTCCTCGGTGACAGGAACATAAGAGTTTATGAACTATGAAGTTCGGTAGCGAGGAGGTGAAGGTTGTTGCGCGCCTATTATGAGACGCACATTTGGAGAGGAATATGTTCCAAGCCCAATATCGTACACCTAGATTTTAACTAATTGGCCACCAGTCAAAGGCACAATTAAAATTTTAAATAGTAACAATAGTAAGGTTAGCTGGAAGAGATCCCTTAAAGGGATAAGGTTCGCCTTTGTACAAATATTTATTATTAAGTTTGTTTTCGACTATGTATTTTGCGTTCTAGTCCGTATGAGATCTAGTCATGTTACACGGTAGTCATAGTGATTTGTAGACAAAAATCAAACTACGAGTAGGCATTTTGCGTTCTAGACTGTCTGAGACCAACCCGTACTTGAATGTGCAATAAAGTGTTAACTACTACTACATATTAATAACTTAAATAGTATTGTTAAATTATTTTATATTTTCGTAATATAGAACAAAAAGAAAGCAAGATTTTACTAATTACCTAAACCTAACCTAAAATAAAGGCCTGAACTGTAGATTGGTATGATATGGTAAAATAAATAGATGTAAAAATGTTGTACAATAAGGTCTTAAAATTAAAACTTTTTTTATATTTTGGTGATATGTAGACCAGTATGAGAAGTTACACCTTTCTAGTGGGTATCTACTTCCAAAATTTCAAAATCCTACTCCTACTACTAGTCTACTACTCTTGATCTAATAATAACCTCATCAAGTTCTAGCCTGTTAAAATGATTTTCTGAATATTGATAAGAAAAGAAAAGTTCAGCGGAGAAAATAATCTCTAAAATATACCTTGTGTTACCGGAATGTGTTTTGTTTAAGTACGGTATTTAAACCTAGTTCCTTAATTTTATTATAAAACTAAAATTTCCACTTCACTTAATTTCTAACAATATTTAAATGGCCAGCAATGTACAGCATAGTAAATTGGCAGCGCAGTACAAATGATAGCCCTTAATGTTTTGTTTACTACGACATTATCTTAAGCAGTGCACCTAGTACATTGAATGTGCGGGTTAGGAAATTTAATTTTGCAGTTAATTCACATGATTATGATTTACTAAGACATGGAAATAATTCAATAAATACCCGCGTGCCGATAACGCACTGTATGTTTCACTGAAAACTAGAGCGGTCTGATTTATAGAAGATTTCTAAATAAAATACTAAAACTTGTTCAATTTAAATAATATCTATGCTACTGGCCATACATATAGGTGTGTAGTCGCCGTAAACATTGAAATACTAAATAATACCTATATTACTTTTCACACCACCCGCTCGAAAATGGCTAATTATATATCATGCAAACCGAAAGAAAATCATTATAGCCCTTGGCTTGAGTAGGGTTGTTATATTGTACTGAATTTCATCCTAACCCGCCGAGTAATAATGTGATTTCACTTTTCATAGTTCTTATTGTCATATCTTTAAAGTCTAATTTCGTGAAGTTCGCGCGGCGGCGGGGACGCGCCAGCTCCGCGAACCGAACCGTCGTGTTTTGTTTAGAACGCGAACCGCCGTCGCATTTTTTGTTGCTGCCGCGTTTGTTTCTAATTATCACTCAAATCCTTGGAGTTTCATTTGGAGCTGTCATATCATTTTCAAATTTTATTGCATTATTTGAGAAATAGCCTCTGCCGGAACAGGGATGACCTTCCTTCCTTCACGGCCTTTGTAATAATGTACCTACTATTAAATACTTAAAACAAAAGCCGCTGCATTATATGGAGTAAAACGACAGATTCTACAAAAATAGAAGATACTAATTCTAATAACATGGCGAGTCACAACAGATTCTGTTTCTAGTTAGCCTTGGTTTTCCTTTATTGTCTCACAAGAGGTGTAAAAAGTAGAGTACACTCCTCGGGGATAAAACTCTTTTTGTCTTGGGCACGCTTAAATCCCTCACTATTCTCAGGACCCAGTTTGACATGAAACCATGTTCTTTCAAAGATGGTTATGCATGACGGGAGCCGTGATCAAGGAGATCACGGCTCCCGTCATGTATAACCATCTTTAATTGCTTATAATTTGTTTGTCCAAGAAGTGAGACTTTTCCCACACGATGTGGGAGACAATTGCAACTTTATGGCCAGACGTGAAGTAATATAAGTAATTTAGGTACAAGATTTTACACTGTCGCCAGTCGCGTATTTTCTGTCTGTATCTGTGAGAACGTTTGCCCCTCTAATGTAATTACTGCTCCACGCTGCAAGATGCTCCTTGCACTGTGAGTCGTAACTTTGGCACTTAACTGTTCGAAATGGGGACTTTGCATATAAGAAAATGCAGTCACTTCAAGGGCTAGTCGTACATTTCTTAATTAGAAATGAGTAAAAATGATTTATTAACTTGAAGAAAATGGTGGGTAGGTTACCTCGACTCCTTTAACATCAAATCACCCTCAACTTTTCATTCAGTATTAAAATTAATACTGAAAAGTAGAAAGTGATTCGATAAAAAAAAAACGATTACAAATTTTATCGAAGTTATTTATGCTTGTAGTCAAAACAATGGCATGGAAATGAACACAGTATTTGAAGAAAGAGTTGATAAAAGGGAAAGTTGGTTGGGGAGCACCTTGTTCTCGTACACCAAATTTAAGAACGCAACTTAACAAATTCCTTACATTCCTTACAATGTTGTACGTCTGCTTATAATTAATTAAAGTTTAAACAACAACATACTTTGCAAACTTCCAAAGTCTGACACGACTCCAAGAACTCTCACGAAAATAAAAGAGCAGTCTTCAATATTAATATATCTTTTCAAAAACTAAATAGGAGAAAAAGTTCGGAAGGGCTGTCCCTCGTTGCCATTCCAAAACTTAGTTTGAATGAAACAGGCTGTTTAAGGGAAAACAACGCACTTTGTCCCGACTTCAAAAAGTATTACCGTGCTGTAAAGAATTTCATCGTTAAACTTAAATTATTGTGTAATTAATAAAGGATGCTTCAGATAAAAGAGTTTTATTAGGGTTTCGTAGCCAACATGGCGAAAACGAAACCCTTACATTTTCGCTATGTCTGTCTGTCCGTATGTCACACCAGGTGGGCTAGCACAACTTGCTGCCAAGTCGTATCTCGCGCGACTCAGCGATTCCTGTGCCACTCGAACTGTGCGAATTAGGAAGAGGAGGGTTGATTTGGTTTTTCTCTACTCGCGTCGCGTCGCAGCGGCAGTTGTGCTAGCCCCGCAGGTTTACTCGGAGACTATTTAGTACTGCAATTATGAAATTTAGTAGGAATGTGTATTCTACGAACCACTCCATAAAAATCATGTGGAATTATGAAAATAATTACATACAATCAACCAAATGAAAAAAAAAACAATGTACATCGACGTGTTGGGTATCTATGTATAGGTATTTAAAAATGATATAAACTTTTACATTTAAGTCAACCTTTCATGAGAATATTAGCTGTCAACGTCGTAAATAGTCTGACTCCCTTCTAATTTCCAAACCATGAAGTATAAATTCAAACAAGAACCAGGTAGATCTAACCGTTTTTGAATTATCGCTGAAAAACTGCTTTGCCCAAACAAACAGACGTAAGTGCCGTGAGTTTCCTATGAAGATACAACCTTCATTTAATTAACAGCATAGGATAGAGGATTTAAATGTGGACTAGTAGTAGTAGGTACGGAACCCTTCACGGTACGTGGTCCGACACGCACTTGGCCGATTTTTTATTGTTAATTTGGCTATTCTTTTTTAGACGTAATTTTCTTGTTCCATACGTCTTCAGAAAATGTTGAATTTAGATTTCTACTTGGACTATCTGTAGTTCAATCGGTTATATACCTATTTATACCGATCGATGTCCAGTGCCTTTACCCAACAGTCGCACCGCACGCCGCTACCGCAAATTCTTGGACAAATCCGCAACAGAATGAATCAATGTAGGGCCAATGTTAGAAACTTTAATAGCCAATAGTTGACAACTTTGTGTTGTTCGTTTCTATTGATATGACATAATATTGACAGTGTCCAATATTGTGTCAGTCAGCACTAGGACGTTAAACTTAATAACGTATATAAAAATAAATTTCTAGTAAAAATTTAGCTCCTTAATGTAGGTAATAATCCAACTACCATGAGTAGACATCTTTATTTCCCTAGTTCTAGTATGTTTTATTTTATTTTATTTATTAGGAAACAAACAGTCTCATATGTTTATAATTGACACAGTAAAGGGTATTAAGTTGTAG
This sequence comes from Epiblema foenella, assembly GCA_963556455.1. Lineage (NCBI taxonomy): Eukaryota > Metazoa > Arthropoda > Insecta > Lepidoptera > Tortricidae > Epiblema > Epiblema foenella. The sequence goes on along the minus strand of OY747107.1, from coordinate 15,789,360 downwards.
ACTTACAGTTTCCTTAATTCGAATATGTAAATCTAAACATTAAAAACAATAAAATTGTATATATTATTATATTTCTATTATATTTGCCTTTAGCGACCTCATTCATTCCTTCCTTATTAAGTCCTTACTTTAATAATAAATGAAAGAGACATCCTATTTGGTTGAGAGCAAGACAAGTGATTGAACTCATTACAAAGAGAAACGTGGTGTCTAACCAAATGTGAAATGTGGAAGTGTTCTGCGCAGCGTAGTACTAAGATAATTTCGCTGTATAGATAGCGCCATCCACGAAGCCACGCACCTCCACAACCCAATCTGTACAATTGGGTATTTGCATATGCATAGTGTGTGGTTATATATAAATAGTAAATTAGACAAATTAATCAAAATCATAATATGAATATATGAGAGTATAAAGATTCGCAAAAATGGTGTTTTTTTTTTTAATAATCCAAATGTTAATTGATTTTTAACAATAGAATTCTCATATTTCAATAAACAATAAATTGTATGGCAACTATGTCCATATACGCAATACTGCACGACTAAAATGGCAAATTACTTGTTTTTCTATACAATGGGTGCGCCAAAGTTCACATAAAATTGCTACTTCGATTATTGGAAGTCCGAAAATGTTTGTTATATAATTTTATATCATAATGATCATTAGTTATAACTTGTCTTTGCGCATAACTATCGTAACACTGAATCATTCATGTTAATAATGTCAATCATAATAAATATCTGTAATACTAATGTTAATTTTCATTTATTTTTAAAATATAACGATTTTAAATAATAAAATTTTAAATCATATTTATTTTTTAACAACGACAAATTAGTAATAAAAATTTATATAATATTTATTTTAAACTTTACCTGGTTTTATTTATAAACTGTCAGGTATCTTCCACACCACATTCAACTTGCTATCAAAATCGAAATACAGTTCCAGAGTCGGGATAGGTACGATGACGAGCGAAGCGAGGAGGAGTGTTAGGTGTCTTTTGTTCCTCAGAGCGGAAAAAGGAGCCCCGCGAAGCGGGGCTCCGTCGACTCCTTGGCGGGCCGAAATCGCTTAATAAGCTAGGTACATGAAAAATAAAAAAGGTGCGGGGATAATCGACATAATAGATGATTTATTGACAATCAAATTTACATGTTGTAATTCAGCGCATACATTGACAGCCGATATACAATATAAGTTTATAATTATTAAGTTTATTTTAAAAATCATTATGAGTTGTGATGAATAGTTGGAAATGACATTATGTTGTTAAAAAATCTGCCTAAATATAATTATGAGTAATGATGTTGGTAATACAAATGTATATACAACAAATTTGTAGGCAAAAAAATTATGACAAATGATTACTATGATCAAAAAGCGTTATTATGAAAAACAATATGACAAGTAATGTTATGTGAGCCAATATGGACCCCTATACAATAGTATTACGAGGTCATTGCAATGTGACGTCATATTTCACTCCCTGTACGTACGGAGCCGTTTCAGTGTTCGTCAGCTATACTGTACTTTGCTGCTCGTTTTCGTCCTTTGTGTTCCTCTAATGCGTATGAATTCGCCGCTAGAGGCGCTAGTGTAACGTGGGGTCTCCTAAATGTCAAATGTCACTCTTTGTGGTTGCGCTACGCGGGTTAATATCTAATTGGAACAATATGGTGACTATTTTGCAGTACCTGAGCTTGATTATGGCAAATATGAGTTAAGGGTCAATGACTGTCAGGGCTTTGAGACAGTTTTGTCTTTCGGAAACTTATTTCCTCCTTTTTTCCGAACAAAACGGGACCGCGCTACAATGCGGTATGTTCGATATTTTTACGGCACGGTTTTGAGGTACTGAATATGATTTAAATGTAAACTTCGTTCTCATGTCCATAATAACAATTTTTGACAGCTGGACCTTACTCGATAGTGGCGCCAACTGGTGAGCACAAAAACGATGGCGCCCATTGCGCATAGATTGGCATGAGATTTGCTGTGGAGGGGCGCATCGTTGTAGACGGCAAATAGTATGTAACCATTTAATAGTGAACTCCGTTAGTTAATAATCTGACTCATATAAGGGTATAAACTAACTTAATCTAGCAACCAATGATTACACTAAGCCTCAGTTTCATAAACATCGGTTAGACATTATTTCGGTAAGTCTTGTCAAAAAATATTATGTGTTATTGAGTTACCAACATTTTTTTTGACATTTGGTCTAACAGATCTTTATAAAACTACGCCCAAGTAATAGTAGATTGTACACCAAGGGGATAAAGCACTGTTCTATGACACGGGCGCGATATTTAATCCTGAACGCAACGAAGGACTCCAGATGTACTCCCGAGAGTAGCGAGGCAGTAACGAGACTTTAGTCCTGAGTGTAGTGAGTGTGTCTTGAGTGACATAAAACAGAACGAACGGAAATAGGACATAGAAGATACCTCTCGAAGTAAACTAGGAAGACAAACATCCACCGTGAGCCACAGTCGACCTCATAAAGACATTAAAGCCGTCGTCTCTACCAGTCCGTGGGATCCCAGGCCTCATTACAAAATAATGCTAAAGTTTATTTTTTTGCCGGGAGACGACGGCTTAAATGGCATGGGAAAATGGGATAATGAACTTGCACAAAATAATAGCTTTTTTTTACATAGGGACCATCAACAGGGGTTGTTGAGCCACTTGACATCTTCGCAGCGGTCGTGTAATGCAAATCGGGACTGACACGACATCGAGTAACATCTGTGATTCATTACACGGCTGAATTACGGACAATAGCAAGTGACTCAGAAAGTAAACAGGATTACAGAACCACGTGAAAAAAAGACGGAACATCAAAGTCCAATTACAGTTAGTACAAGTATCTGCTAGTTTATTAGTTGAATGAAAATCTGATCTAAGTCAGTAGACAGCAAGCAGATCGTGCCATTTTAATTGCTTGGAGACGGCGACTTTGTTTAAGATAATCGTTGAAATACTCCTAAATCTTATGCAGCACTTAGAAACGGATAATAAAATATGTTGCTTTTTAGGGTACTAAAAGTGGACACTTTTCTTTTCAGTTAACTTAACGGCGCTCCTAACATGCAATGAATTATTCTCCTGAGACAGTTTCCAGTTTTCATTTATTTTAAAATAAAACGATAAAAGTCCAATGTCACTGCGCAGCTTAGGACTTGGGAGATTAAGGTACTTATATGGCGAGAAGCGAACATCACAGAAATGCTAGCACAGCGTGGTAACTTCTTGTTTAATTTACTTTGTGACCCTTCCTTGTCGACCTCTGTCAATATATAAATAAATATATGAATATATTTTTTTATATACAAAATTAAAAAATATATATGTTAAATGTTTTCTCATCCGTCTTATAAATCTTCATGGGAGGTACAGCCAACAACGCTAAAATCTGGACCGTCAGGTCGCCATACATTTGAGCGGATTGAATGTATGAAGACCGCTCGCCGCCCGCTACCCGCTGGCGCCCAGACTGCGACCTTAAGTGCAAAAATATTTGGGTACATATAACTTCCTTATAAACTAAAAATGTACCCTAGTTATTATGTCGGCGAATTAAGGTTTCGGTACACATATATGAGAAGACTAGCTTTTTCCCGCGGCTTCGCCCGCGTACTAAGCGTAATTTTTAACTGTCTACAAAACAGAAGGTTCTCAATTTTATCCGTATTTTGTATATACCTATGTAGGTATTTACGGATGTCATTTTCGTAATCGGCTCGCCGAGGAACGTCAATGATGACACCCATAGCGATTTTTAAGTAAAAAGAATATCCGTCATCTGGGATTTGAAAACGGATGTCAGTTTCATAATCGGCACCCCGAATAACCTCGACGATGACACCCATATCGATTATTAACAATAACTGTCCGCCATCTTGGATTTCAAAATTGATGTTATTTTCGTAATCAGCACGCCGAGGAACCTCGACGATGACACCCGTCTCGATATTTAAGAAAAATAAATGTCCGTCATCTTGGATTTGAAAATGGATGTCATTTTCGTAATCGGCACCTCGAGGAACCTCGGCGATGACACCTATATTGATTTTTAAGAAAAATGATTGTCCGCCATATTGGATTTGCAGATGCATGTCATTTTCGTAATCGGCACCCGGAGGACCCTCAAAGATGACACCCATATTGATTTTTAAGAAAAATAATTGTCCGCCATACCCCGCCGACACCCATATCGATTATTATTAAAAGTTAAAATTTGCTCCCCTCACAAACTTGGAACCCCCTTTTCACTCCTTCAGGGGTGCAATTTCGAAAAACACTGAATTATTTTTAATTTAAGCAGAGGGTCTATACAAAGTTTTAAATATCTCACTTCAAAAAAGATTTGCTCCCCGTACAAACTTTAAATCCCCTTTTCACCCTTTCAGGGGCGCAATTTAGAAAAAACGCCGAATTAATCCATTAATGTATTTAAACAGAGAGTCTATATACAATATAAAGGCGTGTACGGATAATTTTGTTTTTAGTTGTGTACATAATGAAGATGATGATGATGTTGTCGTCCCAAACGTGTCCGTCGACGGCGACATCCTGGCAAAATTTACATTTAAGGTCCGGAGACTTAACTTGCATATATTATGCACAAACGTGACTCGCAATACCGAAATACATAATATATATAATACGAGTAGGTACTCACTCAACACACCTACCAAAATTCGAAAAAAAAAAATGTTCCTGTAAACACGTCGTAAATTGAGTAACGCGAATTATGGGTGTTGCCATGCACTTTACTTGAACAAATAAATTGGATCAAACGCGTGTGATCACGCATATAAATGAAATGTAGCTAAGCCCTTAATGGAACTAACGGGTCCATTTACGGTGCGGATATAATGAATTAATGAAATTGTTTGTATGGCATACATTGTTATACATCCAAATCCTAAAACCTATAGCGTGCCGCACACTGAATACAACGCATGAAGTCTTAGGGTGGGTTGCACCAAACCGTCTGTAATCGTAAGCGTTGTTCGTTAAAATCTGATTGTATGGTAAGATTGACAAGTTTCTATGGGATGACAGCTGCCGGCGCCATATTTGACGATGACCGGCCTGTGGTTGTGTTGGTGCAACTGACCCCTAGAGTATAATATTTCTATAGAGATCCTATACGCTTTCCACCAAGAGGGACGGAAAAGGTTTTATGCAGATAAATTGAGAATTTGTTCAAAATGACTGATTACCATAAACTACCTCCTTATCTTGGGAGGGTAATCGTCTGTCTGACGTAATTACTAATTAGGCACAACTGTCATATCAAATAGGTTGTGCTCAACAAAAAAAGTAAAACTATGACAGGACAACAAATGATATGTAACTCTATCGCTCTTATACAAAGTTGTATATAACCGTCTCGCTTGGTAGTGGTATTATTATTTGCGTGTCCTGTCTGGTAATATCTGTGGATGACGTATACTGTTAATATTGTTAGGCACTCTCTTATTTAGAAAAGTTTTCAAACATCTGTTGACTAAAATGCGTGTTGTTTTCGCACAAACACAAATGTCAAACGTAATTAAAAAGTCTAAGAAACCTTTTGTTGGAAAATCCATTATATTCAATAGATGAGTACTATGACATTACTGATTGAATTTATTACATTGTATTGTATTTTATTTGTGTGACATCTGAATTGTTTAGTTATTTGAAATATGTGGGTAGTCTTAGGATTAATGATGATCCAGAGATGGTGAATGGTGGTTTTAATTTTAACGTATTGACATCTTAATCTTGAATCTCTATTTTGTAACTTGTTGACATATTATATATATTACTTGTAAAATATTGATAATTTTAACGCAATTTGAAAATGTTATATAGCTGACGATCACAATTTCAGTTCCATAAAAATTTACTATTTATATTGAATTTTAAGTGATATTTGTATATTGTGAGATAAATAAATCGTATCATATCATATCAATTGTATACATAGACGATAAAGATAAAAGAATTTTATCGACTTTTTTGCTAAAATAAGTTTTATGAAGGTTTATGTATAATGTTGTACCGTTTGGTAACATGATAAAAGGACCAAAATGTGGAGAAGCTTCCAACCTAATTATCATAAAAAAGTTTCAAACTAGTATTTAAAATGATTAGTAGGTACTTGAAAAATTCTAATAAGGAATTTTTCTGGATACTTTCAGTAATAACCATATTTCATTGTAATTTAAGGTTGCGGAAAGATTTCTTTAAAACATAAAATATGTATTGATAATATAATAATAAACAGGTCACGTCATGCTAGTCACGCTAATATCGCGACGGTTCTCATGACTAAGGACCACGTATACGGTCAGTAATATGTCGAGCGATGTTCAACTTTAAAGACATGAGTGGCCCGTTTCTTATATTTCAACATGACTAAGGACCACGTCAGTAATATGTCGAGCAATATTCGACTTTAAAGACATGAGTGGCCCGTTTCTTATATTTCAACATGACTAAGGACCACGTATACGGTCAGTAATATGTCGAGCAATATTCGACTTTAAAGACATGAGTGGCCCGTTTCTTATATTTCAACATGACTAAGGACCACGTATACGGTCAGTAATATGTCGAGCGATATTCAACTTTAAATAGATGAGTGGCCCGTTTCTTATATTTCAACATGACTAAGGACCACGTATACGGTCAGTAATATGTCGAGCGATATTCGACTTTAAAGATATGAGTGGCCCGTTTCTTATATTTCAACATGACTAAGGACCAACGTATACGGTCAGTAATATGTAGAGCGATACTTTAAAGATATGAGTGGCCCGTTTATTATATTTCAATATATACTGGCCACAAGATTTTACAGTAACATGAATAGAAAAAAAAACCGTTTAAAGTATACATGCTTGTGGCAAATAAACTTACGGCATGCCTGATGGTAAGCAGACACTGTAAGCCTATGCACGCTTGCGACTCCAGAAGAATCACAAGCGTGTTGCCGATCCTTCACTGACTTGAGGAACACAAGGAGGTTGATAGCTAAGAGACATTTGCTTAGGAACCTGCAGAATCTCAACACAGCTCATCCTCGTGAGCTCTTGTGACCTTATTCACCGTCACCACATAGGTACACGTACCTAAAGAGCAGTATAGTGGTGTTATTATGGCTGCGGCCATCTGTAAGATGGAGTTACTTTCCCAGTTGGGCTGCTCCAATAGGGATAATGACGCTTGTTACAATTTATAACATAGTGTGGCTATACGTATATGGATAGAAAACTATCAAATTATCACAATAAATAGTATTTTAGACATACTATATGTAATTAAAATCACAAAAAGATACGGGGCTATAAAGATTCGCAAAAACGTTGTTTTACGTTTATTGGCCAAATTTACATTAAAAGTTAGCAATATAATTATTATTCCAATAAAAACGTAATTGTATTGCAACTCATAAACGCAATATTTCACGACAAAAACGATAAATTTCCCTTTTTTCTGTACAACGGTAGTACGAGGCTACGCAGGCATGACGTCACGACGCATCAGTATGGAGCGTTTTCAGTGCTCGCTAGCTATGCTGTAATGTGCCCCTCATTTCCGTCTTTTGTGTTGCTCTAATTGTAGTTGGTCTCATACAAACTTTTGATCGTAAATAAAAACTGATTATGAGCGAGGTGGCACTCCGCTAAGCCCTGCCTCTCTAAGATAATGTACCGCTGTGCCCTATACCTCTTAAAAAATGTGAAATCTTATAATAATCTGTACCTACAGCAAAAAAACATTTGTAATACCTTTTCTTCCCTCGCTATTCTTAGCCTTGATGTCTAATTTGACGCTACAGTTTCCTGCTAAAACACACTAAATAAGGCCAGTACGAGCCACTATCACCGGACTTAATAAAAGATGCAATTCCTCCCGTTACGTTTCACTTTACCTGCAAAAGGACGCTCCGTCGGCCCCGGAAAACATTTTTTCTGCATCATTAATCGCCTCGGAAGCACATCGCTTACAGGCACTGCTATATTGTTTTATGTATCGGCTACTTTATCCTGAGCTAGCGGAAACTAATGCATTTTCCATGTACAGGTAGTCAAAGATAAAATACAACGTGCAATATATCGTATTGTGTATTTACGAATTATTAAAGTAGTCTTGTATTCTCAGCACATCTTTCGCGACTCTGTGCCAATTGGGTGAATGCTATACCGAGGCATCACAAAAACAAACAGTTAGAAATAGATATAAAGTTGAGTACCGTTCCCGATAAAAGATTCATATGGAGAATAATTCTAACTCTAAAATATTCCGAGAATGGCGTATCATGGAAGAAGGTGGTGACTTAAACATAAATTGTAGAAGAAGTAAATATAAGAAGTAAATCCTAGTGGGATTTGTCTTAGGATACAGACTGTACATACTTCATTTATACTGATTTGTCCTATTTATTACATCGGTCTGTATCTGTTTTTTTTCCCCAATAAGGAAAAAATAAAATGAAATAAGTGTGTAAAAATATGAGCAAATCTTTAATAGTAATAGGACGTACGGAGTTTTAACTAACTTATATTGAAAATTGCAACAATAAAATTAAATATACAAAATATTTATATAGGCAATATTTAGAAAGCTTATGAAAGGATATAGTGTCACGACCGTCATTAAGCCGTCGTCAAGCTTATGAAAGGATATATACATATACTATGTATATATATAAATATATATACCGGGTGGGTGTAATTTACATTTATTAAAATAACTACGACGACCGCTTTAGCCTAGTGGGTAGTGCACCTGCCTGTGAAGCTGACGGTCCTGGGTTCGAATCCCGGTCAGGGCAAATATTTGTGTGATGAGCATGAATATTTGTTTCTGAGTCTTGGATGTCTTCTATGTATTTAAGTATTTATATCTAATTAATATATCGTCGTCTAGTACCCATAACACAAGCCTTCTTGAGCTTACTGTGGGGCTAGTTCGATTTGTGTAAGATTGTCCTCTAATATTTATTTATTTATTATTTATTTATTATTATTATTAAAAGTAAAGCTTAGACATAAAAATAAAACAGTCACCAAAGCTTTACTTTTTAAACAAATTATAGGTAGTTTATGAAAGAGTTACTATTTATCTTATAATCCTCATACAATTAGAAGATGGAACATAGTGATGATAGGGAATTTCATTTTGTCAGGATTATTACCATTATTAGCCTAATGGCTCATGCCTTATTCTGAAACAGACGCTTATATAAGCATAACCTATATAGTGCAAGACATCTCATTAAACTGGTTTAGAACCAGAATATATTTTAGCGGCAGCGGTAAAACTGCGATACGATCCGTTTTGAATTTTAAAGTAGTTTGGCGCGGTTTTTACATAAATATCGCATTACTTACTATTGGATTCGCTTTTGTATGATTCTAAGCGAAGCTTATGCACGTAGCAGTTCTACCTATAGCACTTCTGTTTTGAGTTATTTTATATTAGTATAAGTGAGAAGAGGAAGAATGCATATAAAATTTTTATATCATCCGTGGCTAACAATTAGCATCTAATCTCAAAAACAATTTGTATTGTACTATATAGACACTTCTCTATCTTTGTTAGATTTTATTCAAATTAGAATATTGTATGTATGTATACCCGCGTGGTGTCGGGTTAGAATTGCACCACCCCATATCATCCGGCGGGTGTCGTAAGAGGCGACTAACGGGGAATATCCAGGGAACGGGCAGCAGCGTTCCCTGAAGGTCACACCTATTATTACTGCGATCCCCAACCCGCCTGCCAAGCGTGGGGATTATGGCAAAACCCCCCCTTTGGGGGAGGCCTATATCCAGCAGTGGATGTCTTCCGGCTGAAGGATGATGATGATGATGTATGTATGTAAGCACTTTATTGTACACAATAACAGGTTAAAATAATAGTACATGTCACATAAGATAAAGTACAAAGGCGAACTTATCACTATGAGGGATCTCTTCCAGCTAACCTTTGAGAGATATATTGTAATAAAGTGTAAAATATTAAATATAATTAAATGAAATTACTTTTGAGTAATAAATATCTTTAACCCGATATTAAACTTTTGAGCGCCAAGCATTGGACACTAATAACGCGCCTCTAACGCCTCACCACCCCATTGTTCAACGCGAAATTAAACCTTACGCAAACGTGCATAGATCGCGATTGCTTTGGCCATGCTGTCGACTGTAGACGACGTTGGCGTCCATTGTAAGATTTTCCGATGCCGTGATTTGCCGTCTGCGGCAGTGTTAATGCTTATTTTCGACTAGAGTAAAGCCATTTCTAGACTTCTCAATGTAATTTAAGACGTTGGTACAGTTAAGAAGTCTTCTAGGTAGATGCTGTCGCTATACGCCCCCCTTGAGCGATGGAAGGGAATTCGTTGAAAGATTTGGGGACCGAGCATGATTTTCGATAGCTCACTTGGCTAGAGCGATCGACCGCGTATGCCAGGATGTCGCAGGTTTGAATCCTGCTGGAAGCCTTTTTTAATTTTTTATAAATATATGTTCATCCAGGAATACACTTTCAGCTCCTAAAATATATATTCATATGGAAAACAGACTAGACTTTTGTATTATAAGTGGTGGAAAAATAAAATCCTGGTGGATATGTTACTACGAATTCTATTCTTAGAATTCATGTAGTCCCAAATAGAAAAACTTCGCCTTAGTTAATGTGGTCACATCAACTCTGGACCTAGGGAAATATACCACGAACAAGCTCCTAGCAAAACTCCGTTTCCCTTCCGAAACAGCATAACTTGACTGGACACCTAGGTCGTTACTACCTCCTGTAAATGAGCAGTCTAGGCATTACAATAAAGTTGAACTCTAGAGGATTGTTCAACAGTTCTGAATGTTTCTAATTTCAATTCTCTTGTCACCCGCGGAATTTACATGTGCGTCATGTGACTTAACTATACTGAACCTCTCGTGCGGGGCGAGAACAGACATTTCGAAATACAGTGGAATCCGGATAAAGCGACAGTCAAGGGACCGGTGATATTACGTCGCACTAACAGAACGTCGCACAAAACGGACTGATGTACTTTGAAAATGTTTGGTATGAAATCCAATGTGTGGTGATTTCGAAGTCGTTAAAAGCGGTAAAATGTTATACGCGGAGTCGTTATAAGCGGATTCTACTGTATTTTTTCTGTTTCACCCGATTCGTCGGCGTCGGCCGTTTACCGGCAAATCTCTCGCAGAATTAGTGTTTCGGGCGACAACTTTTTCACCCCTTAAACCTTATCAAATGATACCAATACTCGCCTTGATCGATTTCTTGTATGTTTACCAAGGTTCATACGTTTTGTGTTTTTGGCAATTCTTTCTCGTTTATGAAATAATAGCAAAAATCCAGGAGGAAGATACCGAGTCAAAAAAACGATTTTTTATGGGTCCATATTGTCAATTCTATGCAGTTTCTCTAAAATTTCAAAACATGTAAACCTAGTACTTAATGATATCTACAACATTTCCAAAAATCATGTAATTTAGTTCAGGATTAGGAGGTGGAAAACGTTGCCACTTTTTGTATGGAAAAATTCAGCCACACAATCCTCTTAAATGACTAATCTTAAATGAAAGTCATAAAAAGTGTGTGTGTCCCTCTCTAATTTCCAAACTATGAAGTTGAATATGTCAAAAAAAATTGGGATGGTGTGCATTAATAAATACTGTTTTACGGTTTTTGAGTTTTCTCTGAAAAACTGTCCCGCTCAAACAAAAGGCCGGAGTTCCCTCTAAAGATATGAACTTTTTAGATTCAATGTATTGGGTAGTGGTTTTAAATGTGGACTAGTAGATGTTGGTACGGAACCCTTCATTGTGCGTGATCCGACACGCACTTGGCCGGTTTTTTTAATATAATGTTTTAAAGATCTGCGCGCGCCTTCCTACCGAGAAGCAATAATGGTTCAGATTATGAGAAACACACATAAATATAGGCAAAATTGCCAATTATAATACTTCTGGTTATCCCGGAGCGCTTGGTGATACTGATAACCGAGTCGACATATCTTCGGTAGATAAATACGCGGACATTTATATTAAGTAGATTCATTAAGCGACTCGACGTTAACGAAGAAATATTTGCCTTGCTCCAATATTCGAGGCAATATTGGGGAGTAAACAGGAATCTGGAGTAGCAGACAGTATTACAATTTTTAACACTCATATTTTTCTTCTTTACTTAATAGGCTCGGTTTTATAAAGATCCGTTAGAGCTTATGTCGGTTTGTTATGTCAAAAACTGTACTGAGTTACTGAAATTTAATCTGACGTTTTGTCTAACGGATCTTTATAAAACCCAACTGTTCAAATATTTAAACTTACTACTAAGGCATATTTTCATCTTTTTCATAAATGGTTGTGTTGATCTATTATTAACTAATATTATATGCCTATTATTTTATGAAAATTAAACTGAAACCGCTGAAAGTAACAGAAGAAATAGAAGCCACAACTTAATAATAAAAAAAGAATATCATGCTACTTTTTACGGCAAAATTAAGTTATATTTCATATATATTATGAATAAATATATGAAATATAACCAGCTACTAAAATTAACTACTTATAATTTATCAGACAAAATAACAAAGAATTAGACGTACTTGAAACCATTGTGGAACCTATACAATGCAATCTAAGAATATGACTAAGCAACATTATATTATTAGAAGAAGCAAGTCTTTCTTATCAAAATAAACCATATCCATTCTTCCATCTGGTATTAATTATCGTTCCATCAACGTCCGTTTGATCAATACTTCGTGATTTCATAATAATTGAGCGTCAAAGGTAAGAAAAAATCTCATGTTCAATAAAGTAGGTAATTAGCCGAGTCAAACGAAAGTTTCCGCTCCGCTCTGTTTCAGAGCCTGTACTCCGATTTTCGAAATCCGAACTTCGTGTCGTGCCGTCCCTTTCACTCTCGTGTTATACACTATATGAGTGACAGGGACGGTATGATACGACGTTCGGATTTCGTAGTTCGGAGTAGCCCCTCAGCTTCGACAAAAGTGCTTTCGTATGTTCTCCCCTACAGGCAATCAGTACCTCTAGTATAAGTTTTTCGAAACAAACGAACGCGTTTGCGTTTAGTCTCAGTACACGCATTATTATCGATTTAACATAAAATGTTTCTAAGTTTATAAGTTGGCAGCACTAAAAAAATAATATCGATTATTCACAAGTAGCGTCTCTGGTGGCCTTTGGTTGTAACTATTGTTTGCCATATAAAGTTAGACTAAACGCAAACGCGTGCGTTGGTGTTTTGTTTAAAAAAAATATTCTAAAGTTACAGGCCGCGTTTCTTAACGAATTTTTGTGAAATTTCGTGGCCAATAATTATATGGTTTTTAGCGTTCCGTAGCCAAAATAAGAACTGAGACTATTTTTGTGATGTAACGAGTATTAATGTAGGCATATATGTTAGGTTCGAGATATTTGTTTGGTATACATTTTTTCACAAAATAAGCTCGTCAAAGAAAATTGTGTTCGGTTTCCATCACTCAAGGTAGTCATTAAATAATTTCTAGATTAGTGATAAGTTTCATGATCATATTAAAAAAAATAGTTTTCGACAAGCTATCTGGAGTGTCTAGCCGTATACTATCTTGCTACCGTCGTAATAAATACATTCTAAGGTTAAGCTGTCGTCTGCAAGCGACAAAATAAACAATAGCATTATTTGTAATGAGGCCTGGTATCCCAGGGACTGCTAGACGACGGATTAGAAACCTATAAAGACGGCATGGATGCAGTACTAAATTCATTCCGCCCCGCTTACGCACATCCCGCATCAATAAACAATCTGTAATGACTGACAGCTGACAGCTTACTGCCTGCACCAGCAAATGCAGAAATAGCTGGAGATAAGCTAGTTCTATAATTGAAATTAAAATTCATGTGCTCTGCCTACCCCTTTTGGGAATACAGTCGTGAGTTTATGTATGTAAGTAACTATCATCTGTCTCCTACCGTTCATTTCTCACGTCTAGATTCAACAACAAGTTAAACGGACTACAGATCGTTTGCTATTATAATTATTTTTTGACGTAAATGTTAAATGATAAAAAAGTGATGTGGCTGAATCTAATCGATTGGAATATTAACCGATTTTTAGCCATTTTTGCGAGCAACCGGAATTTATGATTATATTGTTCTACAATTTAAAACAAATATAACGAGAGAAACCGGAAAAGCGCACAGCACTGTAAGAACCGCGACAAACCGCACATTGACATTTATACCTTTTTTGACTGCCAAATATTGTATCGTTCAGAAAAACTTTTTGAAATAGATCGATTACCGATTCACTAGCAAATTTTTAACGCTGGGACTGGTTACTGCACTGGATTTGAGAAAAAAAGACGCATAATGAAATTTTATTGTATTGTTTTTTATTAACAATGTTACAAAAACATATAAACTTCATAATATATATTGGTATTAACATTATGTATTTATGATTTACAAATAGTTTTAAAGTGAGCCATGATGTGCCTAGAGCCTATGATGTGGCGTCATCAGTGAGCTAGTGGATATTTTATATTCTGGTTCTATACAACGTGCAAGTTTTCGTTATATGGGTGCTGCTATGTATGAAAAGAGAACAAAAGGTCTGTTACAATCTAATACTAGCCATCCTTTACGATTCCCTTAACCAATAAAAGGCGAAGTTTAGGACAGTGAGTGCGCGTCCTGGCTGTGATTGCTATACGTGACTGGAAAGCTAAGGCAACGCGGCTAGAGATTGATGTTGTAAATTTTATTGTGAAGCGTAACCAGTATGTCATAACAAGGCCAACATTGTTTTTGTTCTGATATATACCGAATAAACCGTTGTACAGCCGGCAGGATTTGGTGGAAGCGGACCTGCGTGGGCTCCGAGCCTGTGCAAGCTGGCGAGAAATTTCGCAGGACCGAGCAAAGTGGCGTGCTCGTGTGTCGGAGGCAATGACTCACTTTGGGTCGTCGTGACAGCCCAGTTAGGCTAGGTACGCACTAATCGGCTAGCCGCATTGCGGCCAGCCGTTCGGCTAACAGGAATCTAAGTTATGTCAGGTTTCATATGCTCTCACAGCCGCATTGTGAGTGCGCATACTTTTTGCTGTGATCAACCGCACGGCTAGCCGCAATTTGGCTAACCGCTTAGTGCGTACTAAGGCTAGAGTTAGTTAAATAAATTGGTACAAAAACAATTGAAGTGCGGTTACAAAGTTACAATTTCGTGGGAGAAAAAAATCTGTTTATTTAGAAGTGTTGTAAAATATTATAAAGCTTAATTATTTAGGTGGAACATGTAGGTAAGTAAAGTAATAAATCAGCTATTATAACATATTCACTACCAGTAACCCGCCTAGCGGGCGTTCGACTCGTAGACGCGATTCCCAGTATGCGTAGCGTTACGAAAAACTTAAGTAGCGAAAGCGTTAAACTATTTATTCATATAACACATTTCGTCGGTTAACAACCTAAACACACTACCAAATCTGTCATTACTCTTAGAAACCTCGTATCTCAATTGAAAAGTTAATAATGAGTTTTCTTTGTCATCCGACAATATAGAGGTTTGGTTTTGTTGTTGCCGGACCGGCTTGTATGAAAAGTTCCGCATCCCGAGACTTTCAGGATTTTTTATACAAGCCAGTCGCCACTGCCAGCCGGGACTGCAATTTACTTAATACATAACTATCCCATGTCATCGCGATGCATACCTGCACTAAATGATATGAGCTGTCAGATGATTATTATCACATAATTTCACTAGTAATTGATGGATCTGTAATTAATATAACAGACTGTATCAACGCAGTCGCAAGAGTTCTTGATGTAGATACCTTCTGTTTATAGGTATTGTTATGACGTTGCCCGGAAATCTCCGGGCACATAACAAAAGAATGCTATTGTTTATTTTTTTCGCTGGGAGAGGACAGAGGTCGTGTTGGGCAAGCGCTACAGCGTAGCGTATACAATACAGAAAAGAAAATTATTAAAAATACGCCTCAGGTATAATTAATTTTAAAAAAAATAGCTGAGGTTAAATCTCAGTTTGTCTTTAATTTTATTGTCCTAGATAGTAAAATTTATCTACCCGAACGACTTGTGTTGAGCAAAAGTTTGAAATCTATTATATATCTCTTGCGTTTGCTTAGCTGTGCATTAAAACTGTAAAACTTAATCTCTTAGAGATAATTTCTTGTGCAGCAATTCAAAAACCTGCTCAAATCACGAACGAGTATCTATTGATTGGAACACATTATGCCCCTAGTAATTAATTTGTACGTTCAAATATCAATTAACTAAGAGCTTTAATAGAAAATTCCATGTTATTGTCTCGTCTTACAATAGAACCCGAAATAACAAGGCTTTTGATTTAACCGCAATTTTCTAAACCTGACGTGACCTGACTGAATCTCTAAGCGCTCATGCAAGATTTGTCAACAATGGCTTTTGTAGTTATTACCTATTTGTGACGACACAGTTAATGAATCTTGACACAAAGGTGGAACAAAGGTACAATACTTTGGGGTGTGAGGGATGAGTAGCGATAGCAGCAGCGTGATTACTCGTTCTCAAACGCTACGTGCGTTTGAGATACTAAACATTAACATTTAGATTATCCTTTCGTACGTTTGACATTACCATGCTGCAGATTAATATTTTCTTCAATTACAAACTTAATATGTATCATTATGTCGGCGTTATTGATATACAGCTTTCTAGTACTAATAGTTACTTATCTAAGCCGCGAATCGGCAGACAGACAAATGAGTATGACGAAACTATAAGTGTTCCTTATTTACTACGGAACCCTAGAAATGATGCTTTTATCCTTTAACCATTACTTGCTCATTTCCCCGCCGGTCATATCACAAAATGAAACCCACCAAGTGCTCTTTCACTCTACTAATTACATTTGAAGAAACTTAGTTAAACCGAGCCTGAAGTTCCATTATACACCTTGTTAACAACATTAAGTACCAGGCTTTGAGAGCCGTAATTAGGCGGGCGTTATGAATTACTCTGTTCAAAAGTAGGCCGCTCGTGGTTAATGAATTAGTAATAATTCATTTGTAACAACAGATTTCCTCAATGCGGGTAGGTCCGTGCGGCGAACGAGTCAAACGAACAAATCTACACAAGATTAAAGCCGCGTTCATATTTGTCTGTCGTGTTGTGTTGTGTCGCATCAGAACGGTATCGATTTCATAGATTTAATACTGTTGCGTTCACAATTCTGTGATGCCGTGTGTGTCAGTGTGTCAGTACACCAACTTACGACTAGTGATTCTGCGAGCAAGTGATTCTTTTTTGAATTTGTAACAATTGGCTCGACAAAAATTATATATACTTAATTATCGATCCAGCTCACAAAATTTAACGAGAATCGGTATAGAAATATGACATGTTGAGGAGAACAAACGCCCGCAGAAACATATGAAATCATTGAAAAAAAAAAATATTTTGAAAATTTACAAAAACTAAATCGACTAAAAATTTATATAATTACCGAAAATGCTCACAGAAATTCACGATAATAGGTTGAGAAATGCTACATGTAGAGGAGAACAACCGGAAATCTGGGAATCCGGAATTCCGGACATATAAGAAAGTATTTTTATCGAGATTGAAGCAGAGACCTTCGTTTCACTGCGTCAGTTACAGACCGATCAATATTAAATATGGCGGCAGCTATCATCCCATAGAAACTTGACAAACTTTCCATACAATCAGAGTTTAACGGACACCGCTTACGATTACAAACGGTTTGGTGCAACTGTTCACGTAAAATGAAGTCATTCCTACAATCATTCAGATTTACACATATGGTAACATCTATGAGATAGCCAGTCAGTTTAATAAAACTGAATAAATAACTGAACTGAATAATAATTCAGCATTCATACATTCACCTTTCGAAAATCAAGACACGTCCATGGCGGCCGATGGAACGCTGATTTATTACCGGACTTGAGATAATTTCAATTTATCGCGTAGCGCGTGTTCATATTTCCCGTCGTCAATTTAGTATAATTAATCATTGTGTGCCAGTTTTCAAGTGTTACAAAAGTACAATACCAATTAGATAATAGTCAGGTTTTCTGTCACTGATGTACGTAGGAATCCTTCATGTTATGTGTCGTTAAGTAATACGCGTGTACGAATATTACATTTAATAAATTATATTCCTGTATTTTACTTCATTCGTCACCCGGAAAACCTTTACTGTATCAGAATTCAATACTAAGAACCTGCGGCAGCAACATAAGCACCTGTGGCAGTCCCAAGAGCGACGAGAGATAAGTATTCAAACTAGCTTCAAACCCATGTGTATATAGAACGCAGAGGAAGGCGTTTTATTATACAGCAACCCATCCTAATTAGGACCATTTTCTGACTGATTGAAATCAGAAATTATTCGTCTTGCAATTAATGTAGGTATGGAATTGATTTTTTATAACGACGGTTGCCTACAAGCATTTCACAATGGCCTACCTGGTTCTTACTATTCCAGAGGAAATGTTAGGGAGGTGTGTTTGTACTCCTAATTTGTTCAAGAAGGGCGCCCACTATATGGTAGAATTGTTAATTGTTAATGAAACAACCAGTCACATATAAAGCCTATATTTAAAATAATTCACCTCGACCTCTTTATACATTCTACGTCGACATACCGTTCGCGTGATTCAGGATTCGCACGGCCGGTACAGCGACATCTAGCGCGCAATTGGGTCAACTTTACCGTTCAAAGGAATTAACTTGTTTAGACGCAAACAAGATGACAACCCTGATGTTGATTTAAATATTCTGTATGAGTCTCACTCTCAATGCACTTACGGGAGCCCTCGTGACTAACACGCACTAAACACACACACAACAACACAAAATTATCTCCAGAATAATACATTCCAAAGCCATTTGCAATAAACCTAGCGCCTTTATTCTATATCGCTGAAACTAAACCTCCGGCAACATTACAAGCAACATTATGCTACTTGATCAAGGAACTTATTCACCCTGGGAAATATACGGGGTCATATTCTACAAACTTGCGCCTGAGACTCGTAAAAGACGTTAATAAGACATCCCTTCCTTTTTTGTGGGGAAACTTGAACGTATTACATGTGGTAAGGACTGTAACATACGAGCGATTGGAACAATAAATAAAGGAAAAGTTATATTAGCAATAAAGTGGAGAATTTTGCTAAATATTAAGTTGTTTATGTGTCAAAGCAGTTTAGAAAAAAAACATGTCGCCAAATTATACATATGTTTGTGGAGTTTATTGTTAATTTTGGGTGGATGACCTTTGTCTATTTATTTTCTCGCAATCGAAGTGAAAAGCAGAGTGTAAAATTCTGGTCTAAAAGCCACATTACCCCTCGAACTATTTTCCTCATTTTAGACCTTTGTCATACAATCTACTATTATTTAGATTATTATTTCAGTTTTTTTAGAGATTTATACGAGATTTATCACGCTGGAGATCAGCGTAATTGTCGTGTTACCCACGGAGTAAACGCAGAAGCCACATTCTCGCTAATTTTGAGTTATGACACGTTGGATATAACTCGTCATCCTTATGTTCAGTAATAGAATATTATATTAGTATAAGTTGGTCAGCTAATACATATATTGTATGCTAGGCCTAGACGTGTATGTGTTTACCCTTATCAGCCGTACGGGACAATAAAACCTCATATTACCAAGTTTTGGCTCTACCACTTGTTTTATTATCGTGCCATTCCTCCGACGAGCGAAATGTTAAACCGAGCACCGAGCCTATTTTCATGCGTGTCGAGCTTGCGAATAGTTATTTATTGATTAGTGTAGTATACGACCACTACTCTCATGAAAAGCAGAAATGAAAGTTTCGTGGGTCTATTTTTCATAATCAGAAGGACAGGCGTGATACAAAAGTGATCATAGTGACGTTTTTAGGGTTAAACAAACGTCACGTCGGGCTTAATAAACAAGGAACCCTTATAGTTTCGCCACGTCCGTCTGTCCGCGGCTTAGCTCGGTAATCTTTAGTATTAGAAAGCTGTATTTTGGCATCAGTATATAGACAAGTATCACGGGGAGTGCTCGGAGGAATTGTTTGGAATGATCCCTGCCGCATCTTTTCGTCATCGTCCTTACCTACGCGTAAGCATTTCCATCCTCACCATTTAGATGGTTGGCAGTCCAAAACTGTGCGTTTCTCAAGAAATTTCCTGCCTCGCACAACCAAACTATGGAATGAACTGTCGCCTGCGGTATTTCCGAACCGATATGACCTTCAAACCTTCAAGAAAAGAGCGTATTCCCTTCAGAAAGGCCGGCAACGCACTTGCGACTCCTCTGGTGTTGCAGGTGTTTATGGGCGACGGTAATTGCTTACCATAAGGCGATCCATCTGTTAGTTTGCCCCCTATAAAATAAAATAAAAATTACGCAGACAAAACGTTATAATAAAATATTGTATAAAACTTTTTTTAGGGTAGCTCTCGTACACGTAGTGATAATGCTATTTTTTTTTCAAACCCCATTGTGTGGGATATCGTAGGTTAACTCATTCAAAAATTTTGTGGTGTTTACAATATATTTTTTGTGTTTCAGAAATATGTTTGCGTGATATTAAGCTTGAAAGTAATAATTTTTGTTATTGTCAAGTGTCCCCTCCCCACTGCCAGCTACAGCATAAACGGTGGCTACTGGGCATGTGGAAATATTCATGGTAGTAGTACATACAATGAATTTAAAAGGATAACTAACAAAACTAAGTACTCGTTGCTAGTTGATGAGTAATAGCCGAACTTAAAATGTGTAATTAGAAAAGCATCATTTCCATTGATTAACTTAAATAATGTTATAAGTTGTGTCAAACACAGTAAATATAAGTGTTCCATGTTTTAAGTCCGCATAATGTAATGGGTGGACAACTACAGAACCCTACATTGCACGAGGTCCGACACGCACTTGGCTGGTTTTTGTGTTAGCAAAAGCTGAAGTGATACTGGATTGGAGATCTCTGCCAAAAGACTGCTGTAAGAAAATGGCGGGACGACCTTGATACGGATTGGCTGGAGCTGCCACATGACCGATACAACTGGCGAAAAAGACCCTTTGCCCAGCCACTTTGGGCCACAATGTTCTTTCTATTTAGTCCTGCACTTTTATCAGAGTGATTGTGGTTATGGGTTGCTTCTTTCGTATTAATTTCAGTTTTTGCGAACTTCATCTACCATTCTATCTTGTTTACACTCTTGAAAATTTTGTCGTGAATTTTATGAGATCTGTCCATCTTGTAGGTGACCGGGCGCGAGAATGTAGGCCTACAACTCTTCCTAGAATGTAGGCTATTAACAAAACCGGTCAAGTGCGAGTTGGACTCGCGCACGAAGGGTTTCGTACTATTATCTATAAAAACGGCTAAAAAACCAAGTTTGTTGTATGGGAGCCCCCTTAAATATTTATTTAATTCTAAAAAAAAGCATTTTCTGTTATAGCGGCAACAGAAATGCATCATCTGTGAAAAAATTTCAACTGTCTAACTATGACGGTTCATGAGATACAGTCTGGTGACAGACGGACGGATAGCATAGTCTTAGTAGTAAGGTCCCGTTTTAACCTTTTGGATCAGGTCTGTGGATATTTTCTAACAATAATTGCTTCGGTTCTCAGAATATTAGGGACACGAACGAGCTGCAGCTGCATTAGATAAACCTCAATATTTACCATAATGTTTGATCCAGGCTAGCATTTGTGCCTATTTGCATACAAAGCAGCTCCTTGCATGTCAATGGGAGCTTGCTTTGCTGGTCGACAATACCAACTCAGCGCTTCCTGAAGATATGATCATAACGAGTCTGAATTTGTGTTTTTAAATTCGTATTCGTCCAACAGTAACAGTAGAATAACTTAAAAAGTAACTAGAGTATTCATCGATTTTAAAATGAAACCTGTGCAATACAAAATTATATTTTCATCTCTACTGTTCGGAAAGTTGATTTTTTTTTATAAGTAGATAGCCAGGTTAAAAGTCGCTTTTCCGACCAAACTCAAACTCAAACATTCATGTCAGAATATTAATTTACAGTTCAAGAAAGAATAATAAATTCGAGATTACAAATATAACAAAATTAATGTCATACCGACAGTGAAAATAAACTTGCAAAGTTATCTATAACGAATATTACAATATCAGTAAAGTTAGAGATGTTTAAGGTCTCAGCCTGATTAAATAAAGAGTTTAATGAATTCATATAATATCCCATAGATGTACATGGTCTCTGAGCGTGCAAATACAATTAATAGTTCTAACGTCCTTAGAGATGTACATGGTCTCAGAGCGTCAAGATTACGATTAATTTAATATTGTTAGAGATGTATATGGTCTCTAAGAGTCACTGATAATAAAACGAATCCAGAACAGGATGATGTCTCTCGTCAATTCCCTATAAAAGATACTAGTATTAACGTAGTCACTATGTCCTTGCAAGCATAATTAGACCGGACTCCACAAACCGGACCCTAGGGTGGAACTCTGGTGAAAGCACCCATTTCACCCTTGAACTATTGGCCAAAATATCTCGGCTGAAATGGCCCACTTTCAACTCTTGGTTAGCAATTCTTCTGTACAATATAGTTTCAATGTGTGAGTTTTTGTCTATAACGCCTATACGTATATAGCTTACGCCAGATCAGATGTGAACGAAAAGACATTAGACGGACTTACAATTTAAATATGGTTGGAAGCTGTGGTAAAGAAAATGTTAAAAATCGTCTTGGTGAAATAGTTTCCCTTTAAGTTAGCACCAATAAGTCACCGCGGAATTCCTAAGTTATAAAAGCTCGAACCCTCCCACGTGAAATGTAATCGGTAATTCTCAAATACTTCGCCAAGTTATTCTGGAACGAACACTTATTTAACTATTTGTTTTAAGTTCTTTTTAAAAAATTCAATATTGTTATACAAGCATTAAAAAACGCAGAAAAAAACGGAAAATCGATAACTTGACTCGTTGCGTATAAACCAATGTATACATTTTTATTCTTATCTATTTTTATTTAATCGAGGTGTGCAATTGAGAGTATTTGTATTGTATTGTATTGTATTGTATTTTGTTACATGCCTTAAAGCTTACAATCAATATCAAATTTAATCAAAGCGTTATTATCTTCCACATTGCGTAGAAAACAGGGAGAGTAAACTGTTGTTTATCACGTTTATTGTGTGCCTCCTTTTTATAGAAGGATTAGGTAAAGTTATTGCCTTTGTATAAACTACCTTATTAAATATAAATCATGCCAAACGGCTACTAGCCTTTTAAGGGTAAGTATCGACCTTTGGGCCTTATTCCGTAATAGCCTTGATAATGCTACCTTGCAGGTAAATCTACCGTGAAGGCAACTGTTTCGGATAAAATTAAAATCTTTAATGAAATATCATATCGGAGACGATATGCCTTTTAGACATCTCGTCTCCGAAGAGGATGCGTGTTCTTACGCATCCTCTTATGTATATTTTCAATGAACAGCACTACAGTTGCATCCTTGTTTCCTACATCTAGATAGTTCTTATATGATAACACAGTTACTTGTTTTTTTTTTAATCTGACTGTGGGTTTATAGGCCGGGCCCAATAAAGCGATAGGAGTGCGCGGTTGGAGAGTAACCTGCGGAAAATCCAGTTAGTTACTGGTGTATAATCAACTTAATTGGCGCACAATCAAATACTTATGGCGACATTCTGAAAAAAGTGTTTTTTTAGTGTAATGACATATGATCATAAAAATCTGAAAGGTATATATTATTTCATATCTTATATATATATAAGTATCTTGATTTGGCATGAACCGGAAACGAAATTCTATGATTTTGGATTGATAAATTTTATTTACGAACAGACCTCTAAAAAGTCCTAACTGTACAGATTATTATTAAGGCCGTGTTCAAACCAAACTGACTGTCCGCCGCCGAAAGTGAGCGAACGTTAGGCAGTTTATTGTATTTCCATACATGTTCACTTTTTCGTTCACATCTGACCGACAATACGTTATTACGCTGAACGAAAAATACCGTTTATTTTCACGTTTACACTGGGACTCAGTGAGCCTGCTCACATTCGGCGGCTTAGTCAGTTTGGTTTGAACACGGCCTAAACAACATAAGTCATTTACGTCAAACTTGCTTGATTATATATGTATCAATAATATTCACATTCGTAGAGATACTTTTTTGTCCTAAAGGTAATTTTTTTAGTGAATTAAATATGTTTTATCGCTTACTTAAATATGTCTAAGGCACGAAGCACGCGGGAATGAACTGCATTTCCGACCGTATAGCCATAGTAATTGACACTACAGAGCCGTGGCTCGCAGCGACAGTCGGGTGACAGGTCTGTTCGAGGTAAGACCTGTGTCATTTTTTCCTACATCGCAAGCATCAATTTAAAATACACTATCACCTACAAATTGCGAGTGTGTGCAACACGCACACATAAAAAGACACACTATATAAACGTAAGTTTCAATTCAGTGAAAAGTTTCAATGTTACGCACAATATTTCTTTTATCAATTAAAGGCAGTCCACACTGCTGGAAAACTACAACAGAAGTCACCAAATCCGATTAGAAGAGAATAATGGAGCGCGGTCTGTTTTGTCGAAATATGGCCGTAATATTTCAAAGTCATCAAATTGATTAGGAAACCATACTTTGACACAAGAAGCCCTCATTACACATGTCATTTTATATATTAAAAAATAAAGTAGGTAATGCCTATGCAAGTCGGTGGAAATTGAGTTCTGTGGACCCCCGGTACTACTAACTAAAATTGACTTGGTTTAACATTACTTAAAAAAATAATGTTGTAGCAGATCTGCGTTGGGAAAATTGCATCTTTTTACATGTAATGTTTTTAATGGGATATAATCTTTCTATTATAAGACTTTGGACGATGAAAAAACAATTCCTTTCAGACCCAAATTTTCTATGTCCGTTTTGTCCTACGATGTGAACGAAATCGTAGAACTAAGCAGACTACTTCAATCAAGCTTGGGTCTGTCGTACGATAAATCTTTTTACATTAATCTGCGTGGCGTTTCCAATTTTAAAACGGCAATAGAAACTGGAACAGGATATTGGAAATAAAAATACTTGTAAATGGCAGGAAGTCGTTTTTTACGGGACAGAATATCCGCTTTCAATAAAATATTTTTATTTATGTTAGTTACATTTATTGTCGCAAAAATATTTGCGAAAGAGATAAAAGTTTCACTAACATACCATCAAAATAATATTCAGATATTTAAATCAAATTGCATGTGTAATTGTCGATATCCATATTTATAGGTAGTAAATGAAATCTATTCTGATGACATATCCCAAGAACATCACTTTCCTAACATGTGACTGGCATTCTGATTGTGAAATACATAGATATCGAAACTGAGAATATCCTTATGATGTTCAGGAAATTCCTCAAGACCAGGCGTACCTAGTAGATTTATTCGAATTATTAATTTGTTCAAATCTGATTATCAGATTTCTGCACCAGAGCTTTCATGGCGAATATTTGAGTTTGCATTTGTTGCTCGCATAATGAAATGAATTAGAAATGTATTTATTCAGAGCTTCAAACAGGAAAGAGCTTTGAAAATGATAATGGTATGAATTCTATAATAATTTAAAAGAGTGCCGGACCCTCTAAGCCGGGAATTATTCCTTAAGAGTTGTATCTCGAGGATAATGTTTTTTTTTTCGAACCTGACTGTGGCTTTATAGGCCGGGCCCAGTAAAGCGATAGGAGTGCGCGGTTGGAGAGTGGCCTGGGGAAAATCCAGGGGAAAAACTAGCCACACGACCACGCAGGCGGTTTAAAACACTGGAATACTCTAAGAGTTTGCGCTCCACTGAGATTGGTTGAGCGGATTTAACCAAATCTAAGGTGTGAGTGTAATCGAGCTACTGAGAGTTTTGTCGCTGGTTCACTAAACCTAGCCTAGCTGAGAAGAGTCCAGCAAGAAATTCAGCTAGGCCCGACCTGGGTCGGACTGACTCTACTCGGTGTAGGTCAGTGTTGTAGCGATTTCGCGGTGGACGTCCCCGCCGGCGGGAATGCCTAAATATACGCATCGTGTCTGAGTTGGACGCCGTAAGCGCAGCGGTTCATCTTTCGATGGACGCTGTGATAATCTATAGTGCTTTACCACTATTAGAATGCAACCAAACGCAAGGAAAACCTTTACAGGAAAACAGTGTAATTTTGGTCGTAACTGACGATACTATCTCACAAAAGCTATCGATAAATGGTGCAGCATCGTATCTCATAACTCTCCATTGTCAACTGAAAATCAGACATTGATATGCTAATCTGAATACATAAAACCTTGTAAGTTGAGTATAGGAAATTAGGAATGTATGGATACTAATCTAATAGAGAAAAGCAATCTTAAACACAGATACTTATAGGCGCAATAATAAATAAATAAATAAATAAATAAATAATAAATAAATAAATAAATATTAGAGGACAATCTGGCACAAATCGAACTAGTCCCACATTAAGCTCAAGAAGGCTTGTGTTATGGGTACTAGACGACGATATATTTAATAGATATAAATACTTAAATACATAGAAAACATCCAAGACTCAGAAACAAATATTCATGCTCATCACACAAATATTTGCCCTGACCGGGATTCGAACCCAGGACCGTCAGCTTCACAGGCAGGTGCACTACCCACTAGGCTAAACCGGTCGTCGAAACAATACAATACACAGATACTCACACATTGAAACAATGTTGACTAAGAGGTCATTTTATTTTAAATTGGCTTTACTCTAACATTTTTCCTATAGCAAATGCTTAACCGGTCCATAATAGACTTCAATCGATTTGCAATTTTTTTTGTTTCTTTTCATTTTATGTAGGCGCCAAATGCATCAATATCAAGCATCGCATAAAATGTCAAATCTTACCTAGATTAGCCTAACCTAGTAATCTAATATTCAAATGAACCCATTAATGCGTCAAACAAACCCACGCTAATCTACAATTAAATTAGTCAAAGCCACAGATCATACATAGTTCAGAGAAGAAAACATTAATAGCGAGACATCTATGAGTCTGAAACTCTCGAATAAGATTATATTTGGCATCGGCTGCCTAATAAGGATGACTTATGTTACAATTTATAATATAGTATAGCTATATGGATAGAAAACCATCACATTATCACAAAAGGTAAATAGTAAATTAGACAAATAAATGATGGTACTATAAAGATTCGCTAAACTTTTTTTTGGCCAAATATAATTTTTTGCGTGTAGTGCCGTTCACCACTTATTATAGGTAAATAGAAATTTAATAAGTGGTGAACGGTGTTGGTCACGCATATTGTAAACATTAATTTAAGAAAATCAACTTACGACTTTTTGTCGTGGTTGTCTGTTTACCTAAATAAATTAAAAAACAAAAAAAAATTAAGTAACCAATAGCATTCTCATGTTTCAACAAAAACAGAATTGTATGGCAACTATGTACTTAAACGCAAAAATAAATCAATTTAATTAAACGCGTGTGTAAATTTCTGGGGTTGCGCGGCTAATACTCACTTAAAGAAACTGCAAACTTCGCAAAACAGGTTAATAAAGGTACTATTTGGGTATAAACATTTAACACCTACAAATAAAATATACAAAGACTTGAACTTACTTACTTGACTTTACTTATGCATATAAAACAAATTTACGCATTTAAAATCTGCATTTTAATTTACAAAATTATACATAAAAAACTGCATACTAAACTTACATTTAAGGAAAAACTAACTAATTATAACCTACGAAATAAGTGTAACCTAAAAGTCCACTCCCACAGAACAAATTACGGCAAAAGAAGTATTTTAAGCGAAGGTGCAAAAATATACAACAAGTTAACGCCATATATAAGAAACAGTCCGTCTCTCAACGTATTTAAAACTAAAATTAAGCGATATATTTTTGAAAATATTTCTTTGAAATAATTAAAACAAAACTATAAATAAAGCCTCTAAGTAATTAAATAAGTATAAAAACATTACTAAAAATATATACATAAAATGAAATAAAATCTTTAACTACTTACTTTAAAAGGAATTAAATACTGAATAGGTTAATCTCATCCATCAAGTTCCGATATTATCATATACCTAACTATTAGTATTACGAATATGTTTATTGAGTTATGCACAATATTGTAATCCTACCCACCATAATAAAACACATTGTACGGCTCTGTCATCCCACGGACGTGAGTAACTCGCTACGCGAAACGTAACCTTACGCTGCATATATTTAGAGTGCTGAGTAGCTCTGGCTCCTTGAGATGCTAAGAGCTAAGACACTGAACTTGTATTCTTTCTAAGTTAAATTTTAATTCTCATTTAAGTGAATAATGTATTCTTATGAGAATAAATGTCTTAAACCACAATTTTTTAAAGGGTCGGCGACGCGCATGTGACACCCATGGAGTTGCAAGCTTCCATAAGCTGCGGTAACCGCTTACTATTAAGCGGGCCGCATGCTTGTTTGCCACTGACGTGGTATAAAAAACGGAATATTTCAAGACAAAAAGGGCAAATTTTCCTTTTTTTAATAAAACGGTAGTACGAGTCCACGTAGGCATGATGTCACGCCTGCGTGTCAATCAGTATGGAATGTTATCAGTGCTCATTAGCTATACTTTGCCTCTAATTTTCGTCTTTTATGTTGCTGCTCTAATTGTAGTTGATCCCATACAAACCTATGATAGTCTCGAAAAACTGAAAAAAAAATTGATAACGTGCTCATTGTGAACTAAAGCACCAAAAAGAACTTGGTCGCCATTCCAAATGCGCGTATCGAGAAGTTTTTTCTTTTATGGGGCTTGATACTTTGCATCTCGACTTGATAGTAATTCCCAATCATTTCTCCAAAGGCAATCATTGAGTAGCATAATTTTATTGTCCTATTTTTGTATCGCATAACAACTTTTCGCTTAATATCTATGCTTATAGCATAATACTATTCTCCAAAGGTAAATCTGAATGTAAATATTCTATTATTTATATATTGATTGAAACTTTTTTTATATTGTCGAATATTAATAATATTTGGGGATCAAGAATGAATCGTGTATCGTGTACAATTAATTTTATTGCTCGTCTTTGAGGTTACCCGCCGTTTCGGATGTGTCGCAATATACTTGATTTCAAGACGATGGCGTGACGTTGTCTAACCTCATAGAGGCTAATCAGTTTTTGTGCACTTTACTAGCTAATTTAAATTTAATTTATTTATATTCTTCTAAGTGATGTATGATTATGATTTACAATTAATTGATGCCTATATTTTCAGCTTGGCTAGGCTTTTGCTCCAAAAGGAAACAGCCTAATAAAAAAACCTATATTTTTATAATAAATGTTGTGATTTGATTATTGATTTTGACCGGCCAGATTGGCTAAGCTTTGGTCCAAAAGGAAACAGCCTGATAAAAAAAAATGTGAATTAATAATTTTCTGCATAAATAAACCATTAGACCCCTACGCCTATTTATTTATCCTCTAAGGATCACGCAGCCAATGTATAATAGCAATTTTATGTAACCGAACCCCCATTTCGTGCTAGTACAGAAATTTATGTTTTATCTATGGTTTTATACAATTTATGGTTTACTAAAAAAACAAGGCCTTTGTTAAACAGTCGTTACGAGTAATTTATACCCACGGGGCACAGAGCATACATTTTTATGCTACCTTTTTAAAAGTTCAAGGCTATGAACAATAAAATGAATGTCCGGACGAAATACGATTTAAAGCCGACGTTTAATGGTTAGAAATGTGTTAATGATCAAATTTATAAGAAGTTTCTGGCCACTTATATTCTTAATTTTTTTTGTGATTTGATACCTATTTTGCTATCAACGGACCACATGTAAGTCCTATCATCGGACATGTCCAATAATGGCAACTTTTTTTATTTTAAATACTTCACCCATGCGCAAATATACATAGAAAAAATCGAACCACATAGTTAAAGAAAGAGACTTGCCCCCCACTAAGTGGTCACTTCACAAAAATATGCACAGAGCAAACTAATTGTTGGTATTTCTGCAATTAAATTAATAAAAACTTAAGTACAGAGGAATCCGACTAAAGCGACAGTCAAGGGACCGGTGATATTACGTCGCACTAACAGGACGTCACACAAAATTTATTTACTTTGAAATGTTTGGTATGAAATCTAATGTGTGGTGATTTCGAAGTCGTTAAAAGCGGTCAAATGTTATATGCGGAGTCGTTATAAGCGGATTCTACTGTAACTGGATTGTCATCATGTCATATTTTGTTAAAGGCGGTCTTCACTGCATACGTTTGGTGGCTAGTACTCGTGACTGAATGACATTTCTTAAGTGGCCATGCAGTTACGGGCGATTTACTCTGTATAGTATATATTGTTAAAAAAACAGCGGTCAAGTTGACCCTGGTCCAAAGAAGGCAACACCACGAAAAACCCTTTTCACGTTTTTTCTCCAATACTTTATTCAAGTATATTTTTGGTAATGAATATATATTTCAGGAATAAAAAAATATGAAACTTGTTCTATTTACTTACATAAATGGTGTAGGTTATAAGGCAGCGAAGTTAAGTCATCCAATCATAACAACTCTCACCTATTCATTCATAAAATAAGGCCGGTCAAGTGCAAGTCTGACTTGGGCACCGAGAGTTCCGTACGTTTCAAAAATGACAAAACATTCGTACGCTCTTATTTACGTCCTTATTATTGAAGTAATAAATGAAATAAATGAACTTTATTCTGCAAGTAGGCCGCAAAGGTACTTTTACAAGTCAAAAACTACTAGTGATTCTCATGAGACCACTGCTGAGAAGAAACGCCGAAAGAAACTCGACAGTCAGTCATTTTCTCCAAAATATGATACTACTTAACCTACTTAAGTAAATGTAAATGGTACACAACAAAAGAGAATTGAAAAAAAAATGAGGAAAAAATAACAATAGGTATTTACAATGTGTAGTTACACAAGAAAACAAAACATGTCGAATCGTTTGATATGCTTTCCTGCAAGAAATGTGTCAACTAGATACAATGAAAATATTAGACTCTTTACGCTATTTCGGTATTTGGTTTGGGCCATGCATTTCTGTCTGTTAGATAGTCCTCAACCCTATAATAAGCCTTTGACATCAAAGTTTTTTTTAGGTAATTTTTAAGAGCTGGAAAGGGTAAATTCAAAATTTCATCGGGTAACTTATTATAAAAACGAACACATTAACCTACAAAAGACTTGTAAACTTTACGGACACGAAACTTGTTAGTGGCAATTTTATTTTTGTTCCTGGTATTAAAATTACACAAAATTTAATAAGATAAGTATTCGCATCATCATCATCCTAGCGTTATCCCGGTACAGTTGCATTCTAAAGGATGCCCGGGGTCCGCTACCTAATCCCAAGAGTTGGCATAAGCACTAGTTTTTACGGAAGCGACTGCCATCTAACCTTCCAACCCAAAGGAAACCCAGACCTTATTGGAATTAGGCTTGTCAAGTGAGTGGGCAACTTGACTGTTAGAAGTTCTCGAGCCGCCCGAAGGCGTCTAACTTGGCTTAACGACTGCTATCATAGACAGCAGCCGTGATCAACGGCTTAACGTGCCTTCCAGAGCACGGGAGCGCTCAATCAATAACCACTCAAAGCGCACACGGTACGGGGGCGCCGCTGGGGCACGAGCACTCTTGAAGTGATAAGTATACGCATATTTTGTTAATTAATGAATGCTTTATATTTTCGATATGGAAGGAAGAAATTCAGTGGAAAGTAGTACTAATGGAAGAAAGTCAGTGGAATTTTAAATTTTGTTTGATTTATTCATATCTCTTTAACAACTTTCCACGTGAGACTCCCACGCAATCGACCTAAAAACAAAGAACCAAACCAACGACGTGTTTTAAGTTATCTGTTTATGCTAAAATAAGGCCCTTGCATAAACACTAGGCTTTTACCGGTCCCCAGAAAGTAAACAAACCTCGATAGCGCCATATATTATCCATTTGTGGGCCTTAGGTTGGAATTAGTGGGGGAGGAGTGGACTTAATTACATTTACTCATCGGCTCAGGTGCTACCATAATAAGATTACCTCGCGCCGTGTGCTAAGATTGTGGAATTGACAATTTGTTGTTTCAGGTTAAACGCTTTTGGTATGATCTATATTATTTTTAGGCTCGACAGCAAAGCATTGCAGCGCAATTACTTAACTTTGTCAACGTTCGTTAGGATAACGACTGTCATTTTTTGTAAGGGAAAATGATGATTAATTATGAAGTAAATTATTATTATTATCAAATTGTTATTCAGAAAGTTATGCAATTACCCCGCAGGACAGGTATTTGATGCGTATCTATTTATTATATAGCATACTAGCGGCCGCCCGCGACTTAGGCCGCGTAGTTTTAGATGGTAAAAATTATTCAAAAGAAAAAATAAATGTCCGCCATCTCGGATTTGAAAATGGATGTCATTTTCGTAATCGGCACCCCGAGGAACCACAAAAATAACACGCATATCGATTTTTAAGAAAAATAATTGTCCGCCATCTTGGATTTGCAAAGGCATGTCATTTTCGTAATCGCAACCCGAGGAACCTCGAAGATGACACCTATATAGAT
The DNA here is from genome assembly GCA_963556455.1 of Epiblema foenella. Taxonomy (NCBI): domain Eukaryota; kingdom Metazoa; phylum Arthropoda; class Insecta; order Lepidoptera; family Tortricidae; genus Epiblema; species Epiblema foenella. The sequence continues at coordinate 15,756,615 of OY747107.1, read as the reverse complement.
TTTTACTAAAAAGTAAAGATTTGCTCCCCGCACAAACTTGGAACCCCCTTTTTACCCCATTAGGGGAACAATTTAGAAAAACGCTGAACCATGTTTTGTTGTATTTAAACAGAGAGTTTGTATACGAAGTTTTAAATCTCGCACTTCAAAACAGATTTGCTCCCCGTACAAACTTGGAACCCCTTTTTCACCCTTTAGGGGAGCAATTTCAAAAAACCCTGAAATGCGTTTTGTTGTATTTAAACAGAGAGTCTATATACGAAATTTTAAATATCTCACTCCAAAAAAAAAAATTCCCCTTACAAACTTGGCTCGCCGTACAAATTTTGAACCCCCTTTCCACCCCTTTAGGGGATGAATTTAGAAAATCACTGAATTTAGTTTTGTTAAATTTAAACAGAAATTCTATATACAAAATTTCAAGTTTCTAAGTCCAAAAAAATTACGTTGCCCGTACAAACTTCCATCCCTTGTTTTACCCCCTTAGGGATGAATTTCGAAAAATTCTTTCTTATCCCTAGCTTACGTTATTAATGTAACCGACTGTGTAAAAATAAACTCTCTAGCGTTAGTAGTTTCGGCTGTGCGTTGATGAGTCAGTCAGGATTTCTTTTATATATATATATATATATAGATTATCTGAAATCTTGGCAAGTACTGGATCGATAATAATGATTGATTTTAATAATGTATTAATTTGTTTTGTTTATTATAAAATTAAGTCAGTCGCGTTGTTTAAAAAATATTAGTTCTGAATTTTGGATGTTAAATTGTAACCTTATATCTATAAAATATCGTCAATAAATAACATGGTATTAGATATTGCAGAAAACGGTAATCTTTTATAAATAACAATTAATTTTAAAATAATTGTACCAAGCTATGTGGCTAAAATCGTTTCAATAATTTCAAAGCGTTAATTAATAAATAAGACGTATAATACTTATTACCTGGCTAACTTACTACGGAGTTTATCTTATTATACTTTGATTCTTTAAATATACAATGCGTGAAAACTCATTAAAATGGCGCATTTATATTAATTGTAGGTATTTTACTGTCCGTGCAAAATGAGCGCCGTAAATGCAAGAAAATGTTTATTAAAAATCTAGAGTTTTCCCGCAATTTAGGCGGCAGGTGAGCCTAAACGAAGCAGGAATACTAAATGCCAAATGAAATTGGATGGGAGCCAGCAATAGCCGCCTGTACTGTTACAAATATTTTTAATATGGCGTTCAAAGTAATTTTTAGAATGTACTACTGCATATGTAGCCATTTTACTGCAAATGTATGGTATTGTATCCTATGTCTCCACTGGTCACATTAAAAAAACCGGCCAAGTGCTAGTCGGACGCGCGCACGAAGCGTTCCGTACCATTATCTATAAAAACATTTAAAAATAATCACTTTTGTTGTGTCATACCCCATAAATATTTATTTTATTATGTTTTTTAGTATTTGTTGTTATAGCGACAACAGGCCGTCTTATCGCTAAAGAGTGATTTCTTCCAGACAACCTGAGGGTAGCGGAAATGAAATCTAAGAGACAAATAGTGATATTTATGCTGTTTTTTTAAGACAGCAAGAGATTCAGCACGCCTCAAATCAGGAGATCTCTCGGAAAGTGAAAGAATAATTATAAAATTTTGATGAGGAAGATGGAACAGTAAGAAGCAAATTTCGGGAGGACCTAACGAAGCGAAGATAAGTGAAGAGAGTACAATACAAATGAGATAGGGTGTGAGAATTACGGCGAAAACGGATAGGAATCCACTTGAGCTGGGAGCGGAAGAAGGATACATATTCATATTTGCGTAAACCAAATATGAACCGGACGCAGACATTTTGAAGGCGCTCAAGCTTATTAAGTTGCTCCTCATTGAGTTCAATATAGGAAACATCAGCATAATCCAAGATAGGGCGGAAGTAGTGTTTGAGTGAGCGCAATTTTAGTGGCAATGGGCAGGAAATTACGCAGCCTTCTCAGAGAAGATACTGCCGAAAACATCTTCCTGCTGACCTCGATCACTTGAGGTACCCAAAATAAAGTCCTATCCATAATAATGCCTAAATTTTTACATAAATTGTTACATAAAGGGTATATAACAATTATCAAACATAATTGAAAGGCGACATTCTGGTCTTCTCAGCGCGGTGGAGTTTTTCCAGTCTTTACTTGCTCTGTTCGTTAAATGAAACAGAGCAGGAATTTTTATAGGTTTATTTTATAGAATAAACACCATTTACAATTTTACTTCAATATTTGTGTACTTGCATATAGAGCAAGTTTGAGCGATATTTTAACACTGAATGTTGCCATCTTAAAATAAAGGTAAGTTGACATATTAAATATATAAAGATGATTATACATTAACAATCTTAATTATTCATGTTCAATCATGTATTGAACATAGTTGGCCAGGCCAAAGGTAAGTAATCAAAGGTAAGTACATTTTTATATTATGCAGGTAGATACAATTTTTAAGTACAGAGTACAGATTTATTTAGGTAAGTAGATTTTACATTTGTTATTATTTTGATAAGATAAGATTACATTTACTATTAAAGTGTAAACTAATTTTACAATTTTTATATTTTTGAAATGAATTGATTAAGGAAGTTAACACCACTTACTTAAGGAATTACCCAGAAGAATTACAGTTTCATATTATAATTTTTAAACATTAAAGATATATAATCCCTCTCCTGGCAACACTGAACGCCATAAGTCAACTTTGTAATCGCTGTACAAATAATTAATATTTTAATGTTAAAAGTGACAAAAATACGTGTTACTACCGAAAATACTACAAAACCGACTCAAAAATGTTGTTAACGGTAATTTATACTAGTGAGAATAGTGTTAAATAACAAATGCAAAACTTGTTAGCAAGTGAGATCGCTTTGACATCTACCATCAAAATTGTAATTGTGAACGTGGCTCGCATACGCTGTAAGAGCCGCTGTTTACCGCGGCGCTTAAGCCCTTCTTCGCAACGTGATCTCTGTCAACTATTATCGCTTAAGAACTTAAATTATCTTTAAAAGCAAAGCACGGGAAGATGTCGACAGTTAAACGCACTCCTCCAAGTACACCTACAACCGTACAAAATCGTAACAACGACCTAAGCGAACAATTGGCACATCGAAATCAAACTGGCTCGGTCTCTAACTCAACCTCAGTGGACAACGACAAATCCTCCAGGTTCAAACGTAAACGTGAGGATATTGACCTGATGCAAGAGATGCGGAGCCTGCTGGCCTCGACCTCAGCGCAATCGGACAGTAAGTTTGCGGCCCTGCAGGCTGCCATGAGCGAGATAATCGCTCAAAACTCAGAAATCAAGGAATCAATTGCTTTCACATCGAAACAATATGACGACATTGTAGTGAAAATGGACAGGATGGAAGCCGAACGTAAAGAGGAACGGCAGTACATTCGACAGCTTGAGGTCAAAGTGGAAAACCTGGAGCGGTACCTTAACACTACTAAATTGGAAATTAAGAACATTCCCAAAAAGAAAGATGAAACCAAGCATGATATTTGCGACTTAATAACACAGACAGCACAAATTATAAACCTCCCAGTGAAACCTCACGACATTAAAGATGTGTTTAGGTCGGGCAGAAGAGATGACCCAGCGCCACCCATAGTGGTAGACTTCAGCTGTGCTGTTATAAAAGAGTCCATGATTAAAAAAACTCGTCAGTTCAATACAAAAAATAAAACAAATAAACTGAACACCAGCCACCTCAAACTTGAGGGACCGACTCGGCCTATTTATGTAGCAGAGAAATTAACACCACAGGGCCAACGACTGTACTACCTGGCACGGACCTTTGCTCGGGAACACAAATTCAAGCACTGCTGGACCTCGTATGGCAAAGTCTTCCTAAGGAAGGAGGATGGAGGACCACATGTTGTAGTGGATACCGAGGCTGACCTACACAAAATACCTAAAGGTTGACCAGTAATCTAAAAACTCTTTGTGTTCTAATGGTACTTTATAATAAAAGCAAAATAATGTTTATATACCACTTCCTATTATTAGATAATCACAAGATTTTAGTTGTAGTGCATTTTTTAACACAACTTACACACATTAATAAAATAAAAGACAAAACAATTAGCATATGCAACCTCTTACACAAATGTAATTTTTGTAAACAAATGTATTTTCAGGGGATTTATAGCTCAATATACCTTAAAAAAATTGTACATTTAATTGAACAATATATAATTTACACTCCTTAGCATTAAAAATGGCCTGTGTAAATCATAATGTTATTTCTGGAATTGATGACATGACAGTTGCCTCTGCTTATAGTTGTACCACTGAAACATGTAATGTAATATTAAGCAACTCCAGTCCAAAACTAAACATTGTTTGCCAAAATATTCGTAGTGTATACAAGAATTTTGACAGTTTTATAGTGCAACTATCCCGCTTGGAATTTGAGGTAGATATTATAATTTTTACAGAATGCTGGCTCAGCGACCACAAACCTATACCTGTGTTAGAAAATTATGTTACTTATTTTTCTCAAAAGAGCTTGAATCAAAATGATGGAATTGTTATCTATATAAAAAAACAGTTTCAATGCTGTGCTGTTGAATGCGAGCCGATAGGTGCTAACTTTCTTTTACTAAAAATTCAACCTGACATATCTGTCTTGGCTGTATATAGATCCCCTTCCATACAATGCACAGACAGTTTCCTGAACTCCATAGATGATATTATTCGCCCCATTAGTTGTGAAAATAATCTTATAATCATAGGAGATATAAATATTGACATCAAGCCTGACACTACTGATAAACATGCGACTTCTTACCTAAACCTATGTGCTGAGCTTGGCATGCTACCGGGCCATACATTCCCCACAAGACTGTCTAATTGCCTTGATCATGTCATACTTAAAACGGTCATGCCAGCCACTGTTTTGGTAACTGACTCGACTGTAACTGATCATGCATTAGTTGTCTTAAGCCTCGCTTCAAGCCGTCCTAATACCTTGAATTTTAATTTTTTTAATAGGATTAATTACAATGCTGCCCTTGATTACCTGCAAAAAGTAGATTTCTCCTTTGTAACTAATACAGCAGATGCTAATGAATGCATGGCAATTTTTGTTCACAAGTTGTCTACAGCCATACAGTTAAACTCAAAGTCTTGCAGGGTTCCAAATAGAAAAAGAATGTTTAAACCTTGGCTAACCCCTGGCCTCTTGCGCTGTATTCGTCACAGAGATCGTCTTCATAGAAAGTGTCGGAAGGAAACCAATAATCATATCTTACTTCTTACGAATAAGCGTTACCGAAACTACTGCAATGCTCTTTTGAGAAAACTTAAATGTAACTATGAGAGGTCCTTGTTACAGGCCGCTAAATCAAATAAGGAAACATGGACTGCCATTAAATCAATAGTGAGCTATAATAAACCAACAAGCTCTGCTGAAGAACTAATGTCTTCGTCAAATGACATTGAAACAGTCAATATTTACTTTTCAAATATCGGTAAGCAACTAGCTGAAGTGATCACAAGTAAAAATAATAACACATCTGTATACAAATTTGACATAGCAAGTACTCTACACTCCATGGTTTTAATGCCACCTGATGATGCTGAGATTGAATCCATGATACTTAGTTTGAGAAATGACTGTGCCACCGGTTGGGATGCTATACCTGTTAAATTGCTAAAACTTGCAAAATCTATAATTGTGCCTCCTCTTACTCAGCTAATCAGAAAGTGTTTTGATCAGGGAGTATTCCCTAATGTTTTAAAAAAATCTTTAATCACACCTGTTCACAAGGGTGGGAATCGGGACAGTGTTGGTAACTACAGGCCAATTTCAGTTCTGACATCACTGTCAAAGATTCTTGAAAGAGTATTAAATAATCGTTTAGTTAAATATTTGGAACACCATAACATTTTGTCAGACTGTCAATTTGGTTTTAGGCCGGGTAAAAGTACGGAAGACGCCGTGAGTGCCCTGTCAGATCACGTTGTAAGCCTTCTTGACTCTGGGAAGAAATGCCTAGGTGTGTTTCTTGATCTGGCCAAGGCATTTGACACAGTCTCGATTTCAGCACTTGTGAGCAAGTTGGAATGTATTGGTATAAGGGGAAACTCTCACATGATTTTTAAGGATTTTCTTACTAACCGTAACCAACACGTTAAAATTGGAAACAGCATTAGTAAGCCTGCCCCAGTTGTATATGGAGTCCCTCAGGGTAGTATACTGGGACCGAGTCTCTTTTTAATTTACATAAATGACTTGTGTCAACAGTCACTCATGAAAGGAAAAATTATTACTTACGCCGATGACACAGCCATTATTTTTCACGGAGATACATGGGAAGAGGCTTACTATAATGCTGAGAAGGGTCTGCATAGGATAAATAACTGGTTAGCGAATAATCTTCTTACACTAAACCTCTCGAAGACCACATACTTACAGTTCTCCCTGACCAATGTTAGTCAACAAAAATTTGATCTTAAGGTTCACTCATGTAATCTACAAACTGACTGTGCTTGCACTATTATCGTTAAGTCAAACTGTGTCAAGTACCTAGGAGTTATGCTGGATAGCAGAATGAACTGGCAAGCTCACATAGACCTGACTACAACACGGATTAGAAAGTTAGTGTGGATTTTCAAGAGACTAAGAACAGTGGCTGACTTAGACCTTTTAAAAGCGGTAAATGCTGCACTTGCGCAGTCAGTCCTTAGCTACTGTTGCGTTGTGTGGGGAGGCGCTCGAAAAACACACATGTTAAAATTAGAAAGGGCACAACGATCCTTGCTAAAAGTTATGACCTGTAGACCATATCGATTTTCAACATACTTGTTATATAAACATTGTCAATTGCTCTCTGTCCGGAAATTATACATATTGTTGTTAATGATGAAGCAACATAAGCTTACCCCCTATGATAAAGATAAATTTGCAGACAAGCGTGTATTGACTAATGTGTGCTTACCACTTAAATGCAGACTAGCTTCTACCAGAAGGCAGCTTAGGTTCATGTCTATTCACTTATACAATAAAATAAACAAAACTATATATGTCTATCCCCTATCGATTCATGAATGTAAGGAAAAACTCAAAACCTGGTTGCTGTCCCTAGACTATGATCAGACTGAATTAATTTTAAATTAAATTAAAATGTATAATACACACACACACACACACACACACACACACACACACACACACACACACGCACACACACACACACACACACACACACACACACACACATACACACACCTATTATAAATATGGATAAACATAATATAAATACATAAATAAATAAATATAAAAATTTATTAGTACCTAAGTAAGTCAAAAATGTAACTTTTTATATACTCTGGGAGAGGACACTGACTTCTGTAACACAGGCATTTGCCTAGCTCAGAAGTCAGGGACTTCACAATCATGTTCTTGTACCATTTTTGAAAATAAAAATTATTATTATTATTATTATTATTATAAGTATACTACAATACTAGTCATTTAAAGGGAGAGGGCATAACTTATTCAAAGATCTGTTGTAAATTTTGCCATTGTGGCCCATTTTTACATCTGCCACTCTGACTCTTCCATCTCGCCCTGGATAAGTCTTTACAATTCTGGCCATTGGCCAAGTGAGACTAGGAATGTTGTCATGTTTTACAATTACCAAATCACCTTCTTTAAGATTTGGTTGCACATTCTGCCACTTTGGGCGATTTTGCAGTTGGGTTAAATAATCCCTCGACCAGAGTTTCCAGAATTCTTGTTTTAGCTTTTCAACCACTTTCCTAAACTTTAATCGATTTATATTTGTATCAGTATGGTCGTCTTCTGGAAAGCTGGTCAGGGGAACACCTATTAAAAAGTGTGAAGGCGTCAAGTACCTATAATCTGAGGTTTCAGCACTCATTGGTAACAAAGGTCTGGAGTTTAACACTGCCTCTATCTGGGTGATGACTGTATATAATTCTTCAAAGGTAAGTACTAAATTTCCTACTACCCTTTTTAAATGGTACTTCAGGCTCTTAACACCGGCCTCCCAGAGGCCTCCAAATTCAGGGGAATAGCTGGGAATAAATTTAAACGTTATATAGTTACTACAGCAATAATTGTTAACTGTTTGTTGGTGAGCCTTGGATGAAGTTAAGTCATACAATTCTTTTAATTTATTTGCGGTACCCTTGAAAGTTTGGGCATTGTCACAAAATATTTGCTTAGGTGCTCCTCGCCTAGCTATAAACCTTTTAAGGTTCTGGTCTAAAAATGGATGTAAACCACTTAAGCCAGTCTTAATTGGTATATCCTTTAATAAACAGTCAATTTCTTTTGAAAAGTAAAATCTCTGGGTTTGCCTTATTACAATGATCATAGGATCTTTTAATTCTTTAGGTGTCAGTGTGCCAGTAACCTTGTTATTTGGATTTTTACAATTTTTACAAAAGCGAAGCATATAGGCTACTACCCGTTCAAGTTTATTTAGGTCTGAATATTTATTTAACAAATTAATGCAACCTTCTTTTTCAGTAGTCTGTGTAGCAATAGCTAGAACAGGCTCTGCAGGTGGGTTTTGTGTCATTGAGCATGCATTAACATCAAAGTCTGGATTTACTAAGGCGGCTGGCCCATGAAACCACAAGTCATGAGATTTTAATTTTTCTGGAGACATTCCTCGAGACAGACAGTCAGCAGGGTTCTCCAAAGTACTGACATAGCCCCACATGGAGGAGCCTACTAAGGCATGTATTTGTTTGACTCTATTATTTATATATGTATTTGACTTGGGTGGATTATTGATCCACGCAAGTACTACTTGTGAGTCACTATATAATTTTATTTTATGCTCAAATCGACAGCTCAATGTTTTGCTGACCTTGTTTACTAATTGAGCTAGAATTAAGGCGGCATTTAATTCTAGTTGAGGGGTTGTGAGCACCTTCCCTAAGGGCGCAACTCGAGACCTGGAGCATAAAAGATTGACATGAACTTTATTTCCTTTGTCAGTTATTCTCAAATATAAACAACAGCCAAAGGCTTTAAATGAGGCATCTGAGTATCCTATCAATTCAAATTTTGTTACATCACTCACATTTATACCTCTTTTTATCTCAATTTTACCCATATCATTTAATTTTTTCAGGTATTTTCTCCAGGTATCGAGCTGCTCATCAGGTAAGGTGGTGTCCCAATCAATTTTGAGAGCCCAAAGTTGCTGCATTAAAATTTTAGCGGAAACAACAATTGGGTTTATTAGTCCCAGTGGATCAAAGATTCTTCCAATGAAGCTTAAAATTGTTCTTTTTGTTTTTAAGTAACTTTCATCACTTTTTGGACTTTCAAATGTGAATGAATCTGAATTTATATCATATTTAACCCCTAAGGTTTTTATCACATTTTCTTTATTGAAATCTAACTCATCAAAGTATTTTTGTTCCGCAGGTATATCTGACAGAATCTCATCAACATTGGAGCACCATTTGTGTAATTTAAATCCCCCCAGTTCTAATAGACTTATACGTTCTTTTTTCAGGTTTCTCAGGGACTCTACATCATCAGCTCCACATATAACATCATCAACGTAAGTATTTTGTTCCATGGCTTTTGCAGCTAAGGGATATTGTCCTCCGTACCTAGTTGCCAACTCTACCAAACAACGTGTGCTAAGGAATGTTGATGCTCTTAACCCGTAGGTAACAGTCTGCAGCTGCAAGCATTGAATGGGCTTCGATGGGTCATCACGCCAGAGTATATTTTGTAAGCATTTTTGCTCATCATTGATAAGTACATTTCTAAACATCTTTGCGATGTCACACATCAATGTATACCGGTAAGTCCTGAAAAGGGTAAGTATGTCAAACAGTTCATTTTGTACTGTAGGTCCATTATACATTTTATCATTAAGAGAGACTCCGGTTTTAGATTTTTGGCTGCCATTGAAGACAACTCTAAAAGAAGTTGTTTTGCTGTGTTCGTTGTGTACACCGTGAAAAGTTAAAAAATATACAGGATCGTTTTCAAGATTATAATTGCCAATGTCAACAATTTTGACATGTCCCATATCAATGTATTGGTCAATAAAAATTTTATATAGCTGAAAGTGTTCAGGGTGACTTTTTAATTTATTTTCAAGAGAGTAAAATCTCTGAAGAGCAATTGAAAATGAATCTCCTAGATTTAATTGATCCATGGGAGTCTTTAGAGGCATGTCCACATGAAATTTATTATCAATTAATTGCACCGAGTTTTGAAAAATAGCTTCGGCTTTTTGAAATTCTGAGGTGACCTCTGCTTTTTCAGGGATTTTCTCTGTGAGCCAGAATTTATTCATGACTTCAGTTAGGTTTTCTTGAGTGTCTTGCATTACAAAATTTGACACTATACTATTATTGGTTTGCACTTGGGCTTTGGTGAACAACAAGTTACCACCTATTACATGCCCAAACAAAGTGTTTTGTAGTACAAGACCATTGTTTAAATTTATTTGACCATTCTGTATGATTTTGAAATAAAAGTCTGCACCCAATAAAAGCTGAATTTCAGACGGGACATTAAAATCCGGGTCAGCAAGCTTGACACTTTCTGGCAACTTTATGTTGGTCATGTCAATGTATTGTTGTGGTAGTTTTGACGTTATTGTGTCAACAATGTGACAAGAAATTGGCAATTCCACATTATTATCCGTGTGCTTAGAGTATAAATATTTCTAAAGAGCTGCTAAACGCGTGCCGCAACGAGGGACGACAACAGAGTACATACCTCCCGTGTGGTGACCATGTCACTAAAATTACCCCAAGGCTTCTGTTTATTTTGTATAATTCGACTCATTATAGGCATTATGTAATTGATCTGGTATGAGCGATAGAAGAAGTAAGTTGTTTGTTTGAAATAATTGAAAAAAGTATAATTACATGTATAACGACAATATGACAGGTAAGTTAAGAGAATCGCTCGGCACCCAGTGTTACTTAACGGTATACCATGCTAAATAACTTCGTTAAAGTGTATAAGTTAATTATTACGTGGAAGTTATTGTGGGTATAATGCTCCGAAATTGGGTACAAGTTATTGTCACTAATAGGTATAACGGTCGTCTCCCGGCGAAAAAATAAACAATATTATAGTATTTTTTTGTTATGATCCCTGGGATCCCAGGGACCGGTAGACGACTAGTTAACAAAACATGTAGCTACTTTATTTATGGTGCTTGTCATGCTTGTGCAAGCGAGATAGCTTTCCATACCTTTCTGACATTTGAGTGGTTTGGCGTGTAAGTATAGGTTTAAAGTGTGTAGATGCAATTTTAATTAGAAAATTGCCGTGAGTCTCAGATATATTGAAATATAATAAACGGACCCTCGCCACAGCCGCCGCCAACATTTATTTAGCAGGCAGTGCTAGACGAGCTGCCATCGCGACTGGTTCTTATTGACTACGGACGACGTATTGGTCTGACACATGTTGAGTATTTTAATATGTCCGACTCACGGAAGTTCTCTAATTAAAATTGATGATGCACTTTCTTAACTACTCAATTACATATATGTAAGGCGAAAAAATAATTACACTAAGGAACAAAATGGCAAACAAATACACATTCATACATTTATTATACATATAAGATTTTTTTAGAGTGGACGGTAGATTCAGGAACCTGATCGGGGCACTTACTGACCTTTGAATAATATTAATTTTGTGTATACTTTTCTAATACTTTCATAAGTGATTAAGACCACCACGCCAAACAGAAAAGAAAGTATTAGAAGAAGAAGAGTTTATACTCTTGATAGTGTTTTGCGGAAGCAATGCAATTCGAAATTCTTTGAACACAATCAGCTGTTTTAGACGGCTTCCAGTTTTGCCGACCTGCCGCTGCTATCCACTTATTTCGGGTAGAATCATTTAGTGGAAACCTAGAAAAAAAATTATATATTTGCTTGTCCATTTCTAAGAAATACTACAATTTTGCTGCTACATAATAAAATTGACAAGTGTTATTTTTATAGAACTCTAAATTACCATATAATTGGGCTACTTTTAAATCGTATTAGCTGGTATCCCTAAATGGATTGCAGGGAAGCTAAATTAAGAACAGATTTAAACATTTCTGACAGCTTCCAATAAACAACCTACGTAATTTAGGCGGATAATAACGTCGACAAAAATTTTCTAACCTAAAATCACCAATGTAAACAATGTTATTATTTCAATATTAATCGCTTTATTTTACAAGATTTTGAATGAAACATAATTGTACCAATAAAATAACACATATTGCGCTTAGATAAAGGTATAAAATAGTATAATTACGTGTGAAAGGTTACATTTTCTTCGCATCTTTCTCTGCGGCTTTTACAGCCGATCACGCTGCAAACTACCATTGTTTTATAGAAACTGTACCACAAAAACCCTGATCTATATCATTTGTTGCCCAAAGCACTATTTTATGCACAAAAACATTAATTAATTCAGTTAGTTTTTGAGATGACACTTCTGACTACATTTTGTTGAGCCCAACGATGCTAATTTTGACATTGTGCCCAATAACAAAAAGTGGAACTATGACAAAGACAGCAAATGATACACATCTCTCTGTCGCACTTAGCGAGATTTGTATATGACCTTCTCGCTTGGAACTGGTATTATTATTACCGAGTCACGTCTGTATTTATTATAAGTCTGTGTCCGTGTGCAATACAAGGTTTGTGTAGCTGTCAAGCTTGTTGGGATTGTTGCAAATACCTACTATTTTTGTATTTGTCTTTAATTCAGGCAATTTTAACTTACTGACACGATCCTTTTGTATGAGAGATGCTTGGCTCCCTGTGTCAAGCAAAGCTTTGACATAAATGTTTTGCCTATTTGTGTCAGTAAGTCTTACCTTGATAGTGGGAAGTAAAACATTTCCTGTTGATTGCTGGTTACATAGATTACCAACTTTTTCATCTTTTGAACCCTCCTCATGCATGAGGGTATTGTGATTGAGCTTGCAAATTTTGCATCTAAAGTTAAATTTGCATTTGTTTTTATGAGGTTTAAGGCACACATTACACAGATGTTGAGTTTTTGCAAACTCAATCCGATCCCCTATGGCCGCAGTTTGAAATGCTGGACACAAATAAATAGGGTGACTTTTATTGCAATAAATGCATGCTTTTAGTTTTGGTGTGTCTTGTGCAGCAACATTGCTAACTTTGTATGTATTGGATTTGCCCCGAGCACTCTCATAGTAGGTACTTTTAATGCGGGACTATCCTCTAGCGCGATTGCGCGCCGTTCCAGATATAACACAAATTCGTCCATTGTAGGTAATTTGTCAGGGTCTTGTCTTTCAAGATGGTATGCCCTGCATGTGTATGAGTCCAACTTACGGCTCAGTATTGAGATTAATTACATATCCCAATGGTTTATGGGCTGTTCAAGATTTTTTAGTGCATATACTTGTTGCTGCACTTCAGAAATAAATGCCCTTATGGAGCTAGCTGTGCCTTTTTGCATAGGAGGTAGGTCCAAAAGATGATTAATGTGGTTTGAAATCAGTCGAGCTTTATTGTCAAAACGTTTTTTAAGAAGGGTTAATGCTTCCGGGTAAGACTCATTGACCATTGGCAAGTTTACAATGACTGACAAGGCTTCTCCTTGCAAATACTTGCGGAGATAGAACAATTTTTGGATGTCAGACAAGGATTTATTATTGTCAATGAGTGCTGTGAACAAATCCATAAATGGCTTAAATTGTGTGAAATCTTTGCCATCATATGTTGAGATTTCAATGTTTGGCAGTTTTGACATAGATACATCCTTACTAGTATTTTTTATATCATTATTGGTTTCACATTTCTTATTAATCAAATCACTTAACTTTGCAATAATAGTGTAATATCTTAACTCAACTTTCTCAATTTCTTCTTCATCATTTGGATCTAATATTGATATTTCGATGTTGATATCTTCATAATTTTTGAAAACACTTACAAGTCTGCTCCTGCGCGACTCCAGGTCCGACATAGAGGCCGACACAACACTCACCAAGTCTTCAACGACTTGAAAAACGATAAAGCAGCGTATGTTGCAGTATTTTATTAAACAGTTATTTTCTATTTTTAACACTTCACAGGCATCTATTCTTGAAGTCAAAAACGTCAGTCATTAAGCAAAGACAACACCACAGACAACACCCACCCTCAAGAATAGATCCATTATTTACTATAAAATACATGAATCTACTAACTGACTTTAACTAACACTTAACTAGATGTGTAACGTTATAAATTCTATAAATTATTCATTAATCATAACTTTAACTCAGTCGTACTTAAATAAACCAACTATAAGTAGTATTCATAACGTTACAAACAATAATGTACAAAAAAATATCGCATATTTTGATTGCCGGACTGTCCCACCCACAATCAAAAAATGTTTATGAACAATAAAAGTTACATTTAAACTATCTAAACTAGCCCTAATAGACTTCTCAACTTTTCAAAGTTTTGCCGAGACAAAGGTTTAGTTAATATATCTGCCAACTGCATACTCGTGTGAACATACTGAATGCTGACAACACCTTGATTAATCTTTTCATTTATAAAATGATATTTAATATCCAGGTGTTTCATCTTTTTCAGTTGTTCATGCGAGTTGCAGGCTTTAATAGTAGACTGATTGTCCTCATAGACAGTGACAGTATAATTCTCATGAACTTGCAATTCTGATAACAGATTTCTTAGCCAGCAAACTTCACTGATACAGTGTGTAAGAGAGACGTATTCACTTTCACAGGACGATAGGGCTACTGTGGCTTGTTTTTTCGAAGTCCAAGATACCAAATTTCCATAGATTTGTAGACAATAACCTGATGTAGACTTTCTATCTAAAATATCATCTCCCCAGCTTGCGTCGGCGTAAGCAGTTAATAATTTTTCACCCGCATTACTTCTATATATCAATTTTAAGTCGATAGTGCCCTTTATGTATCTCATAATTCGTTTAAGACAAGTCCATAATTCATTACTTGCACAGTTCTGAAATCGCGACAGGTAAGTTATACTGGCACACAAATCAGGTCTGGTGCCAATCATGGCGTACATTATACAACCAATAAGCTGCCTACACCTATGCTCCAACTCTACACTTTCCGACTTTTCTTTTTGTAGTGTTGACAAATCAAAGTTCGGATCCATAGGAGTAGTCACACTATGACAATCTGACATATTAAACTTATCCAAAACATTTCTTAGATACTGAGTTTGGTTCAGGGTGGTAACACCATCCTGTAGGTCTTGTTGAATATGAATTCCAAGATATAAACTTGCAAGTCCCAAATCTTTCATTTTAAATTCATTTTTCATGCTTGTTGTAATTTTATTCAACATTGGACCAAATCCAGTACATAATATGTCGTCTACAAAAACTAATATGTAGACCGTACTACTGTCATTGACATAAGAATATAAACAATGGTCACTTTTAGTTTTTATGAAGTGTTGGCTCAACATAAAGTTATTAAAGCGCTCATACCATGCCCTAGGTGCACTTTTCAGGCCATATAAAGCCTTATTTAATTTACATACTTTGCCTTCGGGCACCACAAAGTTTTCAGGCAATTCTACGTAAGTATCATCTGTGATTATACCATTTAAGAATGCGCTACAAACATCGAGTTGGTATACTGGCCAGTTGTTTTTGTTACACAGTGCTAATAAAGTTTTTACTGTAGCCATTTTTACAACAGGCGAGTATACGTCACAATAGGTTAAGCCTTTCTGTATAAAGCCCCTAGCTACTAATCTAGCCTTATATAAATCGATTTTATTGTCTTTATTTCGTTAAATTTTGAAAACCCACTTAGTGTCAATAATCATAATCTTCGTATCAGGTTTTTCAACGAATATCCAAGTGTCATTTTCAGCAAGAGCTTTCATTTCAGCCTTCATCGCCTCCTCCCATTTACTAGCATTCGTTGACATCTTAGCCTCGTTCAGGGATGTCGGCTCTTCAGTATCTAGGAGTATGAAATAGGACATGTCATAGTCTTGGAGATTGGCCGGTGGTCTCAGAGTGTTTCTAGGTCGTAAAGATCTAGTATTATTATTATTATTATCGCCGGCACTGGGAACGGGAGCTGCGCTTGAACCAGCAACTGAGCGATTGGTGTCTTCAATTTCTTCTTTCGACTGCATTCCTTCACAAGAGTCAACGAACTCATCCTCGGACCCTTGAGCGCTGTCAGCTACCGAGCGTGTAGTATCTTCGTTTTGTTCTTCAGTGTCGGTGGTTTCGAGTAACATGGGGCCATTTTTTATATTATTTGCCATAGTAGTCTCCATTAACATATTAGGCGATGATATCACCTCTCTCTCAATAGAGAAGGTCTTGCTTTCCGGATAGTAAATCTTGTACCCTTTTGTGTTTTCGCCATATCCTACGAACATTCCTTTCTTACTTTTACTGTCGAGTTTCTTCCTCTTTTGTTTTGGGATATAAACCCACATTTCTGTGCCAAAAGTGTACTTTAATTGGGTTACGTCAAACTTTTTGTCATAAAACAGCTCATAGGGGGTTTTACCTTCTTGAGGACTCGTTCCTGCCCTATTGATGACATACACGGCCGTATTTACTGCCTCAGCCCATAGATTCTTACTTACTTGGCTGGCTTTCATCATGGTGCGAGCGGCTTCCATAACTGTGCGCATTTCGCGTTCAATCTTACCATTTTGAGTAGGCGTGTATGGTATTGACGTTTGATATTTAATTCCCTTTGAGTTTAACAATTTTTTCATGGCTTTATTTAAAAACTCACCTCCGCCATCCGTGCGGAGTGTTCTTATAGGTTTTCCTTCGTTTTCACTCTGTGCGAGGTATATTTTCATGTGCGCTAAAACTTCGCTCTTGTGTTTGATGAAATATACGGTGCGGAACCGAGAAAAGTCATCCTTTAATAAGAGAAAGTAGCGTGAACCTCCAACAGACTCTTCCTCCAACGGGCCGCATAAATCTCCGTGTAAAATTTCTCCCCGAAAGCTTGTCTTATTGTTACTTGGATAGGACGGAGTTTTCGAATGTTTGCCTTCAACACAGGCCGAGCAAAAATGCTGTTTCGTACATGTGATTTTAATTTCGTTGTTATAGAGTATTCTTCTAATATAAACGAAGTTTTGGTGAGCAAATTTCTGATGAAATAACATTATTTCGCATTTATTATTATTGCATATGTAAACTTTGTCAGACTTGCTTGACAACGCCATAGTTTGTTGTGACATTTTAAACATCATTTTAAATAATCGGCCTTCTCGACGCGCTAGAGTGACAACTTCATTATTTTTTATGAACTTACAAAGATTATTGTCAGATACCATTTGCAAACCTTTATCTAAGCAACTGGCGGCAGAAAACAGATTTACCTTGAGATCTGGTACATGGAGAACCTGTTTTAGCTCAACTTCTTGCCACTTATGACCGTCAAATGCCTCTAGCCTCACGTTGCCAATACCAATAGCATTAATGGTTGCGCCGTCTCCCATTTGAACTGGATGGTCTTGTAACTCTTCATAGTCATGAAATAGATGCTTGCTTCTTGACATATGTTGAGAGCATCCACTATCCATGTAAAAGCAGTCTTCTAATTGGTAAAGTTGACTTGCCATTAACGCAATAGGACTAACCTGCTTCTTACTTTTATTATTTTTTTTGAAGAAACAGTACTTAGCAATATGTCCCGGTTTCTTGCAAAACTCACAAGTTTTATTTCTATAGCAGTCTTTCTTCATGTGTCCTGCTTTGCCACATGTTAAGCACTTGCTTCCATGAGTGACGAGAGCAATCGACATATCTTGCTCACTGCCACTTTTATTACGCTCCTCTTCAAGTAGGAGTCGTGATGTCAATTCATCTAACGTTTGCTTCTCACTCGAAGCAGATTCCCATGCAGATCGGAAATATTTGTACTTCTTTGGAAGTGACATAAGGACCTTGGTAATAGCCATTTTATCCGAAATAGTTTCTCCTGCATGTTTAAGCGAGACGCGGATTTCTTCCAGTTTGGAGAGGAAATCGGACACAGAACCCTCTTTGAATTGCATTGTGAAGAAACGTTGTTGTAACAGATGAATGCTGACAGTTGATTCCTTGTCATACACTGACTTCAATTTCGTCCACATTTGATGAGCGGTCTCACAAGATAGAATGTGAGCTTGTGGACCTGGTTCCATACGGGTGACGATAATGGTTTGTGCCTTCGCATCGTCCCGGATCCATGAGGTCGCCTCAGATGGTGTTTCCGGTTTTTCTTTTGTCCCCGACACAATTTCAAATAAACCCTGGCCGTTTAATATGATCCGTGTTTCAAATTTCCACGTCGACCAGTTGTCACCATTCAATTTATAGATCGTTGTAGCCGAAAGTGACGTCGCCATTTTCTTGTTTTTTTCGCTGTGATGTTCCCGGTCGCATATACGACGTTACACGTCGTTTTCGTTCAGCGTCACGACGCGGTTTTCCTGCAACATATGAGCCAGCTCTGGGCCCATAACCACTTAAAAAACGATAAGGCAGCGTATGTTGCAGTATTTTATTAAACAGTTATTTTCTATTTTTAACACTTCACAGGCATCTATTCTTGAAGTCAAAAACGTCAGTCATTAAGCAAAGACAACACCACAGACAACACAACGAAGTGTTCAAGGCGCGTGATGACACCTTTCAAATGGCCACGCCTGGCACGCAAATGCGTGAGATTTTCCGCCATCGTCTACACAAAGCACTATTTTATTTTTCCTAAACTTATGCACACACTCTTTATTTAATACACTAAACGCATATTTATTTTATCAACAACATCGTCGTACATAGGAACTTCGTTTGACATGCGACACTGACATTGACGTTGACACTTGACAGCTCTAAACCACAGACACCAACCGCGTACTCGAATTCTGTGTTTCGTCGCGATGTCACTGTTATAAGTGTTACTCGAATACTCGCTATCAAAGTCTCACACTGTAGGCGAAGTCGTTCAATTTTTGAATTTGCCGCTATTGTAATGCGGATGTATTTCTCGTCCGATGCTGTTTTTGATGATCCTGAGGATCTTTTTGACTTGCAGGCAGTCTCTTCTGAGTCCAAAATGCACACCCTGATGCGGATCGGAGAAATTTTGTTCCCGGTCTCGTAGGCACGCCAACTCTTGCGCCGCTTATTTCTGAGGATATAGACCTCTCTCCTTCTTAATCTGAACGTAATCCACTTAATATTATCGTAATGCAAAGCTTTACGATTGAGAAATATAGATTTCTCGTGAATTTGAAGTAATCGCGTAGTTTTTTTTCGGATCGCGCACGAGGAGAAAATGTCCGCCACCGCCGCCGACCACTTGCACTCGCGAATATAAACTTCTGCTGTATTTTCACGAAGGACCACCTGCTCTGTTCGTTAAATGAAACAGAGCAGGAATTTTTATAGGTTTATTTTATAGAATAAACACCATTTACAATTTTACTTCAATATTTGTGTACTTGCATATAGAGCAAGTTTGAGCGATATTTTAACACTGAATGTTGCCATCTTAAAATAAAGGTAAGTTGACATATTAAATATATAAAGATGATTATACATTAACAATCTTAATTATTCATGTTCAATCATGTATTGAACACTTACTTAAGCAATCAATTAGAAAAAAAAACTAGTTATAGGAATCAATGACAAAATATTTTTAATATGTTTTATAATTTTAATAACAATAACCATCATGCCAACAAGGTAACGCGATTCTTTACTCATACATTGCAACGAACTCCTAATCCCCTACACAGAAAAACTTTATCAGAAAAAGATTCTTCCATGAAATAAGTAGCTAACACACAGCTCCTTTATGCTCAGACTATACTTTCAATATTTTTACGACTTGGCAGAGAATTTATTACGTGCCTAACTTTACGTGAAACACTGCAACTTTGACTCATAAAAACCTCGACTTGTGGGTTACGCGGGTATTGCGAGCAACTTTATAGATACCGTATCCTTAAAAAAGTTTTGCAAGTCATGAAAATCTATATTCAATATGTTGTAGTGTTGGCTTCGATGCAAAATAGTTTCCAGAGCTGGTCGAAAATATTATGTTCACGAATTTCTTCTCTACTAGCTATTACCCGCGGCTTCGCCCGCGTAGGTACTAAGCGTAATTTTTAACCGTCCACAATAGAGGAGGTTCTCAGTGTGACCGGTATGTTTGTATGTAATTTTAAGCGAGGTAGGGCACAGCAAAATGTCATCTTGCTCGAATTTGGAGCAGCCTAACTGGAAAAGTACCTCCGCCTTGCAGAAGACCACAGCCATAATAACATTATCTACTATACAAGTATGTAGTGTTGTGTTCCTGGAGGCGAGCAAGGTTGCCAGAGCTCCCGAGGATGCACTGTGTTGAGAGCGAGGGACCTAAATTTATCCCTTCTGTTGTCAACACAGTGCACCCTCAAAATTTATAAAGGGTCGGCAACGCGTACGTGACTCCTTTGGAGTTATGGGCGTCTATGGGCTGCGGTCGCCGCTTACCATCAGGTGGATCGTAAGCTTGTTTGCCACCGGTGGTGTATAAAATAAAATAAAATGTACCTACGTGTGAAGGTATGTATGGATGTAATTTTCGTAATCAGTACCCCGGGAAATCATAATTATGACACCCATGTCGATTTTTAAGAAATATAAGTGTCTGCCATCTTGGATTTGAAAATGCATGTCATTTTCGTAATCGGCACTCCGAGTAACCACAAAGATGACATCCATATCGATTTTTGAGAAAAATAAATGTCCGCCATTGTTGTGCTGTCTTGAATTTGAAAATGCGTGTCATTTTCGTAATCGGCACCTCGAGGAACCTCGATGATGACACCCATATCGATAATTAGGAAAAATAAATGTCCGCCATCTTTGATTTGAAAATTCATGTCATTTTCGTAATCGGCACCTCGAGGAACCTCGACGATGACACCCATATCGATATTTAAGAAAAGTAAAGATTTGCTCCCCGCACAAACTTGAAACCCCTTTTCCCCCCCTTTAGGGAAGCAATTTCGAAAAACGCTAAAACACGTTTTGTTGTATTTAAACAGAGATTCTATATACAAAGTTTCATAACTCTCTCTTCAAAAAATATTTTCTCCCCGTACAAATTTTGAACCCCCTTTTCACCCCTTTATGGAAGCAATTTAGAAACACGCTGTAATATGCCATTAATATATTTAAACAAAGCTTCAAATCTCTCACTTCTATAAATACGTGTTTTCAGACAAACTCAAATTCCTTGTTTTACATTTGTTTTTAGGGAATGAATTTCGAAAAAGCCTTTCTTTTCCCTAGCCTATGAAGGTTATAAATGTAATTGACTCTAGCATTAGTAGTTTCGGCTGTGCGTGGATGAGTCAGTCAGGACTTCTTCTTTTATACAGGATGTCCAGTAAATAATGAACAAGTTCTAACTACCGATAAAGCACCTGAGGCTAGTCCAGAAAACGGACTTTCAGGTTTATTAAAAGTCCCTTGGTTTTAGAGATAATCGAACTTTTCCTATATAGATATATTAACCAAACATGACTTCAAAGACGTATTAGCGCGAATAATCTACGATTTTACAGCGTTCGATTTTTTGTCATTGTCGTCTCATGATTTATTTAATAGAATAATGACCACAGTTAACTTTTGTTAAAAGCGTGAACCAATATCAGTTCTGAGTCTTAATTGACTAAAATTCTTGTGGTTGGTCGTGCCCTTGGTGTAGATAATCGTGTATCCGACAATGACGTTAAAATGAGCGTTTAAGCCGTCGTCTCCCGGCGAAAAAAATAAACAATAGCATTATTTTATAATGAGCCCGGGGATCCCAGGGACCGGTAGGCGACGGGTAACCACAATAAATGGGCGTTTCCAGTTCTAATGATGATGAAATCACTACATAGTATAAAACAAAGTCGCTTTCTCTGTCCCTATATCCCTATGTATAGTATGTATGCTTAAATCGTTAAAACTACGCAACGGACTTTGATGCGGGTTTTTTTAATAGATAGAGTGATTGAAGAGGAAGGTTTATATGTATAATAACATCCATTAAATAGTGCACCCGTGCGAAGCCGGAGCGGGTCGCTAGTTGATGAATATAATAAAAAGATGAATGAACGTCATCAATATCGTCGTCATAACGCTCCTTTAGGTGGGTTCATGATGCCACTCATTACTAGGCACATCTGGGGCTTCTCTTCTGAACAAGTTATTTTGTTCTACTATATTTGTTTTTTTTCTTTATAGTTTGCACAGAACATAAATTGTAAGTTATAAAGTATTTTATTACTAATTTCACAAATTGAAGAATTGCGTTTCGTATTGTTCGTCACAGTATCCATTATAACTAATGTTTCGTTTTCCACTAATTTCTAAAGAAGTTTAATGACATTGTCAAACTCTTATTCCAGTAGGTTAAGAAAGACTAAGTGCTTTTCTGAATAGTTTTCTGAATATGGACCACGAAAAAATCAATACCATTTTGTTTCGCATGGCTTAAAAAACTTCGAATTTATTTATCTTTTCGAAGAAACTCACAGGTATATATATAAGAACAATGTCCTAGGCTGGATTTAAAGCGGATGTTAAATTCCATTACGACTGTATTTAGTTTCGGTTGGTAAATAATGTTGTTTTTGTGTACCTAAACACTTGCAACCTTCAAAACGACCGGAAAATAAAACCTGGTATTTGGCTCTGTCTTTTCAGCCAATCATGGCTACATAGCTGCTAATATGCCATCTATCTATTACACATGAGGGTGGTGATTGGAATATGACAGAACTGAGCCTCTTGTGGTATGCCCATGCGCATACATTTACAGAGTAAATGACATAAATCAAATTGAAGTCAATTTTATAACTTACTGATGAATGTTCAATAGCTGGCGAAGCCACGGACTGTAGGAGGCACGATGATGAAGAAAAATTCCTAAATTTATATATAAGAATATATTATAAAAAGAAACACATTTTACAGCCTTGGTCGGTGGAACGAGAAGAGGTTGCCTAGTTGCAAACAACTTTATTCATATTATCATAGACAAATTTATCTATATAAATAGTTATGTTTCTAACAATAGCAAAACTTGATATTTCGCCGGTAATAACTACTATTCGCAAAAGCGGCTGCTAGAAAAATTATAAGAAGTCGTCCACCGGTCCCTGGGATCCCAGGGATCATAACAAAAGAATGCTATTGTTTATTTTTTTCGCCGGGAGATGACGGCTTAGTAGATTATAATGGTTAAGTCATTCGCAAGTTCCAAAATGCATAACAAGAAGCATATACTGACAAAGAACTTCAAATCTTTCAAACATCATGACAATACGCTTATTCTAAAACCGCCTCCGGAGACTATGAAGTCGTTTACCTCATGCGACGTTGTTTTTCCAAGGGAGCTATATCTAAACTTTCCCGATCGCGCCTAACGACATCAAACTGAAGTCAGGAGTTTATAATACGAGGGCCATTACGTATACCGAACAAACGTTAACTAAGTGCGGGGCACACTACAAAACTCAATTTTGAACTCACTTGAGACACGAACATGCCTAGGACTTTCTTTAGAAGTACTGTTTCGGCACGGGCGAATTTAAATTGTCGTTAGATATTTTTAGGAGTGTGTTATAATGTTTTAGTATAAATTATGCACTAGGGGCCTATCCTATCGTCAGAAAGCGTGTTTTGCAAAAATCTTTTTCATAGAATGTATTGTTTCGCAGAATGTTCATTTCATAATTTTTTTTTCATACAGCTGAAATGCCATTATGTATAACCCAATTAGACCTACCAGAAAAGTAGGTTAGGTTAGGTTAGAACTACGACCCGCGGCGTGAAAAGTAATGTTTTCTATGAAATGAAAATTCTGCGAAACAATACTTTCCATGAAACATTTGTGTCCTTTCGTTTTGTTTGCCTGTCAGAAAGCGATATTGACACAATTAAGTCATTATGTATTGTGACTCGTGTTGGAAGTTGATACTCATCTTTTAGGGTACCGTAGTGAACAAGAAACCCTTATAGTTTCACCATATCCGTCCGTGCACCCGTAGCTTAGCTCAGTAACCGTTAGGGCTAGAAAGCTATTATTTAGCACGAGTATACATATCAATTACGTCATCAAAACGGTAGAATGAACTATTGAACAAAAAAAACTAAAATAAACCTATGTTTTTTATTCAGAAATCCGTTTGCGTGATATTAAGCTTGAAACTGATATTTTTTGTTACAGTCACGTCTCTCCTCCCCCCTGCCTCACCATACTGCCAGCTGCAGCACAAACAGTGGTTACTGAGCATGTGAAAAAAAGTCATGGTAGTATTATATATATTTAATTTAAAAGGAAAACTATCAAAACTAAGAGACGTTGAGTTAACGAGTAATAACTCAAGTACAATTTCCATTTAGTTGTGTCAAAAATATAAGAAATTAAAATTAGTTTGCCAACTTTTAAGTCCGCATAATGTTTCTGGTGGACAATTACGGAACCCTTCATTGCGCGTGGCCCGACACTCACTTTGCCGGTTTTTATATCACGTCGATAGCAAACAAGCGTGCGATCCACCTGTTAGTAAATGGTCACAGGCCTATGGACGCTTGCAAATCCAGGGGTGTCACAAGCGCGACCCTAGCATATCTCAGCACAAAAGATTTCAAATCTTAACAATACACCCACGTGCAAAACATGTATGCATGATTCACTACATTTCGTGGTTTTATACATCGTCTGAAGACGTTCTACCTGACTCATTGGTAATTTATCAAACAGCTTTAAAATAATGAGCTTGATATGAAGTTTGATTAGTGTAAGAATGTGGCATTGCATTGTTATGGGTATACGTGTACACTAATGTATTTTGCCGCTAGATTCAAGATCCAAGAATGTGATAGCTTAATGAGTTTGGAATACTCTCCAGATTTATGATCCTAGTGCGGGAACTCAGGCTTGGACAACCCAGGATAAGCTAATTGCTGTTTTGTCACACCCGGTGGAGGAAGTTTGGTTTAGTCGAGACGCTTTATTAGTTTATGAAGTTGATGTGCTGTTAATGCGAGCAAAATAGTGAAATTATTACCTATGCGATAATAAAATTACCGCGTGTCTTAATTTGTGCGAACTAGTAATATAGGGGGAAAACATTTGTAATATTTAAATTACATTTGAAAGTATAATTTGTGTGTGTTCAATATTAGTAAATCATCATAAACTACTAACTGAGAAAAATTCATGAAGCGTAAATATATTACATTCAATCAATCGGATATCTCTTAAGGGCGTGCAATGTAAAATATCACGTTCTTGAAATGCCGTTCTGACCAGATGAGGAAACAATAAGGATAAATTTTATTGATCGATATAGAAAAAAATCCAAAGTTTTACATTTCTTTTTTTTCTCAGCTGAATAAAACAATGCATTACGTATTAAACGACACAACCATCTTAAAAATATGGTATTTTACGTCATCTAAATTCTTACAACAGGAAATATGTATCAAAACTTCTCGAGAGTCATACTTATCGAAATTTGACTAAAACATTCCCGTAGAGTTTTGGATCTTATTTTCTCTTGTGCAGAAAACACAAGCGGGTGTGCCTTACAGAATCTAGCCGTCGCCTTACATGTGTTGTTTAATGTACAGTTTTGCTCCAGGGAAATTGATCTATTGATTGTCTCTGCTACCAAGGGACTAGAGTTACCTACGGTGATGATTTTATTCATTAAGTTCCGAAATCACATTAATGGCGGCCAAATAGCGTAAAATATTTTGAAAAAATATTCGTAAATAAAACTTTGTCTTTAAACTTGACTTCGGAATGCGCTGCTATTTATAACTATGTCGTCGATTTTACTGTATGGATTTAGTGATCGTTTTTGCAAATGGTTTAAAATGGAGATTTACCATTATTTCCTCCTGTTTCGTTCAATTTAATAGTGCTGTATGTTACTTTATATTTATCCTATACTTTATCTTATATTCTCATATTCATTATTGTGTCAAAACTAAAGCGTATTGAACGGAACTTGATTATATTGCATAAGGCTCACAAAGGAATTGAATTTGATTGGTTCTGGTTTAGGCCTGATGAAATTCTTGGGAAAATTGGTTACTATGGATATTTGTTTAGGATTCTTAATGAAATTATTCTGCAAAACTACCTATGTCAAACCTGTTTCATACCCGTCCTGTGCCTTTACCATGAGTTTATATGACCGTACTCGCTAGCGACTGCGTAAAAAATTGTATGGGCAAAAGTATAGCGCCTCTGGTGGTTACGCAATAGAACTAAGAATCGGCATACTAAATCGTTTACGCAGTCGCTAGCGAGTTCGGTCATGGAAACTTATGGCAAAGGCACTGTTGAAATTAATTGAGTAACAGGTTATGCGATTCGATTACAGTTTAAGCCTTATTTACATATGTACGAGATTCGCATGCGAGTTTTATTACATTGCGGGTTACCCAGGTAGCGTCGCATGCGAGCCTCGTACGTGTGTATTAGGGCCTTTAATCAGTTTTTGTGGAATTCAATGAAAGAAAGAATTATTTGTTACTTCTATGCAAAATATAACTCTTTTATTGTATCGGTATTTTATTGGCCAAAATTTTATTGATATTTTTACAAAAGGATTACACCCCAAAATCTTCATTTTTAAACAACTTCATAAAAAGGAGGAGGTTCTCAATTTGCCCGATACGTTTTTTTTCTCTTTTTTTGTATGTTTGTTACGCGATTACTCCGCCATTTATGAACAGATTTAGAAAATTATTTCTTTGTTTGACAGCAGATGCTTCCAGATTGGTCCCGTTGTTATCAAAATTCACTTCTGCTAATGGAAACCATGAGGAAGTGAGGGAACTCCTCAAAAATTCAAGGGAAACTTATAGGGATTTTAGTGTAGGTACAGGAATTTATGAAGAAGACCACGGATGGTCATCCAAAACTCCTAGTGTCTCATAGTTAGCGCTAAGATATTTCGATTAAGATACAGAAGCGACTATGACGAAGCCAATTTAAATGGTCCTGATGTAATGTTACTATCAACCTAATTCAAACTCAAACATTTGTTCTGCAAATAGGCCACAAGGGCACTTTTACATGTCAAAATATTAATTTACAATTTAAGAAAGTCTGACTATAATAAGTAATACATTTTTCATGTCAAAATATAAATTTACAGTTCAAGAAGGAATAATAATTTCGAGTTTACAATTATAACAAAATTAATGTCATACAGTGAAGATAAACTTGCAAAGTTATCTATTACAAATATTACAACATCAGTAAAGTTAGAGATGTATAAGGTCTCAAGATTAAACAAGGAGTATAATGAGTTTAATATAATATCCTAGAGATGTACTTGATTTCTGTGCGTCAAAATTAAAATTAATTTAATATTGTTAGAGATGTATATGGTCTCTAAGTCACTGATAATAAAAACGAATCCACAACAGGATGATGTCTCTCGTCAATCTCCTATATATATAAATACACAAGTATGAACAGACCGGATTCCACAAATAATCTGGTAATTGAAGCCGAAAGGTAGACAATGGAACTCCGTAATAATAAAATGGTGTAGCTCAATCGTGTTTTTAGCTTATTGGAATTGTTATGAGATGCACTCTTGTAATGACTCACTAAAAAGTGTGACTGAAATAAAAAGAAATATAATAAATAAAAACAGACTTCAAAAAAATGCCATTTCGGTGTTTTCTGCTCTCGGAGTGACTTGGCGAAGTATTAAATTGTAGTCGGTTTTTATTTCAAGTGAGAGAGATTATCATAGACTAAGTGATATACATACTTGTAATTTTTTTAAATCTAGTGATGACTAATATTCAGTGCACAAATCTGCCATATTGCACTTGTGAAGATAATTGCCATTATTCTTCTCAAATAATATTATGAATCAGGTACAAAACAAATTACCGCTGTCATAAAAGTCAAACAGCAAAAAATGATTTAATGCTGGATTCAAAACCAAAAAAACATCATATCCCGGAAATGTCCTATCCTGGAGCGGCCTGACGCGGTCAGAATGTTTGAAAATTTTCAATTTATGCTAATCGGAGGTAATGCGAAGTGACGGATGGAATTGCAAATGAGCGAGCGTCAACATTTCGAAGAGTCAAATTGAAAAATAATTTTACCCAAATTTTTACAAGCCGTGTAAATATCGCTTACCAATACATTTTATTATTGCAATATGTGTTCGAACACAAGGACATTTACCCGATGTAATGATATGCACGCTATACCTGCATTATTACAATACAATACAGTCGTCTATTGGTAAAAATATAATGTTCCATGTCAGGTATTTTAAGTCAACATACTTACATCGTGGAAAAAGTGGAATATTTCATATTAACCTTTAAGTTAAATTCAAAATGAGCTGAATCAACAGCATTCAAGTAATTTTAATCAACTTATTGAATAACGCGATTTAACGCCATCGTCGCTTTTTTGTTCAACTATTTATTTATACGGACAAAGTGATTGTAACTTATTTAAGTACATAATGTGAATTTTATAAGTATTTCCGCATTGTAGCGAAGAGTGTTATCATATGAATGTCATATTGGAGGTATACGTCTACCGTTTAACGGTCCGGCCACGACTTCGAGCGGCAGCGGTTTTCCTAATACAATGCGTGTGATCCCAACTAACCGCAGTGCGTTGCGCGACTCGAACGCGCAATGAACTGATAAAATGCTTGTCGCGCCGCAATTCGCGCAAAGTCATGGCCAGAGGGCCTACTCCGAATTTCGAAATCCGAATCGTATCATCCCTTTCACTCATATGGTGTATAAGGGTCAATCAAGTTTTTCTTGTTGTTATTCTGTCCCGTCAGCGAGGAGAAAACAGTAACCGAGTCTCTTAGAAAAATGTTTATAATATGGACTTCAAGCATGCTCAAGGGATGACCCATGTCCAAATGTATTGTTGCTCATCGCTAAAACTTATGATTAATAGATTTAAACCCTACAAAATCACAGTTTTAAAGAGTGACTCAGGAGACGTAACCATGGTAACGGGCAACAAAGAATAATTGATCCACCCATAACACGAGCGTGAAAGGGACGGCACGATACGAAGTTCGGATTTCTAAGTTCGGAGTGGGCCCTCAGGCTGTCTCAAACGTCAACTGCGATGCTTGGGGTGTCAAAAGATAGCGGACGGGACTGGGTAGCGGGTTAGGTCCAGTCAGGTTCATTATTCAATTTATACACATTTTTGGATCTTATTCTAAAGTATGGAGTGTAAAAGTGTACACATATCACTCGACTTTCCTGCCACCCCTTTCTCGACCGTTGACGTCATCGTCACGCGTCTTGCGTAGCCCTATAGTATCCAGACTAAAACTTGAGACATGTCTAAAAGTAAACTAATAGTCATAGGGTAGAACTCAAGTACATATTAGTTTTCACTACGGGCG
The DNA here is from genome assembly GCA_963556455.1 of Epiblema foenella. NCBI lineage: Eukaryota > Metazoa > Arthropoda > Insecta > Lepidoptera > Tortricidae > Epiblema > Epiblema foenella. The sequence goes on along the minus strand of OY747107.1, from coordinate 15,727,102 downwards.
CCATGTTTCGGTTAGTACACTCGTCTTGAAGGGCTCTTGAAGGTTTCGAAACATGTCGCCCGCAATGACTATTGATACGTGAGTTGAACCGAATATGATTTAGTATCCAGACTATTATTTTCATTGTACATATTGGAAACAAAGGAAAATGTTTATACAGTTCTCTCAATTTAAATAAATAAATATTTTGTGGACAATCTTACACAGATCAACCTGGTCCCAAACTAAGCAAAGCTTGTACTATGGGTACTAGGCGACGATATACATACTTATATAGATAAACAAAAACTTAAATACATAGAAAACATCCAAGACTCAGGAACAAATATTCGTGTTCATCACACAAATAAATGCCCTGACCGGGATTCGAACCCGGGACCTCCAGCTTCGAAGGCATGGTCACTGCCAACTAGGCTAAAGCGGTCATCAATTCCTTCGAACAATGTACCGCTAGAGGTAACTATAACTATTATTTTGTTTTGCTGTTCTTTTTTCGCATATGACAGCAGACTCAACGTAGTTACTCAGACGAGAGCTTCAGAGACATGACAGCTTACTCACTGAGCGATGGTTATTATTTTCCGTTCTCCATTTCTAATCCAGTTTAGCAGTGCATCAACAATATCAACATGCATTTCTATTGGTAAACAGTAAATGGATAGACATGCGTCCCTCTGCCAGCGGTGCATCATTCGGATCTAAAACACCTACAATTATTATTTTTACTTTATTTATTTAAATATATATTTACACGCCATTACAGTTATACCAATAAGCTTAGAAACTAGATTTATACAATACGATAATTATAAGAATAAAACATTTGACAGTCATATGTAGGTACTAGTTTGCCTGGCATCCATCAACTCACAAAACCGCAAACATACAGCCATCTACCTCCATACAAAAAGATCACACTCAGAATGGCTACCGCGAACCGAAAAAGAACTAAGTTCAAATATCTCCCTCTCTGTCGCACGTTGCCACAGTTGCGTACCTCTTTTCAAAACAACTTAAAATCCTACCTTTGCCATGCCTATACCTAAGAGACATATGTAATTTTGTCAGATCACATCACTCTTACTTTAAAACACGTGGTGACAGGCAAACCAGGGTAAAAATAATGAATCTTTTATTCACCCTCGAAGTCACAAGATGATATACAAGAGGAACGTCTTCAACATGTGTAGTGTATTGTCATTTATAATCATCTCCCGGAGGAACTAAAGCTGCTGGGGGGAAACGCCTTTAAACGCAGTCTAACAAACTGGTTTTTAGAGCATTGTTTTTACAGAGTAAAGGCATATCTCGAACACCAGCATTAGAATATAATTGTTATTGTTTGTGTTGTATTTAGTTATATAATTGTTATTATTTTATGATTTTATTGTGCCTCTTTGACTGTGATATGCCTATTATGTTAATTTTACTAGTATTTCAATTTGACTTCCTATATTTATATAAATTATTTTTATTTTTATTCTTTTGACATTTTAATGGATTGTAACTTTAGACATTTTATGTATTTGCACGCTTGCATGCAGGCTAGATGCATGAAACAAAATTTATTGTAACATCCTTATGCCTACTGTGTCTATGCAAATAAATAATTTCTGATTTCTGATTTCACGAATCAGCAAGTGCGACAGAGAGGGAGATATTCGAACTTCGTACGGCACGGCCAATAGCGGGCGTACTTGCGGTCTCAAGCTTATACGGGGAACATCCGGGACGTATAATCTCATTGCTCTACCTTGGAGTTCAGGGCACTTGATTCAGCCTGCTAGTTCATTATGTAACTTGTCAAACTTACGTTACGTAAATCTTCATTTTAGTGTGGATTGAGATTTAGATCTACCTTATCACCGCCCTGGTGTCTCAAACGTGCGGGTATTAAAACAGCTAAGCATCAGCGTGTCACCTGCAACATGTCCGAGTCACGGACAGCCGCGTGGCCAGCTAGTTTTAGTATAAAACCGCTTGCAGTGAAACCCAACCTCACTAAGCGTGTGGCTGACAACAGCACGGATTTAGGTCCATAAGCTTCGCTACGTTAATTGTTTTTGTCCATTAACGCTTTGGAACCACTAATGCGAGGTGGAGTTCCGCTGGAGCCTAATTGGTGAATTAGCGTAGATTGCAGCGACTAAATTTAACACGCTGCCGTTGTGCTAAGGGTCGATTAATAAAAGAAAGAGATTTGAGAGAGGTGGGGTAAAGGGGAAAGGGTATCGGTTGGTTCTTCCTTTGGGCAGCTACTCCAGTATAAATTTTAATCAAAGTGAAAAATTGAAAAAATCGCCACAAGTGGGATTTGAACACAGTGGGATTTGAGCTACCGTGGGTATCCCTTTTGGCGACGAATTTTACAATCATTACACTCTTCTAATTGCAACTTAAGCAGGCTCGTAGCGACATCTACCCCGAAGTTATTAGAACTTTAGAAACGGTACCAACGTCTTAAGTTACATTGAGAATCGTTAGTAACAATGTGCTACCCCATATTGAGTTTCAATTTTGTCAAGCAGATGTGTCCGCTAATTTTTCACTTTGATTGAAAATTTTAATTTCATTAGCGCGCGCATTCACTTGACAAACATTAGAAAACTCATCATCATCATCATCATATCAGCCGAAAGACGTCCACTGCTGGACATAGGCCTCCCCCAAAGAGTGCCAATGCCCGGTCCTGCGCCACCCGCATCCAACGGACTCCCGCGACCTTTACCAGGTCATCAGTCCACCTTGTGGGGGGCCTACCCACGCTGCGCCTTCCGGTCCGTGGTCGCCACTCAAGAACCTTTCGGCCCCAACGGCCATCGATTCTACGTGCAATGTGCCCCGCCCACTGCCATTTATGTGTAGCGATTCGAAAGGATATCGGTTACTTTGGAAACATTAAAAAACTCAATAACAACGAATTGCGGATTAATGTGGTTGGGTACGCGTTTGTGATTTCTTTGGATTCACAAATGTTCATAGGCTACGATCGATCCTCGTTGCGTGACACAGGTCGTAAGAGGTACCACCGTCATGGTAGCAGTAAAAAAACTATCACGATTTTTTACGTACTAAAAAACGGAGTAAAAAACAGACATATTTTAGCTGTTTCATATTGCGACCGTGTTTCTAAACTCACTGCCCCGAAAGGACACGATATCACATTTTAACCGTTATATCTTCGAAACGAATTTCTACTTCCATAGGTTTATTTTTCTAAAAGCGAATTTTGCCAGTATCGCTCCATCCATATTATTTTCACAGTGGCGTTTCTCCCCTGTGGCATTTTTTACCAGTCCCGAGCCGCAGCGGCATAAAAACAATGTCTGCAAAGCTTCGTAATTTGGTATGCAGTTTTTTTAATGATTTCAATCTAAACCTTATATTTTTAAGAACCACCATGATTTTCAATCTATTTCAAAATCACAAGCGAGAGAATGCTGCCAGCGTCTTTGGGCCCTTTTTAGATTTAATACAGATAAAAGGTACAAACTTTTGAGCAAAACCCTTTTCTCTTTAGGAAGTTTGACCGTTACACTTTTCACATGAACCCACATAAACCATACAATATTGTCCCTTTGAACCTTACCTAATAAGTAATAAGTTTTAAGTGAAAACTACCCCTTGTTATTTACGACAAACAAGGAATCGAATTAAAGCAATTTGCAAAGCTGAAAATTGTTTCTAAATTACATTTAGCAAATTAAGGCGATCGGGTGTTTTGAGCAGTTCTGTAAATATTGGTAATTGTGGGTTCTCTAATTGCTTTTGTTTACTTAATTTGGTTATTTGACAAAGTGTGTTTGGTAACAAAGCTTTGAGATACGGAACAAATATGTTTCGTTACTCTTTGTGGCAGGTTTTATTACATGAGGCTGTTAAATAAACGTTACGAATGTTATATATGCTTTTGTGTTATATGCTTTTAATATAAAATTAAATCAGGACTATGCAGTTGGACGCAAACTCAAAAACTTTTTATTGGATAAATCAATGTAATCGACTGAGGAATTTATGGAATTGAAATTTGATTGAATTGAATTATTTACCATTGATATTTTTATAACATTTGATACTTATGCATAACACATTTTTTAAATATAATTGCATTTTGACTACCGGAAGTTATGCAATAGCTATTTTATGCAATAGTTGCAAAAGAGTGTTCAAAAAAGGTGAGTGGCGTGTGTAACAATTTGAGGCGAGGCCGACAATTGTTAATAAAGACGCCAGAGCCTTTTTTGCCCTACTTATACAATGTTGCATACATTACTTTTTCTACGTCTAGGGATTAAATAATAAAACACAAAATTAAACAGCAATACAGCATAAGAAAGAGCGGTAAGTTGGATAGTGACAAATGACAGTCCACAGAACGTAAGCATAGACACGTCATTTAGGTACTGACTTGCGTTTTTCCTTATGTTGGCAGTAATTATTTTAGTTTTGTTATTGTTTCAAACCATATGAATTCAGTTGTTTGTTAAGTTGGCAGTTTTTATTTTCGTTGTACATTTAGTGTTGTTTTTTTTAATTGTTGAGTTCACAAGGCACCTCTATTAGTAGTTGCATTATATTACATAATAACCCTAGGGTCTTTATGAAGAATAGACTAGATAAACTTTTTTGAAATTGCATAATATACAGGATATGTACAGGAACAGGTTTACGAAGGAATGCAGTAAATGTCTTTCAAAATATAAGGAAAACACTGAAAATAGTATACAAAAGAATATAAAATATTTTTGGACATACATAAAAAACCGAAAAAGAAATGACGGAATACCTTCCGAAATGTGTTATAAAGACCTCCGGTCAAGCAACCCAGAGGTGATATGTAATCTGTTTTCGTCATTCTTCAAATCAGTATATGAACCTACTACGCTAGATAATGATAGCTGGTCTCCACCGTCAACATATACGGATAGCTGTTCTGCTGTTTCAGATCTGTACTTTACTATCGCACAAGTTAAGCGGACACTTAAATCCTTAGACCCCACGAAAGGACCTGGTCCTGATGGCTTACCTTCTATCTTTTTGAAGTGTACTGCAGAGTCACTAGCAAAGCCTTTGCATATGATATTTCTGAAAGGTTTACGTGAAGGTACCTTTCCTATGATATGGAAATCAGCTAATATTATCCCCATATTTAAAAAAGGATCGAAACAAGATGTTGAAAACTATCGCCCCATTTCTATATTATGCGCACTGGCAAAAGTCTGCGAAAAACTGGTCCACGCCACTGTGAGCACTATCATATCTAATCAAATTATATCCGAACAACATGGTTTTACCAGGAACAGATCTACCGTCACTAATCTAATGGCATTCACAGAGTTCATATTTGGGCAAATGGATCGAGCCATCCAGGTAGACGCTGTATATACAGATTTCCGAAAAGCATTTGACAGAGTCGATCATAAACTCCTACTAGATAAAATTGCCTACAACGGCATTAGAGGAAATTTGCTGCGATGGTTTCTGTCCTACGTTACCAAAAGAACCCAAAGAGTTGTCGTAAATGGTTTCCGGTCGGACGTAGTGGAGGTCACCTCAGGAGTCCCGCAAGGCTCGATTCTAGGTCCCTTGCTCTTTAATATCTTCATTAACGATATAAAAACATGTTTTCATAATACAAACTTTTTATTATACGCAGATGATCTGAAAATATTCAACAAAATCTCTAGTCCAAACGACTGCGGGCTTCTCCAGGGTGACCTCGACCGTCTAACTGAATATTGCACATTAAATAAACTACAATTAAGTATTCCGAAGTGTAACGTAATTAGTTTTACTAAAAATAAAATTAAATTCAATCATAACTACATGTTGTGTAATGAACAATTACTGAGAGTCAATCTAATACGTGATCTCGGAATACTACTGGACTCTAAATTACATCTGGATCAACATGTGGATATGATTATATCCAAGGGTTACAAAATGTATCATTTTGTCAGCAGGGCAGCAGCTGATTTCAAAAGACCCGACACACTCATATACTTATTTAAAAGTTTGGTTCGGCCCCAACTCGAGTATGCAAGCCAAATTTGGGATCCCTTATATAATAAGTATATTGATGCCATAGACAAATTACAATACAAATTCCTAAAGTATGTGAATTACAAGCACAACAGAAATAAAAAACTTCCATACAATAACTTACTGACTAAATATGGATTGTTAGCACTAAGCAAAAGACGTGTTTTCCTACAAGCTATGTTTCTTCATGGACTTTGCCACAATAAATTTGACTGCTCGCAACTTGTCAATAAAATAAGTTACGTAATTCCTAGACGCTCAAACCGGCGTGCGACGCGCGTGTACCGGCTGTTTGCGACGGCACAGTGCCGCACCAACGCTGGTAAACGCGCACCTCTGTGCCGCCGCCGACTGTTCGCTACCTACAACCAACATTTTACGCATGTAGATATATTCTACCTACCCGCCGCTAGATATAAACAAAAAATTTTAGAAACCCTGTAAAACTTTTTATTTCAGTAGATATTATTATATATCTACTGAAATAAATTAAGCATACCCTAACTAAAAAAAAAAATCATTAAAACACCGCAACTAGTATCTAACCTTTTAAACTCTATCATTAAGTTAAGTATTAACTACCTAATTTAATTAAGATTAATGTACAACAGTCTGATGTTAGACAACCTTTAACTGTTACACAGTATTTCGTGGATAACGGTGTTGATTGTACATAGAGTACCATCTGTTGTAATATCAATTGTAATATATTATGTACAGTTGTTTGTTGTCCCTAAATAAATAAATAAATAAATAAATAAATAAGACATGCTTTTATATTCGTTTGCGGGACCATATAATTGACAGATAAAAGTACCAGAGTAGAAAAAATAATTTTTAGCTTTTGCCCGCGACTTCGTCCCGTAAACTTCCACTTCCTATTTTATTCCTTCGAGGGATGATTTTCGGGATAAAAAGTATCCTATATGTTAATCCAGCCTATTATTTCATTGTATCCCAAGTTTTATCATAATCCGTTTAGCCGTTTTTGTGTGATTGAGTAACAAACACATCCAAACACCCAAACTTTCGCATTTATAATAATAGTAGGATTGATTGTAATTGTAATTTTGAATACTTTTATTTTATTATCACGATCGTGATGTAAATTCTTATAATTTTGACTTTTGTATTTATACTGCAATGCATAATTATCATGAATTCATAAAATAAATCGAATATCATATCATCTATAAACCAGTAATTTAAAGAGAACTAAATAATCACCATATATGTGTTTGGCATAAAACATTTATCGTACCAAAGTGTGAGTCCAAATTATAAAACAGTTCATTTTTATTCCACACAGGTTACCTACACACGCATTCATCGTTACGAAAGTGTACTCCCAAATTTACGGTTACGTTATGACGCACAGGTCCCAAAACTTAACCTATCTACTACTATATTTATAGCCGTGTCTCCTCTTGGACCATAGCTTGTGACTTGTAATTACGTAGATTGCGCGAATTAAGTGGCTGCAGGCATGGGCCTAATTGCCTGTCAGTGCCGCAAAATATCACACTATTTATAGCTCTCGGTGATAAGCATTTGTGGCTACTTCACTAATTTACTAGTCATCTATTGCCGTGGACATTTTCGGTACACTCTAGTGTATTAAAATAGCGTAGTATACCAGTTGACTTAAAAAGTCATCGTCTCCCGGCGAAAAAAATAAACAATAGCATTATTTTGTTAAGATCCCGGGGATCCCAGGGACCGGTAGACGACGAGTTAGCCCTACTGAATGAACTGTTTTATCCGGACTCCCATGCTTTTAATTAATTATGCTTCAAGCCTTAGTTGTATCACAGTGATTTTAACATACCGATACTTCCCAGTAAAATACATAACCTTAAAACGTCAAAAATGGCATAATTTACTGGGACGATACACTCGTAACTGTTACCATATCAACTACGTTAAAAGCATTATAGATGGCGCTAAAATGTAGGTTACGAACGATAACGTATATTTGAATATTTGGCATTTTATAATGCACCTAATTATATAGAAATTAATTTTTAAGATACAAAGGAGGCTTTGGCAGTTTTATTCAATCGAAATCTCCTCTTAGGGCAATCACCACATACAATCACAGACCTGTCAAATGTCAAATATAGTACTATATTTGACATTTGACAGGTCGGTAGCTGTTGTACCATAGGAAATTGACAAACTTTCCACACAATGAGATGAACAACTGGCGGCAAAATTTTAGTTCATCTCGCCTTAAAATGCGCCACGCGAAAAAGGCACGTTTCCTGAAAATGTTTGTGGCTTTAATCCTCGCAAAATTGGACACTCGCCCGGCTAGTTAGCGAATAACAATAAATTTATTAGTATTTTTCTCAACAGCCCAAGTTAAACTGCGACTGGAGTTCTTGCCAGAGCCGTTAAATCTGAGAGATGCATATTACAGAGGTTTGTGAAATAGTGTGAAAATAAATTGGTTGTGCTTGGCAATAGCAAATAAAGAGGTCGTTGTTGGTATACATATAATTAGAGTAAGACCGTTCTTAACTGAATCCCCTCCCCCTCCAGTGTGTTTCTGCTCACTACTGTCATAAGAGCAATACAATACAAATACTAGCTCTTTATTGCACAACTCATTAAAGGACTCAGTACAAAACACAATCACAACAAGGGCAATCAGGCGGTCTTATAGCTAAAGAGTGATTTCGTCCAGACAATCTTAGGGTAGCGGAAATCAAATCTAATCATAACGATTAAGTAACTAATGCAGCTAATTTATACGTAACGTACCTAATAGTAATTACAAAAATTATACTAAATTAAGAATAATATAATATAGAAACATATACACAATGCAATACAAAGAAAGTCACCTCTGTCGTCATGACATAAGATTGAAAGTATCATTGTACGGCTCAGTCTCGAGTGAATCGAGTGACATGCGAATTGTAATCGCGTCAAATCATAACTCCAACAAAAAAGGCCAGATTAGCACCTATTTACGTATTCGCATAAAATTTTAATTAATTTCAGATTACATAAAAAGAGTACACATTTGGCCAGCTTTTAAGCGCAACCCGTGAACGAGGGAATCGCAAAGTTAAATATGAGGTAAAAAGCTATTTTAACGTTCGGTCAAACTCCCGGCAACATTATCCACAAATGCGGTTTGAAATTAAATAGAGTTAAAAGTTAATCAAATGAGTGAAACGTTGGCAAACGTTTACTATTACTTAATATTAAACGTTTGCCAACGTTTCACGTCCAAGTACACGGCACTGATAACGTTACTTTCGTATCTGCTTATATTTGTGTTTGAAATTGAAAACGTACCTGCAAATATTCTTTCGGAATCGCTAAAAAAGGGGAAGTTAGAACTGCAATATGGCTCTCGAACGCTGGATATTGCAATAAAATTGAGTCGAATAAATAAAAAATATGCGTATAATGTTACTGCTAGTACATCGTATCATGTACACCGTGTCCTTCGAGGCCGTCTTGACTGTCCTGGCCTAGTCAACGAGGCATGTCGTTTTTTTGTTCCTGACGGTCGTACGCGGTTCCGAGCGGACCGGCTGCGGCTCTTTGCCGTGCCACCTGCCCGCACAATATCGCGTCGCAACTCTCCCATTTGCCGATCGCTACATGCACTCAACAAGCTCGACTCTGTGCAGCTCTCCTGCGATGTGTTTGCGGATGGCTGGACCATGGTTGAAAGAGGATGCTTGAAGCTGTGTGAGATCCTGACCTAATTTATATTGTTACCACATTTTGATTTCGTGTATCACATAATTTTTGACATTGTGTTTTGTGTTCTGAATTTTATATTTAAAAATGTAATGACTTAGAGTGTTAGGGTGTGTTAAATAAATAAATAAATAATAATCATCATATCAACTGACATATATATCTTATATTCAATGAATAACCGAGTGAACTCGAAAAGACAAGCAGGCCTTCAAAACTCCGACATTTAGGCCAACCTTCGGCGTCAAACCAAAACAATTCATTTTCCTCTTTTGAATAACTCTACCAACTCTGTAATTATTCTGTATTGTTCCAAAACTTTTATCTTAGTTAATTAGATGCTACCCAAAAACGGGCCTATTACGAGTACAATCAACTTTATTACCTTAATTAAAATAAACAAAAGAAGAGTTAAAGATTTGAGTACTAATTGGGTAAGTAAAAGCCACCTAATAAGAGTAACTTGTGGTTTGTCAATCTGGCGATATTTTCCGGACTTTCAGTGTCCGTACCTGGGTGCCAGATTACTTCTCACAATGCTGTTCCATCCTTTATTTCTATTTACCGGTAACGATGGCAACCCCCGCCCGCCCACAATTCCATTCGATTTAATTGGAGTCCCTATGATGTTGTCTGTATAATTTACCGAGTGAAACGAAGGTCTCTGCTTCAGCTTCGACAAAAATGCTTTCGTATATCCGGATTTCGTGAGCAGGTTCGATAGTTATATAGATTTTTTTTGTCCAGATGGTTTAGTGGAAATTTCCAATAACATATTTTTTATAAATGATTTTGTAAGTTTCTGCGAGCGAATTTAGGTTTGCTCTCCTGATTCTCAACTGATTCTCGTGAAATTTTGTGAGCAGGTTGGATAAATATACATTTTTTTTTTGTCGAATATTTTTTTAGAAATTAAAAAATATATATTTGTTCAACGGTTTGTTCTCCTCTACAGGTCGCATTTCGCAAACGATTCTCGTGACATTTTGTGAGCAGCTCCGGTAATTATATAGAATTTTTTGGTCGAGTCAGTTTTTGGAAATTTTCAAAAACAATTTTTATTTCAAAGATTTTGTAAGTTTCAGCGTCCGAATTTCGGTTTGTTGTCCTCTACAGGTCGCATTTCTCAACCGCTTCTCGTGAAATTTTGTTAGCAGATTCGATGTTCATAATTGATATTTTTTATAATGTCAGATTTTAGAAATGATAAAAAAACTCACTCACGAGGTCTATAGCTCACAGAGCCACTAGTTTTTATTTTGAAATATAAATAGGTAAGCATCTGTATACTCGTAGTTAATGTCAAAGTAAATACCTACGTCTTTTTTAAGCAAAGTATTATATTTATAGAACTTGAAATTTAAGACTACTACCTACTTACATACCCTGTTCTAACGTATGTACCTAAGCCTCTGACTTACTTTATTTTTCTCCATATATGAAAATTGTTTTCACTTAATAATAAAGAAGTACTTAATTGTTTACATTTATTGTAAAATTCTCGTAGTTTCTTGGTATTTCCTGGTCTTGTTTTCTTGATTGTCTAAGAAATATCCGACTTTCCACAAAGTTGCGTTCATAATAACTCACCTCTGTGCAGTGAACGAGTCAGGTAATTCCACTGGCCTGCGCAGCAGTAAAGTTTCAATATAAAGCATTTTGTGCAATTTTTTATTTTCTGAGGACGATATTGTAAGACTAGGGATAAAGTTGGTAACTTATTTTTTAATTAAATATTCTTGCCTCAGTAAAACTGCTGCACGTGCGGTTTTTAGGGTTCCGTATTTAGAGGATGATAGTGAAACCCTTTTAGACTTCTGTGTCCATCTGTGAGTCTGTCAGCGGGCTGTATCTATGAACCTTAAATAATACAATTATTAAGATATCAAAAAAAATTTTTTTACCGTGGCTGCTGTTGCTTGTAACAACAGATAATTATGTTAATTATTAAAGGGATTTTTTCTCGATCTTAACCATCATTTCATATCTTGAACCGTAATAGGTGGATAGTAGATGATTTTTAAAGTTAGTTTTCCTGTAGCTGCTGTATAAAAACAAATAATGAAATCACAAGGAAACTTGATTTTCTCATTACATAATTGTGACTGTACGGAACCCTTCGTTTATTACTTATCGCTAGGAGGCAACGTTTCACTGAGTTATAAGCAAACTATAGTTTATAAAATAAAGTTATTCTATTGTTGAAGTACGGTGATGTTAAATAATGGAATTTGTATATTAGTAACAACTGAGGATATTTATTTATTAGATTTTATTTTCATGTTGACGTTTAGAGATATATCTCACAATATTTTAGTATGATTAGTGTACCTTATTACTTTTTATCTTAGAAACCTTATACATCTCTAACAAATCTAGATTGTTATTAGTTTCTTAGTCTTATATTTGGCATGTAGCACTAAATTTAATTAATGGTATTTTGATTATTATATTATTTTTAATTGATATAGATAGACTTTGACTTGTAAAAGTGCCCTTGAGGCCTATTTGCTGAATAAATGTCTTGATTTTTTAAAATTCCGATGGCAATGTTCAATTAATGCTAATGATGATTTTATATTTTACGTAGCACGGTTCATCGTTTCGATAAACAAACTTGTACACCAATTTTATAACATTTCTGTTGAAAAAAAATACTCATAGCAAAAGTTTTACGACAAAAACATTTGATATTGTTTATGCCTTTTATTGAATGATTAACATAAATAACACTTTACAAATTACGTTACTTAATTTCTATGAAAATATTCTCCTAAGAGTATTAAATAATTTCACACAACCGTTTCTGAGTCAATTCACAGGCAGTTTCTCGTGCAACCAAGTCCTCTTGCCTTCGTTGAACTCTGCAGCGGTATGGTCAGTGCCTTCGAGTATCCATTTTGTGGTCAGCAGTCCTTCAACTCCAACTGGACCTGAAAATATTATCTTCGTTTTAGTTCCGCGAACTATTTTGTTTCATTTTACTCACTTAAGTGGCCTTTGGTACGAGTACAATCAATTGACAAACATTCGTGATATTTTATTTCTAAAATCGTTCAACAATTTTAAATTTTACCAGCTATTCGCGTGAGTCGTTGAATCTTATTATTTGCTTAAGTTAGTCTTGTATACTACGCTGCGTGCGTTTTAACTTAAGTACGAGTAACACGAGCGGAATGAGAAACAAGTCCCACGCCGATACTTTTGAAGTACTTAACCTGACACGCTTCTGTTTTATTTATTGAAGGAAAGTTATTTATAACTGACACCTCAGCATAATGCTGAGCCAGTGTCCGTTTCACTGCCGCGGGGACACACATGTTGTGTGGGTTCTGTGTATTTTTTCTTGTCATTTATGTGTGTCTACTGTGTCTGTGAATAAATGTTTCTTTCTTTCTTTTTTTCTTTCTTTCTTTCTATAAACTTCCTTTGAAACGGTTTTTCAATAAAATAAAGTCAATCAATCAAAAGCTGGTAATGTTTTTATGGAAATCCTGTGAAAAATATTATCTTCGTCTTTGTTCTAGATCTTATTAGGTCAACCACTCGTAATACCTAAATATTTTATTGAGTTAAGTTTAAAATAGCCCAACATCAGGCTATGTAAAGAAATAAAAAATGGATATCTTGTAACCTCGTCTTGAAGAAAAGTGTAATTTACTCCACATGTTTCAGTTTTCGAAGCGCAAGTTCACGTAGCCTGTTCTGCTAGTATACCATTTAGCGAGAAGAATCGCGATGATTTCTGAGCACAGCATAGTCTTCTTAAGAGCCTTTGCAGACAATAACAGAATGACTATGATACAGAGGTCGTAGGTCAATCAATTGTGATCAATGATACCTCTGGCGTGTATCCTAGCTGTGGAGATGCCGACTTCAGCACCGAGGCCGAAGCGGAAGCCATCGGCGAAGCGAGAAGACACGTTATGGAATACGCAAGCGCTGTCCACCGAGTTGAGAAAACGTTTGGCCGACTCGTCTAAAACATAAAGAATACATAACAAAGGTACAGTTAGCCAATTTGATTTCTGAGCCACTTCGTACCTTGTCACAGTGAAAATCGATATGAATGACCCTAGAGCTTTCATATTAATGTCACTGTAACAAGGTACGAAGTACACTTTGGAAGTTTTAACACTGATTGTTTTGAGAGACATTGTCACAGACAAAGGTCTAACTTGCAGTACGTAACCGGATCTCTAACATCTATATGTATGTCAGTGGCCTCCCCAAGTCGAGCAAGGAAAACAAACAAAGGTACTGCCGTACCTTCCTATATTAAAGGTCATTCAGGACATCGATTTTTCTCAATTAAAGCTTGAAGTCAATAACAACATCGAAGATAAAACTAATTATAACAAGATCGACGTAATAAATAATTCCAAGAGCAGAAAACTCACTTATAGTGGGTCTGTGAGCAACTTGTTAATATAAATTTTGTTGTTTTTCTTATCTACAGCAGTTATGTAAACAATATTAAAATCAGACGCAAACAAACTGATCGAAAACTTACGTCAGCAAATAGCAACATCTTATCTTTGTTTTAAAATAGTCATAATAATGTTCTCCTTATTTTTAGTGAGTTCCGTAATTAAGAAAACGTCTATACAGAATAACATCTGTTTTATGACAACAATTACGTTACATTACTTAGTTCATAATTTGAATAAAAGAATTAGCTCACCATTTTCAGTAACAATGACATCGGTGTGGGAGCTGCCAAACTTGTGTATATGGTCTACTGCCTCGTTGAGATCTTTCACGATTTCAATGCAGCACTCCAAAGCACCATATTCATGCTTCATCGTCTTTGCCGGCGACGGACCAAAGGTTAAGTTACTTGATAGCTGAGGACCGGCGTGAACCTTCACGCCTTCTTTCTTCAACATGTTGCAAATGTCAGTGAATAGAGAGCTGGAGAGATGGTCTTCGTGTAACAGAAGAGTCTCCATCGCGTTACAAGCGGCAGGGTAATCACATTTTGCGTCTCTTACTATCTTCAAGGCCTTTTCCGGATCAGCATCTTTATCCACATACACATGGCAGATACCTTCTGCGTGACCGAGCACGGGAATATGCTGAGACTGCTTCTGTATATTCCTGACTAAATCTGACGAACCACGGGGGATAATCAAATCGATATGCTTTTCCATTGACAGCAAGTCACTAATTTCTTCCCTGGTCGATACTAAAGCTATGGCATCTTGTGCACCAAAAGTTTTAAGAGATTCCTTAACTAGCTCCATAAGTGCTCTGTTTGAGTGGGCGGCTTCTTTCCCTCCTTTTAAAAGAAGACCGTTGGCTGAAGCCATAGCTAACGCAGCAACTTGGGGTAAAGAATCTGGCCTAGATTCAAATATGACTAGAAGCACGCCAATCGGGACTGTAATTTGTCGAAGTACTAAATTCTCTGCCAATTTAGTTCTCTTTAGAACTCTGCCAACATTTTCGTAGCTGGAATCAGCAATTTGCTTCAATCCGAGTGATAAAGTTTTTAGCTTTCCTACGCTCAAAGCGAGTCGATTTAGTAGAGGTTTAGCTAGGCCGCTTTTAGTGGCCTCATCTAAATCTTTGTTATTTGCCGCTAATATCTGATCTTGTTTGTCAACCAAGAGGTCAGCAAGCGTGTGAATTGCTGAAGCCCTTTCCGCTGGTGTTAGCTGTTGAAGGACTCGGCTGCCCGTACGAGCTGAAATAAAAGAGTTAATGTAAGAATATTGCATAGTATGGTTAAGTAGACAACCAGATAGAATTATTTTTTTGTGGATTTAAGTTCATTTGACGAAGCATATTGCGGATTTTCATCACTGGTGTCTCTGATTTATTTGTGATTTGTTTCTGTACGCACCTGACGAAACCTGTGTTGCTGATTAGAATTTTTTGACCAAGTACCTATATTTTGTTTTGTTGCAATAAATGTAATATTTTGAATTTATTGTTTACCATTCTCAGCAAAGACATCCACAGAAGTCGATGCAGGAGCCGGAGAATCTGTGAAGAATGTGCCAACTTTCCTCCCACTGATGATTGTCTTGATGGCTTTCTCTTGCATACCGTTGCAGATCACGACGCTGACGCCTCGAGCCATGGCCCAAGTCGCCGCGTTAACTTTAGAATCCATGCCGCCAGTTCCAACCTAATCATAATACAAGAGCCTTCACATCTCACGTCACCCATAAGTTCTAAGACACGGTTTTATTACCGCGGTATTCCCGGCGTTTTTTGGTCAAACATCAACTACTCATAACTCGTGAAACCAATTGCATTGTCATAAGCAATTTATGATACTCTTACGGCGACCTTCCATCTCAAATGTCACATACTATTACAAGGTTTTTGTCCTGCAATTATTAACTAAACGTTCATACATTATGTTCATATTTGAAGTATTTTTCTTTAAACTTTGAAAATAGTTCTCTGGCAAGGGCTTCAAATGCCGAAGTTTTAGAGCCCAATCATACCTTGGATTTTGTCCCAAACTCCACCTGATCCTTGTCCTTGGCGGTATAGGTGTGTATCATACGGGCGCCGTCCTCCCACGGCGGTTTGTTGTAGATGCCGTCAACGTCTGACATCATGATGAGCAGGTCGGCTTGCACCTCCGCGGCCAACAACGCTGACAGACTATCGTTGTCCTTCAGGCCGATACCCTAAAGCAAAAGCCATTAATATATTCGACCGTAATATACACGTAACAGAACTAGTGAGGATCCGTTTAAGGGCATATTCGGTATCGTATTCTGTTCTGATTAGGAAAAAGTAGAAGAAATTTTTTTTTTACGCGAATTTTTTTTGTTTCTATGTGGTAGGTCGTCCAAGTCAGTCAAATGTCCAAACAAAGGCCAAAAATTTATTGCGTCAAAAAAAATTCTTCTACTTTTTCCTAATCAGAACACGATACCGAATATGCCCTTAAACGGATCCTCACTAGCTTTGTCACGCCCTGTATAACAAAACAGTATTTCCATGTGGGTATCAGTAAGGCATGTGTCACATCTTAGAAATCTTGGATTAGTAATTGCCATATTTTTATATTACTTGATGTAAGGTTCATTGGGATAACGTCGACAATGGGATAATTTTGAAAATGGTAAAATATCTACTACACTTGAAGCACCCACTACTCTAACGAGACCGCTTGGTAAGTGTTGTAGGGGCCGAAGTATTGCTGACGTGTTAAGTACTTCTAGTTTAGTAGATGTGCCTTTTTCAAAATTACGCCATTATCGAAGATGACCCAATGCATCTGTTTTTTTTTTAACTTAGTCCCAATTGAGCCATATTTTAAACTAAAATTTTCCCGCGACTTCGTCCGCGTAGAATTCGTTTATATCGTCAGGCGATAATTTCCAGGATAAAAATTATCATATGTCCTTCCTCGGAATACAAACCATCTCCATGCCAGTCTAGATCCATTTAAAAGCGGCTTATGCGTGAAAAAGTAACAGACAGACAGAGTTATTACACGACAGGACTTCAAACTTCAAGGAAAAACTGTGTTCGGTCCAAAGTTTCAACTTTCATACCTTTTTAACGAAGAACTGTTAACGTTTACGATACACATCTCATAGAACATTTTATTTACAATAATAATCTAAAAAAAAAGCTGTATTAAAATCAGGCAAACAAACTAAAAAGGTGAAAAAATTACAAAAACTGAAATATCTAAATCATCTCCAAAACCGTAAGACTTTTACTAAACCTATGTTAGGTTATTAAGATAGGAAATTGTCTTGTCTATCGACAGTTTTCGTTTGGACGACTACTTACGGAACACCCTGTTCTTACCAAATTTCAAGCCTTTATATCACGAATTTAAGAAGTTGTCATACAAATTTCAACCCCTCTATTAACCCCCTTTCATCCCCAATCTGTATAATTTATATAGCCTATAACCTGGCCGAGGATTTTCTCTACAGATCAGTAAAGGTTTCATCAAGATCCGTTCAGCCGTTTTCACGTGATAGGCATTCAAATAAACAGTTAAACAGACAAAAATTCGAAAAACTGTTGGAACGTGTTCTGTTAGAAGAACGTGCTCTCTACGAATTGTACATATTCATCTTGGGTTCACCTCACATTCTTGGTTTATTTACCAAGTTTCGTATTTCGTACATAACATGTGAAACAACAAGCATAAAATAATTTTGACAATTATCAAATCGCGAGAAAGCTGCCTCCGCAAGGTTCACCTGTCGCCTCCATAATCCGCTTACTAAGCTCCCTGTGGAGTCCCCGCGCACACCTGTCCCATGGGGAAAAAAAAGTCGTATTCGTTGATTCTTGGTTGGTTGTATTGACCCGACTGATATAAAGATTAGGTAGCAAGTTCTTTCAATTTATTTGATTTACATGACATATAATAAAGTAAGGCTTCAAAGATAACTGTTATAGAGTTCCATAGAGTAAAATAGAAATTTTAAATAAATGAAGAAGTACCTATATATAGTCAATCACTGAGTCACTAGTGACTGTACATGTTAGGTATAGGACCTACAGTGGTCCGAAAAAATGTGTCCACTTTTTGACCATTTTTTTGTCAACTGTACTATACTGACCGGTTTGAAATTTATTTCGCCTAAAGTTATATTATCTTTTTATTCAGCCTTAATACAATAAACTAGCTTCACCCTCGCAAAAACCCTTATCAGTATCGTAAGTAAAAGAAAACATGATTTAAAAGAGCCGTCAAGTGTCTCTTACAAGATCCCACGGAAGTTCCCGTACTTTTAACAAGGAAGTCGCCTCTTTTCTTTTATAATTCCCTTTAGATCGTGTTTTTGAAAATCTAAAGAGAGTTGTTATGACGAAGTATCTAGTAAGTTAACTAAGTTAATTTCATGTAATTGAAAGCTGGTTAAATTTCAAGTTAACCTTAAAATACCTTCATATAGATGTTATCATCTTGATCTTTTGATAAATGCTCTGACCAGATAAATCATTACGTGAGGAGAAGTCTTGATGTCAGTCCAATAATCAAATGGGTTAATAATGTATGCATGATTAATGGACTTAGACACATTTAGACCAGTGCCTTTACCATGAGATTGCATGACCGTACTCGGTAGAGACTGCGTAAACGATTTAGTATGCCGATTCTTAGTTCTATTGCGTAACCGCCAGAGGCGCTGTACTTTTCCCCATACGCATATTTACGCAGTCGCTAGCGAGTACGGTCATGTAAACTCATGGTAAAGGCACTGAAGATCTGAAGACTAGTCACGTACATCATGTGTTGTGGTCACATATAGATTTTCATTTAAATAAAGCATTCCAAAAATTACAAAACACCTAAAACACATATAAAATACTTATTTATTTGGTGGGTTAAGTAATATATACGACCTACGGAGATATTATTAATTAAAGAATCTTCATGTTTCGTTTGTTCTGTTAACCATATGTACGTACATTTTGCTCGCACATACACCCCTAACTAAAGTCATGACACAACAAGTCACAATATTTTAAAGTAAATAAAAACGTTAAGACGCTAGTCGGAGTAGCCCCTCAGGAGTGCTACCGCGAACCACAACCGAAGTTTTCCCTCTCTGTCGCACTCATGTGCAAACTTGCAAGTGCGACAGAGAGGGGAAACTTCGTAGCACTTCAGGAGTGGGCGTACTCTGCGTATGCGCGAGTCAGCTTCTTCAGCGGCGCGCTTTACCTACTACTGTATCAATTATTATGACTAAATGGAATATCTAATGCAAAAAACATCCCTAATTTAAACATGTTTTGTTAATTGCATAATTTCAATTTGCAACGATCCTAACGTTCCATTCATTATTTTTAAGACGGGTGCAATACAACATACAGCTACAGAGCAAAACGTCTGTTTATTACTGGATTCCAGTGACAGTCGTCAACGCCAATGATTGCTACGTGAACCAGATCCGACTGAATTCCAATTTAGACTTCAACAAATAAAAGTAAAATGCACCTTATACCATTAAATTTGTAGTCTACATTCGCTCACCTTCTTTCCAGTGCCTGGCACTACGGAGTCGTCGTGTACGAACATGGGCGGACTGACTGCGTCGTTGGTGTTGATAATGGGCACTATGTTGAGGGAAATTAGTTCGGAAAGCGTAGCGAAGAGATGCTTTCGGGTCTCCTCGTTGTAGAAGTCGGGCTTGGTTACTAACACCTGTGGGAAAACGAGGTGATTAATATTTGACGACCGGTTTAGCCTAGTGGGTAGTGCACCTGCCTGTGAAGCTGACGGTCCTGGGTTCGAATCCCGGTCAGGGCAAATATTTGTGTGATGAGCATGAATATTTGTTTCTGAGTCTTGGATGTTTTTATGTATTTTAAGTATTTATATCTATTAAATATATCGTCATCTAGTACCCATAACACAAGCCTTCTTGAGCTTACTGTGGGGCTAGTTCGATTTGTGTAAGATTGTCCTGTAATATTTATTTATTATTTATAATATTATTTTTGAATGATGAATTTAATTGGTTCCGTTGTGACACTAAAGTTACCCATATAATCGGATGACTAATTTTCGTGTCACAATGGAATTAATTAAAACGTAAACGAATTAAATGGCTTAACAATGGTACAAAAATTTGGTCGTCACCTTAAGTTCTACTTTTTGGCATAGATTTATTACCAGATACATTATTCTATTATGCTAATGATAACCGCCATTATTAATGATAAATGAATGAATTATTAAGAATTTATATTCAGTAAGAGTCGGTGCATTATGGGTACACCATGTTATATTAATTTGTTTTTTAACTTCGGCCAGTTAATTATCTGATATTAATGTACCGTTCCTTACGTAATCACCCCTCTAGTATTAAACTACAATTTTAAATAATACTTCTACTCAAAGGCTACAAAAATAAACTGTTTATTTATTACTTCAAAGCATACTTTCGTTTGTTAACGTTATGAAGAAGCAAATCATATTTTTATTAGTAAATTTATAATGATATGGTTTTAAAATAAAGACCGCTTAGACTAATATTACAAAATTTACATAACACTTTATTAATATCTAAGAAAAAGGGCAACATTAAAATGAAAAGTACTGGTAATATGAAATTAACCCAAATTCAATTAAACATTAATTTTATGAATAGGGAATTATGTAAATATTGAGTAACCAAAACACAGTGTCAAAATTTTTTATCATAAAATTAACCCCAGAAATATATAAATAAAAATAAATATTCCGCAGTGTCTCAAGACGACAGTCTTTGATGAGTGTGTGTTGCCAGTGATGACATATGGTACGGAAACGTGGTCGCTCACCATGGGCCTCATAAGAAGGCTCAAAGTCACTCGGAGGGCAATGGAGAGGGCTTGGAGTTTCTCTCCGTGATGGCATCAGAAATGAGGCCATCCGCAGCAAAACCAAAGTAACCAATATAGCCTTTCGAATCGCTAAACTTAAGTGGCAGTGGGTGGGGCACATTGCACGTAGAACCGATGGCCGTTGGGCTGGAAGGTTTTCGAGTGGCGACCACGGACCGGAAGGCGCAGCGTGGGTAGGCCCCCCCACAAGGAGGACTGATGACCTGGTAAAGGTCGCGGGAGTCCGCTGGACGCGGGTGGCGCAGGCATTATGGCTCTCTTTGGGGGAGGCCTATGTCCAGCAGTGGACGTCTTTCGGCTGATATGATGATGATGATGATGATGAACCCCAGAAGGTTAAAATGATTTTTGGGTAAGGCCAAGGAACGGTTTAATCGCCTCTTCCCGTGCGTTATTAATTACTCATAGATTCTATGACAATATCATCAAAATTTCGTGGAATTATCTACAAAGTTCATGCATATTGACGACCGGTTTAGCCTAGTGGGTAGTGCACCTGCCTGTGAAGCTGACGGTCCTGGGTTCGAATCCCGGTCAGGGCAAATATTTGTGTGATGAACATGAATATTTGTTTCTGAGTCTTGGATGTTTTCTATGTATTTAAGTATTTATATCTATTAAATATATCGTCGTCTAGTACCCATAACACAAGCCTTCTTGAGCTTACTGTGGGGCTAGTTCGATTTGTGTAAGATTGTCCTCTAATATTTATTTATTTATTTTATTTATTTATATGTCATCGTATCTATGAATATTTGGTAACGCATTGAAAGGGGCGGTCGAAACGATCCGGGACTTTATCTACGCTTTTATTAAATAATAAAGTAACTAATCAGAATCATCATTGCATACATTTAAGCCTAATTATATGTATAACTAGCTTTTGCCCCGCGACTTCGTTCGCGTGAACTTCTACTGACTTATTAATACCAATATAGGTACATATGTATGTATGTTGGTAATAGGTACTGACTAAGTAGGGCAGACGTTAAATACATATTTCATTCCAAGCAGGAGAACGCCGTCGTCTCGATCTCGATCCCATATAGCATTTATGCGTATGATTTATTTTTGATGATTTCTTATACTATGTAACAAAACACTAATGACTGCTAAGAAACTACCTCATCACATACATGTAGCATAGTGGTGTCACGGTTTGATGTTGCGTCGTTCTTGTTCGATGACGTTACCCAATTCCTTACTTTCCGACCCTTAGTACTGACATGCTCGATGTAGCGACTACAGGAGAAGATATATTATGCTTGAATCGAACAAAAATTTTGATGTTTCTCGAAATGCAAAGTGGTAGGAGTCCTTCATTATAACCCAAGATTTTTAATGTCCTGCAACAATATGATACGCTCTACTTGCAGTGAAAACCTCTACGCATTATTCCTCGGTAGGAAAATTAATTGAACACTTCTAGTTTATTAAGAAAATGTTTTTATAGGTACTTTTACTACTAAGACAAACATGTTTACAAAAATTTTAAGCACCCTATCAAAATATCTGTAAGAAATTCTCCCTTTATCGTAAGTATTTTTCTAGTGAAAGTTCTACCTCCAAAACGTACAATCGAACCTGTGACATCCTGACATACGCAGCCAATCGCTTTAACTGAGCTGTCTAACAACAAATAATCACACTCGGTTACCAAGTTTTTCAACCAGTTCTCTCTTACAAAGCCTGGGGAGGCGTACGCATTCCTTAACTTCAATTTATAATTTTCGTTAGCAGATGTTAATGCTTAAAACAATAGTAATATTCTTAAGTGCAGATGCTTAACAGCGCATATTATAGTTTTACAATTATATTTAAAAAAAATTGGAAGCCCGAAGACCGAGAGGTAGAATGCTGCCTGAAGTTACTTTTCTCCTTGTAAGTAGCCACTTTCTACAATATCAAGCTAGGTCGATTGACTTTTATTTTCTTTTCTAAGAACCTAAAAATTGAAATCCCTCTATATCTCCCATGTACCTCCTAATTCCAATACATTCGAAACAAAGCCTGATAAAACCGGCGGACAGCTGAAGACCGAATTTAGGTGGACACTGGACGAACATAGGACAAAACCTGTTCATATACCTACTACTTGTACCTCCCAGTGATTTGATTGTTTATAACTAATCAGCTAGGTAATCACTGTTTTCATGTTACCCACAAGTATTTTGGATAAACTTACCTAAAGTAACCAAAAAGATTTGTAATAGTTTCTATGGGTCCGTATGACAGACACAAAATTACCACGCCGGCGAGGACGTCCACCGCACGATCGCGACAACACGGACACATATAATCCCTATTTGTCCTGATTCCGCTGCATACCGGATAGAGTCGGGCTTAGCTGAGTTCCTTGCTGGACTCTTCTCAGCTAGGCTAGGTTCAGTGAACCAGCGACAAAACTCCCAGTAGTTCGATTCCACCTACATACACTTCAGATTTGGTTGAAGCCGCTCAACCAATCTCACTGGAGCGCACACTCTTAGGCTCGGTTTTATAAAGATTCGTTAGACCTTATGTCGCTTTGTTATGTCAAAAAATGTACTGAGTTACTGAAATTTGATCTGACATTTGGTCTAACGGGCCTTTATAAAACCCGGCCTTAGAGTATTCCAGTGTTTAAACCGCCTGCATGGTCGTGTCGGAGGTTTCCCCTGGATTGTCCCCAGGCCACTCTCCAAGCGCGCACTCCTATTACTTTATTGGTCCCGGCCTATAAAGCCACAGTCAGGTTCAAAAAAAATATTCTCATCATAATCAATTGGTAGCGACATTACTGTTTGTAACTACGATGATAAAAAACTTTACATGCAAATACATACTTTATCGTAGCCACTATAAGACTCAAATTATTAAATTGTGCAAGTACGAAATATTCTTTATTAGTTTCGATTCGACTTTGCCGAATGTCATCTGTGTAATGCAATGAATTGGTGTAATGGCACGTCTCTGACACGCCAAACGTCAAATATCGTGATATTTATATCCATCTAGACTCGCCTCACGATACTTTTCCTTATTTTATCTTGACCCTACGATTCGTGACAACTATGTGCATATTTGGAGCTCAGACTTACACTGGTTCATCTGAGACGAATGTTCGAACGTCAGCGGGCATCGTAAATATCTACAGGACTCTGAGGGACTACCGCGAAGCTCGTTCATAGATTCAAATTCCGACCCCGAATTTATAAATTTGAGGGACGATGAAGGGATAAAAACCCCATATGTTTATTCAGTCTATAAACTCATTACATACCAAGTTTCATCATAATCTGTTTAGCCGTAACAAACATCCAAACATCTAAACATCACAATCGTACAATCACACTCGACCACTCTGACAACGTTCTAGGTGACCACTGAAGACATATCAATTTTAGGTAGACGGAGGCAGGTAGGCAATGTTGACAGCGACTGACTAACATAATTAAATCTCTCATTTCAAACAGTTACTATGGGTTGAGGGATTTTTGGTTATTTGTCGCTAATCCCCTAAGCACTTTTCCACTCTCCATTTTTTCAATTATCTGATGTTTATTGTACAATTTTTGAATGGGATTCTTTTTAGTTTGCCTCCAATTATATGCTTACTAATTTTCAAGCCTTTAAGTCACGAATTGAAGGACTTCTCATACAAATTTCACGCTCTGTTTTCACCCCCTTTCATCCCCAATCTGTATGATTTTTAGAGCCTATAACCTGGCCGAAGGTCCATTAAACTTATTAGTGGGGGTTGTACTAAAATCTATTGGCTAGTTTTCGCGTGATTCTGAGACAAATAAACAAAGAGACAAACAAACAAACAGACACAAATTCTACAAACTGTTGAAATGTGCTCTGTTATTTATTTTAAAACCCCTCAATCGATTTTTTTGCTAACATCTTCAATGTACAGATTTTTGAACCTCTGTAGCTTTATTATATCTATAGATAGCTTAGCAGCCGCCCACGACTTCGTCCGCGTAGATTTTAGATGGTAACAAAGATATAAATGAGGTTTATTTGTTTCTGTCAGTTGTCTGATGCTATTAATCCTTTGTGAAAAATTACTCAAAAGAAAAAATAAATGTCCGCCATCTTGGATTTGAAAATGGATGTCATTTTCATAATCGGCACCCCGAGGAACCTCGAAGATGACACCTATAACGAATTTTAGCCAAAAGTAAAGATTTGCTCCCCGCATAAATTTGGAACCCCCTTTCTACCCCATCAGGGGAACAATTTAGAAAAATGCTGTAACATGTTTTGTTGTATATTTAAACAGAGAGTCTATTTACGAAGTTTGAAATCTCTCACTTCAAAAAAGATTTGTTCCCAGTAAAAACTTGGAACCCCCTTTTCACCCCTTTAGGGTAGCAATTTCGAAAATCACTGAATTTAGTTTTGTTATATTTAAACAGACAGTCTATATACGAAGTTTTAAGTCTCTAACTCTAAAACAGAAGTTTCTCCCATACAAACTTTGCACCCCTATTTTACCCTCTTAGGGTTAGAATTTTGCAAAACGCTGAAAACACTTTCTTTGGATTTAAGTTCGTAACCTTTTTACAAATTTTGAAGTCTTCAGCTCAAAAAAAAAAATTTCTCCC
Organism: Epiblema foenella; assembly: GCA_963556455.1. Lineage (NCBI taxonomy): Eukaryota > Metazoa > Arthropoda > Insecta > Lepidoptera > Tortricidae > Epiblema > Epiblema foenella. The sequence continues at coordinate 15,701,408 of OY747107.1, read as the reverse complement.
ATACAAACTTTGCACCCTTATTTGATCCCCTTAGGGGTGGAATATCCAAAAATCCCGTCTTATCCCTTGCATACATTATAAAAGTAAGCTCTGGACCAAATTTGAAGTTTCTAGTTCCAGTAGTTTCGGCTGTGCGTTGATGGTAGATCAGGACTTCTTCTTTTATATATATAGACTAGGAGAAATAAAATAAAAAACCGGCCAAGAGCACGCACAAATTTAGGGTTTCAATACAAAATATCGTATCTTCATAGAATAGTTACGGTATATTGAAATATAATAAACGGGTCACTCACTTCTTTAAGGTCGAATATCGCTCGACATGTTTCGGACCAGTACATGGTCCTGTCATGAGAAACATTCGCGACGGCAGTGCGTCTAGTACTACTGTAGTCTAGTGCTATTTAAATAAATATGAGGAGACATTCTTACACAAATCGAACTAGCCCCATAGTAAGCTCAATAATGAGATATGTTGATATTTGGCCGAGTGATGAAAGGACTTACAGTAACACCGAAGATATTGTATTCTCGGAGAAGTATAAGATTAGAACAATGTATATCTAAACATACGGTACTTATAGCTATTTATTGCTTACTTGCTATATTACTCAACTAGCAGGCGCCCGCGACTTCGTCCGCGTAGATTTTAGATGGTAACAAAGATATAAATGAGGTTTATTTGTTTCTGTCAGTTGTCTGATGCTATTAATCTTTTGTGAAAATTACTCGAATGAAAAACTTAATGTCCGCCATCTTGAATTTGAAAATGGATGTAATTTTCGGAATCGGCACCCCGCGGAACCACAAAGATGACCCCATATCGATTTTAAAGAAAAATAAATATGCGCCATCTTGGATTTGAAAATGCATATCATTTTCGTAATTGGCACCCCGAAGAACCTCGACGATGACACCCATATCGATTTTTAAGAAAAATAAATGTCCCCCTCTGGGATTTGAAAATCGATGTCATTATCATAATCATCACCCCGAGGACCCTCGAAGATGACACCCATGTCGATTTTTAAGAAAAATAAATGTCCCCCTCTGGGATTTGAAAATGGATGTCATTATCGTAATCATCACCCCGGGGACCCTCGAAGATGACACCCATGTCGATTTTTAAGAAAAATAATTGTCCACCATCTTGTTTTTGCAAATGCATGTCATTTTTGTAATCGGCACCCCGAGGAACCTCGAAGATTACACCTATATCTATTTTTACAAAAAGTAAACATTTCCCCGCACAAACTTGGAACCTCTTTATACCTCCATAAGGGGAACAATTTAGAAAAACGCTGGAACACGTTTTGTTGTATTTAAACAGAGAGTCTATATACGAAGTTTTAAATCCCGCACTTCAAAAAAGATTTGCTCCGCGTACGAACTTGTAAACCCCTTTTCACCCCTTTAGGGGAGCAATTTCAAAAAACGCTGATGTACTTTTTGTTATATTTAAACAGAAAGTCTATTTACGAAGTTTGAAATCTCTCACTTCAAAAATGATTTGCTCCCCGTACAAACTTGGAACCCCCCTTTTCATCCCTTTAGAGGAGCAATTTTGAATAACGCTGAAACATGTTTTGTTGTATTTAAATAGAGAGTCTATATACGAAGTTTTAAATCTCTCAGTTCAAAAAAGATTTGCTCTTTTACAAACTTGGAACCCTCTTATCACCCCTTTAGGGGAGCAATTTTGGAAAACGCTGAAATACGTTTTGTTGTATTTAAACATAGAGTCAATTTACGAAGTTTCAAATCTCTACTTCAAAAAGGAATTGCTCCCCGTACAAACTTGGAACCCCCTTTTCACCCTTTTAGAGGAACAATTTCAAAAAACGCTGAAATACATTTTGTTGTATTTAAACGGAGAGTCCGTATACGAAGTTTTAAATCTCTGACTTCAAAAAAGATTTGGTCCTTTACAAACTTGGAACCCTCTTTTCACCCCTTTATGGTAGCAATTTTGGAAAACGCTGAAATACGTTTTGTTGTATTTAAACAGAGAGTCCGTATACGAAGTTTTAAATCTCTGACTTCAAAAAAGATTTGGTCCTTTACAAACTTGGAACCCTCTTTTCACCCCTTTATGGGAGCAATTTTGGAAAACGCTGAAACATGTTTTGTTGTATTTAAACATGGAGTCTATATACGAAGTTTTAAATCTCTCAGTTCAAAAAAGATTTGCTCTTTTACAAACTTGGAACCCTCTTATCACCCCTTTAGGGGAGCAATTTTGGAAAACGCTGAAATACGTTTTGTTGTATTTAAACATAGAGTCAATTTACGAAGTTTCAAATCTCTACTTCAAAAAGGAATTGCTCCCCGTACAAACTTGGAACCCCCTTTTCACCCTTTTAGAGGAACAATTTCAAAAAACGCTGAAATACATTTTGTTGTATTTAAACGGAGAGTCCGTATACGAAGTTTTAAATCTCTGACTTCAAAAAAGATTTGGTCCTTTACAAACTTGGAACCCTCTTTTCACCCCTTTATGGGAGCAATTTTGGAAAACGCTGAAATACGTTTTGTTGTATTTAAACATGGAGTCTATTTACGAAGTTTCAAATCTCTAACTTCAAAAACGATTTACTCCTCGTACAAACTTGAAATCCCCTTTTCACCCCTTTAGAAGAGCAATTTCAAAAAACGCTGAAATACGTTTCGTTGTATTTAAACAGAGAGTCTATATACACAGTTTTAAATCTCTAACTTCAAAAAAGATTTGCTCCTTTACAAACTTGGAACCCTCTTTTCACCCCTTTATGGGAGCAATTTTGGAAAACGCTGAAATACGTTTTGTTGTATTTAAATACAGAGTCTATTTACGAAGTTTCACATCTCTAACTTCAAAAAGGAATTGCTCCCCGTACAAACTTGGTATCCCCTTTTCACCCCTTTACAGAAGCAATTTCAAAAAACGCTGAAATACGTTTTGTTTTGTTTAAACACAGAGTCTATATACGAAGTTTTAAATCTCTCACTTCAAAAAAGAGTTGCTCCCCATACAAACTTTGCACCCCTATTTTGCCCTCTTAAAGTTAGAATTTTGCAAAACGCTGAATACACTTTCTTTGGATTTAAGTTCGTAACCTTTTTACGAATTTTTAAATCTTCAGCTCAAAAAAAAAAATTTCTCCCATACAAACTTTGCACCCCTATTTGATCCCCTTAGGGGTGGTATATCCAAAAATCCCGTCTTATCCCTTGCATACGTCATAAAAGTAAGCTCTGGACCAAATTTGAAGTTTCTAGTTCCAGTAGTTTCGGCTGTGCGTTGATGGTAGATCAGCAGGCGAATCACGTAACTTTATGTACTAACGGTAGATAGATTTTACTGTCAATTTTGAAGTATAAATGTATGAGCTGACAATTAAAATTTGACATTAAAATCTATCTAACGGTAGTACAAAAGTTACGTGATTACCCCGCAGGACTTCTTCTTTTATATATATAGATTACGTGCGTCACATGTTACAGGGCGTAATGAATAACGTTGTGTTACCGTTAATGTGTTAATTAGGCGTATAGTACAATAAAGCTTGTGTTATGGGTACTAGACGATATATGTAATAGATATAAATACTTAAATACGTAAAATACATCCAAGACTTAGAAACTAATATTCATGTTCATCGCACAAATATTGGCCCTCACAAGGATACTAACGAACCGTCAGCTTAACTATAACTCAATTTGAATTCAACTGATTTGTATTTTTGTGTTTTGAAATTTGTATTTTGTAATTGACATTATTATTATTTATCTGACTGACGATTCCGAATGGAAGATGAATTTATTTTTCTGTTTACTTTTTATTACTACGTGTTTTGTACTACTCTGGTCGACATTATGTTATTTTAATTTTTCCTGTTACGACGATCATGATAAGTTGATAACAATTCTTGTCATTTTGACATGTGTGCTAATTTATCGTAAAATAAATTATCTAAATCTAAATCTAAATCATACGTCACTAAGCACTAGATTATACCGGTCGTCAAAACAAAACTACATATGATAATAATAAAATTGACGTACTTTAAAGACATGAACATTCCTTTCACACACAGTGCGATAGATAAATTTTACAGAATAGAGTAACATAGATGGATAAATATTTGTAAGTTTTCTATGAATTCTATGTATTTATGTAAATACTTATATCATTTATAAAATACATACCCTCCCCCAGGGTTCCGATTTGGGGGATCTAATTTAGCTATGTTTTGTAATAAAATAAATATATAATACATTAGACAAATTGATTTATATCATAAAAAATAATAGGGATTATAAAGATTAGCATGAAATGGTCATTAATGACTTTGTAAATAAATTTTGTAAACCGCAGACTATGTAAACATTATTTAAAAATAACTAAGAAAATACTTATATGTAGTCGTCTAGTATAAAATAAGCTTTATTAAACACGAACTCAATTTAAACTAAAATAATTCTACTTTTAGGCATTTTTGTTATTTGTTGAAATTATTTAGAAAGTTTAATAATGAAGAGAGTAGACCTTACAATAGGGTACCTATAATTAATATATAAAAATAAATTTTACAACAATGCATAATTATATATACTTACTTAAATTTCTGAAATAGCGGCAATACCCCTACTAATCAGTATATCCATTACTGTAAATAGTGTTAATAGTGTTTGGTATATATGCAAAATTTATACACTATGTATATGAATTTGTTAATCATACATAATGTGTGTGCTATAATGATCTTATTAGATTTAACATTTTGAAACAGTGATTTTATATAAAAATAAACAATATTCGTGGAAGCAACATCGACTAAATTTTTCATTTAAATCCGCTGTGACTGGACATTGGAAGGTAGTTTAAAAGTCGCAAGTTTTTAAAACGACGAAACTCTCTTGTCCCTGATTACTCCCAAGACTGGAGATTATCCTTTAAAGCTCGCTAAATCCGATCTAAATTTCATTTTCTAACTCCAAGGATTAGCTACAAAACGTGCAATGACTTTTCTTTCTTATAAAAGCTGCAATGTTTTAAAATTATTTATTTAATTAAAAGTAAAAAGAAGACCGCTTGCAAGATAATATGATGGATTAAAAATAAATGTAAACAGAACCTTCTTCGATTTTCTACTTTACCACTAATTTAATAGAGTTTCTATTACATATACACTGCCTAAAAATCGTATGTTTGTAATAGAAACTCTATTGCACTAGTGTTAAAGTGGAATATCCAATGGAATAAGAGCATTTATTTATCCGACCTTAAGTAATTATTATAAGCAAAATTGTCCGCCCTCAACACAACCTAATGTCGCCCGAGGCATCGTTCCCAGCACGCTCGTCGCATTTCCTTGTTGAATAGCCAAGTTCAGCCTCTGGGCGAAGTAAGACCCGAGGGGCTACCGCGAACCACAAATGAAGTTTTTCCTCTCTGTCTCACTTATATGCAAACTTGCAAGTGCGACAGAGAGGGAAAACTTCGTTTGCTGTTCGCGGTAGCGCCCCCGGCCCTGAGATCACCTGAGACCCCGATCAGTTTTTGAGACACTTTTTTCACTAACTCTTTAGTGTCTGAAGACCAGGGTCCTAGGGTCTCTACTGCAAGTGCCGTAAATATGTAATTATCCTTTAAGAATGCGTATTTGCGGCACTTCACAGTTTAAATAATAAGAGCATTTGATAATACCAAACTCAAAGTTAGCGCGTACTGTACAGCTAGTTAATTACATAACAAGTCAAACTGAAGCTAGGTAGATCTAACTTTAATATTCAAGTATCATTAAAAACCATACCTAAATAGACTGCTAAAATCATTAATTACCCTTCATTAAGCAGTGCCGCTGTTAACGCAAACTACAAAACCCTACTCCCTTTAGGTGTTTGTATAAATGAAGGAACGGTTGAAGAATTTAGGGCCGGGTGGTAGTTGCAATAGTGCAACTACCTCGCGGCTAGTCGCTCTAGCCAACTGAGATATAGATCTCAGTTGGCTAGAGCGACTAGCCGCGAGTGCCGGGAGGTCGCAGGTTCAAATCCTGCTCGGTGCCTTTTGTCAAATTTTCCTTTATTTCTAAATTTGTCATTACCCTTCATTTTGGCGTTGCTGTAGTCAGGTAAATACAAACATTGCGACTTGTAAAACCCATATTTGAGCTGAAGACCGAGTTCGTACGTTTAAGATGCATGCTTGATAATCGTATTTTTATAAACTTTCATGCGCTGAAACAACGAATAATGAAACGATGTCATCTCTTAAAAATTAACGAAAATTATCCATATAGCATACACGAATTTTCCACTGCATATAAAATTCACATGGATAATTCTCGAACCGTGTATAAACAAGTTATTTTTTAAAAGCGCGCATATGCTTCATGAATTATAACTTTGCATTAAAATTGGGTGCTTTCATGACACATTTAATTGATGTGAATTTGTATGCTGAACGTTTCACTGCGAACGTGGGGTGATATTATGAAATACTTACGACATTGCTGAGGTGTTTTGTAGGACATCTTTGGAGTCCGTGACATGCGTACACATAGCGCAATTTGTACATATGAAATATATACGTTTCTTAATAACGAGATAGCAGCAATAAAGGACAGAATCTTAGGCCATATCTTATAAAGACTGTTATGCAATTTTACCATCTCTAATCTTAAAATATCTTTCGGTCAATGACAAATATTTTACTACCCAGGACTTAGCACTACGTATTTTTACACGAAGCTAAAAAATATTTCGGTGGCTTTTTCAGAGCTATTATTAGAGCGCTGTCACGACCCTGCTTAGAGTTCTGACGTCTACTCATAAACTGTGTGACGTGGATATAACACCAACAACCCTACTAGGTAAGCGCGAGTATCTCTATCGCACTCGAATGAACTTCCTTGGCATTTCGCGATAGTCTTGAAGCCTTGTTTATGACCAGGCAATGCGTACAGCAGTGCGAGATGTGGGACTGTGGGTGTCTATGGAAACTCGTAACTTCGCTTAGGCCCTATAATTTTTGCCTGGTTTCATTTTCATCCAAAGGTACCTTCAAATCACGTTATCCGACTTCGCCTGTACTGCCTATCTTCGTTTAATGTCGTGTTGAATTGAAAGTTGGCGCGTGGAAGTCGAGCTGGTTGTAGGCGAAGATACGAGTTTCCTAAGCAACCCCATATGTTTGGCGAATTCCGCCGCGGGACCCGCGTCGCCGATCGCTCTACTTGTTCGGCCTAGAAGATATATAGGTCGTTTGAAACTGGGAATGCCAATTTGTCGATAATTATGATCAATTTGTCGACACGAATGAGATTTATCATTAACTAGCTTTTGCCCGCGGCTTCGCCCGCGTACTAAGAGTAATTTTTAACCGTCTACAAAAAAGGAGGTTCTCAGTTTGACCTGCATGCAGATATGTACTGGATGTCATTTTCGTAATCGGCACCCCGAGGAACCACAAAGATGAAACCCATATCGATTTTTAAGAAAAATAAATGTCTGCCATCTTTGATTTGAAACTGGATGTCATTTTCGTAATCGGCACCTAGAGCAACCTCGAAGATGACACCCGTATTGATTTTTAAGAAAAATAAATGTCCGCCATCTTGGATTTGAAAATGGATGTCATTTTTGTAATTTGCACCCCGAGGAACCTCGAAGATGACATCCATATTGATTTTTAAGAAAAATAAATGTCCGCCATCTTTAATTTGAAAATGAATGTCATTTTCGTAATCGGCACCCCGAGGAATCTCGAAAATGACACCCATATCGATCTTTAAGAAAAGGAAAAATTTGTTCCCCGCTCAAACTTGGAACCCTCTTTTCACCCCGTAAAGGGAGCAATTTCAAAAAACGCTGAAACACGTTCTGTTGTATTTAAACAAAGAGTCTATATACGAAGTTTTAAATCTCTCACTTCAAAAAAGATTTGCTCTCCGTACAAACTTGGAACCCCCTTTTGAACCCTTTAGGGGAGCAATTTCAAAAAACGCTTAAATATGTTTTGTTGTATTTAAACATAGAGACTATGTAAGAAGTTTTAAATCTCTAACTTCAAAAAAGATTTGCTCCCCGTACATACTTGGAACCCCCTTTTCACCCTTTTAGGGGAGCAATTTCGAAAGACGCTTATATATGTTTTGTTGTATTTAAACAGAGAGTCTATATACGAAGTTTCAAATATCTCACTTTAAAAAAGATTTTCTCCCCGTACAAACTTTGAACCCCCTTTTCACCCCTTTAGTGGAGCAATTTAGAAAAACGCTGAAATACGCCATTAATATATTTAAACATAGACTCTATTTACAAAGTTTCATGTCTTCACTTTAATAAATACGGTTTTTCATACAAACTTTGGACCCCCGTTTCACCCCTTTAGGGGGTGAATTTTGAAAAATCCTTTCTTAGTGCACCCCTAGATCTTATAAGGAACCTACGTGCCAAATTTGGAATCTCTAGAACCAGCGGTTTGGGCTGTGCGTTGATATGTCAGTCAGTCAGTTTCTTCTTTTATATGTTTAGATAATGATTTTAAAATTAAAAAAATAGGTTCTTACGGTACAATAATTAGTCACTATGAAGTATGTATTTTTTTACCTGATGACTGTGGCTTTATAGGCCGGGCCCAATAAAGCTATAGGAGTGCGTGATTGGAGAGTGGCCTGGCAAAAAATCCAGGGGAAGTACTGTAGGAGTTTGCGCTCCAGCGAGGTTGGTTCAGCGGCTTCAACCAAATCTGAGGTGTGAGTGGAATCGAGCTACTGGGAGTTTTGTCGCTGGTTCACTAAACCTAGCCTAGTTGAGGAGAGTCCAGCAAGAAACTCAGCTCAGTCAGTGGGCTGTTTTCATTAGTTTAATTAATTGAAAACGGCTTTAAACAAGCAATTAGCTGAAAGCGCGTGCCAAAATTGCTAAGTCAAACCTGCTCCTTGTCAATTACTTTTTGAAGTTATTAAACACAACCCATTACTTTACAAGTCTAGACGACTTTTACTAGACGCCGCGTGTTTGCTTAGAAACTTTTACTCGTTATTGAGTAACTAGATAATCTACAAGTAAACTATTCAATTCAATTCAATTCAATAATTTATTCATAAAAGGAACTTTTACATGTCATTAACCTAACCTACTATACTTTGTATTACATATCTGTTTTTAATATCCGGATGTCAAGTTGTAAGTAAATTATAATATTATATTTAGATAAGAGAACTGACTATTATAATTCACTAAGTTGTTTTTAATATTCTATGTCAAATATAGTTTAGAAAGTTTCATAATCATTTGTCATTTTATATTTATTTAAATTATAATTTAAGTAGGTACAATAGCTATCTATACTTCATAAGAAAAAACTGGCCAAGTGCGTGTCGGACCACGCACAATGAAGGGTTCCATACCAACACCCACTAGTCCACATTTAAAATCACTATCCAATACATCGAATCTAAAAAAGTCGTATCTTCATAGGGAACTCACGGCACATTACGACCTTTTGTTTGGGCAAGACAGTTTTTAAGCGAAAACTCAAAAACCGTAAAACCTATATTGTTCAAACCAAAAATCGTTGAAAGTATTTACTAATATAAACCACCTCAATTTTTTTCAGAATTTTAAACTTAATAGATTGGAAATTAGAGGGGGAGGGGACACACTTTCTATGACTTTGACAGCTAATATCTCACCAGCGGTTGACTTAAATGGACAAGTTTTTTAGAAATCTCCATATCATTTTTAAAGGCCTATCCATCGATACCCCACACGACTATGTGCGTTGAAACTTTTTTTTTGCATCCACCGGTTACATGTATGGAGTGTCCCCCCTAATTATTATTTTTTCCTGAAATATTAGGGGTCGGCTCTGTGTTCAGAACCCTCGGTGCGCGAGTCAGACTCGCACTTGTCCGGTTTTTTATCTTCAAGCGCTTGTCTCAGTAATTAAATATCCGTATAACTACAGAGATAGAATTAGTCCCAGTGCTATAAATAACATCGTAGAAGGCAGCATTGAAGGAAAGCAAGGTGAGGCAGAGGAAGACTGATTCTAAGGTAAATTAACAAATAAAAGACAGATTAGTAGTCGTGTCGTATATGCCGGATAGAGTCAGATTAGACTGACAAGAGTCTAATCAGTATAACATTGATGAAAAATGTAACAAAAATTGTAATGACTATCCTAGTACTTTGGTATAACATTGTATTCTTTGTACCCAAGGACACGACACGACACGATACTAATGGGGGTCGAAGTTGCACCACGTTTGTAGGGAGTACCCACCGCTACCCTACACGTGAGCCCTGGGTGCAACAAAATTGCCATGCGATAAAAAAGGACAGGAATCTGGTAATTTTTTAATGTAACGGTTGAAAATATTGTAATTTACATTGAGAAATTGGAATTTCTTTTAACAGGAACGAGAGAGGGAGAGTCAATGTGGAACGCGCGTACGGGTTTTTCAAAAAAAAAATGTACCTACGAAATATAATTTGATAATTACCAGTGGCTCTTTGGTGAAGGAAAACATCGTGAGGAAACCGATCTGAATCTCAACAAGGTCTATTTTTCCATATGAGTTGGAAGGTCAGACGGCAGTCGCTTTCATAAACTAGTTACTACGAAGTTGAGTTGAGTTGAGTTAATCCGCCGTGTCGAAGTCAGCCGGGCTTCTTAAGGCACAATCGAGAAAAAGCTAAGTGGATGAGGAACACCTTTTTAGATTATTTACCTGTGCGATTTTCACGTTGTACTGTGAGAACATAGCGTCATACATGGACATCAACTCTGACTGACCCACCGCCGCCGCCGCGCGAGGATCCAAGGTGCTGCTGGCATCCTACAAACAATAATTCATTTAATAGTAGTAGTCATTATTTTAGAAGTGGGAGCGGTCATGGCCCAGCGGCGCCCGCGTACCGCGTACGGTATGCGAGGTTAAGAAACGCCGGCTGAGGCCAGTTCTTGGATGGGTGACCGCTTTGAGCGGTTATTAACTGTAGTGTCCGGTCAATAGGGAATGTTAATTATTTACCTATGTCACTGGCACATCTATAAAACTCAGTATTTAACAGAAGTAATTGCTGTGCTGAGCGAGAGCGTTCTGCCAGCCGAAGGTCACAGCACCGCTGCTCACTATTATACACTCTCGGCCTTCGTGGTGATGTAGATAAACTTCCTTACCTCTCTAGTATGGTCGCTGGGCGAGAGCGTCTCCCTCATAGACATGGACATCAGTAGCTCATGCGTCAGCTTCTGCCTTCCGAAAGCCACGGCTCCGCTGCTCACCATGATACACTCTCGGCCTTCATGGTGGCATTCTGCGACCTGATAAAAATATACGTTAAGAGTTACAGATAATACAATACTCGTATGATACAGTACTTTATCTCACGAGCATGGGTTAGCCATATTTAGTTGTAGTTGGGACACATACGAACATGTAGATTGTAGACAATGTGAACTCATAGCTCCTAAGCTGACGCATACATAGACAATGTGCATGTATATCACAACACGCAACCAGGACTCACTCGCGTTCGTGAGATAAAAGTACTGTACAAATTCTATCGCACACCTCAGTAGAGGCAAACAATATGCGGTCTTATCTCTAAAGAGTGATTTCGTCCAGACAACCTTAGAGTAGCGTCCATATTCTACGGTAATGGCACTACATGGGAGACTGAATAATGTATCTAATTACTTAAAACTACATACCGCCTGGACCATGTTTCGTCCTTTTTTACACGCTGGAAATTTTTGCAAGAAATCCGAGCAACATCGGTTCAGTAAGCTCGAGTGAAAGGACAAAATAACATACCGACCCCGGCCCACCAATTCAGAAAGTCAATTCACTTTACACGATCATACGTGCTTGTACGACGATTGGAGGCCAATCTGACTCGACACATTGCATTCTAATTTTGATATGCAATGTAACGCACACGACCGTTTGAAGATTATCTGGATATACTTTGAACATAATACATATGGATAGGGTGCAAAACATAGGTATGCGATATGTCTGCTCGGTCGGTATAAAAAGGGTCCTATAGAAGGAGGATTAGCGAATACCCAAAAGGGACGAACTTATGTTAACCTGACTAAATTGAGATGTATCAGAAGACTGATAGATCCATTAGCACAATTCTGACATCTCATAATTAGTCGTGCTGTATATACATTGGTGCGAATTTAAATTAAGCCTATTCATAAATGACGTTGCGGTAACACACGCCGGTAACAAATAACAGAAGTTTTATACGCGATGAGGAAAAGGAGATGTGACATTGTATCTCGTTCCCAAGTATGTTATTGACTATGCTTACATCTGATTCACACATCTTTGTATGTGTGTATTGTCGGCTCCAATCTTATCCTTAATTCATTGGTCTGGTCATATGAAGGCATTCACGTCCATACAATTTTGGCAGACTTGCAGCGAATGTGTTGATTGTGTGGTTGTTGTTGATAACGTAATAGTTGATGAAATAATCATACCTGTTCAACAATTGAAGCTAGTCGTCCTAATGCCAATCCATTAGCGTCTTCCCTCGTGATAACAGCGCTGCCTAGTTTGACGACTAAGCGCCTTGCGTACTTCAACTGGGAACGGTCGCTGAACGTACGCTGTTTTCTGTGTTCAGCGCTGGCCAGCGTTCGCTTGTCGACATTAGCACCCTAGAGAAAAAAAGGGGAATTATTTATAGGTACAGTATAGGGTAAGTAGGTAGGAGGATAGGTAGTACATTAATATAAATAAAAAATATAAAAACCAATTAGAGGTGGCCGAAGAATATCTGGCTGGGGTTAGTTTACGAAAGCATTTCTTGTTTAATATTATGCCACAATTATTATAATAGGAGTTTAAGCCTTAACTGTATTATTTATTGTTTTTATTCTAGAAAATGAATAGTAGATTGTATTACAATATATTTTATCGAGGGCTAGCGTGTTGAATCTCGAACGAAGCTAAGGATTCCAGAGTAGAATCTGAAGCATAGCGAGGTATTCTAACATGGAATCCTGAACGTAGTGAGGGAATCAAATCGCCACGACCGAGTTAGAAATAATTTTGCTGCCGTGTAATACACTCTTATTTTCACTTCTCCTACGAGAAATAATATTCATCTAAAAAAGAACAATACTTGATCTATCGAATCCATTCACCGACGTTGTTATATATATTTTTTTTTAAGAAAAAAATAACTTCGTATCGTGCCGTTCCCTTCACTCTCATGTACACTGTATGAGTGAAAGGGACGACACGATACGAAGTTCGTATTTCTAATTTCCGAGTAGCAACCACCTGCCAGCGCGCCCGCCAGCCAGGCACAGTGTCCAAAAATTATTTTGCTTCCTGTTAGCAGGACAGAAGTTAAAGAGCAAAAACGAGTTTTGTTCCCTCTAAACGGGGTGGCTTAACACGATAAATGATCACTATTATTCTTAACTCTCCTTTTATTAATTACAATTTTCTTAATTTTAATGTACTTATTGTATTAATGTATAAGGTAACGTTGGGAATTAACGTATGTAGTAAAGTGGTGCTACAATGTAGCAAGGGAGCTGTGGAAGCTATACCGTTAACAATGTCTGTTTTATTTCCTGTTTGAAATAATAAATGAAAGGGAAGGAAATAATCACTTGTCTCAACATTCTGTTGACAGTTCAATATAACATAGGCTAGGAGCACAAGCCATTGTATTGCCCCCGTAAATGGTATGACTTTTCTACAAACGCATTAACTATTGAGCAATAATCAATTACCTATGTAATAAATATTTTTTATGCAGTAGGTATATTCCCACTCCACCCGCAAAGAACTTAAAATTCTTGATAGGAATTATCATTGTGTCTTTAGAAGTAAATAAAAAATATTTAATAATGTATTATTAATTATAGATTAGACAACCTGACAAAACCTATCACAGTTTAAAGATAGATACCTCGTCACCAAAGGGCTGGCAGCTACTTCGGCCAGAGATTAAGTCTGGCCATCCAAAGGGGTAACGCTGCCAGTCTTCTGGGCACCATGAGTCATGAAGGCGATTTGGGGAGCATTTTCTATTTATAAGTTTATTTATAAGTTAATTCTAAGTTTATGTCAGTTGATTTTGTATTTGTATTTATTAAATATAAATGTCACCATAAAAAACGTAAAGTTTGATGTGTTTTGCACGATTATTGTATCGCTAAATATTTACGATAGGGTTTGGTGGTAATGTTGATTTTACATTTTAAAGTAGTCAGAAAGAGCCGAACGAGCGATGATTTTTCTATGACGGAAGCGCGGTTATCAAATTTTGTGACTTAAAGTGTCTAATTCTTGTCGCTAAGTTCTCGAATCCATACAGATTGCATAATTTTTAATCATTTTTAATCAATGATTCCATGCGTGAATGTATGATAAGTGAAAGCAGATAGGTGGATTGGACTGGGCTAATGACGTTGAATTTTTTTATTTATGATGGTTCTTTTAAATTTTTAAGCATGCAACTTGAAATTCCTTTCCAATTTCATTTCCATTTTGTATAGTGCACAATAAAGTATATTACTATTTTTTTGTTAGTGAACTGCCTCCTGGTGTATATTTGACAATACCTCACACAGATGCGAAGATTCTCGCTCACTCGATTTTGCCCCAATATGTAAATATCTGACGGATCTGTAAAGGTCGGGAAAGGGTAAAGGGACCTTTTTTAGTGAAATAAATCGTGTGACAAGCACATAACCTATTACCAACCAATAATAAACAATTTTTGTCAAAAAATACATTTTTGGTACAAGTTTATATGGTTACCTGTACTGTTACATAGTCGTTACAAACTCGCTAAGAGGGTTCCAATTAATTCAAACACGACTGTTTTATCTTGTGTAGTTTAGGAGTTGCTATGGCCACCTTCAGTCTCCTTCATCAGTTCAGCTCAGTGGTACCATAATATTGTATTATAGCCTAATTTATACAAGTACCTATGCTAAATTTTAGCTCTATCGGGTGAGGATAAACAGGTTTAAAATTCATTTACGAGATTTGTCCCACAAACAGGTGGCAAGTTAAATAAAAGCTTGTAAAAAGGTCTCCTGGAATGTATACATTTGTTAACGTCTAAATTGGATTGGACGCAGTGATACTTCCCTACAATAAATTATTTACTTATTTAAACTTTGTTGCACAAAATACACAAATTTTACAAATGGCATTCTCTACCACCCAACCATTGGGCTAAACAGATATTTTATCAAAGCATCGAATACTTAATTATGTACACTCACGGACTTTAATTAAATAGTGAGCCATTTATGTGTCAAACTAATTTTGTTATTATTTTAATAGATAGCTTGGACAATAGTGAGCTCTTAAATGGCTCAACAAAGTCCATGACCGTATCTGCTTTTTGCAGAATGCAGCTCCACGCTATTTTAAACTAGAGCTGCTCCAGTTTAAAACAATATAAATGCGAGTTAAACTCGCGTGGAGAGGGTTCCGTACCTATGTTACTTTGAATACAATAGACTTCTTATAGGTAGGTTTTACTGTAATCATCGATAAGTAGGTAAATATTTTTTCAAATTTGTAAGTCCACTAGCTTCTAAGACAAGGTAGGGAATGGTAAATCTACTATTTTCTTAAATAACTTCAAAACTATTTATCTTAAAATTATCAAACATATGTATTTGAAATTCTCACAACAAGACATTACATTTAATCATACATATTATACATAGACAGCAAAACTTTTTTATAATTCTAATTTGCCCCCCAAAAGTGGTCATGTTTAATAAGTAATACGCCGCCATGTTTAACATTCGTTTATTTACGTTACACGTCCGTCTCTGGATTACCGACTTAAATATTACACATATTCAACTCAATCGATAAAGTTTTTTTAAGACAGACGGACGGACCGATAGACACAAGTAATCCTATAAGGATTTCGTTTTTTTTCTGAGGTACGTAACCCTATAAAGACGCATTTTACCCAAAGGACTTACAGTAGTACCCAACTTTTGCCTCCTGTGTAAACGGAGCACTGTCTAGATAAAAAATATTACAAAAACTTTAATTACATTATCCAAAGGAAAGCAAGGTTAAATGATTATATGGTTTATTTAAAATGTTTACTTCGTTTTCAGAGTTAAGCAAGTCTCGTAAATAAATCCACAGCTGAGTGGCCTTTTGATCTCTCTCAAATGTCAAAATAATTGTTTACTTTATACGGCCGCTTTTTGGAAGATTACCGAAGTGTATATCAGGAAAATTATTTTTATTGGATTCAGTAAAAATATTCAATCTTTTTTGGAGATTTTTATCGCATACCAATAATTTGGTAATTTGCTAATGGGAGTAACCAGGCTAATCAGGTAACTTTATGTACTAAAGATAGCTATATTTTACTGTCAATTTTGAAATATAAATGTATGAGTTGATCATTAAAATATGTCTAACGTTAGTAATGTTACATGATTACCCTGCTGGACGGATAAAAACCTGACATATGACCAAGTCGGACCGTGGGTTTGGAACACTTTAGGAGATTTAACATGCAGATAGAGACACAATAAAAATGCTAAGCAAATAGTAAAAATGTGTAAAGGAATACTGATAAACTGCTTGTCTAATCTCACAGTTATATAATACCCGACTGATAGACGCGTATTATCGTTAGGTGTGAAATCTAAGATACTCGTATCTATTTAGAGTCGTAAAAGTCTTTCCATATTAAGATTAAGAGATCCTAATAAGTAATTAGAAATAAACAGATTTTTTAAACAGTGACATAACCTTATATAGGTAATCGCGGGCTTGGTTTCCGCAACTCGACGTCAAATCATGCGCCTATTTTGCGTGCGCCTACCTTGTCATAAGTGTCATAACTTGGACCTCTTACTTATGAATCTCCTAATGTATCCCAGATCCACAATTAGTTGTAAGGTAGTAACAGTAGTTCCATTGTGAAAAACAATGAAATTGGGTTACATTTTGCGGTTATAATTGCATTTCATTTGGTTGATTGAGTAAATGGAGAACATGATAAATAAAATGGAGAAGAATTCCAGTTGTAATAGAGCCTTTGTACCCTTGAGGCCTATTTAATCTTATAGCATAATCATTTATTTGATTTTGATTTTTAATTTTGTGCTGTGCCGCGCGATTCGTGTAATAGTACATTACTTACCTAGAGCGGTAAAACAAAGAATGTCTCAGATTGCAGGTATTTGACGCCCGAGCCGAAGGCATGGGCGATAAATATGCGATCTGAGCCTTTTTTTATTACCACGGAAGTACAGAATTTTATATTCCCCCTGCCCAGGAAGTGGGATTTTCTGCACGCGTAGCGTGTGATAATTGCCACTTTCTGGCCAGGTGTGATATAAAAGACTTTTTTTCGCTACTGTAGGTCACCTTACCTTACCGTAAAGTACTAATTTAGATATACTGACGAGTTTCTGAGGTCTAATTACTGAAATAAATCCAATAAACAAGCTTAGTGTAATAGCCGGATCCACAGTCGTTAAAGCGTCACGGATGTCCTAAAGCTGTCCCAGACTTTACCGTGATGTTCCCATATTTACATATTCAAATATAAAATCGTCGTGAGATATTTAACACCTGAAGGTGCGGTTGGATTGCGGTGTGACACAATGGAATTAGAGACAGTAGGATGATTTTATACTGGCAAAATTAGCTGGAGGACCCCGGGTATCCTTCAGGATGGAACTGTAACGTGATGACGCTAGGATGGTGATGGTGGTGGCAAAAAAGCATACAACCTGTTTGGTGGTACACAGGCACTAAGGCCAACGGGTGCTTGCCACTCACTCCAAAGCAATTACATGCACGCTGCTTGTCAGCATATATAGTCACAGCGCATAATGGTCATAATTTATTTGAGGATTCGTTCTGTTGACAGCTGGAGAGAGTGGGGTGCAGTGGGGTGATTACCGTTTGTATGTTTGATCTAGGGCGTATCCTAATAATATTACAAACGTGAAAGTTTGTGCGGATGGATGTACGTTCTTCTTAATCTCAAAAACGGCTGTATGTCTTTGCCTGAAATTTGTAATTAGTTTATACCCCTGGATTAATACATGGGCTACCTTTTATCCGCGGGTAACACCGTGGGGCGTTGATAGTACTATGTATACCACGAAAGTTTACAAGCGTACAATTTGACAAAGTCAACTTTTTCTATAGTAAATTCCCCAATTTTGTCAAAGTTTTGTGGACTTGAATGTCATTTTCATGCAATAAATGAGGGATTATCTATCTAACTTAAATTTGAGTTATTTTAGCCGTCGTCTCCCGACGAAAAAAATAACCAACAGCATTCTTTTGTAATGATCCCTCGGATCCCAGGGACTGATAGAGGACGGGTCAACTAGCAAGTGCCTCACTCTCAATACAGCGCATCCTCTCTTACACACCACCAAGAACACAAATAGACACCTACAGAGCATTTTAGTGGTGTTATTATAACTTTCTTTTATATTGTTTGTGAATGAAAATTGTTTTATGGACTACGCCTGTTGCTGATTCATAATTGTACCCACCCACCTAAGTAAGGTTACTTAGGTGGGTGGGTATAATTATGAATCGGCAACAAATCAGCAGCCAATAAACCTGATATCGTGCTGACAGATCGATCCAAGCACCAGGCAGTGCTCGTTGACATCACCATCTCCCATGACGAGAACCTCGTGAAAGCCACGAGTAGGATAGCTTGCCTTAGCCAGAGTGTACCTAAACCTGGCACACAAGGTAACCGCCATGTGGGATGTTGATTCAATGTTCTTTGTCCCGATATTCGTCTCTGCGAACGGTCTAATATCGAAGAGTCTCGACCAACACCTCAACAGGATCTCGCTAGATGGCTGGGTCAAGGGTCAGAATATAAGAGCGGTACTCTTGGATACGGCGCAGATAGTTATGATCTCTAGCTCTGTCGTCCTAACCACCGGTAGCTTAGGCCCCGCCTTGCTACCGGCGGCACCATAGGTTAGGTTTTTATAATGATTTAATTTTTTTGTAAGTGTGTTTATATTTTACTTTTTATAAAAATATTGTAAAGGCCCAACCTAAGCCATTAAATAAATAAAGAGATAATAGTATTAATATTTATTTGCGACCTTGTATACCCTGGTAGTGTAGCAACATTTTTATAGGCATGCAATAATTAGTTTTTTTTTATACAAACTCAAGTTCTTATATCGATCTTAGAACTTATTACTTACATCACAACAAGAGTAGTAGCACTTTTCGATTAGTTTTTGTTTTCCTTTTTTTCATAAATTATGAGTCGATTTGTGCGGATTTTAATTTGGTAGGTGTTGTAAATTTGGATAGCTCGGAAGTAAGGACCATTTTTGCAAATTTTTAATTTGGGTTCGGGTAATTTCAATGTGGTTCTTCTGCATGTTTTTAATGTTTTATATGAATAAAAAATAATTTTCTCATAAAAAAATACGTTCAGTTCAAAGGACACTGGCCTATTATACCTGTCTCAATATAGCACCATATAATCCCAAATGAGCCTATTTCGCTTAGCTGAGCCATGGTGGGTGGCCCCTTGCGTGGGTCTGATTACTTGTTGTGAAGCTGAATTGGACGGGGGATTATATTAATTATATCCACATCCGCTTTTAAAACTCGACCTTTAAATAACCTCATCAATTCATTCATACCTATTTCAGCGAAGGTTGTTTTTTACAATTTATTGTTTACTTAATAAAGCTACGACATATAATTACAACTTTGAAACATTATTTTTAATTAATACAAAATGGACAAAATATACGATACAATACAAAATACTCTTTAATGCACACCTCAGAAAACAACCAGTCTACATTTAAAACCACCATCGAATACATTGAATCAAAAATGGTCGTATCTTCATAGGGAAATCACGGCACTTACGACCTTTTGTTTGGCCGAGACATTTTTTCACCGAAAACTCATAAACCGTAAATCCTATCTTATACAAACCAAAAATAGCCCCACACGACTATGTGCGTTGAATTTTTTTTTCATCCACCGGTTACATGTATGCCCCCCTCCCCCCCTCTAATTTAATATTTTTTTGTAATTTCACATCACTTTTATGTAGCGGTTCATAGAATACAACCAAATTTCATAATAGTAGTGTGCTTAAAGTCATACGAACGGACGGAGAGACAGACATGACGAAACTATAAGGGTTCCATTTTTGCCATTTTGGCTACGGAACCCTAAAACGAACACAGTTTAGTACATTAGGATTAAAGTATAGAGGTAAACAACAGGCGGTCTTATCTAAAGATTTAAAGAAGAAGTCCTCACTGACTGACTGACTGACTCATCAACGCACAGCCGAAACTGCTAACGCTAGAGAGTTGATTTTTACACAGTCGATTACATTTATAAGGTAGGCTAGGGACAAGAAAGCATTTTTCGAAATTCATCCCCTAAGGGGGTAAAACAAGGAATGAAAGTTTGTATAAAAACACGTATTAATTGAAGTGAGAGATTTGAACCTTTGTATATAGACTCTATGTTTAAATATGTTAATGGAGTATTTCAGCGTTTTTCTAAATTGCTCTCCCAAAGGGGTGAAAAGGGGTTTTCAAGTTTGTGCGGGCAGCAAATTTTACGGGATTACGAAAACCACATGCAATTTGAAATCCAAGACGGCGGACATTTATTTTTTCTTAAGAAGCGATTTGGGTGCCGATTAGGAAACAAACATCCATTTTGATATACAAGGTGGCGGACATTTATTTTTCTTAAAAATCGATATCTGTGTCATCGTCAAGGTTCCCCGAGGTGTCGATTACGAAAATGGCATGCATTTTCAAATTCAAGATGGCGGACAATTATTTTTCTTAAAAATCGATATGGGTGTCATCGTCAAGGTTCCTCTAGCTGCCGATTACGAAAATGACATCCATACATAATACGTAGGTACATACAAACATGCGGGTCAAACTGAGAACCTTCATTTTTTGTAGACGGCTAAAAAGTACGCAGGCGAAGCCGCGGGAAAAGCTAGTTTACAATATATCACTTTCATTTTTTATTTTGTCGTTGGATAAAGCCGGAGCTAAGCCCTCAATCGTGAATATTCATTGGACTCGAGCCTCCCTTTCTCTTCTATTTATAAAACTGTAGTAATCCAATTTATCACAATGACAATAAAATAATATTTTTCAATTTACGAAGGCGCGGCCCAATTCAATCTACGCCATTATCATGATTTATTTATTTATTTATCGTATGGCAATTATTTCGAACCGTGAGATCTTCGAGAAGACAGTACGGTTGCCAGTTTCTGTTGCACTTTTAGCACCACCCATGGGACGCGTGTAGGGTAGCGGTGGGTCACTGATGGGTACTCCGTACGCAACTTAAACCCCCCGTTCTCAAGTGAGTGGGCAACTTGGCTGCTAGAAGTTTTCAAGCCGCCCGTAGGCCTCTAACTCAGCTTAACGACTGCTATTATAGACAGCAGCCGGGATCAACGGCTTAATGTGCCTTCCAAATCACGGGAGCTCTCAGATAATAACCGCTCAAAGCGGTCACCCATCCAAGAACTGACCTGGCCCTATGTTGGTTAACCTCGCATACCGCACGCGGTACGCGGGCGCCGCTGGGCCAAGAGCGCTCCATGATAATTAGCTTTTCCCCGTTTTGTAGGTACCCTAAATCAGCACGGGTATTTGGCACCCTGTATTTGGTATAGGTATTAGTTTTACCAAAGCGACTACAATCTGACCTTCCAACCTATTTCCTCACAATGTTTATTGCTTCACCGAAAAGCTACTATTCTATATGAAATGTTATTTCGTACATGAGTATTTTTGGAAAACCCGGCCTATTTAGGCCACTCCCAATTCCATCCGCGATACTTCACTATTGAATTAAAAAACAGAGATCAAAGTGGGGATATCTCCGCTTCTGTCACGTATCGCTACCGGAATACTGGCCCTCTCTCAACTACCTTTCCAAGTAAACAAAAATCTCAAGCTTTAATTTGTAAATGTATTTTCTGACATGGTTTGAATTACGTTTGTTGTAATTTTCGTGGCTTTTGTAACAGCTACGAAATTTAACTCTCAAATGTTTCCCTGTATTCTGTATTCAGAAACACAGCCCTTTTTGTCCTGGCAATTTAGTTTATCTCGGGGCCTCAATTTGGTTTACCACTTTCGCATACCAGACACGTTTCAGTGATTAACCATTATTGGTGGAATTTAAACAAAATACATTGAAATAAATTTTCATCACCAGTTTTTGCGCAGTCTTGAGAATATTTCTAGTAGCTCTAGCCGAAGCTAAAGATATCTTTCTATTCTACAGGAAAATAGGAAGAATAGAAAAAGTTGAGGTGGGAATGCCACCGAAACAGCACCCTTGCGATCGACAGGCCTGGCGTTTTCCGGCCGGGCGTGGCGTCCTTAATGTCCTACACAACTTTTTTTTTGAACCTGACTGTGGCTTTATATGCCGGGCCCAATAAAGCAATAGGAGTGCGCGGTTGACGCGGAAACCACCGACTACGGGGGACGAAATCTGAGATGTGACTGAATTCGAGGTAATTATATTCGCGAAATACGTGGAAGTTAAATTGCAATGCAAAAACTAGTATAAATAACCGGTTAAAACTCGTATAAACTG
This sequence comes from Epiblema foenella, assembly GCA_963556455.1. NCBI lineage: Eukaryota > Metazoa > Arthropoda > Insecta > Lepidoptera > Tortricidae > Epiblema > Epiblema foenella. Next base: position 15,678,759 of record OY747107.1, on the reverse strand, counting down.
GTTGACCCCCGCATAAAATATTCCGCTGCACATAATACGCCACTTGGGCGCCATATCTAAACCGAGCTTCACGAGCGACCTGCGCCTAATTCAGACCTTTATTTCTGTTATTGCATATAAAGAGGTCAAATTACACTTTTTTACCCAAATGGGGTATTACATTTCAATGGCCTCTGGTTATTTTCAGGGCGTTTTAATGTGTGGGCGTAAAATGGTTACCTTTTTTGACGTCTCTTAATGTGGGTGAACTGTGACCTTTTAGATCGTAAATTGCGAATGATAGGCAAGAATTATTTAAAAAATATGTTATTTACCTAACTAGCGGCCCCCGTGGTTCCGCTCGGAGTTTACAATAAGCCTGGAATTCTCAAGCCCATGTACAATTACTTATTCCGCGCCTACGTCCAACCTAAGGATTAATCAGATTAACAAACAGCATACTTAATTAATTTATTGAAACAATTTGCTTTTAAAATTACACGTATACTTTTTAAAGAAAATGAATAAATTAATATCTTTGTACAATTTTACGGAATAAAAATATGTTTTTGTCTATAATCAAGGTGAATTGAAATAAAGAAAGAAAACAATAAACGAACCTTCCAATATTATATAGGTTAAAAACAAGTAAAACACATTCTATTCTTCTGCGTTCATTTGTTTCATCTTTAACGACATTATGCTGACAATAATTCAGACGACCGAAATGTGGAAATCTTAAAACGAAAAAAACACAAATATTATCAATCCCGGCGAAAAAAATAAACAATAGCAATTTTTTTTTAGTGAGCCCTGGGATCCCAAGACGGCAGTTTCTAAAGAAAAAATTGTAAGTGTAAAAAATATTTAAAAAATATTTTGTTTTAGGGTACCTCCCCTACACGTCAGGGTGGGGTTGCAATATTAAATCCCATCGTGTAGGATATCGTTGGATAGCTCGTCCAAAAATATTTTAAGGTTTGTAAACCCATTTTTTGATTCAGATATCCGTTTGCGAGACATTAAGTTTTAAAGTGATAATTTTTCTGTCATTCTCAAGTAGGTAATTTTAATTCCACCTAAGGCAGGTTATATTAAGTCCACTAAAAGTATAGTTAAGGACCTCACATCCAGACACTGGTGAATTGTATTATTAACTGAATGTAAAACAGAGAGTTCCAATTTATTAAGCAAGCTCTTTGTGCAGTACTCAAGTAGCACTGTATGCATGCAGTTAAGAACTCATAATACCTATGTATATATACAGGTCTACACAACAAACCAGGAAGGATTTATATGCATAAATACGTCAACAGTTATACGTCCCAATCCAAAAAGTCGTAGGTCATTATGAAACTCATATAGAGATATGACTAACACATGAGATTGACTGTACTTGGTAATTGTTTTGGTATTTAATCGATATGTTAAACTAACACGTGACTACAAGCACGTGTATATGGTCCTAATAAAGAAATGTCATTTATGGCTAAGTAATAACTAGGATATACGACATTCTGCCAAGTGCATTTGTGCAACGAATGGGTAATTGATACGAATGCCCTGCACCTTGACCGGCCACAGAGTATTACCTCACAAAGACATATCGCCTTCTCTAACGTAGAACGACCTAAGTGGTATGCAACTGCATTGTAAACTCAATCCAATACACACACGCATAAGGAACCAATTATAATGATATTTTTATGATTTCTAAGTTCTTTAAAATAAAAATATTTGACGACAAAATGTAATAAGTGAAGAAGAAAAAAAACATGCTAGTTTCGACCATAAACGCGCGACATTTAAGTAGAAATTATATTATTCCGTTGTTGAGTTGTTGCTTTTTCGTTTTGAAATGAGTGTGACAATGTTGGTTTTCTTCAAAGGCAACGAACGACACGTCTGGTGACATTATTAATACATTTTTGCAGGTATTACTTTTCAAACAATGTGTGGAAAAAAGATACCTATATAAAACTATGTAAGTGTATTTATAATTTTTAACAGTAAATATGAAAATAAATTCATAACCCAAAAATGACAGCTATAGGGTCTTGATTTTCCTATACTATCCCAGCCTACTCAAACTAATGCACTATTAAATGGTAGGTATTTTACCTCATCTAAAATCTTTCCTCTATAAAAAAATGACAAAATTGGATGTGCACAGACGTTTGTCCAAACAAGCCATTCTTTAAAAGTATTGTATCAATTTCCTCGTGCGCGGAAGACATAGACCGTATACATATTATTGTGTAGGATTCACCACCAGAAAAGGAATTCTGTATTCCCGCTAAATCAGAACCTAATTTATTTATTGACTCAAAAGAACCCAGAGGCACAAAACACAACAAGCAAATTAATGCTTATTGATATAAATTTATTCTTATTTATCATATGGAAATTATTTCGAACCACGAGATCTTCGAGAAGACAGTACGGTTGCCAGTTTTGTTGCACTTTTAACAGTAGTAATACCACCCAGGAGTCACGAAGGGTAGCGGTGCGTACACCCTACAGACGTGGTGCAACTTCGACTCCCCTTTTGTCAAGTAAGTGGGTAACTTGACTGTTAGAAGTTCTCAAGCCGCCCGAAGGCCTCCAACTTGGCTTAACGACTGCTGCTATAGCCAGCAGCCGGGATCAACGGTTTAACGCGGTCACCCATCCAAGAACTAACCGTGGCCCACGTTGATTAACCTCGCATACCTACACACGAAGGCGCCGCTGCGCCACGAGCGCTCCAAATGATATAAATGTTAATACACTATAATTTAAACAAAGTAAATAGTCAGGCCACAAAGACGCTCTTAGTGGTTGACAGTTATGCGGTCATTACGTGCGTGACATTGCTAACCGATGTATAGACAGTCTGACAGTCACAATGAACCAAAGTCATGCGTGCAATCGATAGGCTTTTAGTCTAATGAATGTGGATAATGTATTCGTAGTATTTGGTAGTGATGGCGACAGATAAAGATAGACGTGGTAAAATCGGCCAAATGCGTGTCGGGCCACGGGCAATGTAGGGTACCGTAGTTGTCCAGTTGTCCACACGTTACATTATGCGGACTTAATAGTTCGCAAACAAATAATTACTATGATTTTGACACACCTAATAACATTATATATCTACCACACTGTTACGTGTGATTTAATTTCTGTTGTTCTTTTCCGTTTGGTGAGCTATACAGACTATTTGTAATCAATAGAAATTACAATCTCGAACAAATAATACGGGTCGGGAAAATATCGTCATATTTCCTAGAATAGCGCTAACTTGTACATGTATTTAATCCTGTCATGATCTTTATTTAATTTTACGTTTAACCTGCGAAAATAACAGTTCCAAATTTGCGTTTCCTGGTTTAAATCGACATCCTGAAAACCCATAAAAAACTGTGTTTACGGAGCGAGATATCGCAAAAATCGACAGTTTTGGAGATTGATATTTTTATGATAGGATCCCGGAAATTGCTTAGGTTAAATAAAATTAATTTGTATACGGTATAACTCAGACTATTTTGAAGGTATTCGATAAGTATTTCTTTTCATCAGATAAAGTTTTGCCAGTGTAAAAAAAAGTAGTATCAAAGAAAATTATTGCATGCAAGTTGTACTAAGAAACTGAAACCTTGTACAGAATTTTCAGATCATGCACGAATCTGTTGAATAGGAGTATGAATTCTTCTTAAAAATTATAGGATGGGTAAAACTAATATGTACATAGGTAACTTTTTACGTTACAAAGTTGTGTGAGTATCTAAAACACTTTCAAATAGTCTTTTTCGGAATATTACATTAACTTTATCATTTTGACGCGGTATGTCATGGATTTCCCACCGGGTTACGGGATGAAATGTACGAACTACGTCGCGGCAATCCCATTACTGGGGCTTCCGTCTGTCATCTGTCTTTACCGTCGACGACGATCTTGCCTTGCAGGCTTCCGAATATAATATGTAGTAGGTAAAGAGTAGTGAACAACTGTAGCCTTTTGTCAAATTTCCATTAAACTGACCTGCTTTCTTGACAAGTTTACAAGTTTTTGTTTAGTTTCATCCATCCCGTTTTCTGTAATTAAATATTGCTGAAGTTAAAGACCCACTTCGCAGTGTCCGATTGAGCTGGAATTTGGCTATCAAGACTCGCTCGGGTAGGGCGTACAAATTGTAACTTTTGCCTAAGTAGACAGGATTCACGACTTTCACGAGTGTTTTCGTGGATTGGCCACTGCATACAGGAGTTAAAGTAGTACTTTTACAGTACTCGATATCGATATCGCAGGCGAAATATTCTAATATGTCCTAGACGTAGACTCGCCAAATCCCGGAAGTCACTCAGTGTCATAGGGGTCAAATTATACAACTCTCTCCCACTTGAAATATCTGAATCAAATAGTAACAGAATGTTTGCAAATAAACTTAAAACGCGTAATAAATAAATAAACTTAAGTAAATAAACTTAATTGACCAAGAGTATTATAGCATTGACGAATTCGTCGGAAGCGGTTGCTGAAATCTAAAATGAATAAATAATTTTACAGAACATGAATATGATATATAAATAAATAAATTGTAAATTTATTATAATTATTATTGGTCAATGAAAAGTGAAATTATAATGAATGAAATGTAGAGATTATAATAATGTACCTATACCTATAATCATGACTTGTAAAATACAATATTTTATCATAACCACACGATCAAAAAAAGATCCAGTCTATTTATAGTTAGTAAAGTATTTTTCTAAGATATCGAAGTGTATTCAAACCAAAAGATTCCTTCTTTATTCTAATTTATGAGATTAGTCACGCAGTGACTTTCCTTATTTGCTCATTACTATGTATAAGGAAGCCGTGGATTACCACAGCCCACAAAGCAACGTTATACAAGTTGTATTGACTCAATTTACTGTACTGCATAGCAATGAACCATTTTTGCATAAACAAATGCAGAAAAATACAATTTCCATACTTTGCTAATTCAAGTAACCAAAGAGTTGCTAAGGTTACAGTAAAATCATTTTTTTATAAATTTAATTGCGCTTATAAATATGCTTACTTCATGAGCGTTAAGTTTAAGACTTACCCTGCCGTTTGCAGAATCATTTTTTGCCGCAGATGCAAATACGACACCGTGTTTATGTCACCCAGCAGGGTAATAGCACAAACTTACTTTGCGAAAAATCAACTGTAATCAACAGTCAACTAATCACACGCCATATTACCAGTACAATTAATTTAAACAAATATTTGAGTAAAAAAATTGATCTATTACTAACACTCATCGGGATATAAGTTTGAGGGGTCCATATTGGCTCATATAAAATTTATCCATCGATTTTTGCTAATAATACCGCTTTGTGATCATAATCATCACTCTTCATAAAATTCGTACTCATACTTTTTTTGTTCATAAATTTCTATCACTAACAACCGATGTCATAACGATCAGTAGTCATACATTTCTTGTTCATAATTTCACTACCAAGAACACATCTGAAGTCGTAATTTTGTTTTACATAATTGTTTTCTTCATAATTTTGCTAGTAATAATGTCATTACTAAAAAATTAGAAATAATAGTATCTTAATTCCTAATTTGTAAGGGAACCCTAACCTAATCACCTATGACCGCACAATGTTATATTGTCGTATTGTTGCTGTATATTGTCGCTTCAGCTCCCGTCTTGATCTTCTAACCTATCCGGGTTAGAGTCGATTTTGCCTCAACGGGTCTTTCTGGGCTTGTATAAAAAAATAACCTCGAAGATTAAGACGGGAGCTTTGCTTCGCTTCAGCTCCCGTCTTAATCTTCTAACCTATCCGCGTTAGAGTCGATTTTGCCCCGAAAGGTCTTTCTGGGCTTTTGTTTTCTTTATGTTTTGCCAAATAAGAATTTGATGAAACATTATTTAGTAATATATTTTTAGGTTGGTTTAATGAAAAATTATGTAAATCATTATTAGCAACAAAAAAAACTAATAATCAAAACTTAATGCATATTTATTTAATAATACTAGAAGATACTAAACTTGCTAGCAATCATGGCAATAATATTTTGATTAATTGCGAGCTTCATTATTATATTGATATACTTTATTAATAAAAAAATAACAATAAAACTAGTATGCATAAAAAAGGTGCACCAAAGTTCACATGAAATTGCAAATTCGATTATTGAATCTCCGAAAATGTATTTTATACAGTTTTAATTATTTTCGGTTCATAAATATCGGAATATTATTAATAAAAAAATTAGCAATAAAACTAGTATGTATAATAATTATATAAAAATAAACTATATTGCTAATAATCGTTATGATAAAAAAGTATATAAATATAGATAATAGCGACAGAGATACTTATATTTAATAACATTATAAATATTGACAATTCTGAGATACGATAGTTATTAACCAAAAATAATTATGAATAGTGATCATTATGACATAAAATTGTATAAGATACATTTTCGGATGTACAATAATCTGAATTGCAATTTTATATGAACTTTGGCGCACCCAAGTTTGAGAGTTAAAATCCGTATATATATATCTATTTTTATGGCACCATTCTTTCCCCCGCCCCGCACTTCGCACGGGCTACGAAATGTAATTCATATGATAAATATAGATAAATAATTCATGTGATAAATATATATAAATAATACACCAAAGCCATCCCGAAGAATCAATACAATCACCAATACATGTTGGTGAAAACTGCGTCTGAATCCATCAAGCCGTTTCGAGTAATTTTATGTTTACATGAATTGTATAATGAATGAAGTAGTTTGTTCTACGATTTTGGTCACATCGTAGGACAAACCGCACAAAAAAACCGTTTTGTTCTATGACAGCATAATATGTCAAATTTCGTAGGACATAACGGACATCAAAATCCGTTTTGTTCAACGCTTAGAATTAAACGGATATCGCGGTATTCAAATTCAAAAAAATATGAGCAACCTTATGTCATTAACAATAGAGTCGTCTTCACATGTTTTTGGTCACTAGATTAACAACAAATAACATCCTTCCAAAGCATATCTCTCTTTGCGGACATTGGAGATAGCATATTATCAGATTCATTTAATTTCTATTTGAACAACAGTGCGCCTGACATTATCTACTTAAGAGACCGACGAGTGTACTGTTGCTTTCTTTAAAAAAATCATCCTTTCTTAGTTTACTTTTTTTAGGTGCTAAACATGATCATAGGTTCTGCTTGAACCAAAATAATACCACTAATACTCGATAAAACACTATTGGTATAGCACAGGCACATTCCACTATGAAAACCTGCACACATCAATATTGAGCTAGAGGTCATTATTGAAGGAAAAGCCTTAAACGCACGATTCAGAAATCCATGCAGGCACAATGCCATCTAGTGGCAAATTCGACCAATATTTACAGTAGCGCTTACTATTATGAACATTATGTTTTATGAAAATAATACGCTTCTGAACTTATACTCGTACTTTGTATATTATTTACGTAAAGCGAAGTCTCTGGTCGGACCTATCTGTGCGGGTGTTTACAATAAACATGTAAACTATCAGACTGTATATAATATTACATTTCTCTATATCTTTAAGCAGTTATTACTTACATACAACTCTGTTTCGGTATGCAATTTATCTAGTATAGGTATATGTGTATATCAAGCCTATTTTAGTCTGTGTTTCAGCTGCGAAGGGCAACAGAAATGAATATTTACTTGTGAATGTGTGTCTTAATAATAGGTGCAAAGGGCAAGTTCTAACTCCGCCTGCCCTTATTTGCACCTATGACTTGCACACACACATTAGCTATAGGAAGATGATCACCAAAACAAAAACGCATGTTGACTTGTAAACAATGTCAGGCAATATTACCAGGAAATCCAAGCCACCATTGTATTATGCTAGGTCCTTGACTTGACTAAGATAAAAGCCCATTATTTTCTTTCCTTGGCCGATTGATTTCTTGGTGAGCAAAAACGGAACCCTCATAGTTTCGTCATGTCTGTCCGTCCGTTCGTATGCCGATTTACTCGGAGACTATAAGCATTACAATTATGAAATTTGCTACGAAGGTGTATTCTGTGAACCGCTACGTAAGTGATGTGAAATTACAAAAAATATTTTATTAGGTGGGGGGTGGGGGCACTCCATACATGTAACCGGCGGATGAAAAAAAAATTTCAACGCACATACTCGTGTGGGGTACGATTTTTGGTTTGAAAAATATAAGTTTTACAGTTTTTGAGTTTTCGCTTAAAAACTGTCTTGCCCAAACAAAAGGTCTTAAGTTCCCTGTGGTAATATACGACCTTTTTAGATGGATTGATTTTAAATGTGGACCAGTAAGTGTTGGTACGGAACCCTTCATTGTGCGTGATCCGAGACGCACTTGGCCGATTTTCATATCTGAATTAGACTGCATAATACAAGACAGATTAAAATAAAAACTATATATCTCCTTAATCCTTCTTTACAAACAATCATTAATCTTGTACACTTGTAAAAGTATACACGTAAAATGCATTCAAATCTGACTCACCTCAATGTTACCAATAGGAGGCAGCCTGTCCCCACCTATAACACTGTACGAATACCATCTCCTCCCCAGCCTTTTCAGCAATCCAGAACTCAAGTACATTTTGACACAGCACTAACTGTCCACTTTGTTCACTTGGTCGTTTCTATTGCATTGCAACACAACTCGCGCTTTGGACTCGTTAACTGGTAATGATAATTTTATACATTCACTAAATGAGGACTGTTATCACTGCGTGATAGTAATGTGTTATTAAAAACTTGGGTAAACAAATAATTTGCTATATAAATTATTCCATCAGGCGAGACTAAGGCCAAACGCTGTTCAGTCATTCATAAATAATAATAATAATAATTGTGACTGTAGTTGTGTGTATGGAACACGTATCAGATTAGAAGACTGAAGGTATTAACAACGGAAGATTAAAAATGGTTATATATAAATAATACGAGTATGTAAACAAGTGAGATTGAGTTTTATAAGTAGACCGTGGATTTATACAATTGAATGCTGTTATGCAATAATGCGTCCACCTAATAGAAAAACCTATAGTAGGTTGACACATTATTGCATAACACCATTCAATTATAACTCCAAAAATAGGCTTAGTATCAAATTAAATAAAGTATTGTAACTTGAATAATTATTTATATTTGCAGGAATTTGAATGTGGTTTAAATGGATTTAGCTAATTTTAAACTATTGATAATTTCTTAATGATTTGTGAATTAGAATAAATCCTTCAAGTAATCACAGGTTTTAACATTTTGTATAGTAGGGGAAATACATAGTTAGTACCAGACAGGTATAAACTTGATGCAAAAATATTTATTTATATTTATATCTCTTAAGTACAAACATAAATATCGGCACCCCATTTTACTGGTAGCGATAGCGATAGGTACCATTTATCAACATTAAGAAAAGTGCAATCATTATTGCACTTCTCCTATTCGAATACACCACTCCCGCTTGCGCGATGCATTAGGCATAAGTACAATACAGTGTAGGTATAAATGCATTTAAATGCAATGCAATATGTTTGTATACGCGCGTCATAATAGCGTCATAGGACGGAAAAGTCGTAAACGCCTAGGATGGTAATGAAGCATATTCCCGTTCAGATTCACACGACGGTAATGAACGTTGCACGTACTTGTTAGCGACAACTAAATGAGCCTTGATCCATATCATGTATCTAATTGCTCATGTATACAACGGGAAGTTGATATAAACAATAAGTATATTGCCTATTCAGTATCCATGAGAAGCTTGTAGTAATATTATTAACACCTGTATTATAACACAGTTGCAATAATAGTATATTACTGCAGAGGCCGAGAAATAGGAGATTGCCAATCCCTGTTTGCACCGAGGCTTGTAAAGTGCTTTCCTCAAAAAATGCAAATGAAAACTATAAGAAAACTCCAAATTCAATTCTAAGGATTCAGTTATAAAAACACGCGCGGCGCCGACGGGGCGGGGGCCAGCAGCCAGCAGCCGGGAACAAAAGACGATCACTTTGTCGGCCTAGGCCGGCAATGTATGAAATTCCATTATGGGCCGCTCGTTACGCCGCACCCGAAACGTGTTTGAGAAAATAAATTATTATAATAATGAATATATCGAGCGTGATTAAGGAGCCACTTACTGTAGCCGAGCGGTATGGAACTCGACTTTAAAAACGGGGTTCGCGTTTTCGAACCCCGACTTTTGACCGAACCGAGTTTTTAAAACAACTTAGGTACAAAATATGACCAAATAAAAAAACAACTAATGAGCCAAGATTTCTCCTACTGTTCTCGTTCACTGTTTAAACTCATTCTCGCTATCAAGCTGCATAATTATATGCATACGTAATATTTTATTACTACTTTTGTAATTTCGCACGTCATGGACTTTACGCAGTTTTTGTTACTATAGCTGTAAGTTTTCCTATGAAACAAAAATAAAAAATAAGATATCATTTGATATTGAACACTGGCTTTTCGGTGAAGGAAACATCGTGAGGAAACCGGTCTAATCGCGACTAGGTCTAATTTTCCCTTTGGGTAGGAAGATCAGATGGCAGACGCTTTCGTAAAACTAGTTCCTACGCCAAATCTTGAAATTGGGCGTCAAAGCGTACCCAAGGTTTTAGAACACAATCGGGAAACGTTGGAAGAAGGATACAGCCCACACACGTGCTACATCGTATCTTGCTAGTTTATCTTATTACCTCGATTCTACTGTATACTACTCCGCCGTACGCCGATTCACATGCGTCAGCATACCCGTGCAGTTCTATTTTTGTACTTGTATATTTTGTCCATCTTGGTATTTTTATCGTTTCGACAGCTTTTATTTGTTGTTGGAATTCGACCCATTTCTTTTTGGAACCTTCGTCTACCGGTTGGTCCCATTCTGACCCATTTGTCCAGAGCTCCTGGATTAATGTCTTCATTGTCACAATAATCGGTGCTAGCCACCCCATGGGGTCAAATATTTTTGAAATCTCGGATAATATAAATCTTTTAGTTGGGTTTTCATTGGTTGTAATCTTGATTTTAAACTGGAATGTGTCGTGTAGAGGCGACCACATTACTCCGAGTGATTTCCTTGTTTCATGTTGGGGTAACTTGACCATGTCTTCCCTCAAGTTTTCTGGAATATTACCTAAAATTTCTTCACTATTCGAGGACCATTTCCGTAGGTTAAATCCTCCTGATTTAAACATGTTTATTAACTGGTTTTGCAGAACTTTAGCCTCTTCCTCACTTTTCTCACCAGATAAGAGGTCATCCACAAAAAAATCTTGAAGGGCGGTTTTGCTGGCTAGCGGATAGTTTGCCTGTTCGTCCAATGCTAACTGCTGTAGCGTTCTAACAGCTAAATATGGCGCTGAAGAAGTTCCATATGTTACAGTAGTAAGCTCGTATTCCTCGATCGGGGCCTTGGGTGATTCTCTCCAAAGGATTCTTTGATACGTTAAATCCTTTTCATTTACTCTTATGAATCGGTACATTTTCTCTATATCCGCCATCCAGGCTATCTTATGCTTTCGCCAGCGTAATAAAATATTTGTCAAATCTTCTTGTAACCTCGGACCCTTATACATGTTTTCATTAAGGCTCATTTCCCTTTTTCTTTTGGCACTGGCATCAAAAACTACCCTTAACTTCGTCGTTAAAACATCATCCCGGACCACTGGTTGGTGGGGTATATAGAAGACCCCTTTCCCGTGGTCTGTTTTCTTCACTTTCCTCATGTGACCCATGTCTTTATATTCAGACATAAATTCTAGGTATTGTTTTCGTAGTGGTTCATTGTTTTCAAACGTCCTTTCTAACTGAAACAATCTAGCCGCAGCCCTTTTACGTGAGTCTGCGTATGTTATTTCTCGGTTCTTAATGGGATTGCGAACGGTGTAGGTACCGTCTTTATTTCTTTGCGTGGTTTTTTTGTAAATTTCTTCACATATTCTATCTTCTTCTTTTAACTCCACCTTCTCTTGAATCTCTTCGAGCTCCCAAAATTTTGTCAACTGCTTGATTTCTTCGGTACACACAGTCATACTCGTTATTTCCATGTGTTTAGTTTCGTTGCTTAATTGCCATCCGGAAAAAATCCACCCGAATTCCGTATCCTGCGCTATCATGTTGTCTTGTATTTTTTCTAAACCCCCTAGCAGTAGCTTACTATACTCCTGAGCCCCTAGTATGATATCAATTGGACCTCTCTTATAATACGTTGGATCAGCTATAAGCCGGTTTCCTATCTTATCGGAACTTATTTGTGGTATTTCGTGTTTTGGAAGTGCAGAAGTCAGTTTTGGTAACACAAAAAGTGTCACTGGCAGCCTAAATTCACTTGGAAAGCGTGGCTTTAATGTTATGGTAATAGTACATCTCGATGTCTTGGGCTTTTCATCGCCAATACCTTTTATCTCGGTTTGAACCTTTTCTCTTGGATAAGATAATATTTGCGCAGTTTCCTCCGTACAAAACGATGCCTCTGAGCCTTGATCACACAAAACTCTTAACAACTGAGTCCCTCCATGGTATGTAGAGGTTTCCACCAGGGCCGTCGCTAATATTGTAGTTTTCTTGCCCCCTGGGCTTGGCTCCATTGACGATACATGAGAGTTTATTTTATTAGGCAATTTTTCCTTCTGGGGCATCCCTCTATTACCAAGTTTATAATTATTCGTATTAGTCATTGCTGGTCTATTATATTTGTTATTGTAACTGATATCCATATGAAGCATTGAGTGGTGATATTTCCCGCATACGCTGCATACTGAGTTGCTGTAACATTTGTCCGTTGCGTAATGGCTAATGCAATTTAGACATATCTTTTTGTTTTTTGCTGCATTTGTGCGATCTTGTACATTCAATGCTTTAAATTGCATACATTGGTAAATACCGTGATCGTGTTTGTTGCAATACCAGCAACCCGGGATCGACACTTTCCCTGGACTATATTCAGGCTTGTACGTACTGACACGCTCCTGGTGCGGATAATTTTTATTGGTACTGTTAGTGGATTCTAGGCATTTAAATCTTTTTGACATGAACTCCATCATGTTGGTAAAACTTTGTTGTTTATTCGGTTCACTCAGAGATAACTCATACATATTATTCGTTTCTGAATCCCACTTTCTTGAAATGATGCGAGTCAGCATTGGATCCCAAGTCGCGGTATCCACTCCTTGGTTCCTTAAGCCCGCTATACTTTCACTTATCAAGTCGTACATGTTTTTCAACTTCATTGTGTCAACCCGGTCTATTTTTGGCAAATCTAATATCTTGTCTATAAACTTGGAAATGATTAGTCGCTCGTTCTCATATCTTTTTGTCAGCAATTCCCACGCTGCATTATAATTCAACTCGCTAATACACAAATGCTGAATCATACGTGCTGGCTCACCGCGTACGTGCGTTTTCAAATATTGCATTTTTTCTGCGCTAGTTAATGTGGCCTCGTTATGAACCATATTCTTAAATAAATCATGGAATGAATACCATGACTCATAGTCTCCGGTAAATATTGGGATCGTCATTTTTGGCAGATTTTTCCCAGCCTTGGTACTGGTGGAACTTGGTTTTATGGAGGTCTCATTTATTTTGCTAAGTAACTGGTATGTTACGTTCTCATACTCTTCCTGGACTCCTTCAAATTTCTTGGCAGTAAAATATGAGTCAGCTAAGGTTGTACCTTCTATAAGCAACTCAGCATGTGAACCTTCTATGGTGTCCCATTGCTTTTGGATGCTTTCTAATGTGGCTTGCAACATAAAACTGGATTCTTCTCTGGTTAGTAACTGCCTGGCTACAGCTAACTTTCTTTCTAACTGAGACACTCGGAACTTATGGATTCCAAGTTTAGGGTTTGCTTCTTCTGTTTCTAACTCCTTCATGGCAGAGGCAGAGGTAGACGGCTTGACTAGGGTTTGTCCGTCCTCTTGCAACTTTTTCTCGTAATAGCTTAGGTGGGTTATTGCTTCCTTGAAAAGGTCCATGATACCACCAAAGTGGTCGGTGGTAAGGTAATCATGGTTAAGCAACTTTTCTTCGTTTTTCAATTGCTCGTGGTTTTCTTCTACTGCCCTTATCAAGTCTCTTAAGGTAGTCTTCCTGTCCGCGATGTATTTCAACGTCTTCCTACTCGCGGCATCTTTTTTTATGTTGGTCAATATGGTTTTAATTTGGTTTCCTAGTTTCTCCTGGCTTTCGATAAGGTTGTTGAGCTTGACAGTGTCCATGTTGTCAGTTTGTCGGTCGGTTCCTAATCGTTTATTCCTATCTGGGAGGGTACGTTAAAGAGGCGTGGGAAATGGAAACCCACGTTCCTAACTAGTTTGGGAGGACTTTTTTTTTTTTTAAATCCGGTACTAATCCGGACCCGGTACTAATCCGGACCCGGTACTAATCCGGACCCGGTACTAATCCGGACCCGGTACTAATCCGGTTCGAAGGACCATATGTACAGTCGCAAACTGGATATAGGAACCCTAGGACGGGTTTGGTTATAGTTTACCCTGGACGGGCAGGTAAATAAGGTATGTTCCCTAGGACGGGAATGAAGGTAAGTTCCCTAGGACGGGATTTAATCCAGTGTGCGACTGCACAGACTGCGTAAAGTTACTAGAACAGGGGTGGGCTTAAGGCAAGGGAGCCTACCATCCTACGTCCCTAATTCCCTAAGTCCCTAACCTATCCACACTTACTACCTTTACACACACAGCTACTCTTACAGGGATATCTGTTGCCGACCTCGACCTAAGACAACAGATGGATTCCTACGGGAAGGAAATAGGGTTAGCGGAGGTTGTGGTTTTCTCACAGCCGATCAAGCAGGCTCACTTGACCGATTAAGGCTTGAAGGTGTCTTCGCCACTGTGAGAGGATTCCTAAAATGGGTGGTGGACCCTACACTCCCGGAGAGAGCGTAGGGCTATAGGTAAATAAAGACCAACGGACAATTGGTAACTGGGCTTTATTACAATTTCTTATTCTATTATATACAAGTTTTGCTTATGGCACACTATTACATTTTATCTTAGTATACTATAGGTGTAATGTGCAAGGAAGGTAATAAAAAAGGTGCAGTGCAGGTAATATTTATTGATCTTTTGGACTTAATAATGTGCGGAATCTTAGGATAACTTAATCTAGGGCGATGTTTCGTAACACACGTGTATCTCATGACGCCTTTAGAGGCGGGTTATTCTGTTCTCTGAACAGCCGTTATTTAAACTAAAACAGTACACAGACAGTATTTAATTGCTGCGATAACGTTTATTGCTACATGTGACTGCGGCATGTTTTGCAATTGGAATAGCTGTAATTCATATCTCGATATCTAATTATCTATGTCTATACACAGATATCGAGATTTAAATTGTTGTTTTTTTTACCTGATTGTGGCTTTATAAGCCGGGTCTAATAAAACGATAGGAGTGTGCAGTTGGAGAGTAAGTAGCCTGGGGAAAAACCAGGGGAAACCTCCGACACGACCACACGGGTGATTTTAACATTGGTATACTCTAAGTGTTTGCGCTCCAGTGAGATTGGTTGAGCGGTTTCAACCGAATCTGAGGTGTGGTTGGAATCGAGCTACGGGGAGTTTTGTCGCTGGTTCACTAAACCTACCCTAGCTGAAAAGAGTCCAGCAAGAAACTCAACTAGGCCCGACCTGGGTCGGACTGACTCTACCCGGTGTGTGGCGGTACCAACTTGGTACCGCCACACACCCTATTCGTCTTGGTACTACCAAGACTACTTCGACTAATATGGATTAAATGTGTCCCCGTCATTTAAATTGTGCCAAACCAATCAACTGAACTGATCAAAAAAATACAAGGAGTGCAGTCAAGGGTATAAAAGTATATTAACTATCAATAACAGGTTTTTTCCTGTAACAAATAATAGTTTCAGCTAGAATAACTCTTTAATGACCCAATTTGTTCACGGAATATTCCCAACCGGTTCCTAATTTATCCTCATTTCCAAATCATTCCCATGTCTAAGTCGTTACCATTCCTAACTCGTCCACATTCGCAATCACGCGGATATATGTGGAAAAGGTTGGTGGTTAAAGTTGGAAATAGAGACGTATGTCGACGAATTGGTGCCAAAACTATCTCAACATGCATTCAATGAATGATTTGGTAATTAAAAAATATCTTAACAGCACAATCCCTTATTAAATTTTTTTATCAAAGTTCATTGTCATTGGTAATTATCAACGACCTCTAATTGGTTTAACACAATAAAGATGTGCTTATCTCAAGCGTTAACTTTGTTTAACACAAACGTATATTATCATTATCAAGTATAACAGTAGAGGACGAGGAGTTTCATCCGGGTTGTTTAAAATATACGAGACATCTACATTTTCATCTTTTACGAGAAATCTACATGTTCATTAATTAACGAGAGAATTTAACCTTACTAAGCCAAAACGGGCGTATCTCCATTTTAGTCTCAGTCACATACGGCTTTTTGCTTTTGGACTGCAGATACGGGCGTGCAAGTAGTCTACACTGAGCTTTTCAGAAAACAGTTGGAAAACCACATAACCCCAAAACATGAGCACGTACTTTAATCTGTAGGTTCTATTTTGCACGGGTTAACATTATTAAATTTAAATTTGTTAAAAAATTGTTCTCTCACTTGTCTAGTTTAGTGTTTGTTAAAATTTTGTTCGAAACTTAGGTACACTTCGTATTTCAGGATGTTATATTTTAGTGAATTCATAAACATTTATGAGGTACAGTAAACGATATTAAGGGCCCGATTTCTTTCACTACACCGCCCTGATTTAGAGAAAGGATCCCTGTATATATTTTAGTGTAATAAATTCTTATACCCACTGCGAGTTCAATGATGCGAAGACTATTAAGTGCGTTGAACAAGAATTTAAGTCCCCCATTTTTTCAAAATGTTCCGTTCATTCGCAACATTCCTTAAGAACTTCGTTTTGTCCACAAAAACGCTAAAAGCAACAGCTGGTGCATTTCCACGCATAACCAAAATGGCCGATGTCTCTTTGAACTCGCCAGTAAATGGCATGTTTTTGAGTTAGAAGGGTATACTTGCATTAAAAGCTTTTGAGGGCACCTTTTAGCTCATAGCATTCCTTATTTTTCCCTCGCCACTACTACATTACTCATTTTGCGTTTTACAGGAACTTACCTACTTTAGTATTAGTACTACTAATCTTAAGAGTATATCAATAATGGTTTACTTAGTCGTCTACTAAAGTCATCACAGACTTTTTGTAAGTAACCAGCTATTTTTAAGTGTTTTATTTTCTTGAATAAAAGGAACATTACCTTTCTAAATCGTAACATTATTATAAGTATGATGTGGCGACACACCTTTCTCAAATATTGTAGATGGGCATAATAGGTAAGCAACTATTTTGGTATGTTTATAAGTGTTAAAGTTTTAATTCATCTTGAACAAATTATGTACTTCCTAATGTACATTGCTCTTGATTTTCCTACCTATTACATAATGTCCGATAGTTCATAAATGGAACAACTCTCAACAAGTCTAAGGTGAGATTAAGAAACAAAACATTTTTCTAAATTTCTTCAATTTAAGGATTCGGAGCAATTCACTAAATGCTTCGAGGAAAAGTACGAGAAAAGCTGTCGCGTTCAAAAGGTCATATACGCCTTAAAAACTGTATTAAGTTATACCGTTTCGGTTAAGCCAACAGACAGCGGGTATTGAATTCGGGAATGTTTCTTTGAACACCTAAGTCCACGATTACTTCTCTCTTTGATATTCTTGTATCGAACCCGGCTTAGTGATAAAAGCTTGTTAGCGCATTACATAAATAAAAGTGTTTTCTGTGACCTTTACAAGTTCTTAGAAAATACAACACAAGTCGCGGAAAATAAGTTCAAGTTTTCTATAGAGAAATATAGCTGTTATATATTTTGTTCGCGCGAATATCCGGAATTGTTCCGTTGCTAAGAATCCGTACAAAAGGGAGTCAAATTGACTCGGCTGATACTCAAACATTTTCTATTCTACTTTACGATTGAACCATGGCATCATGTTGGCTTGTTATGTAAGCTACTAAGTAGGTAAATAATTATATTATAGTAACAACAAACAGATAGGCGAGTAGGAAACAGGATTGTGTTTCCTATGCAAAATAATTCCGATATGCACCGTAAAGTTCTAGACTTGTCCAATGTCAACAGACTTTGCCCTAGCGTTTATGTGTGCGTGCATACATATCGTTGGTAATCGCAAAGTGCATTGGGCAGAATCTTTCTATTACATAATGTAGTATTTATTTAAGAATTTAATATTCGTGATAGTCACTATTTTATTAAATTAATTAATAATTGCAAACTAGGGTGCTGTTGCTAGGACAAATCGAGAATGTCGATATACTTATTATAAATAAGATATTATAACTCGATTAAGTAGCGTTTAGTAAAAACAAAATATGTAAAATTGAATCTGTTCGTCAAATGTTGTTTATGCATCAGGTGAAAAAGTGTACTTATCACGTAGTTTAATTAAGTAAAAGAGAGACAGTTAAAATGATGACTACTCGTAAGTAACTTAAGTAAACTAAAACTTAGATAATGACTAGATATCGTTCATTTCAGCAAGGAAATCACTTATTTTAAGTTCATATTTGAAAGTACCGTTATACTTCGATTACCATATACTTAATAATAGTTGTATTCATTGATAGTTTAGTATATTCAAATTGATTATACTATATGTACTTACATTTAACGGAAATCCTTTGATACTAAAATTCTTCGCTTGATTTATCCTAAAATTGTCTCCAAACAAACGATTCTGCACACACCCCCTCCTCAGAGTTAATAACAAGGAATTATAACACATGTTCACTGTTAATTATTACCACTGATAATTAATTAACAAAGGGCCCATGAAAGGACCTTTACGTTAAGTCCTTTAGTTTTTTTATAGTTATTTGTTATTTAGTATTGTCTTTTATTTTTCAATTTCGCATGATCACAAGCGCACTTCCAGGTTGCTAGTATAATTGACTGTGCTGTTAAACGGTCGATTGAGCTAATATATATTATATCAACATTTGTGACATGACGTGAGCGATAAACTATATATAGATACAGGATGTCGCAATTTATATGGACGATAATGCTTCGATTTTCATATTATCTTTAAAAAAGTAAGCCTAAACCCTTGACTGTATTTATTGATAATTATAAGTTCTAGTAATCCGAAAAACTATAGAATTGCACTATTCAAATTAATTTTATTTATATTAAGTTTCAAATAAACTTAAGGTGAATATAACTTTATCAATAAATATCTTGAATAGGTTTTTAGCTATCACTTTAAAATCGAAAGAGTCAAATAGGTAGGAGCGATGATTAATTGTCCTTGTAACTTTACGAAAAATAGGGAAAATGTGGTATTTTGTGGTCTAAATTATAATATAAATATATTGTCTTAAATTCATTAAATAGCGGATTAATGTTGACAGTTTTGTGGCCATATTACCTATTTTTTTTGCAATTTCTGTAAATTGTTATTTTTCATTGTCATAGCACGGAAATAAGTCCCACAGGCGCATCAGCGCGCTAAGGTAGCGTCGAAAGACGGGTGTACAGTAGAGATGCAACGGACGGCCACTATCCGGTATCCAGCCTATCCGGCCACAATTTTACAATCCGACCGAATACCGAATAGTATCCGGCCGGATACCGTATACTATTTTATCACATAGAAAAGCATAAAATAAGCGTGAATAAATAATTAACTCAATAGTAATCCATTATTAAACTCAGTTTAGTCTTCCACATTAGTTTAAAGAGTCATAAAAGTAGTTGAAAACAGTAAATAACTCGCGACGAAATATTGCGTACCGTAATTAAATGCGCATTGCGTGAAAATTTGCGCATTTCTCTATCGGAAACTCCCTGCTAATCACAAATTGCAACTTGCAAAAACTGTCGCGCAGCGAAATTGCTTCATTTTAGGCAAAATTTTTGGCCGAGTATCCGTAGGCCAGATACCGGGTATCCAACCGACAGCACCGCCGGATATGCGGTATCCATTATCCGGCCAAACCAGTATCCGTAGCATCTCTAATGCACAGCATAGTTATACCTAGTTACCTGAGGATTCTGCAGTGCAGTTATCAGAGAAACTCCGAAGCGAAGCGGCTGTCAACAGAAACACAAACGTATAGGTATTAAACTCGTGCTTAATATAAATAAAAATGAACTCATGGTTACTTGATAATACGTATAGTCAAGGAAACGGAGTGGTTGTAAATTTTGAACTCTCATATCTATTGAAACAAAGTCCGAAAATGGCAATCAATCGTTGATAGCTTTATATACGTTTACTCAAGTTTTTACAAAATAAATCATTTTTATCGCATATATCGACTGCACCATCACTTTACTCTTACGGCTAGTATTTACAGGTAAAAAACCTGACAACCTAAAACTCCTGATTAGCACAGGTAAAATATTAAATGCACATCAAAACCCGTGCAATTGGTATTTTTGCTGTATGTTTTTGCATTTTTTGTAAATCTGCATTTTTTGTATTTGCAAATCTGTATTTTTTTTTTGATGTTCAGTAAGTATATTATGATAAACTACTAAAATTATATAATTTCTTAATTTTCTAGAAGCAAGTGTAGCGCTGTATGTGACGTTGTAGCACAAAGTAGCGCTTGCGAGTGACAGACACGCGAACACACAATAAAACTGTAATATTGACAGTTTTAGGCACAACAGTCGATTTATAACTGGATACTTCTTACATAGCCCCCTTATTTTCAACATTTATCATTGCAATTTGTTCCAAAATAAATAAATAAAAATTCTAATCATACTTTTGGCGACCGGTTTAGCCTAGTGGGTAGTGCACCTGACTGTGAAGCTGACGGTCCTGGGTTCGAATCCCCGTCAGGGCAAATATTTGTGTGATGAGCATGAATATTTGTTTCAGAGTCTTGGATGTTTTCTATGTATTTAAGTATTTGTATCTATTAAATATATCGTCGTCTAGTACCCATACCACAAGCCTTCTTGAGCTTACTGTGGGGCTAGTTCGATTTGTGTAAGATTGTCCTCCAATATTTATTTATTTTATTTATACTATTTAAAGTTCTACGCACAAAGTGCGATTTTCTAGACATTCTCTGTTATTATACGCCAAGAGTCTTTCAGTTATTACAGTATTTGCATTCCTATTTGATACATGTCACTCACAACCAGCAATACAACGTAAAATGCCTTGCACATCCAAATAACTAAGGAAGAGGATTACACTGGGAACATTTACGTTCTACAGCTTTTAATATTAAATTTAGGGTTGGCCGGACACCATCTTTATGAATCGGTAGTCGTCTAAGTAAATCGATACGAATTTTTTATTTTAGGTCACAACAAAACATTATTATAGTAGATTGTATGACAAGGGCCTAAAATGAGCCATATTACCACGAGATAGTTTCCCGAACGAAGTGAGGGAAAATAGTTCGATGCGCAATATGGCTTTTAGACCAGAGTTATACACTCTACTTTTCACTTCTATTGCGAGAAAGTAAATACACAAAGGTTAACCCACCTAAAATTAACAATAAATTCCCCGGTGAACATATATATATAATTTGGCAGCATGTTTTGTTTTTCAAACTGCTTTGACACACAAAACACCAACCGCGGTTCGCGCGGAACATTCAGGCGCGAAAAAAGCTAACTGATCTTCCATTGAGCGCTTCAAAGCGTTGCTCGAACGATTTAATCACTTTTTTAATTATTGTGAAATAGGGACTACTACAAATTTAATCTTGTATGTATGTATGTAAAATTCTTTATTGTACATGAGTAAAACATAACATAAATTACAAGAACAGTTGACATATATGTACAAAGGCGAGCTTATCCCTGTAAGGGATTTCTTCCAGCTAACCTTTGAGCAATTGAGTGGAGATTAAGATTAATAGGCAAACCGAGAAACATGTACAATTCGAACACAAAATTATCTTAGTAACATCACAATAATATATAGATATATATATATATATATATATATATAAACGGAAAAAAAACAAATGTGTATAAATGTATAAATACCGAATATAAGTATATATAAATAGATACGCACATATATGTAATAAGCAAATGTCAAAATAAAATAAAATATCCAGTCATATATTACTACTCGACAACCACAATTCCTTCAACTTCCCCTTCAGCGAGGCCACAGATTGACACTTCCTGAGTGACGGGGGCAACGAGTTCCATAGTTTGACAGCGTGTACTGTGAAAGATTTGTCGTACGAACGGGATTTGTGAGGCGGTATGGCTAAGGTGAGATTAGCACTAGAGCGCAGCCGATGACCGCTGCCATCCGCCATAAATTTGAACCTCTCTGAAAGGTAGGGTGGGGCAGAAGGAGAAAATAAAACATTAAAGAGGAGCGACAGTGTGTGCAAATCCCGGCGGCGGCGAATTGGTAACCATTTAAGTTGAGTGCGAAAAGATGATACATGATCAAATTTACGCAAACCATAAATGTACCTAATGCAGACGTTCTGCAAGCGCTCAAGCTTGCCAAGCAGTTCCTCATTGAGATCCAGGAAAGCAGTGTCCCCGTAATCTAGAAGCGGAAGCAATAAGGATCGGGCAAGGATAACCTTAGTTTGAAAAGGGAGAAAATTTTGCAAGCGCTTAAGAGAATGCATAGAGGCAAAAACTCTCCTACTGACCTCCGTAACATGCGCTGACCATGAAAGTGTCTGGTCCATGATGACACCTAAATTTTTGACAGTCGAAGAGAAAGGAATATGAATTCCATCAAGAAAAATGTCAGGAATCACCCGGTCAGACAGCTTAGCGATGAAGTGAGGGCTGCCAACGACAATTGCCTGGGACTTTTTTGCGTTCACCTTCAAACCAAACGAAGCCGACCAGTTGTGAATTGAAACCAAATCCGTGTTAATTTGGTTTATAAGTAAATTAAAATTATCCAGTTTCGAAATCTTTAGACTCTTTAGAGAAATTAATTCTGTTTCCTGATTGGTCGATTTTAGTAAAGCTGTATTCTGGTTTGTCAATACCCAATACCAAATATTTTTTAAAGTTTTGATGAAAATAGTGAAGTATTTTGATTTGTTATATTCAAATGCTTTGTAAATCATAAATATGTATTCATATTTTCCCTAGGTGTTAAATCTACTTCTTTAGCCCCGCTTGACAAGTCTAATACGACACACTTTTCGAGCATGAGAAGTGAAAAATATATTATCTAAAAAACGTGTCTAAAAACTGTTTTAACACATGAAAAAAAAATAGTTTTATTTAGTTTACGAATAGGTAGTGTATTGATTTCTGAACGATCCGGTATTGACGTTTGAAAATAAACATGTTGTATTGGTGCAGTTCTTCGTAGTTTCTCCGTCTTACTGTGCGCTTTTCTAGTTTCTCTTTGTATTTTTCTGACCCTCTTTCGTTTTTAGCCAGACATTCATCGTTGACCTTGGCTCGTTACTTATTGGCCACTGATAAAACTTGTGATTTGGACTTGTGTTTTGACATCATTTTGTCAAAAAACTTTTTGGTAAACAAGCTCGGCGTATTTTTCTGCTCATTTTATAATAAAAATAAGGAAAAGGTGGATTATTAAACTGTAAGTATGGATATATTTATCATCACCTAACAGTCAACCAATTTGACACAGAAATAACATAACTGAACTCTAAAATAGATACCCAGTCTATTTTAACTAGTTTAGTAGTTTCGATATTACGAGAAATGCATTTACCTTGCGGGAAAACCTTGTACTTCTAGCTTTATTTCAATCTCAAATAAAAATTCATTAAGCGTCACAATTCGATACCTCAGTCTAGGTGCCATCCAATCGTAATCTCTTGCTGCGACAATCGATTTGGGTTAGTTACATCTCTATAAACGTCAGTCATAATATATCAAATAGGAATGCAAATACTATATATAGTTATTACGATTTGAAACATGTACCTTGTCGATATTCATTTCTTCTTATCGTCTCCTACAGAAAGGACTAACTATGGTAACAATCAAATTGTAACTATGAATTAGATCGGACTTTAGGTTTAATTAGAACTATAGTTAGCCGTCACCGTAATATTGTTGTTGATAATGAGCGTGAATATCCGAACAATACACGAGATACTGGGGTACTATCAGACCACAATACAATACAATTCTTTAATACGTTATTTTTCAGTCGCCAGCACATTTCATCCTCCATCCATTTTTTTTTGTTTTTTATACAACGCCGGTGGCAAACAAGCGCACAGGTCACCTGATGTTAAGCGGACACCGCAACCTATAGACGCCCACTCCAAAGGAGTCACGTGCGCGTTGCCGACCCTTTATAAAATCTGATGATTCACGTATTGTCAGTAGAAGGGAAAAAAAAGGTCCCTTGCTCTCAACACAGTGCATCCTCGAGAGCTCTGACACCCTTGCTCACCTCCAGGGGTCTATGATGGTAGCGTTATAGCGTGATAAACGACAGGATAAAGCATCTGTCACTTTCTGATACCACTCGATAGAAAGTGCCAGATGTTGGTCCCGTATTATCAATTATGATCGCGTGAAAGCGTTGTATGTAAATAATGTCATTATGACTGTGGTCTTCTGCAAGGCGGAGGTAATTCCCCAGTTGAGCTGCTCCAAATTCGAGCAAGATGACAATTTGTTGTGCCCTGCCTCTTACTGGTCGACATAGGCCTCTCTTCTAGTAGGTACGTCCCCGTCCCTTGCAAGTCTCATCATATGCACGCTTCAGGGGTTTCTTTGTTAAAAAAGTTATGTTTAAAACCTTTTCGATTCAGTAGAAAATAAATTGCTTCTAACAGAGAGCATGTAGTTAATAAAAGTTTTTCAAGCCCCTAGCAAATTGCTTGTTCTCTCATTTTTCAAACAACGCCAAGCTGACCTCTCATAAATCTTATTGAAACGATATAAGGTCTATAATTCGGAAACACAGCGCATCTCCGTTTGTACTAGGATATTTACTTGTGCTTGTGTTTATTTTTGTGACTGATTGTACATCTAGTCTTAATATTAAAAGTCCACGATTACCAAATTAAAAGTAAATTGAATTCTCACGCTTTAAGACATACGGAACTGAAGATAATCAATAGGGGTGATTCTAAGACAACGAGAAAGTAGTATAATTAAGAACCGGAGTCACAGAATAGATTTAAAAAAAAAGTATTCCCGTTGTCATTTTGTTCAGTCTGTCAAAATCGATTTTTTACAAGGTTTTATTTAACTTCCTTACTCGTGTATATAGCGGTTTAGCGAGGAAATGCTGTCAGCAGCTTAGGGACCTCATTTTTAGGGTTCCTAAGCTGCTTTCAAAATTTCACGGTCTAGTAAATATGTCAAGTGGGGTGTCATATGAAAGGGCTTGAGCACATTTTGAATCTTTTTTTAAATTTATTTTTACGTTTAGTCATTTTTGATGTATGAGGGAAAATGTAAAAAAATACCATCCGCCTTATATTCAAAGTTTACCAAGGAAAAAGTATGAAATTATTACATAACATTGATATCAATGTATATTTTACATGAAAACTATAACTATAGCTCTATCTGGTTTTTCTTTTTTTATCATCAAAAATCATTTCTTTATTAAGTTTATCACCTTTGCAATAAAATTAAAATTGAAATCGGTTCACGTGATAAAGAATAATTATCCTTGAAAAACCACCATACATACGAAGTACAGTCGCTCTTTGTTACAAAATTCGCCGATAGATGGCGCTGTACCCATGGCGTTCAATTTATACACCCTGTTGTTGAGATTTTCCCAAATGAATAGGGTTGGAACCGGTACACATCTGTGTACGGAACCCTTGCGGAACCCGCACTTGACCGGTTTTTTTATGTATTTTTGTTTGGTTTACTTATTTGTAGTCATAATGTTATATCAGTGTTATGTATGTTACTTTCTTTTGATTCAAAAAAGTTCTCAATATTTGCAATCCTTTTTTTTTGCCATTTGCCGGTATCTAATTGAGCTGAAATTTAATAATTATTATTTTAACCATGTATTTAGATTTTTTTTTGTATTTAGATACGTTTATTGCAATTATGTATTTAGATACAATATACTTAGATACTAACTAAGATACAATGGACCCAGGAAGGGTGTAGCAACAATCAGGTAAGTTACTCGTAAGCCAAGTAAAATAAGCAGTAATAAATAAGTAGTAGTAAGTAAGTGTAATCAGGTAAATTAGTCGTATATAATTTGGAAAACATATGTGCTTTTGGTGACAAATGCAATATTATGTTACGGTAGTGGCGAGCTGATGTGATGATGGTAGACAGAAGGTGGCCATAGCAACTCCTAAACTACACAGGATAAACCCGTCGTGTTTGGACTCATTACAACCATCTTCACGAAGAGTTGTAAACTGAAAAAAAAACGGCAAAAGCTTGTACGAAATATGAATTTTTTGACAGAAACTTATATTCAGCCACTTCATCCCGGTCCCTTGCTAGTCTCATCCAGGATTAATCAACCATCTTTTTAATGTCGTCAACCCATCGTGCCGGTGGACTACCGACGCTTCTTTTGCCTGTATTACCGATCTGTTTGCATTTTTGTCCACCTGCCATCACTGCCATCTATGTCCTGCCTAACTCCACTTGAGTTTTAGAATGACTTCTCTAACATCCCCATAGCACGTACCCTTTCGTCTAGTTAGGGTTGTCACGTCCAACCGTGTACACATCTGGTACATAGTCCGTAAGTTTTCTCCTCGTAAACAGGGTACAAAGCAAAGGTAGGGTAAAGTCAGCCGAGCGATGACGACTGCCTCTTGTTTTAGTTTGTTTCATGGATAAGATGTCGTAAGTTGTATACCTAATATCTGTATATTTCGTGATTGCATGTGAGGCGCGCTTGCCCTGCTGGCGGACTTATCCCGACTGACCGACCGACGATACGTAATACTATATTCACACATCGCTAAATATCTATTCCGACAGCGAACATTCTAAAATTTATTTCAATCCGAACAAACTAGTTTTACGCGAGTTTTGGAACGCGGTATATCGAAAACTCGTTTTGAGTCGCATTTGAACGGAAAATATTCCGAACCACGTAAAGTTTCTATCAAATTCTGAATGCGAAATCCAGAAGTAGCTTTAATAAAGATTACTGAGTTAATCCGAAATGGTTTTCCCATCGTACCTTACCTAGTTTCATATATGGAAATACCTTATTCAAGATCAGAGGGGTAATATTTTACGTAACGAGTCGAGTGTGCGTAAGGTTTATTCATTTCTGATCTCCTATTCATGTTACACGCATTTTTTTTGTTAACTACAAGCTCGTCGCCGAAGACTAGTTTTTACTAAATTTTAATTGGATTAAAATCTAGCCTCTAGTATCAAAACACGGAAACGCATGAAATCCGTTTAATTGGTTCAATTATTTTCTTATCAAGCACTCAAGATACAAGCAAGGTTACTTTATTATGTTTTGTTTAAATATCTTACTTAAACAAATTAAGTTATAATATTTAATTATGTTCATGTCATGTAATTAATTATATCTAAAGTGCTTTTAAAGGTACAGATTTCCATGTTTAAATTTGCGTCGATTTCAAAAACGAAGGTAGTTATTGCAATACTATATACTTGTACACAAAAGCCATCTATCTCCCTCTAACTAATAACGTACACGTGTTCACATTGCTTGGTTACGATATCGTTCGCCGCTGTGGGGTGGCCAATAGAATGGAGAAAGAAGATATCATGACGTAACTGAAACTTATTTTAAATATACTTACTTTACCTATATACTCTTCGGATATTAATTGGACATTAATGGAACTAATGACATACGACAATGATATGACATAAACTTCAACTTCACATAAGGCAAACAAACATGATTTTAGAGTAAATATGCAAAATTCTTTGTAAATTACGATAGTTGTCTATCCAAGACATCAGTAAGGATGCCGGAGCCGTGCCCAGGGTGCCAGCCCACCAAAGAAACTGAACGATATCAGAGACAACTATCAAAACAAGAGCAAAAATGCGAAAAAATAAATCAGAGGGCCCTCGAAAGATATGAAAAACAATTAGAGAGATACGAAAAAGAACGACAAAAAAAGTTGAAAGAACTAGAGAAGGTATACATATCGAAATTGGAAGATGAACTAGTTGGCACTGGCGATTTGTCGGGAAACCCTAGTTTAATGGGCGCACCTCCCGGCGACTCAGGCGACCCGTTCTATCCTTGCTGTTGTAGTGGATTTGAAAATACGTTCAAAACCGCTGACCCAATTCTCGACAGGCGACAAGATACGTCGAATATCATAAGTATATTTGTCAAGCCAGAGCAGCTAGGGTTGGATGTTAAACGAAAAGAATGGTGAGAACACTCAACGCTATAAATAAGGGTCATGTCATGTCAGTTTTTAACCAAGTTCCTTCACAAGCCATTAGCTTTCGCTAGAAGTCACCTCCACAATATATATATAGGTATACACGTATAGAATGCTCGGTCTATTGGGGCGTATCTCATAATATGTACGTAATATGGCCCCGGTCCTGATGATAGTGATCAACTGAATCTTGCCCAAATGATACCCACTCCCAGATAAAGCTTCATAGATCGATCCATATTTATAAGGAAGCCATATACCATACCGAGGGGAAGATGAAGAGACCGTGTCACTGGTACAGAGTAGAGCGACGCGACGGCAATAGCATACGTTAAGTCGAATAGTACCTACTGAAATCGCCGCGGCGTCGCTAATCGGTGTGGCCCCAGCCTCCGATCAACTGCATATTCCTCGGATATCTATCTATACATACCGCGCCATCGCTTTGCGCTTCTTCTCCTTTATCTCGTGCCTTTTATCTTCCCGAAAGAAAGGTCCCCGTGAATATCGTTTCTCAGACGAATATCCAGTGTAGACCAGTAAACAAATCTGTACAAACGTTAGATTTAACGAACTTAGATAGGCGTCGCTACAATAAACTTAAGCTCACTTCGACGGACTAGGCGGTAGTAAGTCTCGTGAACGTAGAACAGGTTTTCAATGGAGAAATTTTTAAGAGACAAGTTGAGAAATTTTTAAGAGACAAATTGAGATAGATAGATGTTTACTGTGTCTAAGCCTTACGAACATCCTGTTTTATATATTTATTATTTCGTTTTCAGCGTATGTGGTACCAAAGGTTGCTCACTTGCCAAAGAATTCGTCAATGTATGTTACCGTTACTGTTGCTACCTGTTGACTGTCTGTGCCATTATTCTTGCAGCCGCTTCTATATTTTTTTTTGTTATCAAATAAACGTCTTCGTGAGAATATTATTTTTATTTAGCATCTTTGAAATATTATAGGTCTACCGTTTAACTGAGACAGCACCTGTGACGGGTCAGGGCGAGAGGGATGACGTCATAAGGTAGCGGGAGGTTAGCGGGCGACGAGGCTCCGCCTCGCGCTACCCTCCCTCGACGTCACAGTTAAGCGTTCGACCTATCAATATTACTTTCATATCTGTTCATAATTGTCTAGAAAGTTACGAAATATATAGTGCGATAGTTGCGTAGATTATATGTTTGCAGTAACATAATTGAATTCAAGATCTTGCTATCGGAATCAGTAATGTTTAGGATAACGACAAGTATGTATTGTGAATATACAGTACAACACACACAGACACACACACAGTACACACACACGTACGTACTTTACAGTATAACAGTATCTAGAGTAAAACCATTATTTAATGAACGTCCCTCTAGTGTATTTCCGCACCAATTTGACGTAGATATAAAGGCGCAATACACAGAACAGGGGGGGCTACTCCGAACTTCGAAATCCGAATTTCGTGTCGTGCCGTCCCTCTCACTCACATAGTGAATAACAGCAGAGTGAAAGGGACGGCACGATACGATATTCGGATTTCGAAGTCCGGAGTACAGGGTCAGAACTCACGCATTGTACTTCATTGTAACATCCTATAATAGCAGAATGTAGTTCATTAAAAAAAAGGTTTTACTCTAAAGACATTATAAAAATGTCTGCATTATATTTAGAGGTACATAAATATTAGGGTACAATCATAGGAAAATCGAACGAGACTCATTATTAATTATATAGTATAGGGAGTACCTAACGCTTTAAAGGGGGTAAATATCTGAACGGGGTTAAGAAATGACGCAACATTGACGTAAATCAAAGAGTAAAGTAAGCATAATCCTCTATTCTGACAGACATTCTAGTAAACTTGTAATAAACAAACAATAAAACCCGATAATAATCTAAAAATGTATAAATCAAAAAATACTGAGCCCTAAATATACCAGTATGACCATACCATTAACGACCACGATCAACATAAAATCAAAAACATACTAGTCTGGTACAAGAATCATTGCTGACTTAAACGCCTTTATAAATCATCTGAGGGCCTTTGCGTCAAAACGTTTAAGAATAAGCACATAATAAGTAATAGTATGTACTTACTTACGTAACATAAGCGTCTCATTAATCACTGAAATGGACTGCACTTCATATGAGAAGTTCCGTAAGTGGCAAATTGCATACGCCAAACAACTACGAAAGGAAGCAATACAAAGAGAAAAGAGATCAGCGGTGGAACAGCGGTATAAACAGGAATTAAAAGAACTACAAGAGAAAAGCGCTTTAAAACGACAAAAACTAAGGAGGACTATTAAAAAATATGCACACCCGGATGTTGTTACAATAAATCAATGGTAATTATCAAAGAACCTCTTTATCAATGATGATGGTCTTTATAACTTACGTATCCGTCATGCTGGTCTTGACATGACGGTGTCTGTTTTGAACCTTTGTGGTGACTGTTAACTTTAGTCAACAACTGCTCTCAACCAACCCTATATTCGGTTTTTCCCATCGCGGTTGGGAAGTTGGTAGGAGTTGGGAAAGTAGATGGAGTGGAGTCAGTCTTCTAGCCATTGGACAGATCAGGTTGCTGGTCTAAGAGACAGATGAAATAATAGAAGAAAATGAACACATTCTAAATCCATTCAATGTTACACACTACTACAAAGAGATACCTGTATACTCTTTTGGACCTCAATACAATGCAATAAGGCATCTTTCGAATTACCTTTGTTTCTAAAATATGCCCATTAATCAACCTACGCTAATGCAGCCATCCTGGTTCTACTCACGTGCCGGTTATACACTGTATTGTAGATTAATATAGAGATAGGAGTGCGCGGTTGAAGAGTCTGGGGAAAATCCAGGGGAAACCTCCGACACGACCTCGCGGGTTTTCAACACTGGAATAAGAGTTTGCGCTCCAGTGAGATTGGTTGAACTATTTCAACCGAATCTGAGGTGTGAGTTGAATCGAGTTACTGGGTGTTTTGTCGCTGGTTCACTAAACCTAGCCTAGGTGAGAAGAATCCAGCAAGAAACTCAGCTAGTCCCGACCAGGGTCGGCATGACACACTGTATTTTTTTTTCTATTTCAGCAGTTGCAAGCAACGTCAGCGGTGCTGCCTCATGCATTGCTGCAGTATAATCTCCTGTACCCTATTCGGTGTTTTCGTTGCGTTTGTAATCAATAGTATGTGAAATAGTAAACTGTATAATAAAGTTCTTTGTAGGTACTTATAGTTGTTATTGGTCTTTGGTCTAGCGCCTCGGCTTTTCCAGTTTCTTAGCGACCCAACAATGCCCTCCTATACGGCAGCTAGTTAGTATGAAAGGGCGAGTCCCATATACCCCCCACCATGGGCCCTTCCCTGGCCAGTGGGGATGCATAAATGCATTTCCTCTGCATCAAAAAAAAAGCAAAAAACGGTTGGAATATTGTAACGTGTAAAGTAAACAATATCTGCATTATTATGTTTTGATGACCGGTTTAGCCTAGTGGGTAGTGCACCTGCCTGTGAAGCTGACGGTCCTGGGTTCGAATCCCGGTCAGGGCAAATATTTGTGTGATGAGCATGAATATTTGTTTCTGAGTCTTGGATGTTTTCTATGTATTTAAGTATTTATATCTATTAAATATATCGTAGTCTAGTACCCATAACACAAGCCTTCTTGAGCTTACTGTGGGGCAAGTTCGATTTGTGTAAGATTGTCCTCTAATATTTATTTATTTTTATTTATTTGACCGAGTGAAACGAAGGCCTCTACTTCAGATTCGACAAAAATGCTTTCGTATGTACGGATTTCCGTTTGTTCTCCTCTACAGATCGCATTTCTCAACCGATTCCCGTGAAATTTTCTTAGCAGGTTCGATAATTATACATAGTTTTTGTTGTCGGTTTTTGGAAATTTTCTAAAACATTTTTTTATAAAATGACTTCGTATTTTTCTGAGGGCGGATTTCGGTTCGTTTTCCGCGACGTCCCATTTCTCAACCGAATCTCCTGAAATTTTGTGATCAAGTTCTATAATTCTATAGATTTCACTACATGTTATAATTATACTGATTTTTTTGTCGCGACGGTTTTTGGAATCAAAAACCTTTTTTCTCAATCGAAATAAAAAACAACACTCGCAAGGTCTGCAGTTCACAGACTCACTAGTATTAAATTCATAAATAGTGGAAAATCAATAACAAATTAATAACTAACAGATTTTTAAAAAATCCTTTAACCATTAGATCGATTGATCGTGTATGCTAGAATGTCGCAGGTTTGAATCCTGCTCGGAGCCCAAATTATTAAATTTCCCTTTAATCTTTAAACGAAATTGAATTATTAATTAGTAACATACCCCATTATTGATAAAACTTAACAAACCTCTGCTAATTAAAATGTCTGTTGTCCCTGTCTTACAAGCACATCTGTCAAAGTGACAGATAAGGACAAATAAACTTTAGCAGCTAGTTAACTAATATAGGTTTGATAGTCGTTTATGAATAAGGGGGTTAGTATTGACATAGTATCGCTTTACACTGGGTATAAGGGCCGACGCTAGCTGACGCGGGTGTACAAAGCGAGTCATACTAAACTGCCCGCCGCGGCAGAAAACAATCCGTATCGTCACCACATTACGTCACTGTCGACGACTTACGTCCGCATACCATCGATAGGCTGATAACGTAGGTCGTGTCACTACTAACCGATGTATGTACCGGATAGTATGACCCGCTCCGTGCACCCGCGTCAGCTGGCGTCGGCCCTTAAGCGATAATATGTACTCCGAACTTCGAAAATCAAACTTCGTATCGCGCCGCCCCTTTCACTCTCGTTGTATACACTATATGAGTGAAAGGGACGGCATGACACGATTTACGTGTTTCGAACTTCGGAGTAGCCCCTAAGGATTTACAAATGACGTAATATTGACGTACCCTCTGTTCTGACAGACATTTTAGTAAACAAAGAAATGGGGTCATAACCAAATCATAACATGCAATACAAGATAAACAAACATAACAAGCCCAATACTGTAAAAACGTAAAAATGAAAATATTATAGATCCTCAGAAATACTTACCTAACAAGACTATATTGTCATCAATGCCCACAACCAAATCAAAACACAGAAATGGTGCAAGATCTAACCATTGATATGTATCAAAGTTCAAAGCTTTTTAAAACAAAGTCAAAACGTTTGGGAACATGATTCAGGTATCTCATTAATCTCCCAAATGGACTGCACTTCGTATGAGAAGTTTCGTAAATGGCAAATTGCATACGCTAAAAAACTACAAAAACAAGCAAGAAAGAAGCTAGAGAGGGAAGCAGAGGAAGAAAACGACTATAAACAGAAACTAGAAGAATTACAAAAGTTAAACGCCAAAAAACTACAGAAGCTAAGAAGGTCTATTAGAAAAGTTAAAAAACCGCGAGTTATTACAGTACATGACTGGTAAGTATTAAAGAACGCGCCCTTGTAAGTTCTCGCAGCATGCGAGTTTCATTTACATTGCTGGTTACCCAGGTATAATAACTTCAATCGATCTATCAAGTCACGCAACGTAACTCGTATGTTGGTCTTGTATCTATGTTAGTCGTGTGTATTAGGGCCCCTTCTGTATGCACACACGAGACACGCGTACGAGATTAATTACATTGGGGGTTATCGAGGTGTACTAAGTTCAATCGATCTATCAAACTGCGCAATGTATAGTTAAACTCACGTGGGAGTCTCGTACGTGTGTACGAGGCCCCCTTCTGTATACACATACGAGACACGCATGCGAGTTTCATTGCACTGGGGGTTACTGAGATGTACTGAGTTCAATCGATCTATCATACCGCGCAATGTAGTTAAACTCGCATATGAGCCTCGTACGTGTGTATTAGGGCCTTAAAGGCTTCTGTACGCATACGAGTCTCGTACGTGCGTAAATCAGGCTTAATTTTAGAAATACGTACTGTATTTAAGTTTTGTTTTCTATTACAGCAGTTGCAAGCGACGTCGATGGTGCTGTTTCATGCATTGCTGCAGTATAATCTCTTGTACCCTATTCGCTGCATTTGTTGTGTTTGCAATAAATAGTGCGTAAAATTGTAAATTAAAGTTGTTTACGTCTGTATTTTATGTTTTTATCTATTACACAAAAGTCCTTTCTACCCCAAGTAACACAGTCATGCTGAATACTCGTAAAGTTTGAGTAATAGCAATTCGTAAATGTTTACAACTATAATCTCCGTGTGAGTATTAAAATAGCCATGATAATATTCTCTTTCGGCCTTTATATCTCTAAGCATAGTAAAAATTATATCAAGTTGAGTATTATGCTAACACTATTAACCAGACTTTACATAGCTGCTATATAGACTACCCAAATAACACAGCATTCTGAATAAAGTTTGAGTAATAGCAATTCGCAAATTTTTACACCTCTTCTCAGCAATAATCTCCATAATGTATGAGCAAAGGCTATTAATATAGCCAAATTCTGAATAATATTCACTTTGGATCTTCAATACCTCTTTAAGCTTAGTAAAAGTTGTATTAAGGTGGGTATCATACCACAGTATTACTAAGCTATTACCCAGACTTTACGTCGCTGTTATACAGGCTAGCATTTAAAAATGTGCCCAAGTTGCTTGATTAACAGCTGAATAGATATTTACTCAAACTTGGGTAAACTACTTGGGTAAAGCATTAAAAAATGTGCCCGAATTGCGATTACTCAAACTGTATTCATCATATGACTGCGTACTTGGGACTTTTCTTCTCTCTCTCTCTTTCGAGCAACAGACCTTATCTGTTTTTATTAATTGGAACTCCACCCGTACATGCCACCTGGTGGTTTGCAACGGTCTTAAGACAAGTGACGTTTCAATCTTTGACAGTGTTAAATACAAACTGCTACAAACAGAAATTCCCGCAATCCACCATGAGTATAATATTAAACTAAGTAAATAAATCATGACATCGAATTCTGACCGGAGTAGACTTTTACTAGCTTCTTCAGTTGCCACACATTTTATCTATACTGCATTATGAATGATAATTGCAACAAATGCCAGACACCCCTAGTATCGGGCTGTTGTAATAAGAGGTATGGATTCCTGTTCGATCGACCGTTGCAAACAAAGTGAATTAACCTATATTAAACAACTAAGACGAGATATAAAGCAAAAAGATGGTCGTCGCAAGTCGGAGCAAAGGGAATTCGAAAAAGAACTAAGAAAACTAAAAGAAAAACGAAGAAAACAACTGGCCGACATTAAAAAAGCTGTTCATAAACTGGAACCGAGAGACAGGAGAAAAATGCGTGTGTTCCGTACTCCGTCAAAAGTTGTAATAGCAAGGAAATGGTGAGCTAGAAAAAAATCATCACATGTAGTTTCTGGGCTCTTATAGTTAAATGAACAAGTAGACGAACTACATCTTTTCATTGCTTAACTGTAAGTTTAGCGTTTAGCTGAGAAGGTTCTTATAATGAAGGAAGACGTCAAATGGCGTCCCTGATCCCCGTCTCCCGCTACCTTCCCGGCAGTCTCAGTTAACTCGTTGACCCTATAATAAGTCCAGGATTTTATAGGCTAGATACCTCCAGATAGGAGTAGTAGTATTTTATCTTGTCCTTGATAAGGAGTGTTAGTGTTTGGAGACTTTACCTACATTTTATTCATCCATAAAGCTCTAAAGCAATATTTTATTTAGGATTCCAAATTCATTAACGATTTATTGATTTAATTTGAATTTTAGGATTCGTTTAAAACACGTTTGAACATTATATGAGCACTTTAAGATAGTCTGATCAACCCATAAGATTACTCTCGACTACAACTCGTATGTACTTCTGTTTAAGTGCCTGCAAAAAACGAATGCTGAGAAGGTTACGACCATGTTGCTGTTGTATCGTCATTGTATGCGTTGTTCTCTTTGCTCTAATGCTGCCAGCTGGACCTTGAATATGATTTATATATACTACTAAACGTAAACGCGAGCCGCCTTGGTTTGATCCCACCGAATGCGTCAGTACTCCGCAGAGCAGACGAAGACTACGAAGTTCTGACAATCTCTATCGCACTTTCATCGTTCGATTCGTTCGAGTGATAAAGATAATGCGTCAGTACTCCGCAGAGCAGACGAAGACTACGAAGTTCTGACAATCTCTATCGCACTTTCATCGTTCGATTCGTTCGAGTGATAAAGATGGAGATACGAGTACTTTGAACACCAAACGTAGTTTTACTGTATGCCGCATGCATTTGATTTTTGTTTTGCGTTCATGTTTCGAGGCAAACAGCATCATAGGTTGGTTTCGCGTCGTCTATAAGTCCAAGGATGAACCTATGTATAATATTAAATTTAATAAAAATTGTAATACTGGAACATTATTTTATTCTTCCATATTTAACTGATATAGTAGTTTATGTAATAGTTATATTATGTACTTATGTTTTTTAGTCGAGAACCGCGTTTAGACCACGAAGCTTGCCGAGTGGTCTAAGTAAGGTTCGAAATATTATATAACTATTGTATACATTACTTTTTCTACTATTCAACGGAAATTAATTAAACAAACCGAAATAATTATACAAACTAATCCAGCGGAAATGAAGATTAGGCACATAGGTCGGGCGCTCGTTAATGTCTTTTGTTCTATGTCCGCGGCGTCGCGTGATTGCTCAATTTCATAAGAGGACTGTAAAAGAGACACTTGATTAGCCAATTTCATAAGAGTACAGTAACAGCGACACGTGATTGCTCAATTTCATAAAAGTACAGTAGCAGCGACACGTGACTGGACAATTTCATAAGAGTACAGTAACAGCGACACGTGATTGGACAATTTCATAAGAGTACAGTAACAGCGACACGTGATCGGACAATTTCATAAGAGTACAGTAACGGCGACACGTGATTGGTCTATTTCATAAGAGTTCACTTGAAGGGATCTCCGTAGAGAAAAGTATGTGATTTTAGTTTCGTTTACGATATCTCAATTCAAACATTGAAGTCGACGAGTAGAAAAATACTTATGACAGTTTAGTTCATTGCTGTAATATCCTTCAGTTTTTTTAACACAGCAAAGAAAATATCGATTACCTCGACGCTCGATGATGTGAAGTGAAAACAAACTCATACACACTCTTATCTAGGAAACAAACCAAGACTGTCAAATTTTGTCTAAGACACGCTTCTAGATAACCTCTCCCGCACATTGCCATATTAAAAACGACTCGCGCATCGAGGGTTCCGTACACAGATGTGTATCCGTCCCGACCCAAATAATTAAAGAAAATCTTAACAACATGGTGTAGAAATTGTACATAGGTACAGCGCCACATATCGACGAATTAGTATGGTAGTTTTGCAGGGATAATTTTATATCACCAGTTTATCCGGTGAACCGATTTCAATCTTTTACACTTAAGGCAAGGCCAATTCAGATATCTGATGAAAATATTGAAGTTTGAGCTCCCAATGTGAAGAAACAATGTAGAATAACCTTAGAATATGACTACACATATATTACTGTAGACTGAGAAAAAAAAACAAAGAAACACAGTAACCGAAAAAAGTATTGAAAAATGCCATGGTAACTATAGCAGTAAAAAAACATAAATATCATCATACAAATTTACTTAAAGCTTGTCACAGACTGCAGCGGCCTGCGCCGTGCCTGCTGTCACTATGACAATCAAAGCCGCGTGTATCTAAATGAATGTTAGCATTGTCATAGTGTACAACACGCTTAAATCTCCTTTAGTGAGTATTATATTCTTTGCTCCAAACTCTATGGGAGAACGTAGAGTAAATGACGTAAATTGACAAACAGTAGTCTAGTAAATAAAAGGTATTGGTTAGAATATAACATATTCTCTTTGCAGGGTAGTAGTAGGTACATTCAAGAATAGTTAATTATGAAATAACTACAGTACAGTTTTAAATACATATATAGGTACGTTCCCAAAGGTTCCAGTATACCTGAGGAACCTTATGTCCTTAAAAATATAGTCGTGTTCATATATTTTTGTACCCGTTAAATAACCTTTCTCGGGGATTTCAGGTGAATAAAGCATAATATTGATTCCGTGTCGTGGGGATCGGGCAATATTCACCAAATTCTTATAATGACGAGCACATAGTTTGGAGAACACTAAAGGTTGCGATGTGTGGAGGTTAAAACACCCCCGAAATAATGCCTTCCTGTGGCAGAATTTCGAAGTCCAACAAGGAAAAGTTTCCAATTAGGAAATTGCAAAAACTACTAAAAAGGCAACGGAAATTTCAAAAGAAATTCTGTATGACAATGAAGAACCAACAAATCAAACGAGAAAGACAACTTTGTTTGTTGAAAAGAGCTGCCTGTTGTCCACTCCCACCTGCCCACAATCCCTCTCCAAGTGAATCTCCGCCACAAGTCCAAAAAAAATGCACAAAGAAACTAAAATGGAAACAACAACCCACGAAAAAAAAATCCCACCGTCGAACTCCGCCCGCCTGCAATCCTTCTCCACTCTACTCCTCTCCGAGTAATCCTCCACAATACCCGTCTATACCACCTCCAAGCCTCCCTCCCCCATACCCCCCGTCGAAAGAATCGCCATACAATACGCATTTCATCGTTTCATCCATGAGCGGCGACAGCAATGGCCATGAACAGTACCTGGCACAGGCAATGAGGAATCAGGGTTGCTGTAATAGCCGTTGCCCGAAAGTTGGTTGTTTATGTTTTAGTAGGCCATTGAAAGGGAAATGGTGAGTTATGGTTAGTTTAAATAAATTTTCTATCACTAGGTTCAATTCTTTAATATTTCCAACTCGCTAATATTCCGAACTGATAAGGTCAAGTCGGAATAGGAATAAACTATATGGAATGGAGATGAGATGCGAAGGGAGTATAGTTTGAAATTTCTTCTTTATACTTGTCATCCTATGTGTCACTTCAAGGTACACTACACTACATTTTCGAAATCGCCATGTACGTTAATAATCATGAATTTGTACGCTATCAGGCAGGGTATAGTGCTAATATTATTTGTTTTGTTAGTGGAACGTAAGACGTCGAACCACACTGTTTATTGCTGGGTATAATACGCCATAATTTTTCTTTGCTGGCATACAAATTCGAACACAAAAGTAGGTATGCCACTGTTTCTTATTCTGCAGGACTTGACCCAGTTGGTCGCCTCGGAGTGATGAGATCTTTGACGACTGGTCGCTCCAATGATATTAGGGACGTTCGTCCAAATATACTTATAGTGCATACTCTCTGTTGCAGCAAATGCAAAAAGACGCGGAGAAAAACGCGGAACATGTGCTGTCGATGCATTATATGTTGTGTGTTCCTCATTGTCATCTGCGGCTGTGCTGGATATGCCATTCCTATACTGGCCGGCTTAATATAACCTAGACGTTTTTAAGGCACGAATGAATAGGCATCTTCTGGGTGAGCTCGCTTCATCGTCGGCCTCATCTTTGTCCCCAGGCTAAGGCCCAAGAGTAATCCCATTTTTAATAAAAAAAAACCAAGCAACGTATCTCAAATTAGCGGCAAATTGTGCAAAACCCGGATCAGTAACATCTGAGGCCTACAGCGAATGAAAACTTCCTCTCTGTCCCACTTGTACATTCGTGCGACAGGGTAAGCAAGGCCCTCTGAACATACCTTTGATTTGAATGAAGTCGCGTAGAGAATTTTTGGTTCGGGTTTTGCTTCATCATGGTTTCGATTGTACATCGTGACGATTATACTTGTAGATGTTGGGCTTTGAGTAAATATAACTCAACCGAATCCCTTGTAATGTGCCCTAGAAATATAGTTATTGTACCTTTGAGCACGTTGTTTGATTTTCGGAACGAGTAACCAATCGGCAGCTGAACGACTTGAGCAATCTTACCGTAAGTAACTCCTCACCAACAAATCTAACAATAGTATCGTAAATACAGTCCATAGCAGAAATAAGTCAACAGTTTTGTTATACAATGTACTATTGTACTATTTTATACAATACAATGCTGGTGACAAAGAAGCGTACGGTCCACCTGATGGTAACCGGCTACCACAACCTATAGACGGATTAAGGTGGAAAGTTATTAACCTATATTATGTTATCGCGTTTCGGAATGGTGTAAATTCATTGTGAAGAAACGGGTCTAATCCCAACAAGGTTTGGTTTTTCCTCTGGCTTGGGAAATGGAAGGTCAGATGGCTGACTCTTACGTAAAATTAGTCCCTACGTTAAATCTGGAATAAGGTGTGAAAGCGGACCCCGGGCGGACCTGGATAACGGTAGGAGGACGATGAGTATATGGTCGACACATTGAAGAGCTTAGGCAGACCCATAGACTTTGAAAATCTTAATAAGAAACTGCATAATCTTTTGAACTGTTTGTTTTTACCTATGGTATTTCGCGATGTCACTTGCGTTATTGACAATGACATAAACTTCTACTAAAAACATTGCTAAAAACCAACTAAAAACAAACATAGCAAAACAATTTAGGGGATATAACAAAATTGTATGTAATAAATAGATAAACTAAACGAATTCCCTCCAGGATTTTTCTCAGGATTATCCGAAATATACGATTTATGTTTAGTTAACAAAAACGTAAAAAGCGGATTCTGTATTACATGTAATCACTTTAAAAGTGAATAACAGCAACCCTACGGGGGAGTTCAAAGACGGGATAAAAGCATGAAGAGAAGAAAATCTAACACAAGCTGCATGTCAGCTTAAAGGTGAATTAAGTTTTAGATAGCTGTTCATTTGTTGTTACAATAATTTATTTATAATGTGAAGTAATGAAGCATGTTCAATAATGCATGTTCTTCATCCCTATCTTCTTTGGTCAAAGTAGTTATTCGTTGTATATGTCGTTCATACTACGTCACATATTCCCACATCAATATGGTCCCTGATGAGCATAGTTACAAAATAAGATTCGTGATTGAAACATGGTCATCGTAGAACTAACTTGAAAACATAAAAGATACCTAGTAAATAGTCTTACATTTTCTAACCATCAGGTGTCTACAAATCAAATTCAGCACATGCCCCGGGCCTGCTCCGTAATATAAGAGGATCCATCTCAAATATCGTATCGCTGATTGCACCATGGACGAGCGTAGATGGTATTTCCAATCATTTAATAACACATTTATTTGCCAAGATCACTAGAACCTAATAATAAATATAAATTCTACAGTAAAGTACAGTATAAATACTACAGAAAGGCAGGACTGATGATCTGCATTTAAGAATGTTGGGACACATTCCTAAGTGCAAATTTATGTTTTCCGTGCTTCATATAATGCACCTTATTCAACTACACCAGCTCTTTAGAAATTGTTTCATGGTCCAACTTGTATGAACAGATCCGAAAATTCCCGGATTTCGGGACTTTTGTCTTAAGTCCCAGTAAATGGTTAGCGGTTTTTGCCTATAATATATAAGTCAAATCTTTAAAATTAATTCCTGACAATCATTTTTTATAGGTCACTGTCAACTTGTGCACAATGTGATTTTTGTTTTGAACCACCTAAACTCTCCACGAGTACATTACAACGTCAGACACCCTGCTTGGGTCTAGACAAACTAATACAAGAAGAAAGAGATAACCAAGAATGGAATGTTGCATTTCAAAAGGCTTTGGTAAAGAGGTTAGAGGCTTCAGAAAGGAGAATAACGTTAGATGATTACCTGGACGATGATGATGATGACGGCGGAGGACAGGGAGGCAAAAGAAAAAGGAAGGACAAGAAAGAGAAAGAAGAGCCTAAATCTAAAACTGTTAAAACTAAAGCTGCTGCAACTGATAAAGCAGACGATAAACTCCCTGAAGTTAAAGAAGTATTCAAAGAAAAAAAATGCCCATGTTCAAGGAAAGTAAAAAGAGAAGAAAGAAAACGAAAGACTTTCGTCAAGATAATGGAAAGAGAACAGATAAGATTTGAGAAAAGAAGTTTAAGAGCTCAACGGAAATACGATAAAGAACGCCAGAAAGCTTATAAAAGATGTGAACTAACCCAACTCGCCGCGGAAAAGGGTTACTTCAAAAGGAATAAAGATGGCGTCGTGGATAAAGCTGAAGAGACGTTTAGCGTATTTATACATATGGATCCAGCTCAGTGGTATGACTTTTGTTGTGGCCCCAATTAGATTCACAAACATCATCATCAGTATTACTGCTGCTGCGCCTATGCCTCTTCTAATAGATGGGAGGGAACGAGCAGTAGTATCCACGCTGGCCCGGGGTGGGTTGGGGATTTTGCATACACCTTTGAATTTATTTGCAAATGTACGGTAATTATCAAATGATACACCATCCATAAGTTCGAAAAACTGATGATTATTATACTTATAACTTTATAAGATAGTACCATCCACGAGGGCGGGCACCTAATGAAATTCGCTGTGGAGAGGCGCGTCGTCCTGGATGGCACTATATGTCACTTACAATTAGTGAGCCTTATTGCAATGAGATAAAGTCTACCAATAGTCAGTTCAAAGAATCGTTTTTCTTGAATAGGTCTCTCTCTTCTCTCTTTTGGCCGTGAATTGCGATTTGTTTGTCTTTTCCAGCGCCTGCAGAGGAAAAGGTGCACGTCTTGTCAAGTGCAGAAAGTGTTTTTTTAAATGCTGCGTCTGGTTGTACATTCTAGGATTCATCATATTCTTCGTTACGAGTTACTTCCTTACTAAGATTTAATTCGAAGGAATGCAGTGTTCTGTGCTGATTTTTTAGTTTTGTGGTGTAATGTATACGTTATTCGATTATGTCAAATTGTAAAGTTTCATTGTGTATGTATTAAAGGATTAATTTGTAATTCCTATTGCTTTTTTTAAGAGCACATTCAGAGCTTAAGAACTCAACTAAGTAGTTAGGTAGTGAGAGCACTTGGGGCAGAAAAAACCTTTCTAATAATAAACCCTCTATTCCTTTGTCTGAGGAGTCGCACCCAGTCATACACAATCTTATCTAGGGTCGCACCTAACTAAGAAAACTAAAATCCAAGCGAAGTAAACTGACAGGTAAGATGTTACCAAGAGTAGAAAAAATAAATAGTGACAGTATATATCTATAAAACATATCGAT
This sequence comes from Epiblema foenella, assembly GCA_963556455.1. Taxonomy (NCBI): domain Eukaryota; kingdom Metazoa; phylum Arthropoda; class Insecta; order Lepidoptera; family Tortricidae; genus Epiblema; species Epiblema foenella. The sequence goes on along the minus strand of OY747107.1, from coordinate 15,635,204 downwards.
AAGCATAAAGTTGTACTACCACTTAACTTATTCCAATGTTGTAATCTATGGGATATGCATAAAAGCTTGTTAAGTGTGACAAAAGTGGTATTTGAATATGAAGTTTAGTCCTTTAAATTAATTAAAATTATTTTAATTTGACAAATTCAGAGCATATTAGATTGGGAGAAACAATACTAATTTAGATTTTCGATGTTCTCGGCAAGCACCTAGGAGTAACCTACAAATTGAGACGATAGATCGGTAAGTCTAGTACGGCCATAAATAATATCGATACGAACAGCACTGGTCATACTGTGGCAACATTTGCGCATTTTGACTTCGTAAACAACTTCGCCTTACGGTGGATACAGCTACACATAGTGCTTCACAAAAATCACATTAAGTTTCTTCATCTTGAAGTTACTAGCATTTTCCTGGTATTCAAGAGGAGCTGGGGTCCACCACGGCTTATCTCAAAATTATAGTCACTTATTTTACGAAAGCGAATGCCACATTTGATCCCCCTACCCAGAGGGAAAACTAGGCCGTCGGGTTTAGACTGGTCTCCTTACGATGTTTTCTGTAACCGAATCCTCTCAAGAGACCTCAATAGCACTAGCCGGGGTTTGAGTGTTTATTGAACCAACGCCTGCAGCCTAGCTAGGATGACTGCATTTATGTGGAACATATAATAGCATTCGTTCCTTACTAGCAAGTATGTGAGTGCGAGAGAGGCGAATGCTTATATGACCGACATAAACGCGATCATCATAGCTGGGCAGATTGAGTCGTAGGTAAGGCTACCATGGCTTCTTCTTTTTGTTTATAGGAAACTCTACGAAGTTAAGTTTTCTCACTATCGACATTTTGATTACTTGTCTATTCCGTATGAAGAGTGAAATAAAAATGATGGCCAAATGACATTTATTATCTGTAAGTAAACAAATAATTAGCTAAGGCTAACTAGCTTTGAGAAAGTATAACAAAATTTTTGTTTTGTGTGTCCATACGCCGCAAAAGCTGCAATTCGCTGCGATTTATTTCATCTGCTATAAAACTATAAGGTTAATAAATAATCTGATTTCAACATTATAATATTATGAGGTATGCTAACTACCTAGATCTTCATGATATTTTATTATAGAAATTAATCCAAACGCCTAATAATCTTACTTACCCACATCCCATATGCAAGTTGAAAAATACGAAAGGATTATCTGCGCAAAAACCAGTCGGGCAACGACGAAGTCCAAAATAATGAAGAGGAGAAAAACTTAATGACACAAGTAACTGTATGATATTCTCTTGGATAATTGGAATCAACAGATAGGTATATCTTCGATAATGCACTATAATATAGAATGCAATAAGGTTATAGTGTAACTTGGAGCCTAAAGTAAATAACAGGCGATAATGTAATTTATGTCACACCTGGCCATAAAGTGTCAATTACGGCACGCTACGCCTGTGGAAATTCCCACTTCCTGGCCAAGGGGAGACGTTAATTCTACTTACCACGCGGTGGTAATAAAGAAAGCCTCTAATAGCCTTCGGCTCGGACGTCAATGAGACATTCTTTGTTCCCCCCTAGATAAATGCATAATGTACTATTACGTAACATTTATTTTCTAATATCAGGGCGTCTTCATGATAAGACTAAATTGGAGAAATATCCTGGGAACGTTTATTTACCTCATTTCTTGATACTTATTCAAGTAAATCGTCTCAATTGCACTAGAGGCGGTCATCATGGACAACAAAGAAAGGTAATTTCTTTACTCTCACTTCCTATCTATCAATGAATTAGGCATGGTTTTACTGATGCCAAATCTGTTATGTAGGTACCTATTTTTTCGGCACGGTGAATCGTTAGGTTCAATTCAGATCAATGTAGCATAGCCTCAAGCACAAGTTCATACGCAGATATGGATTCGTTCTTTCCTGTGGCTATTATATAGCAAAGCCTACTTTTGGTAGGAGGCCTAATCCCCAGGAACTGCGTCTCCTCTTTAAAAAAATAACTAACGTCAATCAAATTTTGACCACAGGAAATACCGTTTTGTGTTTCGTTACTACCCATCAGAAGTGTACAAGGTGACACTACCACCACACGCTTTTCGATCTTTATCTCTGCCAGTCTGCCAGCCACTGCCACCTCAGTGGTGTGAATCGAACCTTATTAAGTCTGTTATTAATTAAAGTTAGAACCCGGCCTGGACTTCTTATCGCTGGATGTACTGTGCGAGCGATATTCTACTTTACCTAATATTCTATTTGTTAATTACTGCAACAAATACCCACATTTGTACTTACCTATTTGTTATAGGTACAAATGTGGGTAATTGAAAAAAATATATTTTATACTTGTTTACTTTTAAAATGCCGTAAAACTATTTTATACTTGTTTACTTTTATTGTTTGTTACACATTTAAGCGCCATAACATACTTAACAATGATAAGCGCTCACGGGTGTAACGCATAATTAAGGCATGATAATTCATGATTATTCTCAGTAAGTGAAATGTATTCTTTGAGAATAAATACTTATTTAACTTTAAGAGTTTTGGTTATCTATAGAAGCAATACATATATAGTTTCACTATTTAACAAATATTCTAAAACGGGACATATTTATTATACTTTTTTAGGACTTTTTCGACATGTGGTCAAGGTGAATTCACCATGCAGCCTCCTAAATTTGCTCAAAAATTAAAACCGCAAAGGGGCTGCACGTGTTTGGATAAACTTGTAGACGAAGAAAGAGAGCGTCACGCGAAAAATATTGCCTTTCAAAAAGCTTTAGTAAAGAGAATAGAAGCTTCAGAGAAAAGAATTAGTTTCGATGATTGGGATGAAGATGATGACGACGACGACGAACCCAGAGGGAGGGGAGGACGGAGGAAGCGGAGGAAGCAGGTAGCCCCCGCAGCAGCAGCCACAGCTACACCCACCGATTCCCTTCCCCCTATAAAGCCTCCTACAGTCAAACCCGTTTACGACATGGACAAATGCATATGCTACAAAAAAATAATAAAAGAAGAAAGAAAACGCAAGAGATTCGTAAGGAATCTTCAAAGAGAACAACGCAAGTATGAGAAAAAGACTTTAAAAGCGCAGAAAAAGTACGAAAAGGGACGAATGAAGGCGTTTAAGAAGTGTGATAAACTCCAACACAAAATAAACAAGCAGCACGGGTTAATAGAAGATAAAAACTGTAAAATAACTCAAGGTGACGAAACGTATAAAGTGTTCCTACATATGGATCCTGGCGACTGGTGAGTTCTTTGCTACCTATAGCAATGATAGTCTACCATACAGAATTTTTTTCGCGCGTAACTTTTCACTTTTCTGCTCGACCGTCTATTACCGTTATTTAAATGAACCATACACCTGTAGTACACTTAGTATCATCCAAGTCCAACAAAGCCAGATTATATATCGTAAATCAACGTACGTATATATATATATATATATCCCCCATGTCCTTATCCCCTATGTCACTAACTCAACGAACCTATTTTAATTTATTTTTCAGTTTTAATATTTTTAACATGTACATTGCTTTTGCTTTTATTTTATTGTTAGGGTAGCAGATTTCAACTTGTGTAGTTTATTTCTTACTTATTAATATAGGTCGCTGATATTATGGGGCCTTATTGAGCATTTAAGACTGGAGACGCCATTGATATGCCCTGCTGCCAAACGTAGGTATAGCAGAAAAATATGGCACGTTATTAAAAACTACTTCATTAATCGATTATACGTCAGTCTCGAAATAATTCCCAGCGTTTGAAGAGCTCCGTCAAAATGCCTTTATGTGCTGTTGTCGGGTACAAAAACATTTAAAATTATCAAATTTACGAAAAGATGAATGTATGTAAATGTAATGTATGTTTTTATTAAAATCGTAAATCCAGCATCGATTACAAAGTCGATTTAAAAACATTCGTAGGTATACCCGACGCTTCACGCTTGGCCGCTATTTTGACATTTAACGTCACCGTATTTCCGACCGTAAGGACTACTATCTATTGCTATCTATGAGAATTTATTTGAAATGTGAACCTTAGTTACATTGGTCAATTTAGCTGTGTTTTGACTGTAGGTGCGTAGTAATGGGAGAATGTTTTGCAAGAATGTGTGTTACCATTACCACCCCCGTGGATACAGCGGCATCTATCCCCGTATTTTAGTACGAAACCCTAAGAACGACAACTAGGCAGGGCTTAAGCTAGGTAGGCAGGACCGGTGTTTAGGACAACAGAGAGGAACCTCCTGTTGTAAAAGAATTGTCGAATCAACATCCGACATGGCGGTCATCTCGTCTTATTAATTATTATTTTTATATATGAAGCTGCCCGGTACAATCCAATCTTACACAACAACTGACATATGTAACTGACCAATTTGTTTATAATTTCAGTGGTTGCAGATTTCAGGAAAGATCATGGACCAAATTTAAAAAATGTTTCTTCAAATTCTGCGTCTGGTTTTACATACTAAGTGTCGCCATAGGCGGTTCGGTATATTACCTCGTAACTAGTTGGAAAACGTTGCGACTATAAGTACATTACTTTTGGATTAAGCAGGTTGATCGATTACCGATTTAAGACAATGTCCTATGTGTTCGTAATAAAATTTTCGTAGTAAAATTGGTATAATATGTACATTTTGTATACCTCTTCTGCCTACAGTCCCTGGGAGATTAGAAGTCAATCGACACTTGTCATTTCCATACATTTTATAACCTAAAAGTCACTTTTTAGGTTATATAAAATGTATCAAGTGTAGTACCTTATCGTCCACCAATGTCCCTTTCATCAATTCATAGATTATTGGCAATCAGCCAATGATTATCCAAGGTTCATCCATTACATTTGTGTCCTGAAGGACTTCCGGGGCCCGCTACCATCTGAACGCATTCGGATTAGGCTTGTCAAGTGAGTGGGCAACTTGGTTGTTAGAAGTTAGTAATCACCCTCGATAAGAGTGTTTGTGACTGGTAAATCGCCAAAAACAGTCACCGAACCAAGAGTTGACCACGACCGACGTTGCATTTTGCCTCGCACGCACGCGGCGCCGCTGGGCCACGAACGCTCCGTCCCACATACGTGAACTGAACATGATACGCCTTACATTTCTGGGTCCACAAGTAACGATGCTGTCCAGTAATAATAATAATAATTTATTGAACATAATAACACAAAAACAGTTAGTTCGTAAGCAGCTAAGTGTCGCATCTATTTACGCCCACTAATAAATATCTAATGGCTGTTGACGAATTGGGGACCTTAAGTTTTTTGGTCCATAACGTATTTTTTATTGATAGTAGAGTTCGAGACTGTTGCCGCCTTTTTTTTATTAAGTATCTTTTTTAAGAAATATTTTTTTAAACCAAACGTATGGTAATGTCATAGAGAAGATTAAAAATATTTTTTTACTCAACTTTAAACTTACTTAATAATAAAACCGGCAATAGTTTTGAACTGTATAAGACGTCTGTTATCAATAAAAAATATATAATATGGACCGCTCCAAAAAACTAAAGGTTACCAATTTTCACTTGACCTTGACAACTTTCATTGACTAACTAATGCCCCTTCCATTTTTTAAGTTTATTAGGCGCAAGATATTGCCCGTTCGCTTCAAGTTGACCGTTTCTTTCCGGCCCGGTACCCATACCGCACCCCGTTCACACCCCGTGCAACGCCATACGGGGGTAGTAGGGGACCATTCATAAAGTACGTCACACGATAAGGGGAGGTTGACAAATTGTGACATTGTGTAACAAGGGATGGGATGGCTCCTAAGTTTCGTGACGTCACATTTCAAAATTTTAAACAAACAAAACAAAAGTTAAAAATAAGCCAAATGAGAACCGACCACGCTAACTCTGCAAGGAATAATTTGGCAACACTGTGCATTATACGTCATATTTGTATGAAAATGTGACATTTGAGGTAGTGTTGCCAAATTATTTCAATGCAGAGTTAGCGTGGCCGGACTCTATCAGTACTTATAGGTTTAACACGTTCACAGTCCGAATCTAAAATGGTAAACCTTGGACTTTGTAATAAGAGGCTTGCCGTAACCCATATCAGGGTCACGGACCGTGAACGTGTTAAATTGTTTTGTTGGAAACAATTTATTGTTTAGTTTTTTCAAATGTTGATTATATCAAAAACTAATTTAAATGGTATTAAAAATAACTTCGGAGCTCCTGTTTTAATTTAATAGTTTCTACTCGATTTAAAATTGCAAAAAAACACGAAATTAGTGTGACGTACTTTATGGATGAGCTAAAAGTACGGAATGTAAATTTACAGACTGATGGTAAACGCATTGTTACCTTTTAGGACGACCTTTTATGGTTTTTTGAAGACCGCTTTAGCCTAGTTGGTAGTCACCCTGCCTACGTAGCTGGAGGTCCCGGGTTCGAGTCCCGGTCAGGGCATTTATTTGTGTGTATATGTTTATCTATATAAGTATGTATATCGTCGCCTAGTACCCATAGTACAAGCTATGCTTAGTTTGGGACTAGTCGAAATATTTATTCATTTTATTTTATTTTATTATGTCAAGCAAATACTGCAAGGAGAATTAATAAATGAAACACTTGCAAAGTATATTTTACTTATAATATTCAATTAGTATGTTCGAATACAATAAAATAACTATAGGGGTTTGCTACATGAGATAAAAGCCACCTGTCAGATTGTAGAAAACGGTCATATGTTCAACATTGTAATGAAATCATTAGGGTCATTGCACAATACACATATTCTACATATAATCTTTAATATTATATACAGGGCGTCCCACGGCTATGCCACATACTGAAACTGAAAGCAGTTACAATACTAATTATTACAAAAAAATTAATGATGTTTGCTATTAGTAAAATGTCTTATCTTCAATATTTAAAGTACATTCCCTCCATGTGGTATAGCCGTCGGACACCCTGTATATAATAACATCTTAAAACATGCAATCCTTGTACATTTATTTATTTCGGACAACTTGGAAAGGGCTCAATGATTTCTATGAAATTTGCTGTGTGGGGGTTTTAGGGGGCGATATATCGATCTAGCTAGATCTCATTCCCGGTAAAACTCCGAGCAAAGCTCGGTCACCCAGGTACTTTGCCATTCTCAAGCAAAGGGTTGATAATGGGAACATAGACCATATTTCTTAATCTCAATCTCTCATGTGGTAAAAAATTATATCTATTTTATACAATTTAAATACTTAGGTAATTAAGTAATCAATAATTTTGGCATTATTATTATTCATTCATAAGAGAATACAGGCATTCATAAAAATAAAGTTCAATTTGAACGTCAAGGGGACGTTACAAACTAGAAAAGAAACAGCTTTTTTTTGAAGTATAAAAATATAATGAGAATATAGCTAGGACACATTTACTGTGGTTAAGGTAGGGTCATAGAAAGTCCTTCTTATATTATTAGCAACAAAAAAAATGTACAACATAAATATTGTGGTATCTTTATATACGTTGACGTTGATATCTGGGCCATTTCCTACCTTGTCACAGACGTCACAGTGAAAATCTCTATGAAAGTCGCTAGAGATCTGCGACTGTGACAATGTACGAAATGGCCCAGAAATCAAATTGATTGACTGTAGATACACTGAAGGCACTTTTTCATTAGATAGATACCTCTCATCTCCCCTCGTAGTAAATACCCAGTAGTCTGAAAACCACTTGAAAATGAAATTCAAGGGAAATAAATATCATCTGGGCCACACAGGATATTTATAACGCTTCAGTTCTGAAGTATCGATATTGTTTTGCCTACAAAAATGAAGCTAATATCCTCTTATGTCCTTAAATATTGGAAAAAGGAAAGACAAAATTAGCAGCAAATCTCTGTAGGACTCTTTTTGAAGACTACAAATATTTTCGTTAATCTCATTTCAAACACGCACTTTTTGATCAACGAGACAGAAATGAGAGGTTCCACTTTTAAGTCCAACTAAAACTGAGATATCACAATCAAATGCCAATACTCTAAGGCAAATTAGGCTCTATAAAAATATATCTAAAGATCAGTCTCTCTGATTTTATAAATCGGTTCGCAGACATTTTCCTTCTCCACCAACGCTTTCTTCGTACCAATCTCTTCCTCTTTACAAACGAATGAACTCGCTCGTTTCCTGTTCGGACTAACTACTATACTGTTAACATGTTTCAACGGTGATCTAAGTTCATTATTCACAGCCAAATTCCCAATAGACGACGTAAGATCCGACGGTACATTGCCGTCTAAGCAATATAGTAAAGAATCCGATATCTCTTTGTCTTTGGAGTTGTTTAGAATAGATAGATCTACAGGAGTAGCTGTTAATACTGATCTGCTGTGAAGATACTCACGGAAAGGTTCTGTGAGGGATCTGGTTCGTTCTATTTGGTTCACGATGATCCTTGGGGGTTCTAGTGTATTGTTTAGATCTTGGAGCAAAGGCCGATGGTGACTTAGGATGAAACGGGTGGTTTCGGAACGAAGCGGGCTGATATCACCCGCGGAAAGGGAGCGACCTTCGAACGTTCTCGAACGAGGTATCGATGTGTTTATTGATCTGAAATGGAAAGAGATTTATAAATAGCATTATGCTTTATATTACCTTGTTGTATAACAGCGAAAACGATAAAGATATCCGCTGCTTGTAAAATTATGAAGATGAAGTCATGTAAAGCACGACCAGAAATATATGACCATTTGTCAAGAGGGCGCTATTATTCTAATTTATATGGCAACAGGTCAGTAATATCAGTATAGCAGGAATGATGACATTTTGACTTGTTTACATGTCAGTTCTGATGATAATTTAGAAATATTTCTGGTCGGGCTTCATAAGGACTTGATATGTATTTGTAAAATATAAAAGGCGAGAGGTCGAGGTGCCAAAATTTATAAACAAGTAGGATGATTATCAATATCAACCGCTTTCGGCTTAGAAGCACCTCAGGGAACGAGGCCGATCTAGCGCAGGCCTAGGGAACCTTACGTTTTTTGGAGTGTGGTCCATATTGTATTTCTTATTGATCTTAGACTTATCATAGAGTTCAAAACTGTTACCGTTTTTCATCAAGTATCGTTTTTAAGATTCCTTTTTTCATTTGATCTTTAGTAATGTCTATGTTCATAGATGTAACTGCCACATTTGACATCTGTTCATAGATGTAACTGCTACATTTGACATCTGTCAGCTGACAAGTTTTTTTTTTGTTTCGCAGCAGACTAAGGCATGATCCTGTTAATGTCTCCAAACGTGTGGTATGTCAAAGATAAGATTTAAAAAAAATCTTAAAACACGATACTTAAGAAAAATAACCCGGCAACAGTTTTGAACTCAATAATATGTCTACTATCTTGTGGTAGTTGGGCGCATAGCCGTGCCAATGTCTCGGTTATTGTTGTCTCCTGTCTGACGGGACAAAATAACAACAAAGAAAAGTCGATTGATCCAAATTGTACAGTAGGTATTTGTGTTTTTTACCTTCCACAGGAGAACGTAGACCGTGTATCGTCATCAGACGATACGAAATCACTATCATTGTCTCGCTCCATCTCTAGTTCGCATGTCGCATCACATTTGCTTGCGTCACGTTCGCTCGCGTCACGTTTGCTTGCGTCACGTTCGCTCGCGTCACGTTCGCTGGGGTCACGTTCGCTCTCGTCACGCTCGCCGTCACGTTCGCACGCCACGTCTCGCTGCTCGCATGTGATTATGAGCGGCTTTCGCGATCGCGGCGTCATTATGGACTCCTGTAATAGTTCACATTATAGCAGCTTTTACAAACTATGTATGTTTGTTTTGGTGGTATCTTGCAACTCAATTTTCAACCACTTGTCGGTATCCGATTGAGCTGCAATTTGGCATACTTATGTAAGTTCGGTGACAATGCAATATTATTGTACCTAAACTACACGAGATAAACCTATCATGTTTGGGTATTAGTAGTTGATGACTGTGAAAAAACAAGTACAGTCGGCAATAAAAGCTTGTACCAAAAATTAAATTTTTGACAAAAAAATATTCTTAAACTGTGGTCAAGATAATGAACGCCATCGCCAGGGGTCCACGGCATATGTATGTACCTTTCAAAATGCAATAATACTAAAATTGGTACAAGGATTTTTAAAATGGTCCATGGTCCATGATTAGACAAATTTTAAGAAACCCTAGATTATAGACTCCTGTCCTCCTTATTCTATCCTTTTAATATAGCTTGAGTTTGAAAAAAGTGGAAATTATATGTTATCCTGTTATTTACTATTATAAAACTAGCACCTAATAAAAGTCTGGTTAAACACACGTTAAAAACATTCTAGACAATGAAGCATGATTAAGATGATCATGGCACAGAAGAAAGACAACAGTTGTAAGAGATCAGATAGAAACACGAACACACAATGGCTAAGTAGCAGCGAAGAATAATGATTAAATGGTAACATTACAACTTGAATACTTGTACATATATTGTTGTGCTACAATAAAATATTATTTATCAGATAGTTTTATCTCACGAACGCGGGTTAGCCATAGTTGTAGTTGTGACAACACATAGGCTCCTACACTGACGCACACATAGACAATGTACATGTATACTCTCAACACATACCCATGGTTCACCTGCATTCGTGAGTAAAAATATTGTACCTATGTACATATTTACCTAAAATAAACAACATAAATAAAAGTACTGTACCTATTTATCCAAAACAAACAACTTTAAGTACGGCGTAATCTAGTTAGATAGAACATTATTCATAGCTGCAACTCAATTTATTAAACAATGAAGTTAGTGACATGCGTACAAACCTGCATGGCCTTCGACAGTTTCTGCGTTGACTTCGTTATAGGAGACATAGAGGCCCTTCTAAAATTCACCGTATAAGGCGTTGCACAATCGTCCATAATAGGCGCTTCAGAAATACCTGGAGTACTAGTTAAATAATGTATCCTGAATTCCTCATTAGGCCTTTTCTTAGGAGTCTCTTTGATTGGACTATCATATGACAAATCGTTTTCAGACCCAGTATCTTGCTCGTCAAAGCAAGAGACACAAGACGTAGGCGTTCCGCGTATAACAGTGTTCCGCTTCTGATATTTCTTGTTTATATTCTGTGACGCTGATAGAAGCTTGGAGCGGAACAATCTAGTACCTTTCTTAGTGTTTTTAGGCGTTTCTTCGCAATCTATCATGCTTAGATTTGGCTCAGATACGAATTTTGGACTAGTTTTCCTTCGCTTAGTAATAGCGCCTTCTGATAACGTACTTTCATTGCTAGCGTCTGAATCATAGTCATCATCCATTGATTCTGAACTAGCGATTTTATGTACTAGGTTTTTGAGGACTATGTTCTTATGTAACACGTCATTTTTGTCGTCAACGCGTTTCTTTTTCTGAAAGGATGCGTGAGATGCAGGTTAAGGACAGAAAGAGTTAGAGAGAGACAGAGGCATGACACATACACAATGCGATACACACAAAGTTAGTAGCTGATATTTAAAAAAGTTATATGATAGACTATTCATCTCTTTCTAATTAGGGCACTTAGAAAGAGACGGGTAGTTGATCTCGTCCTGCGTTAGCTGTGATGGCCAGTGGCCTTTTTTAGGGTTCCGCAACCAAAATGGCTAAAACAGAACAGTTTCGTCATGTTTGTCCGTCGTATGTCACAGCCGATTTACTCGGAGACCATAAAGTGATGTGAAATTTTTAAAAAATGGGTACTCCATACATGTAACCGGTGGATAAAAAAATCCACTTGAGTGTCCATCAATATTAAACTTTTCCGAATATCACTTTTTTAAAATTATAGACAGAAGTAAAGCAAACAATGATATTATGAGGATTGGTTGTTGGTGATAATCTAGCACAAATATGTAAATTCTACACATATGATCCCTTAGTACACATGAAGCTACATCTTTGACATAAGGTTCAATTTCGCTTAACCAACTTTTATGTCGTTTTTTTTCACATAAATACACAATTTTTAACGCGATTAGCTTATGATATACAACAATATTACTGGTAGGTATTTATCTATAAATTCAGATGTTCGCATTCAAATCAAGCTTAACACCTCATCATCATAAAAAACTATAAAAATGGCATTTCTGGACGTATGTCCCTTTTAAGAGCCTAATACTACAGTCACAAATTTAAAAAGTACAGCTAGACTCGCCACATTCATTTAAATAGTGGCTTAGTTTGGGGCCCTCAAAATCTGTGCTAGATTATCCTCTAATATTATTCACTAATTTGACGGTAAGCAGTAAATTAGCAGAACATACCTCTTCAATAGAATTAATGGAACCGGAGCCTTTCTTGGGCGTTTTGTTCAAGAGGCCCTTGTTGAAAATGTGCCTCTTGATAGAGTCGCCAAAACTCCTAGAGCCCGCGACTTTGCCCGTCCTTTGGATCTGTATTGGTGTTCCTGTAAAATTTACGGCTAATATGTAATAATCATTTATTTCCAGACAACATGGGTACATAGTCACATTTCACACAAAAATAATAAATTGGAAACATAAAACATAAATTAAAACATAATTCACACATCATAAAATCACTAAAATTTAGATTAATTACATATTTTTATAAATTTCTTACGTGAACACTAATGCAGTATAATGCGTAATATATTTTTACTAGCTTTTGCCCGTGACTCCGTCCGCGTAGAACTCGTTCATCGCGTCAGAATTTTATTGCTATTCGTTTATATCAGGCGCTTACCTAGTCATCACTCTTCCATACAAACTGCCTGCCCCTTGAGAGATAATTTTCGTGATAAAAAGTATCCAGGGAAGGATCCCTGGGACTCAAACTATCTTGATACCAAATTTCATCTCAATCGGTTCAGCGGTTTACTGTACAACTGAGTCTGTGTAAATGTGTGTGTGAGGTTTTACCATGCAAGGACGTATGTAGGGTTTGGGGGGGCACCCCCCAAAACTCTATGGTCCACTGGTCATTCCTGTTAAAACAAGTTCGGAAATATCATTTTCACTCATCAGAAAAATAACATATTTCCACACATGCATCAAAATGTACTATTACTAACTCAGTACAAATCGCACAAAAGGCTAAATTTAATTAGTAAAGCACGATGTAGGTCTAGAATTTTTAGTACGTTTTATTATCATCCTGTAGTGTATTCGTTTTTATTATCAGGGACTTAGAGACCATATACATCTCTAACAATATTAAGTTAATCTTAATTTTGACGCTCGGAGACCATGTACATGTCTGGGATATTATATTAATTTCATTATACTCCTTGTTTAATCTTGAGACCTTATACATCTTTAACTTTACTGATATATAATATTTGTAATAGATAACTTTGCTAATTTATCTTCACTATATGACATTAATTTTGTTATAATTGTAAACTCGAAATTATTATTCTTTCTTGAACTGTAAATTAATATTTTGACACGAAAAATGTATTATTATAGTCAGACTTTCTTAAATTATAAATTAATATTTTGACACGTGAAAGTGCCCTTGTGGCCTATTTGCAGAATAAATTGACGACCGCTTTCGCTTAGTTGGTAGTACACCCGCCTACGAAGCTGGAGGTCCCGGGTTCGAATCCTGGCCGAGGCATTCATTCGTGTGATGAACACGAATATTTGTTCTTGGGTCTTGGATGTTTCCTATGTATTTAAGTATCTATTTATATCTATATATGTATGTTTATCGTCGCTTAGTTCCCATAGTACAAGCTTTGCTTAGTTTGGGACTAGGTTAATTTGTGTAAAATTGTCCCCATATAAAAAAAAAATGTTTGATTTTAATTTTTGATTTTATGTATCAAGTTAATCCTTACCATATCCGTTCTGCCTATTGAAATGTTTGATGAGACGCCGTTTGTGAGTAGACTCTGGCAGCGCCTGTATGTGTGCGTACAGCTGCGCTAACGCAGTGTCCGTGGGGTTGGACAAGTTCTCGGCCGCTGTGCGCCCTCGGTCCACGAATGTGAACACTGTGTTCGCTGCCGTTCTGAAATGTTTCAGTTGACAATTGGGTATTCGACACATTCAAATTCATAACATAGTATTGCTAAATGGATAGAAATTTTCAAATTATCATACTAAATAGTAAATTAGACAAATTACACAATATTATAAATTTATTATAAATAAATAAAAATAGCCTTTATTCTTGACTTAAATTAACATCTGTTTGTGTTTTTCTAATAGGTATATTTTATTTGGTCAAGCTGTCTTTGACATAGGCCTCCTCAAGGCTACGCCACTCTTCTCGGTTTTTTGAAAGTCTTCTCCAATTTTTTGAAAAGTCATCTTCCCATCTTTTATGTGGTCTACCTCTATTTCTTTTTTCGTTCCGTGGGTACCACTCTGTGACTTCTCGGGTCCATTTGTCCTTTTCAGACCGCATCATATGTCCAATCCATCTCCATTTGAAGGTCCTGACTTTCTTTGTAATATCCACCACCTTGGTTAGTTTTCTGATGTCCGTAAGTTTGCATCTGTCTCTTAGTTTTATATTTAACATACTTCGTTCCATGCTCTGTTGACATACTTTGATTTTATTGTGATTTTGTTTTGTTAAGGCCCATGTCTCGCATCCGTATGTTAATACTGGAAGTATACACGAGTTGTAGATCTTTCTCTTTCCAGCCATTGGTATGGACTCTGATTTCATTACCTCTTTAGAGACCAGTACTTCGACCAGCTCATAACCACAAATAAATTTATTATAGGACTATAAAAATGTTGTCTTTTTAATAGCCCAAATGTAAATAGGACTTTACCAATAGAATTCTCATGTTTAAACAAAAAAGACATTGTATGGCAACTATATCCATAAACGAAATATTTCACGACCAAAGCGGCAAGTTTTCCCATACAACGGTAGTACGAGGCTATAGAGATGTGACGTCACACTTCGCTGTCAATCAGTATAAAGCGTTTTCAGTGCCCAAAAACTTTGCCTCTCATTTTCGTCTTTTGTGTTGCTGTAATTGTAGTCGGTCCCATCCTACATCTGATGGTCTCTAAAAACTAGTTCGAATGGCACCATAAAAGCGAATTAGTCACATAGCGAATATGTAGTGTACTTAATCGTGTTGCTGAACATGTTACAAGTAGTACCCAGTACAGTAGAATCTTCGTTCGCGCAGAAAAGAAAGTATCGCTCCGAAGATTAACGAAAGAATGCTTAAAACTTACAATTAACCTTAGATCACTACTATAAGGTTCATAATACACTGTTCATAATGCGCGTGGCATTCGATCAGAAGTATGGCGGCTGACTAACATGCCCCGCGGCGCGCGCTAACATGGCGGCAGCTGCGGACCAATAGCGGTACAGGAAAAAGGAGTGCGGTGCGTGGAGCGTGCCGATTAGTCAATAGCATTTCCCGCGCTTTAAAAATTCATCTTCTGCGCAGGTACATCGGTAAGCCATATCAGTTGGGTACTACTGTACCTGCATATAAACTTATAGCTAGCTCTGTACTGTACATAAATAAGGCCTAAACCTGTGTGTGTTCACTTGCCGGACAATTTTTTTGTGCGCAACACTCACTTGTCGGACACGCTCTCGTTAACACGTCATCGCGCGCTGAAGTATGCGTGCGCGTCGGTGTCGAGCCGCGATCCATGTAGCTGATCTAACCTAACCTAGACCTTTTTAAGGCACGAGTGAATGGAAGAGAACGCTCTTTAACGATAAGACCGCCTATTGCTTACCTCTACTGTAGGCATAATGTGCCGTGATGTGTTTTTTTTATATGTGCAATGTTCACTAGTCGGACACGCTCTCATCGAGGCGTCGTCGATGGTGAGTCACGGATCATGAAGCTGATCATATAACATATCTAAAGGTTGTATGGAAGATCGTGCTTTAGCAATAAGGCCGCCTGTAGTTTCTCTACTTTCAGTCTAACGTTTTATACTGTTTTTTTTTTGTGCAATTCTCACTTGTCGGACACGCTCTCGTTTAGGCGACGCTGCGCGCTTAAGTATGACGCGCGTATCAAAAAGCTGATCACATTTTTTTTTATACCAGGTCGGTGGCAAACAAGCGTGCGGCCCGCATGATGGTAAGCGGTCACCGCAATATATCTAAAGGTTGTCTGGAAGATCACTCTTTAACAATGAAACCGCCTGTTGTTTCTCTACTTTCGGCCTCATGTTCCGTACTGTGCTTTTTTTGTGTAATACTCACTTGTCGGACACACTCGTTTTTTTTGTGAGGTGTTTGGGTTCTATAAAGAGTATTTTGTATTGTACATCTGTAAGGGCTAAACCGTGTGTGCTTATCATATTTGTTTTGTATTGTACAACAATAGGACAGTTTGTTAGCTCGAAAATATGTGAAACACGGTCCCATCTGGCAGAAAGCAGGGACCATATTTCGAGCTAACAAGCCTTATTACAAGGCCTAAACTGAGTTTTTTTTTCTAAAGGGTATTTGTTCGGGGTCCTCTCGGGCCTGTCAGGGTCCGGGGAAGCCGTGCGTGGCTGGGCCACTTTTGGCGGCATCATACGCCGTCCGCTAGAACGGACGGGGGGATGGGGTGAGCTTGTAGCTCGTTCTGCTTCGTCCGTCGGCGAGGTCAAGCCCTGCCTGGTGAGTCCCTGTTAGGGGAGGCCTAGCGAGCGACGCTCAAGCCGACGGCACTGCTGGTCGTCGTCCGTTTCTTCGCGGATCAGGTCTCGTGGTAGAGCCCTCTTGTCGGGCGGTCTGGAGGTAGGGTATTTGCGCTTACTTGTCGGACACGCTCTCGTCTAGACGCCGTTGCGCGCTGAAGTATGCGCGCGCGTCGGTGGCGAGCCGCGGCGGCGCCGCCCACAGCCGCGCCGAGGCGCGGATCATGAAGCTCATGAGTGGGGATAGCGCTATGGCGTCCGCGTGGAATGCAGACGGGGACAGCTGGGAATAGGGATGATGACTCATGTTAATATTTATAACATAGTGTCGCTATATGGATAGAGAACCATCAAATTAACATAATTAAGCCGTGGTCTCCCGGCGACAAAAAATATACAATAGCATTCTTTTGTAATGAGCCCGGGGATCCCGGGGACCGGTAGAAAACGGGTTAATAGCAAATTAGACAATCATAAAAAGATGTAGGACTATAAAAATTCTCAAAAACGTTATTTATTTGTTTATTGGCCAAATATAAACTGAAAGTTAGATAGCGTCTACATCTGGCGTAGTTTACATACATTTTATTGAACAATCATATAAATCGCACATATCACAAAAATGTTATTAAAACAAATACGTCATTACAATAGGGTATTTTTGTGCATGAAAAATAAACAATAAAATTGTAAGAATATGATAAATTTTGTTATAGGAAGTCGAATTGAGTTGATATAAACTCATGATCATGTATTGTAAAATACGTTTTATAATTATTTTTAAAACTCGTGCATATCTTATCTGTGCTAAAAAATTTTAGAACATCATACGACACTAAAATGCCAGATCAACACAATTGGCGATGAGGGCACAACATACATGAAAATATGTCTTTCTCCCTTTAACACATAACTGCGTCCTGTACGTTGGGTTTGGGGGAGGCCTATGTTCAGCAGTGGACGTCTTTCGGCTGAAATGATGATGATGATGATGATGTATGTTGGGTATAATTCTCTTTCTATGTAGCCCATTGTGTGCATCTGACTTAACAGCACTGTGTTTGACACTTGTGACAGACTTGCATACAGTTTTCTCTCATTTTAATCTTTTGTGTTGCTCTATTTGTAGTAGGTCCCATACAAACATTTTATCATCTCTAAAAACATGAAAAAAACATTTTTGTCATCATGCCTAATACAAATAAATATAAACCTTTTGAGAGCCTGGCGGCGGAACAGGACGCTGAAGCCACCAACGTCAGCAGGCATCCAAAACAAAAACTATGTAATACAACTGCTGAACTTTTATGACATATGGCATTCTTACTTTAGCTATTTTATAGCTCTGGCTTCGGCAAGAATTTCCACTGACATCTACAGCTGTCTCTGGTTTTCAAAGGGTTATGAGGACAATCTCAGTGTACGGCAGCAGTATTATTGCATGTATCTTTATCGACATTCGGCGGTTAAAACTAACACATACCTTTCGTGGGCACAGCAAATGTGGTGTGAACATAGTTGCTAATGTGTCTGGCGACATTCTGTTTGAGGCCTCATTGTCTGCCACCAATGTGAGCAATGTGAGCAGTCTCTGCAAAAAGTTCCGGTGTAGTGGGGCCAGGAGCAGCAGCAACAGTTGTAGTGCTGTGAGCAGCTTGGGTTCAGAGGATTCTGCATTCGGGGGATATTGGCCTGTGGATGGAAAATTTGGCATACATTTGTATGGGTAACTTTTGTAACACAAAAGAAACAAATATAAATTCTAGAATTAAAAATCAACTGGTATAAGATAATAAGCCAAGTCAAGTCAAGTGTTAACTGAGAAGATTTGATTCACATGCAAATAAATGTATTAATTCAATAAAAAAAATCAAAAATCAAAAATGTTTTATTGGTGTAAACATAGGTATTATACAGTACGAGGTCGGGGCTTCCTTTTAAGTAAACAATGATACTTGTGTCAGGAGATCCCAAAATTCAATAAATAACAAACGTCTTGAAGACTGTTTTACAGACACACATGCAAATGAATTGAATTGTGTGCCCAAAGCAAAAACTATCATTCTTTACAAACACATACCTGCTAAGGTACAATAAGTCTGATAATACTGATCCATCAGCAATGGCTGCGGCAGCTCGGCCAGGAACCCCTTCAGAACAGACGCACAGTCATGCACCGAAAACCGTCCTTCGTCCAACCCAAGACTGGAGCCCGTGAGAAGCAGCTGCTTCAACTCTTGCTGGCGGGTGAGAGAGCCCGTGCGACGGAATATACCTTCTTGTGTTACATCTGGAATTTCAGAAAGTTCATGATTGGATGCGGCAATAACCATACTCTAATCTTATTCAGAATAATGTTGAATTGAAAATAAGATTTAATTGCATGTATTTCTCATATGCTTGGGATCCATTTTATTATTATATAATTGCTTATTATCACATTAATGATTCAATGTTAATTTTGTGAATCAATCATAATCAAATTTACTGAGTTAACCAAACAAGGACTGTTTCTGTTAACTAAACACAAATAATTAAGTACAAAACACTAAATATTATTTTATTAGCAGTTTAATAAAATTGATTTACAATTGAAAAACCTAAAGTTTAATAAGGATGAAACTTGCTTACTCTCTGGCAGTGACAGAAAATCGATCAATTCGTTGAGCCTCAGTATGCCCTCTTCTGTAATGGAGTTGGTTTCAGCACTAATTTTACCAACATTGCCATTGGTCTGCTGACTAGAACTAGGTGCAGCATTCTTTATTTTCTTATGGAAGTTCCACCTAAATTGCTTTGGTTTATCAGTTGAACAATCAACACTGAAATAAACAATACTATCACGTAAAACTTGCCAATCTCAGTTGGTACAAAATCACGTTGAAAATATGTCTTTACTACTTACTCGTCGGTATTTAAGTCTACCACAAAGGATAGATGCATACGCACTAAGGTAAGAAATTGATCTAAGTTTTCTTTTCGTAGTCTTTCTATAAGTAATACGTCCGGAGAATCCATTTTATTTCAATAAACTTTGCACATGGTCTACAATACTTCTCGCTCCTGTGTATCAGTCATAAGACACATGTTTTATACAAAATCACAATATTTTACAAATTATACTTTGTTTTAAAAACCGTTCATATAAAATTAACATATTTTATTCAGCATACGGTATTATTAGAATTTATTTTCCCTTTATTTGCGCCCGTTTTCATTGTTTTAAAACGTCAAGTTTGTCACAACGGCCAAACAAAAGCACGTTCTGAAACCTTGTTGTAGTTACATAGAGTTGGGATGGAGTTGGGCTTAGGTGGTGAATGAATTGATCGAAAACTTCGGACAATTAAAAATAAAGTTAACCCAAAAACCGCACTTATGAATAATCTTGAATAGTAAAACAAATAGCGATTACAAAAAATCACCTACTCAGGGTTTTTGAACATTTTAAGCGAGTGGGATCATTCAAGTTATCTCCACTTCTGGATACAATATGCTCAAATACATCGATGAAGGCAAAAAATGTTCTAACTCACGAGAGGCCGCTCGAACCCAAATAGATTAAGGACCTACCTATGTGTTACTTCACATAACTGTACCTACATATATATGTCATTGTAATAGTGAATGCAGCCACAAATAAAACAACACCGTATTTTTTATATAGTAAGTAAGAATAGTTCATAAAGCATGCGATTTTATTAGGATACTCTTTTTAGGGTTCCATAACCACTTTTACAGAAAATTGGTACAAGGACATATTAAAAAAACGGTCAAGTGCGAGCCCGACTCGCGCACCGAGGGTTCCGTACACAGATGTGTACCGGTCCCGACCCAATTAATAGGGATGTTTACTCAAAATTTATTAGTATCCAAAAGAAAAAAGACAAATCTATGCCAAATGGTGATAATCCCAAAAAAATAACGAAGCTAGAATGTTGTTAATAAGACTGAGAAAGCGCTACAAATTAGTGACGTCACTGACCTAAAGCGCCAGTACATGAAGATCGTTCAGTACAGTGGTGCGATTTGCGAAAAAGGGACAGAACATGCCCCCACTTGAAACTTTGAAGACTTGTAACTAGGTATATAATTATTTACTCTTTTGAGCTACTTTTTTCGCTATTTGAGAATTTGATCCTTTTTCGAGAAAATTCGAAGTAGTTGATTTTCTTATTTAGTGTCAACATCTCTATTCAGGAAAATTTCAACATGGTCTACTTTCAAATTTCAACATGGTCTACTTTCAAATTTTGAACCATTTTATCTGACATTTTTCACAGAAAATAAAAAAATAATAATAATATAAACATGTTCTGTGCATCTAGGCTACCCTTGTTTATAACTAATCTAAATCGATAACATAAGTAGTTCTTGAGATAATTAGCAATGTGACAGATAGACAGACAAAGTGAAACCATAAGCTTTCCTCTTTTACCATTTTGATACGGAATCTTAAAAATAAAACAAGTAAAAAAGGGTAAGTAAGTAAATAAAGATAACTAATTTATTTTATAAACAATAAGTCTTAAGTGTAGAGTTATGCAGGAATGGACAGTTAAAACATATCATCATGTCCTAGATCCGCAAGTAGATTCAGTCCTCGCTCCTTCAGTGCCTTAGAGAGTAACTTCTGCTGTTCTATTTTGGCATCTTGTTCCTTTCTTTGAGCATCTAGAATGTCATCAACAGAAACCTCTGTTAGTGGCAGATTGTCTTCTTTGTCCTTGTCCTGTAATTCAAAAATGTACCAAATAAAAGTCTGACCATAATATACAAAAAAAAACATCAAAGGCTAACTTGAAACAAAAGCAAATAAAGAAAGAGAGGCTTGTCACAAACACTTCAAGTGGAAATCTATAAATTAGAAAGCTAATACAATTTAGCAAAGCTATCTGTTATCCATGTTTTATGCCACAATACTTCTTGTGTGTACCACCCTTCTTGTGTGTAACCAGATACTTCTTGTGTGAAGCTAATGTACTGCTAAAATAGCATTAACAGAGACAATCTCTTATTGGGCCTGGGCCTACATAAGTATGATCAACTCACAACACAATACAAATACTTTTTATTGCATGTGTCAATAAAAGTACCAAACAGTTCAGAACATGCTATAGTGATATATAACAACAGGTGGTCTTTACTGCTTAAGAGTGGTCTTGAACTTGCATTCATGATATAAAACATCTGCAACACTGTGTTGTCAACAGTAACTGCACTATTGGAAAAGGAAATGAGAACCACATGGATTGTCATACCTAGGAAGTATTAAAATTTGTTTGTATCCATTATTCGGTGGTTACTTACAATTTCCCCGAGAAGCACCACATTTTCACCCCTAACGATGAATATTCCTCTGGGTATGTCACCGTACTCCTTCCCCACATGTATTCGTTCTATGGTTTTATGCAGCACTAAATTCGCGAACTGGTCAACACAGCGTAGATACCCAATCAATGTGCGCCCATCCCGGAGAAGAACCATAAGTTTCTCTTCATGAAACAAGAAAGATGTACAAAATAATGTGCAAAAACAACAAGTATACCAGTTTCAGATAAAACAACATACTGTCCAATTCATCCAATAGATGCGCCGTTCCCGCCAGGGGATTCACGTTACCAGACATATTCAATTCTAATAATTATCGTTTTTCGATTATTTACTAGAACTAGTAAAGAAGGTAATTTTTGAATCCTGTCTCCTAAAAAAAATATCCTAGCCCTCACAAAAACCTAAAAATCGGAATCCAATCGGATGTCATTATTGTCATTCTGACACTTAAAAGACGTAACACATTTTTAACTCCGCTGTACTTTTTTCACTTTTGACTTTCAAGTTTTGATACTAAATTGAAAAAAACATATAATCATTTTCACCTTTCATAAAAATGCTGTAAATCGTGCTGTGGATTTAATAACATTAAATAAATGATTTGTTGTCCTTGTCATAACCGAAGTTTTCCCTCTCTGTCGCACTCATGTGCAAACTTGCAAGTGCGACAGAGAGGAGAAACTTCGTTTGTGGTTCACGGTAGCACTCTGCCTTTGCGGACTGATGTCGCTCCGTCCTAGGGACTTGTGGACGACCGTCTGTATCGCGCTTTACTTCATGGCTCAAACTATAAAATGTCTTCACAACGTGGACGATCGCATCTGAAAAATGCCTCTGGCTTTTTTTTAAATATGTTTAAGCTGTTAATATACCTGCTGCGTTACTATGTAATTGATAGCACTCATAGGATTGATATATTTACACATTTAACAACATATTAAAAGTCAAATTATTAACACACATAAAAATAACGATCGGCACCCTACCGTATGACCTACCGCTATCATAAACCGTATCACAAACAATCAATCAAATAACAATGGCGACTCAAATCAAATTTGACAGAAGTGCAGCTGGCTGTCATACCTGTGGTCATACAACAGAATAGCAAGCACGGGTTTTATTTTAAAAGATTCCGAAAATACAAGCCTCTCAACAGTATTGATATGTTTTGTTCTACCTGCCGATTTGCGACAAGTTTTCAATTAAGCCTGAGCGACGTGTAAAATGGAGCAACACGACGAAATTAAATCTGGTTGTTTATTGTTCCCTCCCGCCGGAGGAAATGTGTTTAGTAAATTTCCTAAGAAGGTAATAAAATTTTGTTTTTTTTTGCGGTTACATCGTGTTTAATAATGTAGAAGTTACGACTCAAGTTGCGCGAGTGAATCACGCGGAACCTGTAGCGTGTTACGTTACGACACTATGCGGTGTGAGTCACAGGTTTCGAGCAATGTACCATGTAGCTTATCTTCCGAGTATTTTTTCATAATGGGCATAACACAACACTAGAAGGGAAAAGACGATCACTTTTTTTATAATAAATAATGCAATATTTTTTAGCTTCATCCATCACTTGAATGTAAATTTAACCATAAGAGATTTTTGTATGGTTATAATATATCGATATTTACAATTCAGTGCTATATTATCCTTATTCACTTCCTTTTTGATATCGAACATTAATGTAATTTTAATCTTTTTCAGAAAAATTGGCAACAAAAGTACTGTCTGCTGCTAAATGCCAGCAAACAGGGCATAGAGCGTTTAGAAATATATGAAAATAAGGATGACATAAACACAGGTGCCATCCCCAAGATTATAACTCTTGAGAACTGCATAAAGATAACACATTCTAGTCCAAATATTATCACTGTACTTACTAAGTCACATACACAGCAATTCTGCGCTCAATCAGAGCAGGAAACTTTAGAGTGGGTCAAATCACTGCAGTCTGTAGCATTCAAGGGTCGAGACACTAGTCCACTCCGTTGTGATGAGGACAATGACCTCTACTGCTCATCTGGTGAAGGAGTATTCTCAGTCAAAATGTGCCCTTCTGATGCATCCACAAGATGTGGATTAGAACCAATGCGGTATCTGCTGCTTCTTACAACAACTGCCATTGAATTACGAGATATAAATGACAATAAGTTGTATGCAACTTGGCCATATAGGTATATAAGACGATACGGTTATAGACAGGGTAAATTTACTTTCGAAGCTGGGAGAAAATGTGACACTGGTGAAGGCATATTCCATTTAGAGCATCCTAACCAGTCTGAGATATTTAAATGTGTTTCATTGAAGATGAAAACCATGAAGCAGATGATTGGTAGTGATCTGAATAGTCCGGAGCACAGTGAATTTAATTTACAGGCTGGTGCAAATTTATTCCCAGGATCTAGGAGTCCTCTAGTTGCTGCTAGGCCTGATGACTTAAGTTTGAGTTCTCTTTCATTTAAATCAGCACCGTCAAGTCAACAAAGTTCATTCTCTGAAAGGGATAGTGCACCTCTTTTAATGCCCAAACCAGCCTTAAAGCCCAAACCCCAGAAACCTCCACGAAAAATAATCAATATGCCCAAGGGTTTTGTGAAAGAATTATGCAGTTCAACAGATGAGAGCATAGATTTTGGGAGATACAAAAAACTTGACAACTATGAGCCTATTGAGCAAGCAAAAAGAGACTCAAGTCCTCCTTCTGTGCCATATGACAGGGTGGAAGTTCGAAGTGAAGCGTGGAAAACTCTGGGCATTGAAGATCCTGACCACACCGAGTTTACGCCTAATTTGGGAGACAACCCTAACTGCATGAAACTCATATCCAGATCCCAAGATAATTTAAACACTTCTGGCCCAGAAGGTTCCAGAATTATACTTTTACCAAGCCCAGTGGTGGACCCAGAAGATGAGAACTATGACAGGCTTCAGTATTTTGGTTCTACTAGTAAGCTGAATAAGTCTTCCAAGTACAAGAAGGTAGAAGCCCGCCCAACAACACTGTTACCTGGGGACCAGAAGAGTAAAGACACATGGAATGATTATGATGAAGTTGAGAATGTCATGCAAACAGCAAGATTGGCTGATGATTCTCATCTAGGGTATGGTATGATACGGAAACCAAACGCGCCTGGACCTCAGGTTCCTACCGCGGCACAGGCCCAAGCATTGCAAAATCAGGTAAGTTTGGAAGAGGTAAACCACAACACTTGCAATGGCACGGACTATGCTGTTATCAGTCGTCCAAAAAGGGTGTAAAATTACTTTTAGGGAGTTAGTATTACAGTGAATATTATGCTAAGACTGAAATTTTTAATACCAGAAATTTGAATAGGAAGAGATTATTGTGGGTTTAAATAAACACATTTAGATGGAGTTTCAAATATGTAAAATGTTACGAATTATAGTTATAAATGAGTTGAAATTATTTGCATTCCAGTTATACTTTCCACAATTATAATTAAGTGCTTATACATTTTATAGGGCAATGTATATAAGTTGAGGAGTGTTATGGATACAGACATGTTTATTTTTCTTACAATATACTGATTTACGAAATACCTTGTGATTAGATGTGCCTTGTTGCTTTAAGGATTAGGACTATTTCTAGATTACTACAGTGACAAGTCTACCAAGTTGGTGCCAATATAAGATATATTATGTTTAACTGTAGTATTAGCATACCCTACTTGCATGTGGATTTAAGAGACAAGTCATTTAAAGTCTTCAGTTTTAAGACATAATTCAGACGGGACTAGATCTCCAAGAGTCCTTGCAAAATAAATATTATATAATCTCAGTAGAAATGGTCCCTCTGCATATTATAATAACTTTTACATTGTAAATCAAAAATGTGACATTGAAAATATTGTACTTGTGTCTCATTGTTAATTGATCTGTATTGGGCAAGTAAGAATAAATGCATGTTAAGTTGAAGAAGAAGCACAGGTCAATTTGATTCAATTCTCCATTGAATAAACTTTGTATAACTTTTTTTTATTGTCGATGGCTTTGCTCTTGGCCAGCATATAGCCCAAAGGGTAAAGATAAGGCTGAAGGTGGGGAGAACTCACCCAGAAGATGCCTTCTGTGTCAGCCTAGAAACAAGCAAATGGTTACACAATTAAATAAAAGTCACAGAAAATTGGCCTGAACCTTCACCTTAATGAAGAAATCATGTGAGTATTGGTTACACTGATTCTGAGGAATTATCTCAGTATTCTTAGTGAAATTAAAACTACAGTTAGTGCTGTAAGTGATTATTAAAAGTATCAAGCTGCTTTATTAACTACAAATTGAGAATAGAACTATGCACAAAGCTGGAAGAAATCTCGTCTTTTAGATAAGTATATTTTATGTCACTGATCTTTTTTTCGTCCAAACTGTGAATTAATATTAAACAAAGTATTAGAATTCAACTTAATGGTGTACTACATACAATTCAAACAATGCCTTATATTTGAGTAATTCATATTAAAAAGCAGTTTTACCAATATTTTATTAGTTTATCCATGTAAGTAGTTTACCACACATAGTCTATGTATAATTTTATGAAAGCCATATATTTGTGACTTATTTTATAAAATATTGATAAATAAAATCATAATCCAATTTATTGTTGTATTATTTATTTGTCTGATTTACAATTCTCTCTTGTCTACATTATTATTATTATTTTATAAAACACCGGTGGCAAACAAGCTTACTGTCCACCTGATAAGTGGCACCACAGCCTATAGACGCCCGCAACTCCAAAGGAGGATTATATAACTAATCTCAAAAAAATAAATAAACAACACAAAAATGTTGATATTTTTACATTTTATAAGTCCAAATTACATGGTGCAAGATTTTATAATTAATTTTCATTACACTGTGGGTTGTGGGTACAGGGTTAAAACATGTATTATCAAACCCTGCAATGTAATGAAAATTGCATGCCAATTCTTGCATTCTCTAAGCGAATCCATGAAATACATCTAAATGAAATACTAAGGAAAGATATTGAGTGTAATCACTAGATGGTGAAACATTCCCTTCTTGTTATCTTTTTGAAGAGCACAATGCAAACCAACATTATGAGCCACTTCATGGTAAACAATCACAGCAACCAATGGATGCTTGCAACTTCTTCAAGTTGCAAAAAATATATCACAAATAATAAGTCATTTCCATCCAGAGCCCTAAATTAAACAACACAATTCCAATATTTAGAAACCTATTTATGGTTTAGGTAATGCTACACCTTCATATTCTTTCTCAACATTCTTGACCATTTCTGATGCAATAAATTCAAGATCTTGCGAAGATATTTTCTGCACCGTTTCCCCCTTCTCAGCCATGATATCTTCTATATTCTTCTTTCCATTCATGTCACTGAACCAATTTAAGTTGTCGGCTATCAGGTGTTTATTCTCACAACCGTCACAATTCACGATAACTACGCCCTTATAGTAGGCAAGTTTTGTGATAAACTTTGTGCTTCTGGTGTTGCATTTCTTACAAGTATACATTAATTGGAATTTTCCTTCTAACTGCATACGCTCAACCTGAACGTCTGTGAATTTGGTGCTAGTTGAGCTGAAATTTCTTGACGATAATGTGGTAGACATAGGTTTAACAGGAGCCACCAGACGTCTTCCAAAATATGAATTTCCACAGCTCGGGAAGAATACTATGTTGTTTAATAAACGCGGCGTGTGATACTTGACAACAAAATCTATCAAAGACTTGTGAGACATGATTGAAAGAATTCGTTTTCACTTTTTAGCCAAAATAGTGTTAGATTGGAGTTGCACGAGTTGCACCAACTGCCAATAAAATTACAAGATACCTATTAAATAACCTACAACCATGATCTAAGAAAACAAGGTCTGACAATAGGATCGTGACACGAGGTCGAGTTGCCACTTTATAGTAACAAAACGGATAATTAAGCAAAAAAAATCTGCCGTTATTATGCAAATAAATTGTTTACACATTAAATTGGCATTTAATTTTTTAAGCACATAAAATAGGTCAAGTTAAACATGAAAGTACTTAATAATTTAATAAAATACTCAGAATACATGGAAGTCAGGGAGTATCATAATACACTACTGGCAACACTGCTTACTCATGCATACGAGCGTCATGTCAGTCGCTTTGACGTTAACCGCGATCTCGCTCGGATGTACTGAATTGCATATATCGCTCTCGGCCGGTGTCATTTTAAGCAGTAATTGCCAAACTTTTTTGCGGTGCCGTGGCTAATAAGAGTTGATGTATGCCAGATTTTAAAATGGTAGGCTGTTCTATTCGGAACTGTAAGAGTAGAAGTGTTAAAGGCGGGAACTTATTGTTCTTTTTTTCACTTCCACAAAACGAGTCAGTAGACAACGAATGGCTTCGCTATTGTGGATCAAACAACGAAAAAAAATGGTACACCGTGCTAAGTAAAATTTGTTTTCTTCAGTTGTGCATTTTATGTTGTTGGAGTCCTTTTTATTCAGTCAAAATATAATTTTGACACTAAATAATAAAAATAGTGATGTGGCTAAGCCGATACTTGACAATTGGAATATCAACCGATTATTTGCAAATAACCGCAATCGTTGTGTTATGTTGTTATACTGATTGAATATAGCTGGGTCTATACTTTGGTACAGATGATTAGAATTCTTATTATTTTGCAGGGAGAGTATGTTCAAAGCACTTTTTACCTTTTGAGTATTACAAGCCACTGCCGCAAATTCTCCTTAATCACAATGGACGATATGCAAGACAATTAAGGCCAGATGCAATATCTTTTTTTTGTCATTGTTGTAATTTTGTTTTTTTATACAGTCGTTTAATGTAATTTATATCCTATTTTTTAAGTAAGAAAACTATTTTCCCCAAAATACAAAGTTTGAGAACCATCGATAGCAGGGAGGCCGACGGTCGTGTCACCCACACTACTAACCGATGTATCCGTTTGCCATACCAGGGGCGCTACCGCGACAGCAAACGAAGTTTTCCCTCTCTGTCTCACTTATGTGCAAACTTGCAAGTGCGATAGAGAGGGAAAACTTCGTTTGCTGTCGCGGTAGCACTCCTGGCGAAGTATATTATTGTACCATGCCTACAACAAATATACATGCCACAGACTACTAAGAAGATACGAATATGCGCGCAAAGCCAGTCACAGGCAGAGCGATAATATATATGAACATCATGGTACAATAATATACTACGCCAAATAATTCGTCTCCAATCTTTTTGACACTGCGTTAATTCCTTTAGCTGAAACATTATTATTTAGTGTTGCCAATAATCAAATTTTGCCCATTTTTAATCTTTTAATTATTTCTTGTTTTGTTTTCGTGCAATATAATTATATATTGCAATACCATGTTGATCAGAAAACGATTAATCCTATTGTCATTAGCTTAAAAAAATATCTTCAGGTCGATAATTACTTTTTATGTAAAAACAACTAATAAACGGTAGCCCTTTATTATTATGTAGGCAATTTTTTCGCGACACAATCTAATAGGTAGTGATCAGTAGGCAATCTGAATTATAATACTAGGTGCCTTACTTACTCGAGTACTTACCAAATTGCGAGCAGTCTGATTTATATACTGCAGCAAGATGCGTCGTTTGTTTGTCGTCCCATAGATAGAATAAGTAACTATATCTAGTTTTAAACCCTTGGTTTCTCCTTTTAATTTTACATTTATCGGCTATATAGGTACCTAGCTACACACTAAATTAAATGAAATACAATGTGATTGTAGGTACTAATAAGGAAGCATTCTAGTTTTTGAAAGAACTTGGTTAGGTATACTTAGATGAACATGATATTGTAATTACTTGCCATTGCTACCGTTTATTTTATTTTGTTACTAAAATCTTAAAATTTAGAATTAATCTTAAATTTAAATAAGTACCTATATAAGAAAAAAAAACAATCGCATTATATAAATGCTCAAAGTATGTACATTATTATTATTTAATTAAGTACTATTTTTAATTTTTCAGGGCTTAAATAGGATTAAATAATGAATGGCATCAATTACACGGTGATTATTACTTACACCCCAGGTGTCAATATTATCGTGGTATTGAAAATTGTATAGATTCTTAAATATTCATAAATACACGAGTGATACTTATTGTGATATGAGTCTATCGATACTCAGCTGCACGGTACGGCCAAGGTACGGCTAACTGATGTCAATCAGTTTTCTCACTGATCGCGTATTTTGTAAACAGTACTCTAGCAACACCAGAGGGGCTAAGATGATCGCTTATATGTCGGACATATAGCATTCGTCCCTTACTGTCAAATATATAAGTGCGAGAGGGACGAATGCTATATGTCCGACATATAAGCGATCATCTTAGCCCCTCAGGCAATACAAAAAGTAACCTAGAACTTGTGTGGAAATCATGTAAGAAATAAAATTTATAATCATTAACGTTGTGAATAAATTTAACCAAAAATGTGTAAAACAACGTAATACAGATCACATACAGATGCAATAAATAACACTTAAAGAAATACCTACGCTAGAGTACATTTGATACAAGTTTTAGTACACAATTCAGCAAAATGGATTCAGTGTGGTTTAGTCCGGATCTGTCTGATGAAATAATAAAGAATGACGACGTATTTGCTCAAACATCGAGTATTGTTACTGGTGAGTACATACATTACTATGATATATGTAATTATTATAATTATAATTTTAATTATAATAAATTACACTAATTTGTGACGAAAACTGTATCTGTTGATTGTGATTACATGTATTGTATTTGTTTCATCAACTATTATGATGTTTTCTATTCACAAGGCCTTGGGACGGATCACGGCACAATTTCTTATCATATGTTATTTGCTAACATTTATTTAGGTTCTTGTTTCCTGTAACTAATAAAATATAATCTATTAATGCTAATCTGATTGTGACCTCAAATTTTCCACAAGTCACATTCGTGTATATATAAATTCGTAATGAAAAAAAATTCCAATTCAATAAATCATAGCAAAGAACACCTAATCAAGTTGCCTTTCAAGAAAATAAACTTAACTGAGATTAGTCCATTTGGAAGGTAAGATGCCACAGATTATATTGATACATATTGACACTTTCATTGCCATATAGGACTAGGTGGGCTGGCATAGGTTAGGTGCTATAGTGCTAGCGGTACATCAAAAAAAAAACTGAATGTAAATATTTTCAAAATTGCGTTCTTGAGGTTAGATATGAGGATATTAGGTATCATTTGAGGTATATTTTACAAAAAAATATTCCATCAAGTATCTGGAGGACCCCAAACTTGGTGTGTTTGGAAAATGATTTTAATTTTAATTTAAAAAAAAGTCGCTGAGATGTAATATATATTTAGAACCGGCTCAGAAAGCCCTTTCATTTGATACCAAACATGATAAGTTGCAGAACATTTTTTTTTTTCATAACTGCTCTCCTTTTAATTTATTTATATGGACTAAAGATCAGTCATTCTGATTTTCATGCTTTTAACACCATTTGCAGTTTTTTTCTGAATTTTAGGGTGTACCGCTAACACATTGGTTTCTGGGGTGCATTTAAGATTTAAGTCTGGCAGTGTAAGGGTTAAGCGTTTATTCTTTTACACCTCTGATTGAATTAGGAGTTATAAATGGCTATTCAAGTCTGTTCTGTTAAAAATGTAACAGTGTGGAATTCCCCAGAGGTGTCAGTGTCACAGCTGTAATCTTGAAGTAGCAGTGCTTGCATGGATAAAAAATGTGTAAAATAAAAATTTGAGTAGGTAATTTATGAGCAACTAAGGGTGGGGTCCTGAACATTTTTGACGTGATAATGTCTTATAAATCGATCAATGGATGCCAACACGAAAAAGTGTGACGTAATGTATGATTATCCTGAGCCTTGTTAAGCGAATTTCTATAAATGTTATTGGATTTTGAACCTTATTGTTCGAATGGTAAAAAAGCTTTTTGAACGAATTAACTTGATGCAACTCGGCCAACTGAATGATTTTAAGTTATACGTAAACAGTTGAGGGTCAAACCGGTTTCTCTCCTCAATTTTATTGAAAGTTCTGTAAATTTTGATCGGTTGGCGACATATCAATCAATCTGACGGCGAAGGAAAACCACGCGTGCTGTTAGGACTCTGCTCGGCGGGATGCGACGACGGCGTAGCGTTAGGCTCCGGCGACGCCGTATCAATTTTTTCTTATGACGTTATCACGTAAAATTATCATCTGTAAACCGACTTTACAGACAACTTTTTTTCTGTACTAAGGGAGTTGCACCATGAAAAGGATTGAAAAATGGTGTTTAAACACATTCATGGTTAGTAAGGGACTGTATGTCAGACCAAACAAAACAAAAGATGACGAATGCAATAGCATCTGCATCCGCGATTTTGTCAAAAGGTAACTTAACTTGTATAACCAAATCTATTGTTCTATTCCAGACATCATATCCTCTCATCTAGACATAACACGCCTCGTAGAAAACATGGCCGGAGTCCTCACTAATAAGGAACCAGAGAACCGTGAAAAAGGCATGAGATTCTTCACAAAACTCTTAAAAGAGCTACCAAGGGATTATTTATCTGAAAAACAAGTCAAGTACATATCGGCATTCTATTCAGACCGTCTGAAAGACAATCATCGAGTAATACCAGCAGTATTGGAAGGATTTTTGTCTATTATTGATATGAAGAATTATGTTATGCAAAGCAGTGCAGAGTTCTTTACTATATTATTTCGAGAAGTACCATGCCAGTCGCAAGTAAGACAAGACAGACATAATATCTATTTGATTATACAGAGGCTGCTTGAGAAAGATATAGAATGTAAGTACTTGATACCAGACAAAGAATGAATGACTTTGGCAATGGTTACCCTGAACCAAAGGAATTTAGAGTACTCCCGCTGAACTCCATCATTCGGTTTGTGGAAATGCTGGAGAGCAGCTTGGAGTAGGCATAAAGGAGGGGGCAATTGCACAAAAGATCCCACTGGGTCGAAGTGCATCCGCTAGGGCCCTCATCTAAATAAGATAAGATAAGATAAGTACTTGATTTTTGTTGCTTGCCTTCAATTAACACATTTGTTTCCTTTCATTTTGAAAACTCATTTTGGATGAACCTACAATCGTATGTATGATATTGAAATCATCAATTGATAAGTGCCTACATCAACAATACTAGGGATTATAATACTTTAGGTCCCAATTGGAATGACACCAAAAGATGATCATATTTTGCATGTATGTACTAAGTTTTAAGATGATTGTATTGTATACTTATCTCTGTTTTTGACCACTTAATAATGTTCAATCCATCACTGCAGGTTTGAATTTCATGCCTTTTGTGGCCTTAATGTCCCCCCGTGTCTATAAAGATACATGGACCAATCAACTTTTAGACCAACACAATTTTGTCCAGTGTAACGCAAGAGACAACATATCATGTTTGTTAAAAAAACTGCTTTCAGTGCCGAGCGGCGGGAGCGATTTATTCTGCGTCACTCAAAAGACACCTTGAAACACTTTTTCCCCCTTGATTTAGGCAGCTTTAGAGACGCCGCCTAGAGCGTCCGCTCCATCCGCTCCATCCACTGACCCGTGGAACATTATGTCAAAAAAACAGGCATCCAATTGTATATAATGATGGTTTAGAGTTCACATCAACAGAGAGTTCCGGAATGGTATAGATTTTAACTGGTTCGGTGAACAAAGTTTTAGAATAATTAAATAAATTTGAAAGTTCGTAAAAAGGAAACGCAGAAGAAGGAAAATTTATAAGTGTACGAATGGGCCCTCTAGTTATTATTTATATCCAGATGTTAATTAAATAATTTTTTATTTTCAGATATGAAAACCTTGGGGCCAGACTTTGTCTACGGATTTATCTCAGCAATGGATGGAGAGCGGGATCCACGTAATTTGCTGTTCCTATTCAGTATGCTGCCAATGTTCCTACGGCATATACCACTTGGCCATTTAGTTGACGAAATGTTTGAAGTGATGTCATGTTATTATCCAATTGATTTCCATCCATCACCGGATGATCCAGCGCCGGTGTCTAGGCAAGACTTGGCTGATGAATTGTGTCCATGTCTATGTGCTATACCGGACTTTGGAGAGCAATGTCTGATATTGTTAATAGAAAAATTGGATTCCAGCTTAAGGTTGGCTAAACTTGATTCGTTGAAGCTATTGGTTAGTTTGTTTTGTTTAATTCTTCATATATTTATGTTTGCAAATAATCAGTTGGTCATTTCATATCTAATTTTTCGTACGTAAATGGGAGGGATTATGTTGCTTTATAATTATATGAAGTTTGTGTATTTTTTTGTTTTTCAGGAAAAAAGCTGTAAAACATTCCACCCAGAAGCTTATGACCCTTTCTTGAAAGCTCTATGGTGTTCAATAAACCGGGAAATATCGCATAAAACTGATGAAGAACTGAAAATGGCAGCCCACAAAGCATTATCAGCTATGGTCGCAAAACTAGCAACTGCTTCCAGCACCAATCAGTCATTTGAAAATTTTGTAAAAGGGATACTTATTTCCATGCAAACTGCTATAGCGGAAGCAACCACCGTGACTCAGTTTGTACAAGCTACCAAAGTATTATTGACAACAGCTAATTCTTCAAAAGAATCCTGCGTTATTATAACCAAAGCTATGATTCCGGCCGCTATAGCTTTCTATGAACTAAACTCGACGCCTAAATTGCAAACAGCAACATTGGATTTCTTAGGCGATCTGTACGATCTGTCGGTACATTGGGAAATATTGGACGAGATTCACAAGCAAGTCATTGAGATACCTCAATTATGTTTGACTGCTGTGAGTGAACCATACAAGGAATACCAAGTAGCGGGTTTCAAAACTATGATTAGAGTGAAAAAGGTTTTACAGACTGAACTTGTTGTGCCATTTGTGGAGGTATTGGTGCATAATATACAACATAGTCAGGAGAACGATGTGCTAAGCGTAAGCGTCGAAGCAGTTCATGCTATAGCTAGAAAATATCCAGAATTAATCATGAAATTGGTTGTCAAAGGCAAATGTGACTTAGAAAATCTCACACAAGACAAAACTGCATTGCAGAAGCGACTTAATTTACTCTCCAATTTAGCAAGCATTGATGACTTTACTAAAGTAATCATAGAAGAAATGTTGAAATTGATCTCTTCACTTGACCAAGAGGCTGTTAAAGTTGTGGAAGCGTTAAGTGAATCAATGTCGAATTCAAGTCTATACACAGACCAGAAATTGACGCAAATAGAGAGTGACCATGGTCTTATAGACTCTGTACTATCCTGGCTCATGAATGAAGCTCCGTCAAACAGGAAAGAATCCTTAACTCATGGATATTATTTAATATCGACGACGGTCGGCAGTTTACCAGCAGATAAACAATGTGTTGTACTTACAAAACACGCACAAACAATTTTAGACAAATGTAAAAAAGAGGAATACTACTTCCTCATTTTAGAGTCCTTGTATAATTCATTACAACGAACAGTTTTTGAGCCCAACTTTCCTGAAATTTTCTCACTAAGTTTGAAATTGGCATTGTCTAGTGAGGATGAAGTTATCAGAAGAAAAGCATGTGGTTTAGTAGCTCATTTTTTGAACAAGGCGGATTACGGAGAGAAATTCGATATTCTCTATGATATATTAAAGAACCATTTATCACATTGTAGTAGAGATAATGAAAAATTGTGTGCTAGAATTATAATTTTGTATGGATGGATAACGAAAGCTTTAGTATTGAGAGGAAGCAATTTATTCCAATTCTGGTTAGAAAAGGTAGGTTTTTTATTAAACTTGCTACACTAGAACTTTTTTGGAATGTATAAACTGCTACTTTACTTACCGCTTATTTTGTATTTAACGGGGTTCTCTTTTCAATACTTCAAACCAACTTTTCTTACAGATAACAACAGTGCTATCAGTCCCAGAATACTGTCCAATAAGTGCAGAAGCGATCCGCCTCATCATGACTGAAGACTCAGACTATCTAAGCAGTAAAAATCACTGCAGAATCAGTTTACTGTACAGACAGAGGATGTATCAAAATTTCTCCGCACTGACGCATAAGATAGAAGCATTGGATAATACGAAAGAGCATATTCTACTCAGCTGGGCTCATGTACTAGAGAAAGCACCTAAGAGTGTACTTAATAGTGAAGTAAATAAGGTAATTTTGTTCGGTAATTCAATCAGATTTTCAGATTTCTTACACTTTTTTGTCCATTGCGTTACCGCTGGAGTTTTAAAATTTATTATAGAGGTATGCTATTACAGATCAATGCTGGTACAGTCAACATCGAATATATCTATATGCAATACAGCGACAAAATATACGACAATGGCGTTTAAGCTTACAGATATCTTTGTCGCTTTGGGAACGTATATATATTCACGCCTTTGACTGTACTGCTGGTGCGAGCCATAATCACACTCGCAGTTTTAAAATTAATATCCTGATAAACTTCACAAATTTTTTTTTTTTCGATGTTACTAAGGGCCAGAGTGTGGATCTAAAAGTCTATTTGTATACCTATTTAACGTTCAAAGCGTAAAACGTAATTTTTTGAAACTTAGTTCAAAAAAAAATTACTCATCCCTACTTCAGCTGAAGTTTAAGAAAATTTTAACCGTATGAAGGTTGTAATAAAATTCGGTCTAGAAGTAGCCTGAAAGCGTTTTTAACATTCACGTTACGTTCAATGCACAAAAACAATACACGAAAGTTACGGAATCGGAATCGGTTAATTTTACGTAGTAACATTTATTATAAATTATAAGGTATGTTGTGAGCCCCATGTGGTAAAAGAAGAGAAGGAGAAGATTAAGATATCCAGACGGTATTGTTGCCACAGCTGGACTTACTTGGTCAAACTGTGCTCGCAGAAACGAGTGGAGTAACTCGAGAACAGTTCGAATATTACGTAAGCATTTTCTACCTATCTTATCTTTTTTATCGTACCAATCCTACTTTTAACACTTTCACTGCCAACCTTTTGGTTATACCATGTTTTTTTCGGATTGTGGCGCCTATAACCACAGGTTGTATGTACTACATCCCAATATTTGTCGATTGAATCTACCAATTGCTATAGATATGAAGATTTACGTTCTTTTATTTTCGTATCGTCCCACAGAATCCTTCTCTAGTGAGTTGGCGGCAGTGAAAGTGTTAAGTACGTTTAAAATCCTATAGATGTTTACGTAATACTCGAACGGCCTTTTCAGTTAAAGCCTCTATAAAATTGCCAATTTTTCGCAGCTACTGACAAAGACGCAGCAATGGTTGGAATACAACAGATGTACATATATATCTTTCCTTGTCACTATAGCTGCATCTCTGTCGTTTGCAGTCATGCATTGCAAAATCTATTTTTGACCAGAATTAAAGATAGCAAAATATATGGGGCTTGTGACAGGTCCCATCTATATGGTATGGCACTATGATTGTGAAACGTCAATGGTTGAACTACAATGATTGTTGCCTACCTATTTGTATCTAAATTCAAACAATTCGTCTAACTCAGGCGACGGTAAAAAAATGACAATTTATGCTTTTTCTCGCGGCAAAACAACGCAATATGTATATTCACGAACAGAATATTTGTCTTACCACTTTACTAAATTGTTTGCAGGTGCTGTCTCTAGTGATCGACTCCCTCGATTACGACAATAAGGATCTGTTGCTGGTGATGACCGATGTGTTGTCGTATCTGGTGCAAGCGAAACACGTCTCTGTGGCCGATAGTATACAGACTATTTTGCCGCGGCTGGTTAAGTTGTCGAAATATGTTAAATCTATGGTAAGATGTTTTAATAAGTGTGTCATGACGTAATTTTTCAAATGTTGAAAAGCTATTCGAATAAGGGTATTTCAGTGATATATTGAGTCACAAAACCTAGGCAAGTAGGCACCAAATATCCCAGATATGTGGTTCCTGGTCTACTGTGTACCGAGTAAATTTAAATTATAGGAATCTTACATGGATAAAAATTGCCATAAATAAACCTCCAAAAAATTCTTATTCATTAATTTTTTCGGCATAAGCACAATACTGACTCGTGTCGCTTTTAAACACTATGCACTTAAGTATTGTAGCTGCCACAAAGCGCGCATAAATATCTGACGCTTTTCTATTGCTGTTAGGACGTGTCAGATTTTTTGCTCTATTCGTTATGACATATATTAATGCAGGTGACTGATTAACCAGCTTTCATGAGATAAGACAAATGCCTGAATCTTGTCAAAATTTAGATGCTTAATATATTATTTTCTTTTCAGGACGTCAGAATAAAAAGCCTCCAATGTCTTTACGATATAGCGAACACCTACCCAACACTAATACTGCTCCCTTTCAAACAAGACATCATATTGGACCTAGCGCCATCTCTCGATGACAAGAAGCGTCTCGTTAGAAACATGGCCGTCAAAGCTCGAACGAGGTGGTTCCTTATTGGCGCGCCAGGGGAAGTTAAGAATATTGATATCAGTTAAAGCTATGAAAGAATAGAAAAGACGATGGAAAGAGGATTATTTGAACGCAATGTAGTACTTCACAGATAATAAACAGGTACTACTACTGTTAATGGAACTTATGACACCTGTCGTGTCATGTTCAACGGATTTTTTAATTCATTGCAATCCCTCACAATCACATTGTTGTGTCACGAATGAGACTTCACACAAGATAATAATCATAAAATAATGTTACCAAGCTGCACAGTACGCTTCATATAATAGCGCGCTTAAATTTTTATGTTGGCTAAACGACTTTTAGACCCACACTATTTTTCAGGTAACGCAGGAGACAAAAGTGTCAAAATTGTTTAGACTTAACGACTTCAATGCTATAAGAACTCATAATAGGCCTAACGATAGCGCTTATTTCAGATCATACTCGTTTTTTTGTAGATTTAGAAAACAATTTTGATAAAAACCTAAAGTTACAATGCAAGTAAAAATAACACAGGAGACAAAAGGTGCAAGTCTAAAAATTGAATTGTTGACCCATAATATGTATTGATCTGATGGCACACACTCCAAATCTGTTTAGGGCCTGGATTTACTACGCGCGAATTTTATATTCAAAGTATGAACTGTGCCACAGTTCATGCTTTGGAAATAGTTACTATGAAATAACAACCATTCTAGAATTTTCTTAAGAACATACAAATGACCCAGAGGCGTGTTAAATCGAGGCTCTGTTGAATGTTGTTGTTGTACAGACTTACTATTTTTATCAATAAGGCCAACAAGTGGAGATTGAAATCAAGTTTAAATAGTTAATTTCAACAAGGCTTAACACTACACCTCATAAGTAGCTAGTCCACTTTGGTGCTTTGTCGTTATCACAGTTTAAACATGATGTTAAAGCGAGAGGGTACAAAGGTGTTTGCCCCTTGTGAGGCCGACTGTACCAATGTGTCCAGCTACTTATGAGTTCGACTGTACTTTACCCAAAGCCATGAAAAAAATCGTCGATCGACGGACTAGCGTCACCGAAAGTTAATTGAGACAAATAAAAACGAAATAAATTCCATAGTATTATAGAGAACTTGTATAAAATTTGTGATCTATCTTGCCTCCTTGGCCTTAAATATAAGTTGAACTGTAGAGGAACATTATTTTGTTAACAATAAATTGTATATTTTAAAGCGTATTTCTTTTTTAAGGATCTAGCGCTTCCTATTGCGTCAATTGGGACCTTAAATTCAGCTGCCTAATGGGGTTTACAAACTTATCAATTTTTTCAACAAATCAACCAAAGAACTGCCTGAAGTGAGTCGACTAATTGCTCGCTGATCCAACCGTGGCAGAAGTTTGACAGTGCCCGCAAAGTTGAGCTTGGCATTTCGTTGCTGGATCACATTGCTATGTTGTAGATCCTAGTAAATGTCAATAACTTGTGACGGAGGAGGACATGTCTAGCTAATTAACATGTCGTCCCTCCGTAGTATACCCTAGTAAATACATTTAATTATTTACAAACTCAAAACATGGCAAAACCTCGCCGCAATTACGTATTCAGATCGCTACTCCTAAGGATTAGTTGGACAAATCTCTGCCCACTAACAATTTGATATAAATTTGCATAAGCTGTTATCACTGCCGGGATTCGCGCTCTTTTCATGTTAATGAAGGGCTAGGTTTTTAATCTGGACCAAAGCATTCGTTCTATTCTGCACGGATTTAATTAAATATTTAAATCTAATGCTGTGGCGTTCTAGGTTTGGTTTAATCTTGATTGAAATGTTGAATAATTGGAGCTTGTAGGGTCATCATAGTTAAGTACCTAAGTAAGTAGTCTAGTTAAGTAAATTAATTAAGTACATACATGTTTTGTGTCCATGGATATCCCAGGTAGGTACTAAATACTTACATATCTTTAATCTCAAAATGATTGGCTACTTCGTTTTTAGGGTTTCGTTCCCGAAGGGTCCAAACAGAGCCCTATTGCTTTCACTCACGTGTCCGTCGGTCCGTCCACTGTTACAGGTTTTACAACCAAACGGTTGAGCTAAAGCTGTACCTTGATTATGAAAAAAAATGATCACATTAATGACAGAAACGAATAATCAAAAAATGGTTTTACAAAACCTACCCTACGCTATTTTTGAACGAGCTATCCATCGATACTTCACACAATGGAGTTTAAAAGAAAAAAACATGATTTTATTCTACCATTTTGTGGGATGATTGATATTGTGCGAGGGCTGCCTGTTGTGTCGTTTGCAACCTCCCGATTATTAAAAAAAAATGTGGCGTTTTCATCTTTTTGAAATTAGAATTCAAAAACAAAAGAATGTATTTTGATTGGTTGAATAGTTGTTGAATAGTTTTATTGTAGCGTCTGTTCAAAGGTGACAAGTCGGTTGTGAAAATGGAAATATCAAGCGAAAATATGCGTGCGATAATTTTCTACAACTATCAAAGGGGATTAACTCGACTTCAGTGCTGTAAGGAGATCACTTCTGTGTTTAGTGATGCAGCACCATGTCTTAGGACTGTAGACTCAGGTATTTAGAATTTTAACGTGGGCACTCTAGCCTCGGTGACAAGTCACGTGAAGGTCGTCCAAAAACCGCCATGACGCAAGAGAATGTCGACGCCGTGCGGCAGCTAATCGTCGAAGATCGTCATGTGACATAGGTACCGACATTTTTGAGCAGTCAAAATGTCGAAATTTTAGATCACCCGCCTTACAGCCCTGACTTGAGCCCTAACGATTTTTTTACGTTCCCCAAAATTAAGCAGTCTTCGTGGTCAATGTTTCAGCGCACCAGAAGGAGCCGTTGACGCATACAAATCGGCTACGGAACTAAGGACTTCAAATAGCGGTCTGTGCTCAAGTTTGAAGTTTCAACTCTGCCTATGACTAATCCCCATAGAGCAGAAATAAGAAGTATAACAACTATGATAGAATTCATGCATTTGACAATTATATTCAAATCACGCAGCACACAGCTAAGCTAACCTAACAACCATTATTAGCTCAAAGCGTCCTAAAACGCTTGCAAAAACATTCCTTTTTGCGCGTAAGCACGTCCATCTGCTAAATGCTTCACAGACTATGCAAATTCAAATTGAATCATCAGTGGGCAGGATTTGTCCGCCTAATCCCGCGAAGGGTCCGGGTCCGACGGGCGAGTCTCGGAGACACGTCTATCTTTGTATCTGTGCCTATATTTACGGCGTTGTATATCTCGCTTGTAACTAATCCCTCTTATTACGCTGTTTCCTGTTGGATGTTGGTAATATTAACGCCGTGGAATACCCGAGCCCAGCGTAAAGAAAGTTACCTATGTCTAGGTATTGTAACTTATTTGATAAATAACGCTACCTAGTACTGATAGAATTAGTACTACCAAAATGTATAACGTGTTGATATATGAAGGATTGTGCCCCCTGGCATCAACACCAGGGTAGCATAGCAGACGATGAGTTTACGAGTTGGCGAGTCACAGCCTTTTAAATAATAACATTTATTATTTTGAATGGAATCCATATGATTAGTTACGAACTTACATTGGCAGTAATTTGAAGCTGTAGTAAGGCAAGGCCATTCCATTGCAAATGACCCCCTCTAACACGCGTGAGGTTGCAATTAGGGTAGAGGCACCAAAAGTAGAACACCCCCCCTATAGTTGAACATTTGATCGAAATATCGTTATAAAAAAATTGTGGCATATTTGACGTGGTCGGGATATTTTTTTCTAAAGCGGAATCTCTTTGCCGAGGTAGGAATTTATACTTCTAGGGCGTTACGCCACGCATGCGGGTGTGAGCGGTCCTCGCGTCTAGGCTTCGCACGAAAAGCTTAATTTGTTAGCTCAGTTCCAAGTTTAAGCTCTAAGTTGCGTATAAAATTGAATAATACGCGTATTTGCATAGTTTTGCATGATATGAATTCTTGATTAATCCCTTTATGATATTCTATATTAGGAATTATATATTTTATAGTAATTTTAGAGATATTTTCTGTTCAAGTTATGGTTCAAATTTTATGCACCTAACCCAATAGTTGAACGGCGTTCCAATTTCGGGCAAGGTATAGTTTTTTCAAATGCTGATATAAAGTCTTCTAGTAAAGATAAATAGAACTATGAAAGCTTACATTAATCGTTTCTTTGCCGTTGATTTTTCTACCTAAAGTTGAACGTAGGTTTGTTCTAGTGTGAAAAATACCATGTTCAACAAATTAACCTGAGACCAGAACATGAACCAATAAAATTAACTAGTTCAACTTTTGGCTTCTATGAAAAGCACCACGTTTTAAATTTTATTTTAATTATCCTAATAGATAGTGTTGCACTGCTGGACAAAGGCCTCCCCTGGATTGTTAAAAAAAGCCTGTGCCCTAATAATGAACCAATAAAATTAACTAGTTCATCTTTTGACCTTGACTGAACCTGTTGCTGATTTGTTTCGTTCTTTTATAGTCCAAGACCTGAACTAAATTGTGTAGTGAAAAAATAATGTAGCGGTTCATATTGGTCCAACTTCTGGTCTCATTTCAGAATTAGGGCACACTGTTCAATTTCTGGGAAAATTGGCCTATTTTGGCATAATATAATTGTTAGAAATATACTGTATTGTGATAGGTTTTAAAAAAATCGTATCTTATCTCGACAATATACTTAATCGTATAGAAAAATAAAAATAGAACAAGCTATGTAACAAGACTCGAAAAAAATCTAAAGTTGATCTTTTGGTTCCTTGACCATATAACCATCCCGCTCTCTACGGAAGCTCTGGGCGTAATTTCGTAAATAGGTATTTAGTACAGTTTAATTGATTTTTGGAACTTATGAATAATTTATCCAATTATTTTGTTAGAACAATAAAAAAGGCTATCCTTTTTGTAAAAAAGAGCATAGCACTGTCGTCGATAATTACGAAATCTGCAGCATTCAAGTTTATTAAGTTTATTACGATGGTATTTAGGATTTTTCGATAGAGACCAAGGCATTTTTCAATATTGTTCGGGTTTTTTTTTCTTTTTCAGTCCACAGTATTTTTTGTGTAGCGTAATTCTACATTACTTCTTCACACTGGAAGCTCAAACTTCAGTGTTTTCGTCAGATCTCTGAATGGGCCAGCCTTAACAACTATATACCTACTTCCTAATGTAAGTTTGATACGTTACGTAATCAATGTAATCAACAAGTAGGTAATCAACTAGCTGGCTTAGCTGACGAGCATTAGTTTACAAAGGTTAGCGGTCTTGCTTGGATTACCTAGATGGTATCTTATTTAATGTTTGTAAATGCTGTATGAAAATCATTGAATTTTAATTCAAAATCAATCCATTTTAGCGTCGAAAATAGTGTAGTCTTCGATACACCGGGCTCTTGTGACGGTTTGATCATTGCTTTAACATTTGGTTTGCAATGAAATTCATTGGAGCGCTCGGTTAAATTGGTCACAATATCATTAAAGGGGACGTTCCTATTTGTTCACGGAATTGCTTTTGTAGGTACAGCCACTAAAACTAGAACAAGTTAAATTCTTAACAAAAGCAAAAGCATGGTCAAATTTTTTTATAATGTAGATAGTTAATTCGTTTTAATATCCACTTTTTTATCGGGTAACGCAGGACAACATTATAAGTTTGCTAGGAAACTGTTTAAATATATGTATTTAATGCTTTTACCTAGTTACCCTGACGACACTTTTTATATAAAACACCTTCAAACGCCAAGAACGGAATATATAAAATATATGTTTAATAGAAATACAAAAATGGGTAGGTAACGCAGAAGCAATAGCGTGTATTTGAAATTATTAATATACCATTCAAAATAGGTAAATGTGAAACTACATTTTTACTGCAGAGCCTGAGACTATTTTGGCTCTCGAAAGAATTTCGAATTACCACAATAGAGAATGTGCATGCGGAATGTATAATAATAAACCATCATATTATGACAAAAACAGTAAATTAATAAATATGCCCAAGGTAAACATAAAAAATTTCAGAAATTGATGTAAGTTTTTTTTAATGACTCAAAGTAAAATAACAACACTTAAACGCAATATTTTACGACTAAAACAGCGAGTTACTAGTTTTTCCATATAATGGTAGTACATCAGGCGCATAGATAATGACGTCACATAATATGCTCCGTTTTGATGGACGTTCTTTCTTTCTTTCTTTTCTTTATATAATTTTTTGTCTTTTGTGTTCTAATTGTACTTGTTCTATATACACATTTGTTCCTCTCTAAAAATTGGTTCGAACGGCATCATGAAAAAAAAAATGCGTAAGTATTCTCTATTATTCTGCCTATAGGTACATACGTTACCACGAACGGCCAGCAACTCATTATTCGCCCCAGGAAATTGAATATAGTCATCGAAGGTTTTCACGTCATAATTGGGAGGTATTAAT
Organism: Epiblema foenella; assembly: GCA_963556455.1. NCBI lineage: Eukaryota > Metazoa > Arthropoda > Insecta > Lepidoptera > Tortricidae > Epiblema > Epiblema foenella. The sequence continues at coordinate 15,590,299 of OY747107.1, read as the reverse complement.
TACAACATTCGAGTGCTTCTCTAATAGAGAAATGATGAGACTTTGATGTCCCATAGGATTGGATTCAGTAATCAACAAGTAGGTAATCAACTAGCTGGCTTAGCTGACGAGCATTAGTTTACAAAGGTTAGCGGTCTTGCTTGGATTACCTAGATGGTATCTTATTTAATGTTTGTAAATGCTGTATGAAAATCATTGAATTTTAATTCAAAATCAATCCATTTTAGCGTCGAAAATAGTGTAGTCTTCGATACACCGGGCTCTTGTGACGGTTTGATCATTGCTTTAACATTTGGTTTGCAATGAAATTCATTGGAGCGCTCGGTTAAATTGGTCACAATATCATTAAAGGGGACGTTCCTATTTGTTCACGGAATTGCTTTTGTAGGTACAGCCACTAAAACTAGAACAAGTTAAATTCTTAACAAAAGCAAAAGCATGGTCAAATTTTTTTATAATGTAGATAGTTAATTCGTTTTAATATCCACTTTTTTATCGGGTAACGCAGGACAACATTATAAGTTTGCTAGGAAACTGTTTAAATATATGTATTTAATGCTTTTACCTAGTTACCCTGACGACACTTTTTATATAAAACACCTTCAAACGCCAAGAACGGAATATATAAAATATATGTTTAATAGAAATACAAAAATGGGTAGGTAACGCAGAAGCAATAGCGTGTATTTGAAATTATTAATATACCATTCAAAATAGGTAAATGTGAAACTACATTTTTACTGCAGAGCCTGAGACTATTTTGGCTCTCGAAAGAATTTCGAATTACAATAGAAATTTCAAATTTCGCGTCGCACACTTCCTTTCTAATAATATAATCTACCTAACGATCTCGTTCGCCCTAAACGGAATCGATATCAATTTGAAATGCAATATGTAAATGTCAGATTGTGCACCAAGTAACAGTTAACTTGCTGCCCCAATAACCCTAATTAACGTGTGCTACATCCTGTAAATAATCGAAGGGTTCTGTAGGTATAGTTAGCTTTAGAATTATCCGTATTCAGACGAGTAGCGAACCGCATTCACCGGCTCAGCGAACAGTTGGGTTAACGGGTAAGAGTAAATATAGTTTCACTAACTTACAAAACTGCGTATTATATTACAATCATCATCCTAAAATTAAACGTTATATTTCACAAGCTAAAGATCAATTTAGATTGATCGTTGTCAGGAAAGAAGGGGTACTGAACGGCGAATTCTCAAAATATACTCATAGTGCGCACATTTTTGCTGAATCATTGAGCAAAGGCTTCAGGTTCAGTTGCTTTGTTACATAATTTTATGTGCTTAAGTTTGTAATGGCATAGTTTAAAAAAGGAATCGATTGCGTGTAGGTACACACGGTCGCCTAAAACCAACAGTGTCCCTGAAACTAACGCCTCTATACTAAAAGAGGGAAGAAGAGGAGCCAGAGCAATTCAAATGCTGCAAGTTAAATCAACAAACATAGCGTTTTTATGAGTTAATTTAAGTTCACCGTACGTCATTTTCCCTAACCTAACTTAACACCACCACCCTGATTTAGAACCACTTTTTTCAGTCCACTGACAGATTTTTTCAGGATATTCTTAGATACCTACCGCTTTGTTTTGCATTGGTTATTAGCGGAAATAAATTTTAAGTGCCGGGAAATTGTAATCATAGGTATTTATTCTTAGTCATTCATTTTGTTTCAGGCATCGGGGGCTGAGATTTAATTATTTACCCGCGGTCAGACTTAATTTTAATTCAAACACGATTTTATCATTGTATCTAATATGTAACTTCTCTAGATCACCATCATAACTGCTGGACACAGGCCTCTCATAAACGAGAGGGAACGGGCGGTAATTTTATCTTTATCTAATCGTCTATCGCACGATGAACGTGACCATCATTTTCAACACGCGTAATTAATATGCCTATACAGTATTCCTACCACAATAGAGAATGTGCATGCGGAATGTATAATAATAAACCATCATATTATGACAAAAACAGTAAATTAATAAATATGCCCAAGGTAAACATAAAAAATTTCAGAAATTGATGTAAGTTTTTTTTAATGACTCAAAGTAAAATAACAACACTTAAACGCAATATTTTACGACTAAAACAGCGAGTTACTAGTTTTTCCATATAATGGTAGTACATCAGGCGCATAGATAATGACGTCACATAATATGCTCCGTTTTGATGGACGTTCTTTCTTTCTTTCTTTTCTTTATATATTTTTTTGTCTTTTGTGTTCTAATTGTACTTGTTCTATATACACATTTGTTCCTCTCTAAAAATTGGTTCGAACGGCATCATGAAAAAAAAAATGCGTAAGTATTCTCTATTATTCTGCCTATAGGTACATACGTTACCACGAACGGCCAGCAACTCATTATTCGCCCCAGGAAATTGAATATAGTCATCGAAGGTTTTCACGTCATAATTGGGAGGTATTAATTACAACATTCGAGTGCTTCTCTAATAGAGAAATGATGAGACTTTGATGTCCCATAGGATTGGATTCAGTAACGTGCGTAGTCTCAGAAGGGAACAAACGTATATATCTTTCCATTCTATGTGTTTTACTACCAGTCGGAGTTGCGATACATCGTTAATGTTACCAAATGTACGCTAGAGCTAATGAATTGCTTTGGGAAATGGTGGAATGTACTGGAGTATCGTGTAGGTTCTTTGTAATTGAAAGGTTTACGAATAAATGTGCATTTATTTGTGAATGAGCATAGAATAATTCTATAAATTTCTTCATTACTGTAAAAAGTAGCTTTATTTGTGTTGATAATAATTGACTGAGTGAAACGAAGGTCTCCGCTTCAACTTCGACAAAAGTGCTCAACTGATTTCGTATTATTTGTGAGCAGATTCGATAAATTTAAAACTAGTGGCTCTGTGAGTTGTGGACCTTGCGAGTGATTTTTTTATTGAACATCGCCAAAAGCTGGCTAAAAAAAACTTTATGAATTATCGAACTTGCTCACAAAATTTCACAAGTATCGGTAGTGAAAAGTGACCTGTAAAGAAGAATAAACCAAAATCCGCCCGTAGAAACATATGGTATCATTAAAAAAAACTATTTTTGTAAATTTCCTAAAGCTGACTCGACAAAAAAATCGATATAATTACCGAACCTGCTTACAAAATTTCACGAGAATCGGTTGAGAAATACGACCTGGGGCGCTACCGCGAAAAGCAAACGAAGTTTTCTCTCTCTGTCGCACTTACGTCCGAACGTGCAAGTGCGACAGAGAGGGAAAACTTCGTTTGCTGTTCGCGGTAGCGCCCCTGTAAAGCATTTTTGTCGACGCTGAAGCTGAGACGCGATTCACGGTCAAAAAATAACACAAACACTTGGGAGTCTACAGCTCACAGAGCCACTAGTGTTACATAAAGATTTTCTACTTCTGACAATGCATCAATCTCCTGGCAAGCCGACTTTTATTTTCAGGGCTCGGTATCTCGACCCAAAGTTTGACAATATACCTACTTATTCTCGAGCTATATTCATTTTACAAAGGTAAGTAGGTAGCTGCCATACAGTGCACAACCCTTTGCGTAAACGACATTTTCGTGGAATGCCCCTTTAAATGTCTCTGCCTCCACCTGAACTCTTCTGCCAGACTTCTCATTGATGACAGAAGCCGTCCGTCTGTTCTCGATTTTTTTGTACTGTAGGTACTATTAGACTGCCATACTTTTTATGTAAGTAACCTATTCCGTTAGCATGAAACAAAAACTCCACTACTCTTGTGGACCTGGGGTAGCTACGCTATCGCCACCTCGTAGTTTTTTTTACGCCGGTTCTTTTCGTGGCAGAGGTTTATTTTCCGAGCCGATGGTACTATATGTGCATTTATTGCTTAATTTGAAGAATATACCTATTAAGTTAACTGAGGGACATGTAATGAAGAGATGCACTTGAGATCGAAGCAACTGACAGAAGATACTCTGAGGGTCTACCGCTAACCGAAAATAAATTATCTCCCTCTATCGCTCGAATTTGCAAGTGCGATCTGTCCCTCTGGATTGAAAAGGAGGTAATGGATAGATGCATAATCTTGTTATCGAGTCAGATATCTACTTATTTGCGTGTCAGTGGTCAGTGAGCTGCGTTGTCTCGCCACGACCGACGCTATCTCTAGTTTCAGTTTGTGATGACAGACAATGCGACCACAGAAATTGTGCGGCGAGTAACGTAGGTCTGGTCCGTGTCTCTAATGATGTTTCGTTTCTGTTTTTGAAAAACTTTATTTCACAACTTAGCTAGGTTACTGACTTTACTGCTCTAAAAATAATAATTAATCAACGATTAGTCCATCTCTTTTATATCCTAATCGTCCTATTATGTTTCGTAAGTTCGTTCTGAAACTCGCTCAGCACACGTGGAATTAAGGCAGCAAAGAAGTAGGTACATAAAAATAGTATTGGGGTCAGTAGCACAATCAAACTCCAGCAAAAGATCTATATCAGTTGTAGTAAAGGATAGATACAATCACAATAACAAACAGTTATTCGCATGGCGCGAAATTAGTTCGGTGTTAGTGTGTTGTTTTAGTATAATATGTTTTTAATAAAACACTTATTGATAACTAATTCGCTTTTAATTTCTTTTCTATTATAAGACATTGCGGCCATTCGGGCGCTTACCACAGATTACCCAAAACATGCAGTGCCCGCTAGGGACGTATTGCCAACACGTTCTCTTTTCTTATAATAACAAAAATTAGTATAACATTATTTAAAATACTACGACAAAATCAATATAGTAAGTATTTAACTTATCTCTATTCTTCACAATAATAATCACTTAAGTGACGAGGTTTTCTTATCTCTCTTCTAGGCCTTAACAAATTTGTGTTTGATGGTGTACTTGGACTATGATATGACTCCTCAATATCTGGTGGATATGTGAGCAAATGTTTGATTCGGGCTTGATTTATCCATTATATCTAATGCTACATTATGAGGGGTTCCTTCTGTATCATTATAAAGAGAAGGTGGTCTCTGTTTATTTTGAGATTGCAAACTTGATATAGGATCCAAAGATGGCGCTGGTACCGGATTTGAAAATACATATTGTGGTGGTATATCACCCTTATTGTGAGATTCATAAGGTCGAATGTGTACTAAGTCCCTTCTATAAAGTGAATCATTTACCTTAACTAAGTAAGACCGGTCAGACAACACATCTTGTATGGAGCCAGGTGTCCAATGTTTGTTTACCGAAGGCTGCAACTGCACCACCACTGGTTGACCAATCTGCAATATTGTATCTTTTCTGGCTGTTTTATCATATTGAAATTTAACCTTTTCTCTATTTTTAATTATATCTTCACTGACATTTTGTATTACTGCAGGTTTAAGAAGTTCCGGTAATAATGGTAAAGTCCCACGAGTACGTCTTGAATATAACCGTTGCACTGGGCTGGTATTTAATTTGTTCGGTGTGTTACGCAGACACAGTAAACTTAACCATATATCTTCTCCCCTTCAATTGATTTTAATAACAATTTTTTAGCAATCTTTACAGTGGCTTCTGCCTTTCCATTGCCTTGGGGGTGATTAGGTGATGATGTGACATGTTTAAATTTCCAGTTCACAGCAAATTTGGCAAAATCCTGACAAGCAAAATTAGTACCATTATCTGTATAAACTATTTCCGGAATTCCATGACGTGCAAAGTTCCTTTTACATGTCTTTATTACTGAGTTAGCAGACAGATCTTTTAGTTTGTCTAACTCAAAATAATCTGAGTAGTGGTCTACGGTAATTAGGTATTTATTTTGCTTGCCATTTTCTACCATAAAAAACACATCCATAGATACCAGATGAAATGGATACTCTGGGATTGCATGACTCTGCATTGGTAGTTTTTGCTGTGCTGGTAAATATTTAACACATATCGACGCTGGAAAGGCAAAATGGGATAACCGACATTTTTGGCGATATTGAGTTATACACACCGTTGAAATCGGCAGAATTTTCTCTATTGAATGGGCTAGGTCTCGTATCTATCTGACAACTTTTGTGTCGCTTATCCCATCGGTGATTTAGAGGATCACTAATATATTTTTTTAACTAAACGCCTTCATTTTTGACAAATTTGTGGAAAATGGAGTTTAGGTAAAATATTATTCCACACAATGAACCTTAGAGGATTTTACTTATTTGTCAGCACAAATTAAACTTAACATGGATAGTTTTTCTTTATTGCAACTTACCTATCACTTGTTGGTTATCGTATTTTACCTGACCGTGTTATATTTTTTAATGCCGTTTGATACATTTTACCTATATTTATATACAGAAATTAACATGGTTAGATAAAATTACTTGACTGTCATATCGAAACCGTTGGAGCTTATCCACTTTTACCTAATTTTAAAACCTATTTTTACCTGAAATGACTTTGAATCACTATTGTCTTTTATCCCAAATTGCTTGAATAGAATTTTAGTCAATTTGTCGTATAGAATGTACTAAAATACAAATAGTTTCAAACGAAATGGTTGTTAGATATATTTACCTGTTCTTTTTTTGTAATATTACACATTTAGTACTATTTAATTACGTTTATAAAGGCGGTTATGCCCACCTCCAGCATAAAAAAAGTGTCGCATAGGCATCTCTTTCTGACAATTCCGACGCCCGCATGCCACACGGAATGAACGCGTTCGTCCTTCGAGTAGGTACAAGTTCGGAAGGTAAGCAAGTTTTAACATTAATAGTTACGTGTTTTACTGAGTTTTAAAATATTTATGTCATGTATTTGCTATTCATAGTTAATATTAATATTGATTTCAGGTAAAGATGAAAAGACAAGAATGGAATTTATAGGTTCCATATATTTTTTATATGACATTTTTCTGAGATAGGTATCCACTTTAGGTATACATTTGATTTTATATAAGTTAAGAAATTCATGTGTCTGAAATAACTTTGTAAGACTGTTTTACCACCTAGTACTAAAATAGTGAGTGAAGTTAAGTGAGATTTTGAATTTTGTTGTTATTGTTTATTCATAATAAGATTTTTTATTTCTATAGAAATGCCAAGCATTTTTATCTCAGTTAAGTTCGAGAATTTAAGTTTATTACCTGTTCTGTTTTAGACTGAAGTACGTCATAATTCTGTTTTGTTTGGGCATGTTGTTGTAATTGAGTTTCGATCTCAATAAGGTTAGGTAGTTAATACCGTTTGTTACTTATTTGAAATAAAGATAACTGATTTACAAAACAGTGTTTTATATCATTTTGTTGACATCAATAACATTAAATTTGGCTCCTACAATTTAAATTACTGATATTTAAGGTTTTCTCCTCATGACAATATTAAAATAATTGTAACTTAAGTAATTTATCCCGTGTTATAATTGTTATTCAAAGGCGATTAGACAATTTTTCATGGTTTATTTCATGGGGATTTATACATATATGTTTTTTTACCTGACTATAAAGCAAGTATATTTTGCAGTTAGATATTTTTACCTCCATAAATTGTAATGTAAAATTTTGGTTGGACCCTTTTACCTGACAAATTTCACGAGAAACCTGTCGGTTAGATAATTTTACCTATATCTTTTCCCGTGATCATTTTGCTTAAGCGACACTAAATCCTGAAATAGTTTATTTATAGGCAAATTAACATACACATCATATAGAAAACATTAATACGATCATATCGAATGCTTTATTTAAGTATTTGGCCCATTAGACGAATTTAAATGATTTTTTTTCAAAAAACCTCGCAGTTTTTTGGCTCTCCTGTAAAATTCACCTCGTGTCGGTTATCCCATTTTGCCTTTCCAGCGTCGATAACGGACACGAAATTATCATATCTTTAACGTCTGCAGACATTGAAGGCCAAAATACTGCATCTCTGGCTAATTTCAGAGTATTATCTATTCCAGAGTGAGCTCTATGTAATTTAGAAAGTATCTGTGGCCTCATTTTCTCAGGAATTATTATAGCTTGACGTTTCAAAATGAGATTATCATATACTGTTAATTCGTCCTTGAAACTGTAATAATATTTTAGTGCATCTGGTATGTCTCTTGTTTTAGTGGGCCAACCATTCAATACATACTGGATCAAAGTTATATAATTTTCATCTATGCTCGAATATTTTTTTATTTCTTCAATACAGGAATCAGCTATAGGTAAATCTTTCATGGGATCTATGTTCTCTATTACCGCAAATATTTTCTTTTCTTTTGATCCTTCAATATCTTCACATTCTGTGTAAAATCTAGACAAGGCATCTGCCAGAACATTATTTTTACCTGACACAAATTGTAATTCCAGCTGATATCTCTGTAGTAATAAGAGCATTGACTGCAGTCGTTTAGGTGCATGTAGTAATGGCTTATTCAATATATTTAACAAGGGTTTGTGATCAGTCTTGATTATTGTTTTCTTGTTCCCCACTATGAGTTGGTCAAAGCGAGTGCATGCAAATAGAATCGCCAATAGCTCCTTTTCAATTTGGGCATATCTGCATTCTGCTGCTGTAAGGGTCCTGGATGCATATGCCACTGGGCGTCCGTCTTGAAATGCTGCTGCTCCCAGGGCTGCACAGCTGGAATCACATTCAATGGTTAATGGTACATTCTTATCAAAATATTTTAGTGTACTTGTTTCAGTGATTAAGGATTTTAATTTACAGAATTCTTCATTTTCTCGTTCTGTCCATACCCAATCAGAGTTTTGATGACATAAATGTCTGAGGTTTGTAGAGTTGGCACTAAGGTTTGGAATGAATCGACTTAAATATGTAACTATTCCTAAGAATCTCTGCAAGTTTTTTTTATTCTCTGGTTTAGGTATATTTAAGATGGCTTCTATTTTAGAAGGATCTGGTTGAAGCCCACCATTGGTAAAGATATGACCATAATATTTAACAGAGGTCTGTAATAGCTTCATTTTATCTTCATTGAGTTTGCAGTTGTGCTTCACTAGTCTTAGTAACAGATTTTCTAGTTTAATGTTATGGTCATTGATGGCCTCCTTAATAGAGTCCCCTATACCATAGACTAAGATGTCATCAACCAATAGCTCGACTCCAGACAGGCCCTGTATTATTTCAGCCATCTTCATTTGAAAGTAGTCGGGCGATGATGATATTCCGAAAGGAAGGACTTTCCAACGGTACTTACCAAAGGGTGTCCAAAATGTTGTCAACTTACTACTTTCAGCTGATAAATTTAGATGCCAAAAGCCTTTTTTAACATCAAAGGTTGAGAAGATCTTAGCTTTTCCTAATTCAGGAAGAATTTCATCAACTGTAGTGTACTGATAGTTAGGTCTCTTAATGGCTTTATTGAGTGGAATAGGATCCAAACAAATTCTGAAATTTTCGTTCTTTTTTACAATGAGTATGTTACTTACCCATTCGGTATGATGCTCCTCTTTTTCGATGATACCCAGCTCTTCTAGTCTTTTCAATTCATCTTTTAAGGGATCCCGTAGGGCAACTGGAATTCTGCGAGGTTTCTGTATCACAGGAGGTACCTTATCGTCAATTTCCAATTCAATTTCACCTGAAAATCTTCCTAGTCCATTGAATACTGAACTATATTTTTCCAGTATATGCTTAGTGTCATTAGACTCATACCTAACAGTTTTACAGAATTGCACCAAACCCATTGATGTACATGCCCTACAAGATAGTAAAGGAATGTGCGCAACATCAACAACTTGAAAAGTAATTTTATACTTTTTAGTAGGTTTGTTTGGAATTATTACTTTAAATGTAATATCGATCTCACCTTGTATATTGATGCTGTGCCCACCAAAACTATATAGTTTTTTATTTGAGGACCTCATCTTATTTTGTATGAAGTCCGCATCAAACATTTGCTGCACATTTTTTAGGCCTATCAGACAGTCATCAGCCGCTGTGTCCAAGAGACAATTAATGTCATACCACTTATTATTTTTGTAATATTGTAAATTACACTCCGCAAGATTTTTATTCTTATGGTCTATTAATTTCCTTATCATAGGCTCACATTTATCTTCACTTGTTTCTTCATATATTTCTTCAATCTTCTTTTTCTTGCAGACACTTGCAGTGTGATTTTTTCCTTCGCAGTTTGTGCATCTTTTTCCCCATGCGGGGCAGGCTCCTTTCTTGAATACATGGAAGTTACCGCAGAATTTGCATTTTAGTTTTTTTTCCTTTTTATCTTCCACTTTTTGTATATTGAGCCCTTCAGGTACATTTTTCTGACACTCAGTCATAGTCTTCATCTGTATATCCATGGCCTCTGCAGCCTTGCACATGTTCACTGCTTGAGTAAGCGTCAACTTCTCTTTTTTTAACATCTCTTTCTTTAAGTTTGAGTCAAATATGCCCATAACAATTCTATCGCGCAACATCTCATCCTTTTCCTTGTAGTCACATTCTTCTATCAAGGTTGAAATGATACTGAAGAAGGATTCGAAGGCCTCTCCCTGGCCTTGAATTTTCGAATTGAATACGAATCTATTATAGATTATATTTTTTATTGGCACTAGCTTAGATTTAATTTCTAAGAGCAATTGATCACAAGAGGTAGGATTTTCTAAAAAAATATTGTATTTTTTTAATGCGTCCGTACCAATTGCTGTTAATAAGATGCTCAGTTTCCGTGGCTCTTGATCTGTTGGCCAGGTTTTGAGCCGCTCGCGTATAATTTTCCCAACCAGCTTTAAAGATGCGATACGCTTCTTCCGGGTCCAGGTTGATGTTTAAAGGTGCCGGCCATGGAACATTTACTGCTGGCGAAGATGGCGATGCACATGATACCATTGAGGTAATTTGTTGTTGCATCAGCCTTATCATTTCGCCTTGTTGCCGCACGATCTCTGCTAATTGTGCTTCCATTGTCTTCTTTTTCACGCTGCCACCATGTTTTAGTATAATATGTTTTTAATAAAACACTTCTTGATAACTAATTCGCTTTTAATTTCTTTTCTATTATAAGACATTGCGGCCATTCGGGCGCTTACCACAGATTACCCAAAACATGCAGTGCCCGCTAGGGACGTATTGCCAACATGTGTGATTGCACGTGAATTTATAGGTGAAAGATATATCTTCTGACAATGCATCAATCTCCTGGCAAGCCGACTTTTATTTTCAAGGCTCGGTATCTCGACCCAAAGTTTGACAACATACCTACCTATTATTCTCGAGCTATCGTGATGTAAATTGGACTATAACCGTGTGCTAACACGATTGTTCCATCAATATACGCGTTGCCTATCCTATGCCTTTACCATGAGTTTACATGACCGTACTCGCTAGCGACTGCGTAAAAATTTGTATGGACAAAAGTACAGCGCCTCTGGCGGTTACGCAATAGAACTAAGAATCGGCATACTAAATCATTTACGTAGTTGCCAGCGAGTACGGTCATGCAAACTCATGGTAAAGGCACTTGTCCGTAAACCAAGACCGTACGAACCAGACCGCGAACATTTCCGGGAATTTCCGGGATCCGGAAAATTTCATGCAGACGGGAACGGGACTGCAAGTCTCAACCAGGCATTAACAATATTGCGTGTCGGCAGACACATAACAATAAGGCGGGATTAGATTTGGGGTAACTGCCCATGTTCATATTCCGCCTTTTTTTAGAGCGTTTTGCACTACACCATACGCATTGATCGACCGAGCGAAGCGTCTGCGTTTCAGCGATGGCAAAAAACTTTCGTATGTTAAATTAAAATGAATATTTGTGAACAATCGCACACCACACACACACAGACATTAAAAAAAACCGTCGAAGCGCGAGTCAGCCTGGGGTACGAAGGGTTTCGTACAATTATCTATAAAAACGGCAAAAAAAATACTTTTGTTGTATGGGAGCCCCCTCAAATATTTATTTTATTCTGTTTGTTTTTAGTACTTTTTGTTACAGCGGCAACAGAAATATATCATATGTGAAAATTTCAGCTTACTAAATTATCACGGTTCATGAGATACAGCCTGGTGACATACGGACAGACGGACGGGCAGCGAAGTCTTAGTAATAGGGTCCCGTTATATCCTTGGGTACGGGACCCTAAAAAGCAGCTTGTAGCTGCTGGTGTATAATAAATATCTAATAATAAATCGAGTCCCAAAATAAGTAAAGCTACTGTGGGCATTAGATGACGATATACATATTTATATAGTAATAATCATATACATTACATACATACTTATATAAGTACTTATATACTTATATATAATAAGTACTTGATTCTTGGATGTACTCCAAGAATCAAGAACAAATATCGTATTTATCACACAAATGCCTGACCGGGATTTTAACACGGGACCACTACCAACAATCGTGGTCGTCAAAAAAAGTAGTCAAAAAGGTGAGCCAGGTGGAATTTCTACCTAATGTCGATTTTAGCTCTAACTACAATCCATGTTATTTATTATTTGGTATGCGATTTCTTCTTCATGTGTCTCATTACTGAAGGTTGGCAGTCGGCTTTTTAAATTTCTCCTTGTCACGTGCCAATCTGAACAGTGAACAGTTGTTCCACGGTCTTTATCCCCATCCACTCCCTGATATTACAGAGCCAAGACATCCTGCGTCCTCTAGGTTTTCGATTTCCTGAAACTTTTCCCATCCTGATGGTCTGTAGGAGAAAATACCGATCATACCGCAGAACATGTCAGAGGTAGGCTACCTAACGACTATTATGGGGTACAAGATTTGGCTTTAACTAAGATTTCCCTCCCCAAAATTGTTGATTCCACATGGTTCATTTACGCAATGCTCCCTTCAGTTGAATACGAATTTCTCCCACAATAATCCGAAAACTTTCCGACACTGGCAGACTTGGGAAGAATACTGCTTATCACTGGAGGCGAATTAGCTCCCCACGTGAAACAAACACCCCTGCGGACTATAGATAATAGGTAACTGTATCAGATACGGCTCTTAGGGAGAAGGCTTATACGACCCCATTTGCGTTTCGTAGCAGTGACAGAGAAGAGCTGAGAGAGTTTTATTGGTCGATTGGAGCGTCGTCAACGATTTTTTTTTCAAGATGTGAACGAGTGATTCCTTAAGCAGTTCTTTTCGTAGCTGAGTTGACTCTGATCATAGTCTCCTGGGACAATATTCAATGAAACGACAATGATGTAGAGAAAGCGACTTAAAAACGCTGAATATTCACAGGTTAGGTTTGAGTCACATTATTGCAGTTATTTCGAGTTTTCTAATAATTTTCCATTGCATTTGCAGAGATTTCTCAGGGGCAATCCCCTTATTTCGCGGCCTCTGCAGTAATGTACTATTATTACTGATAGTCAAATCAGTAACTTTTTATGAAACGTCTGAAACGCTCGGTTAATGTGTAGTATTATGACTAATGATATCACAATTTTCTATTGTCAAACTACGTGCTTTCTTCATTTGAATGTAATTAAAAATCTTTAAAATAGTATATTTAGGCGGAAATTTCATGTTTTACAAGAATTTTCGCAAATTTTGTTTATTGAAAATATATATCTTTTTCTTTTCTTTAATACGTACCGTATTGTGCTCTCTTGGTTCCTCTCGCCGCGCTGCACGCTTAACTACTGGTAGCTCGCGTAGGCGCAAGATAATGCCGGGATCCCGGGACTTAGCCGCGTGCGCCGATCATTCACGTGAGTCACTACAACATTTTCAACCATACAAAACACAAATAGCTTTTACAATCAACTAACAACACAAATAATTGTCAGTATTAGAGGAGCGTTCGATGTAAAGACCAAATGCATTGAGAAAGTAAGGTAAACGTGTATTGTTTGATAGAATATATAATCAAAATTTATTGTAGTTATTTACTTCTTAAAACATACATTTATTAGGCTTACAGACTTTACTGTAAGCCTATAAATGTATGAACTTACAAAAGCACCTAAAATTGTTGCTTAAATCATGACCTTGTCATTCGTTTCTATTCGTTCGGGACGGATCCGGGACAACGCATAACGAAAAATGAATCTCGCTTAACACCAATTAGTTTTTCAAACTTATGTACGTAATATTATTTGATATTAAGCCGTTGTCTCCCATCCCGGAGATCTCCGGGCCGCTGCGAAAGGTAAATAATAGTGATATAACCTAAATATTTTCACAGCAGGCCACCTCTATACTAATATCATAAATGCGAAAGTAACTAGGTATCTGCCTGTCACCTTTTCAAGCATAACGACTGACCCGATTAAGATGTTTGGTCTGGAGTTAGTTTCGATCCCGAGACAAGCAAAAAATTCTTCTAATAGGTCATCTTTCTTGCACTTTGGAAAAATAGTCGTAACCTTCGGCCTGAAGTGTGAGTCTGATGTTTCGTGAACTCGCGCTTACGTCTCATAACCTCTTACATAAACCGTGGATTCTAATGTCCTCATTCCTCAGTACTACACAAAACTCAGGCAAGGAATTCACTTTCGTTCCATATCAGTCTTTTCGTTCAATTTGAGTTGAAAGGCATAGTGAGTCATAACGCGAGTGCCTCGAATAGCACTCGTTTCGCGGACAATGACGCCATTTTGTGGATTGCGGGATGTTAACAAAATGGCGGACGGACGACAAACGATCCCGCTAACGACTTCCTTGCGTGCGGTGTGCAGTTGATGTTTTTCCTATTTTATACGTATTATGTTTCTAGTTTTATCTGTTCGGATAAAAGTACGGCTAATCTAGTTATAGGTCGTCGACGTTTGTAGTTGAATTAAGATTTTCCGCAGTTGAAAACCCCAATCCTAATAACTAGGGCTTGCGATTCCATTAACGGTTTGTTTGAAAATTCGTACCCTATAGCTATAACGTTAACGTGACTTGTAATTAATAAATTGCTTATTCAAACGACTAAAAATTTAACCCCGAAACGACAACAATCGGAAGCATACCCAAGCAACGACTTTAAGCCAAACATTTCCTAACTTAATTTAAATTTATACGAGCAAGGACTAGAAGAACAAAGGGTGTCATATGCACGTCATAAGCGTTAAGGCGGGCACACATGAAACCATGGATGGATAAAACAAAAGGACTGCCATTGTCTGTAGGTATTTGTATACAAGGCCAATTCAAGTTTAATGAAAATTTAAAATAAGTGCAGCGGGGCAATCTATACTGCGCGAAAATAAAAACTAATGGAAATATTCTCCGTGTTTTACATCATTTACTGGAGTGCTATCTTGGTAAAATCGTGAAAGCGCGTGAAGCTTTTTCACTATCCGAGCATTGATAGCTACAGTAAATGATGTAATAAAACACTGAAGATTATTTTCGATTAGTATACATTCCCGCAGTCTAGATTGCTCCTCTGCACCTTACCTATAAACATATAATTTTATTTTCTATGAAACATTGCCAATGTGAAGGGACGGTGTTATTTTGTATCTAAATTTTTTTTAATCATCAAAAATAGTTTGTAGGTAGTTTTACCTTCTGGACCCTCAGCGCGCGAGTCAGACTCGCACTGGACCGATTATTATTTGAAGAATATTAATCTAATCTCTGTCTAGTATTAGCAGTCCTATTCGTCCACGGCGAGCACACGAAACCGAGCTATTTGTTGTCTCTAATAAAGACTGCACACACGTGGCCCTGACGGTGCGGTGTGGGGTAAAATGCCGCTGGCAATGCGGGTAAGTTTGCAGTTGTTTCTTTGTGTTATCAATTAACTAGTGTGATGGTTTTGGATTTGTAGACGTTATATTCTGTACCTCTAGTATAAGTTTTTTCGAAACAAAACACAAACGAACGCGTTTACGTTTAGTCTCAATAGGGATGTTGACTCAAAATTTAACTACTCCATAAGATTATTCCAAAAACAAGGCAAAAATATGCCAAATGGTGAAAATCCTATTGAAATATCTTAAAAAATAACAAAGCTACAACGATTTTAATTTTGATGGTTAGAGAGAGAAAGCGCGACAGATCAGTGACGTCGACCACGAGTGCCGTAGTAAAAGACGATCGTTCATATACAATGGTGCGTTTTGCGGAAAAGGGATAGAGTATGCCCCCTTTTAAAAATTAAAAACCATTTGATTAAGAATTTCATCCTTTTTAGAAAAAAATCGAACTCATTGATTTTCTTATTTGGCGTCAACATCCCTATTCATAAAAAAAAGTAAAGTTTATTTCATAAGTATGTACAAGAAGTGTATATGGGAATAATAGTTACCATCTAAGGCCACCAGAGGCGTTACTCGTGTTACCATATAAGTACGGAAACCAACGCAAACGCGTTCGTTTGTGTTTTGTTTCGAAAAAACTTATACTAGAGGTACTGTCATCGATTTAAAATACCCTAGATGCACCATCCGCCTGTCAAAAGCGTCCGCGCTCAAGAGTGCTTAAATGCCTTTTAAGCACTCTTGCGCTCAGAGTCGCGCGCTAGCCATCGGCGAGTCAACATGCCCAAGTGCTCCGTAAAAAAATGCATAAACAACACGTTAACGACGTTAAAAAAGGATGGAATTTCGTATTTTCGGTGAGTATTTATTTAAAGTTTCGTTATTTAATTGATTTGTAGTTATATTAAGCTTTAACGCGCTTATAACAATTATTTTATCAAAATATCAGACACACGACCAGCTATGCTACTGTCTCTTTCCCTCACGTTGAGTGAGTCGTATATCGAAACGAAACGGGAGACCTATGAATCGGACTATAGTAAAATTTCGAAGGAATGGAGTCGCAGACTGACTAATTTTTTTATGAAAGTTTTCAAGTATTGTTTGTTATTAGTACACACCTATGGAGTGTGTATGTAGATATGTAAGATCGTAAAAACTATAAATTAAAATATTAGCGTTTATCTAAAATAAAGTGAATAAAAAGTATTAAATGATTTATGGCTGTTTGTAGAAAGATAAGTTCTGGTAATTTTGAGGGGTATGTTACGTATATGTAATTTAAAATGTAAAATAAAGATTTCAAAGCTTGAGACACTATCATATATATAAGTTACTCTGATTCAGTGTATTTTTTGTAAATTAAACCTTGTTTTTAAAAATATTGTGTTACGGATAATAATATTCTATTTCTTCTTTCAAGTATAACTTATTCGATTAACTGCTTTAAATTTAGAACTGCTTTAATTTAATGGTAACATAACATGAAATTACAGTAGAACCATTTAAAGTGGCTTTGTCATAGTCGCTTGAGTATCTTGATCGAAATATCTTAGCGCCACACACAAACACTAGGTGTTTTGGACGGTCCCATCCATGGTCTTCGTCATCAGCTTCTGTTCTCCAAATGCTACTTTCTGAATGCAAATGCTCGATTTCCCTCAATTCCTCATGGATACCATCATCATAACTAGTTTACGGCAACAACGGGACCAACATGCTTCAAGCATATGATTCCAAACAAAGAACCGACCACACAGGCAGGCACCCACACAGGCGACCGGTTTAGCCTAGTGGGTAGTGCACCTGCCTGTGAAGCTGACGGTCCTGGGTTCGAATCCCGGTCAGGGCAAATATTTGTGTGATGAGCATGAATATTTGTTTCTGAGTCTTGGATGTTTTCTATGTATTTAAGTATTTATATCTATTAAATATATCGTCGTCTAGTACCCATAACACAAGCCTTCTTGAGCTTACTGTGGGGCTAGTTCGATTTGTGTAAGATTGTCCTCTAATATTTATTTATTTATTTTATTTAAAGAAAGAATTTTCCGAATCGGTTCATAAACTACGGAGTTCTAAAGTAACTGGTAAATGCCGATTCATCCCATCACTATTAACGCAAAACTACCCTCTTTATCCCATCCCTACTCCATATATTTGCATACCTGATTGGGGGTAGGAAAACAAAACCCAATGACAATTCTTCTACTACTACGCGCGTCGGGTCGAGCACACGCTCCCTTCGATAAAATATTCCGCGAGTGGACAAAGCACGAAAATCAGCGCGATTCTATCGCCGATCATACGCCCTGGGGCAGAAGAAGTTAAAGGAGTACACGGCGCGCCCAACAACATCTACCGCGCGCGGGGCAAATATACAGGAACCAGGTTTGCCTCCCATTTCCCTTTTCTACTTTTTCTCCGCCTTCCATAAATTGGTCCTTTCTAACCGCATATATTGCTTATTAGTTTTGATCTAAACAAGTAGTTTTTCAAAATTAAATTCAGCATTCCCTTATTGAATTTCATAATTCGCAAGTCATTTTTATACTCCACAGACAAGCAAAATTTTCGTCTGTAAAGTGACACATCGTTTTGTCATCTGTTATTTCATTCAGTTTTTAAGGTTGGCAACACCAACGAAATAAACCGTGTTGGCCAAAATTCCTAGTATCCAAATAAGTTAAATAGGAAAATACATCTCTTAAGATTGACATTTGCAAGGTTACCTTATCTGTATCGGTTTGTTTACATTTGTACTTAACCTAACTTATCGAGTTAATTAAATACAATGGAATCTCAAGTTGCAGTTGTGAGATTTAACATTTCGCATAGCTTTATTAGTCAATTGTATGATATGGCATCTAGCTTAATGAATCTAAATCCGACACCGGAACAATTAAGGGCTTTTAAAGTGCGTTATGCTGACGCCGATCGTATGCGAGATCAAATGGATGAGGCTTTCTCCGTAATCATGACTGTAATTGACGAAAAAGAGAAATCGGATATAGAAACAAAATATAATGCATTTTACGAGAAGTTTTATTCGATTAAAACGGTGTATGAAGACTCGTATGCTCGGTCTACAACGCAAGCTCAGGTCGCTAAATCAAATGGTATGGAGAGCACTCGTTTCCATCTACCTAAGATTGAGTTAACTAAGTTTAAGGGTGCACACACGGAATGGCCTAACTTCATATCGATTTACAATAGCTTAATACATAATAATGCAGAGTTAAGTGTTGTGCAAAAGTTCCATTACTTATTAACTGTACTCGAAAGTGAACCCTTGAGCTTAGTGCGGCATCTCAACATATCGGCTGACAATTATATGATTGCATATTCCCTACTGCAGGAGCGGTATGAAAATAAAAGATTGATTGCATCGAAACACTTAGAGCTCTTACTATCTGCAAGTTGTCATACACTAATACAAAAAAACCTGCGTAGGTTTGTCAACACACTCAAAGAGAATATACAAGCCCTCAAAGCTCTCGGGTTTGACACAGCTTCATGGAGTTTCTTATTATTTCATCTTGTGACAAGGAAAATGCCTTCAGAGCTGCGCACAAAGTTTGAATTTACTCTTAAAGTAAACGAAATACCCGACTTTGAGAACTTGTTGGATTTTCTTGAAAATCATTTACGGGTTTTAGAAACATCCCAAAATGTAATTACAAAAGGAACGGTGAGTGAGGTCTCCGCCACCTTACATGTGGCTCAACCGGCTGCCTGTATCTGCTGTGGTGGAAGTCACCCTATCTACCACTGTCAAAAGTTTAATTCAATTAGTGATAAGAAGTCATACATTAAAAGTAAGAATTTGTGTTACAATTGCTTGCGGCCCCATCACGTCTCAAAGTGTATGTCCAAAACACATTGTCAGATCTGTGGTGGCAAACATCATACAAAATTGCATACAGCTGAGGTGACAAGCAGTCCTATTAAGGCCATTGCCTCACCAAAGGCAGAGATGCAAGTTCACACTGAAAATATATCTAGCGGCAGCGCAGATCAAAATTTAAACAGGGTAATGAGTACCCACATGTTGGCATCTCAGCAATCTTACTCAGCTGATGGCCAACTGATTCCACTTAACGTAGAGCCCATGTCTACAGGGCTACTAGGCACTGCTCTTGTCGGAGTCCAGGATGCAAGTGGTCATGTTCATGTGGTTCGCTCATTAATTGATCCTGGAGCACAGACTTCTTTAATGACTGAATGTCTGGCCCAACAGTTGCGGCTTCAGCGCCGCCGATCCTATGATGTTGTTGGTGTAGGTGAACAACGGCAGGCTACCTATGGAAAGGTGGATTGCCATATTACCCCGCTTATGGATTCACACCATCATGGCCTATCTACAGAGGCTATTGTGATGAAACGCATCACCGGCTATCAACCAGTAGCTCAAATTAGCTCCCTAGTACCTCATAGTTGTAGGGAATTAGGTTTGGCCGATAACACATTTCACATACCTGGACGTATTGATCTATTGTTAGGAGTCGACCTGTTCGATGAAATATTCACAGGAGACAAACGCAAGTTGGGAGAAGGATTGCCAACTGCACACTCAACAATATTCGGTTGGGTTGTCATGGGACATTCACCTACTACGTCTACAGGGTACCAACACGCACACTTAGTGTCATGCAACTCTCGGCTAGAGTTGGCTCTGAACCGTTTTTGGAGTGATGAAGAGATGCCGTCGACACCCATTTTAGATCCCGAAGACATCGCCTGTGAGAAGCACTTCGTCGAGACCCACAGCCGCGATGCTACTGGAAGGTTCATTGTTCGTTTGCCCTTCAAGCTGGAACATAAGCAGCTGGGCGAAACGCGCTCTGCAGCCTTAAAGCGCTTTCACAATTTAGAACGGAAACTCATGAGAGAGCCACGTCTACGCGAACTCTATGTAGAGTTCATGCGGGACTACAAAGATTCGGACCATATGCAACTTAGGTCATCTGACAGTGTAGGTGAGAGGGTTTTTATACCCCACCACGGAATCCTGAAACAGAGCAGCAGCACCAGATTAAGAGCGGTTTTCGATGCTTCTCTAGCAAGCTCTACTGGGGTCTCGCTCAACCAAAATTTGATGTCAGGTCCGAAGCTGCAACAGAATGTTCAGGACGTAATCTTAAGGTTTAGACTGCATCCAGTCGTATTCACATGCGATATTAAACAAATGTACCGTAACGTGCGCCTGCATCCAGAAGACTGGCGCTATCAAACTATTTTTTGGCGCGAGTCCCCTGATGAGCCGTTACAAGAATTCGAGCTCACTACCGTTACGTACGGAGTCTCCAGCTCCGCGTTCCAGGCTATTAGGGTAATCCACGAGTTAGCGAACTTAAATTCTGGACTCTACCCCGAAGTCTCGCGCGTCCTGCGGGAAGATACGTTCGTCGACGACGTGGTGAGCGGGTCGGACAACATAGAGAGTGCTAAAGCTCTGCAGCAGCAACTCATCGATGTGCTCGGCCAAGGTTGCTTCCATCTGAGAAAATGGTCTAGCAACAAAACCGAAATCTTACAAGGATTTCCATCGGAGCATCGTGAGACTCCATTCCGTTTCGAAGAATCAGGCGACAACATTTTCAAAATACTCGGAATCGAATGGAACCCCTCAGATGACAATTTCTTGTATCGCGTGGCCGAAATGTCGCGTACAACCACGAAGCGAGGAATCCTATCGGACATTGCCCGACTGTACGACCCGTGCGGTTTCATCACACCAGTCACGTTCGCTGCGAAATCATTTATGCAGAGTTTGTGGCTCATCGATCTCAGCTGGGACGATCCGATTCCTGCCGATTCTCAGCTGTTTTGGTCAAAATTTGTTAATGACTTCGGAGCTCTGCATCAAATCCGCGTGCCCAGATTCGTGCTCGCTGAACAGCCGTATGAGTGTCATGTGCACGGCTTCAGCGACGCTTCTGAGCGCGGTTTTGCTGCGTGCGTGTACCTCCTTGTCAAAACGGAGGTTGAATCAAACGTGCATCTGCTTATATCTAGGTCACGGGTAGCCCCGGTTAAGCAAAGGTTGACGATCCCCAGGATGGAGCTATGCGGCGCTGTGCTCTTGGCACGACTGCTGGAACACGTTTTAAGGATAATAAGCGTAAAAATAACAATCACCTCTACCACGGCGTGGTGCGATTCCAGCATTGTTCTGAGCTGGGTCCAGATGGCACCGCATAAGCTGCAGACTTACGAAGGTAATCGCGTTTCACAGATTCAGGGCATGATTCCGGATGTACCATGGATGCACGTAGCTTCGACACTCAACCCCGCTGATTCGGCCAGCCGAGGACTGCTCCCCTCAGAATTGCTGAAGCATAGCCTGTGGTGGGGTCCTGATTGGTTGAAGGATTATGTTCCGGTTATACAGCATTCTTCCCAAACCGCCGAACAATTCCAAGACTATTCTCCAGCCGCTGCATTTACTGTGCAAGCTGTCGAGCAACCTGATAGTGAACCTCTGGGTGCCGGCAACACGTGCCGCTCCGCTGAGGAACCTTGGCTTATATCGCGTTTTAGTTCGTTCATAAAGCTTCAGACTACCATCGGTTGGTGTCTGCGCTTTATCAACAATGCAAGACAGCCTACACAGAGAACCAAAGGTTATTTAACTGTCGCCGAGTTAAACGCAGCCTTGCGTGTTATCATTAAGCTTGTGCAATCCGAAGCTTTTCATGACACCTTCAAGGCATTGCGCGAGAAGCGCGCACCCAAGACTAAAATAATACGCCTCAACCCCTTCATCGACGATAATGGTCTACTTAGGGTGGGAGGACGTCTAGTAAACTCAAAGCTAACTTACGCCAACAAGCATCCTTTGCTTCTCCCACACTCACATCATGTTACTAACCTCTTGATTGACCATTATCATCTGTTATTCGGTCATGCAGGCGCCGATACGCTGTTAACTGTGATTCATCGCCGATTCTGGATATTATCAGCACGCAAAGTAGTCCGACACAGGATTTTCAAATGCCAACGGTGCTACAGGCTCAAGGTAAAGCCGCTGAACCCGTTTATGGGAAATCTTCCCGCCAGTCGAGTCACACAGGCCAGACCCTTCCAGAAGGTCGGCGTCGATTTCGCTGGTCCGTTCACAGTCAGAGCATCACATATGCGTACACCCAGGACTTACAAGGCGTATCTCTGCGTCCTGATCTGCTTCGCCTCCAAGGCGGTACACTTAGAAGTCGTGTCTGCGTTATCTACTGACGCTTTCCTGGCGTGTTTGGACCGCTTTGTATCTAGGCGCGGTCTACCATCGGACATATATTCTGACTGTGGCACAAATTTTGTAGGTGCGCGCAATCAGTTAAAGAAAATTTATCAAAACATTGACGAAACTCAGCTTCAACAAAAACTTGCACCACAGCAGATCAAGTGGCACTTCAACCCTCCTTCTGGCCCGCATCTTGGCGGCTTATGGGAGAGCGCAGTGAAGTCCGCCAAAACTTTGCTCACACGCATTGTGGGAGAACGAGTCCTCACTTACGAGGAGTTAACCACAGTCTTCACCAAGGTCGAAGCCATTATTAATTCGAGGCCGCTTTGCCCGCTCAGCAGCGACCCCAACAACTTTGACGTTCTAACCCCAGGACATTTTTTAATAGGACAACCGCTTCTTTGCGTTCCTGAACACAATGTAGAACAAGTTCCTGGTAATCGTTTAAGTCGTTGGCAGTTACTGCAACAAATGACCCAGCATCTGTGGAAGCGGTGGCACAGCGAATACCTCCACACTCTGCAACAACGACACAAATGGCTTACCCCCACACCCAATCTGCAGGTCGGAGAGTTGGTGCTCCTTATTGAACCCAACACCACCCCCTTGCAATGGCGTAAGGCTCGCGTCTCAAAAATATGCCCTGGTGCAGACGGGATAGTTCGAGTCGTGGAAATTAAAACCTCCGCTGGTACGTTCATTCGTCCTGTGGTCAAGCTATGTCCGTTGCTTAACGCAGATTAAAATCCTTAGTCATTACTACAATAATTAAGCCATATCACACAATTAGTTAAGGTTAAATATATTTAGTTTAGTATTAAGCTCCACTGCAAATGTCAATACTCAGTGGTATCTTCTTATAATTTTTCTTTTATTCTTAAATCTGCACTAAAGGTTTCAGATATTTCAAGAGCACGTCTGCTCTTCGGGAGGCGGTATGGTAAATGCCGATTCATCCCATCACTATTAACGCAAAACTACCCTCTTTATCCCATCCCTACTCCATATATTTGCATACCTGATTGGGGGTAGGAAAACAAAACCCAATGACAATTCTTCTACTACTACGCGCGTCGGGTCGAGCACACGCTCCCTTCGATAAAATATTCCGCGAGTGGACAAAGCACGAAAATCAGCGCGATTCTATCGCCGATCATACGCCCTGGGGCAGAAGAAGTTAAAGGAGTACACGGCGCGCCCAACAACATCTACCGCGCGCGGGGCAAATATACAGGAACCAGGTTTGCCTCCCATTTCCCTTTTCTACTTTTTCTCCGCCTTCCAGTAACACACATTAAAATAATAAAAATTAAAAAAGAGCATACAACATAATAAATCGATTTATCATTACTATTTATAATAAATCGACGTTAACACCTAACGTCGTATACTTGTTTACCACCTACCTATTTTAAACAAATCATTTTCGACTCCACGGTACACGATACCGACTCTGTTCCAATGTATGCCCAATGCTGCCAACACAATCAGTCCCGACTTGATTCGTGCAATTTGTAATGCTGTAACCGCTAAACGCTCTCATTTAAAATAAAACGTTACGCTGGTAATATAAGGCTGACTATTGGAAAAAAATAAATTGATCCCAATTGACTTACGCTCGTTTAGCGTGTATCTAACACGCACACACTCACAATGTCGACTCGGCCGGCTCGGACACTTTTTCGTCTTGAATTTGTAGGTGATAGTGTATCTAGGGTATTTTAAATCGATGGGTACTGTGCGTATTATTGAGCATTTGGAGACGTAATAAATATAATTATTCTGTGTTTTTTATGATTTATGTTGTAATAATTTAAATAATTAGCTCTTTATATTTAAACAGACATATTCCTTGACGTTATTTTTCCATGTAACTCTTTCCTGGGTTAAAAGACAGAGTAAAAATATACTAATGGTATTTATACAAAATTTAACAATTTATATGAATAGTTCTTAAGCAAAGCAACATTTTATAACTAATATTGTACAGTATACCTACCCTTATAATTAAGACCAAGGCAATATTATATTCGAATTAAATACATAACTAAGTATACTTTTAATTGTGTTATTTATTTCCGTTTACTAATAACAAACCTATCAAAGCATAGCTGATCAAAGTAAAACCACGTCTACTCATCATCATCATACGTCGCACTGTTGGGTGCAGACCTCCAGACAGATGGATCGGGCGGTACTCCCACGCTATATAGCTCATTGTAGGCTGGGAACATACACTAAAAGAAAAACAAAAATTAAATTGCACATAACATCACATGCACTTTTGAATTTCTTCGTGGATGTATGCAGGTTCATGCAGTTTCCATCACAGAAAAGCTAACGTTAAACATCGAATGATATTCCGTAAAAAATAACAAAACTCGCGTTCATTGTTTACTAAAGAACCCGTTGGTTACCCTACCTCCTTTAGATCATTTACATCCTAATAATATTATACTTAAACGTGAAAGTTTGTGCGGATGGATGTACGTTCCGCTTAATCTCAAAAACTACTGAACGGAGTTTCCAGTATTGTAACATAGACATCAAATAGGACATAGGCTACCTTTTATCCGCGGGTAACACCGCAGGGCGCTGCTAGTTTAAAATAAAAAGTTACTGTCTAATTCCATAAATATTGTATCATTTTATCGCCCCGCAGGCCACGTGGTAGCGACAGTGAGATGAGCAGTAACTTACCCCCAAATGAGTCCGGATAAATCTTGTGCAACTAACGGCGCGAACGCCTATTGTGTTTCTATTCCATTGTGCTCTGATATTAAATGCTGGGGAAGCCGATACAAATACGTATTATAGCGCATTCATTAATACCCCCCTTATAGCAAAAACTTATCTTCTTGTGGTATAACTTAACCAGATTTAATTTGGCACTGCCAAATATCGACTTGTGGTTGTATATGTTTTTTTTCTAATAATGCAACGAAATGCGGTCCTGTAAAGGATACGGTCGGCTGAATCTGTTATTCTTCCGTCATAATAATAACTTACAACTGAGCGCCTACTCCGAACTTCGAAATTCGAACTTTGTATCGTGCCGTCTCTTTCACTCATATAGTATATATATAATGCGAGAGTGAAATGAACGGCATGATACGAAGTTCAGAATTCGAAGTTCCGAGTACAAGCCCTGAAGTCCACAATTAGGCGAAGTAAACGGCCAGATAAGATGTTGCTAGTAGATAAAAATAAATAGTGACGGTATATATCGATAAAAACATTATCGATAAGTATAACGTTGTACTACCAAACTTATTCCAATAATCTATGAACTTTCAATTTTCCGGCCACTAAAGGGTCAGTAAGCGGGACAAAAGTAATATATAAATATGAAGTTTTGTCCTTTAAATATGAATAAATTAAAAGATTTACTACTCATTTTCCTTTGACAAATTCGGACGATATTAGATTAAGAGAAGCACTACTGATTTCGATTTTCGATGTTCTCGGCAAGCACCTAGGGGTACCCGATAAATTGGGCCGAAACTTTGGCAAGTCTATTAAGGCCTTAAATAATATCGATATGAACAGCACTGGCCATACCTACTGTGGCAACATTTGTGCATTTTGACTTGTCAAACAATTTCGCCTAATGGTGGACTTCTGAATGATTTCTGTGCGTAAGGGTGGATTTCACCAAAGCATAAGCGGTATTCGATAAACTCTGATTGTATGGATAGTTTGGAATGAAATAAAATTAACACTGATCGGTCCGAAATTGTGAGTTTGTATAACCCGCCCTAAGTAATCTACCTATGCATATAATCATAAATAATTTATTTGCTTAAAAACACGATATATTTTTTTAAATTTATTTCTTACAAAAAAAGTTTACATTCGTTTACACTAAAACTTCGCCAAACTGCATCACAGTTTGTTGGCGAAAGAAACACTCTTTATTTTTTTACTCAGCCATCTAAATATGTTAGTAACATTATTTTACCTACTTAATTTCACCTTACTTAAAAATACATATATATTTATATTTATATATATAGGTGGATGGTTAAATTAGTTTGATCCCACATGCTTTGTCATAAACATGATATGCAAATTAACATTTAGCAAAAGCATTTGAGAAAATAATAATAAATTCATTTTTATAACAGAACACAATTAATACAATGTCATCATTAATAAATAAACTTATAATATTTTAAATTATCTAACAAACTCACGACTACTAATAAATTGTTTCTACCAGGGCTCGGAAACTGGTTTCGTCTTCACACAATTAACGGTTAAAAATTTCGGTTAATTTCGTTATACGATATTTTTTCGTATTTTAAATCATTTATTTCATAGATAAAGGTTAACAAAAGCAAATCTTAAAATAAAAATGTAGATATGAAAAGTACTTTAGGAGATATTTAAAAATATTAAAAACCGGTTCCGAGATCTGATTTCTACCATGTCCCGTCATCTACCGGTCACTGGGATCCCAGGGCTCATTACAAAATAATGCTATTTTTTATTTTTAACGGACGTCGGCTTAATTTAAGCCCTCA
The DNA here is from genome assembly GCA_963556455.1 of Epiblema foenella. Taxonomy (NCBI): domain Eukaryota; kingdom Metazoa; phylum Arthropoda; class Insecta; order Lepidoptera; family Tortricidae; genus Epiblema; species Epiblema foenella. The sequence goes on along the minus strand of OY747107.1, from coordinate 15,562,891 downwards.
TCTCCCAGGCCCGGAGACAGCCCGGAGTTCTCCGGGCACAAAACAAAACAATGTCATTGTTTTTTTTCGCCGGGCGGCAACGGGAGGCAATTGTTTATCAATTGGCCCACAATGTTTAAAGTATTCCAAGCTAGGCTTAGGCAAGTAATTAAGATATTACGACGGGTCGCAATAAATCCCGGTCGGCGCTTCGATAAGGCGCCTTAATTTTGAGGTCTGCCTCGAACCGGATCCGACTGGATTGCGCCGGATTGCGACTTCCGAACACTATGAATTCATTAACATAGTTATACTAACAATTATATAGGGGTCAAAGCATTGATATAAACACTAGTGGCTCTGTCAGTTGTAAATCTTGCGAATGATATTTTTAACCTCCATGTAGGTAGACCTTGTGAGTGGTATTTTTTGTCTATAACCGCCATGGTGCCGCCATTTTGAAGAAAATTCCAAAAAATTAAAACTACTATAAAGTCGGAGAACAGCCGGACAGACATAACATACGAAAGCGTTTTTGCCCAACCTTATTCGGAGACGTTACGCTCTTTGCGCTCGCTCGGTCACTGAATTAAGAGCGGTTGTCTGGCTAGAAATGGAAACTGTCGTCTAAATACAATATTTTGGGATAATGTTACAAAAATCTAGACAATAGACCTAATTTTAGGACAGCTTTTGTAGTTCGGGTACTTGATAAAGATATAAATCACTACATAGTATAAAACAAAGTCGCTTTCTCTGTCCCTATATGTATGCTTAAATCTTTAAAACTACGCAACAGATTTTGATGCGGTTTTTTTTAACAGATAGAGTGATTGAAGAGGAAGGTTTATATGTATAATAACATCAATTAAATAGTGCACCCGTGAGAAGCCGGGGCGGGTCGCTAGTATACTATATAGTAAACAAACATACCTACAAGATCAGCAGAGTGATTGCGTAAATTATAAAACGAGCGTTACGATATATCAACTGTCATTTTCACGTTTGAAAACTGGCATTTGATTTGTCATAACGCGCGTTGCAAAAGTTACGCAATTAGCCTGAATGAACAGAACATGCTCAACGGTGGTCACGATCTTCAGCAGCGAGGAGCAGGCGAATAAAAAGAGCCCCTAGAAAGCTATAGGAGCTGAGAATGAAATAAATATAAAATGTTAACTATTATCTTACATAACTTATTTATTCAGAAACAATCAATGACTTAATAAAACATTGGAAGTCTAGACACGATTGAGACTTAAAAATAAAGAAATGTTCCGATTCAACGAAGCTTGCAAAGTATGGTATTCTATGAAAGAACTTAAGTTTGTTTAGCCGATGCAGATTTCCTTTTCCTAGGAAAAATAATGTAGACACTGGCAAGATCTCATTAGGAGAGACGTTTGTCTTCCGGACTCCCCGACTGCAGGTTATTTAGAACTAAGAGAGAGAAAAATACTTGTTACTTTATAACTAAGACCCTTTGTAAATTACTTTGTGAAATACTTTGCAAATACTCATCGGATACGTATCAGGGATGTTGCAGATGCAGATTTTATGACATCCGCGGATGCGGATGCGGTTGTAAGATTAGATCCTTAAAAAACCAGTAAATATTACTTTTAGTTATTTTTATTTATAATATCTTAATATTTGAAACTCGTCGCTTCTTGTCATTGACACTGTAACGATGGACGAATCACAAATAATTACAGAGATTCCTATTGGTTAATGGCCAAACACCTAGCACACGTAAGTCGTACGCTCCTGTAGCGACTTGTTCAACATCCGCATCCGTATAAACTCCTAATTGATTTTTAGGGAAAATCAGGATAGCTTTATGTTTATTTTTTCCTAAATTGTTTTCATTTAAATCACAAGGTACATATGTATTTATGTAAGATAAGGTAGATACATATGTTATTAGATAACCGCAGGAATAGCTGACTTTTTATTTATTGTATAGTTCGTCCGTGTTAAATAATTAGCGATTCAAATACGTGACTCTAAGGGAAGAGAAAGCAGTGTATTAAATGAGTTGAAAGAAAATACACGTCTTTCATTAACACAGCGGCGACGAGAATGGAATTATTGAAAGTTGTTCTATATGACTTGCACGATATCCCCAAAAACTGACATTTCTCCAATTGCAAAATGTACGCACCAAAACCCGCACAAAATGTAAAATAATGAGGAAAATACTTATAATTATTCATCTAAAATGTATTTTTATATGTAAAAAATTATACTTACATTCTATTTAGGTACCTCCCTGTCCTACGGTTTCGATAATGGGCCCATTACGCACCTAGTATTTTATGCGAGTACGAAATAAGCACATCCCTAAGCAGCTAGTATTGCCTCTAGGAGCGACGACGTCTTTTGTTTAGTCAATGAGAGCAATTTAGTTTCGAATATCGGGACTTCTCTAGAATTTACATCGAATAATACCGTCGTGATACGGAAATTATTAGTACCTATAATGAGATTGTGCTGGATTTAGGTAAGTCACTTATTTCTTTGTCTCTTGACAGGTAGTATTTAACCTACATAGAGGTCAAAGAAATAAGACAATTCAGCACAAGGCTCTAATTAAGAACTTATGTTATTTGAGAAACTGTTTATACAATTGCAGCTATAAATTGAACTGAGTGAAAAGCAAACGCGATACATGACAAGTGGCAAATGACGTGTACAGAGAAAAAAGTGCAGTATTGCTTCTGATACGGGCTTATTTGTACCATAGTGGGTTAAGAAACTTTAATATATGTATATACCTACGCAACCGCATTTTGGAAACCTTTGGTAAATGCAATGTTTTCGTTCGGTTATATTATACTATTCTATGGTACTCGTAATGCTGCTAAACATTGGTCGGTGTCAAAAAGATAGATCCTTTGCACGTGTTCGATTACCTACCTATTTATATTTACGCCCCCTTGTTTTGTTTATAAGCTCACAAAATAATATATTTATTTTATTATTTAGTTATAATAATTACGAAACTTGGAATAACTCCGCTTATACGATCACAAAACAGATTAAATACATTTTAATAAGGTCCCTAAATATCCTCTAGTGCCCGTCACGGACCCAATTATTGAAGGGGAAATAATTATTTGAGTAGGAATACTATTGATATTGTCATGCCTTCAATTTATCCTAATAAAAGTACTTTCTACGCCTATAACAGAGCAATAAGGCTATACCTATAAGCTGTCTGCTGTCTCACCTATTTAGTAATTAACGCTGTTTGCTCGATTCCATTCGAACAAAGAGGCTTTTATGGACCATTTGGTGGACTCAGCACGCTCCGCTACAGCGGGCAACTGTGCTGCTAATTTTAGCAAGGAGTTTTCTTACGAGCAAGTTTAACAGAAAAATATACTTTATGCCACACACACTTAGGTCAAATTTTACAAAATTGTAGAGACCCATTGCGAAATCTTAAGGTTAATACCTAGATTTGTGTAATTGTGTTGAAAGAGACAATTTTTATTAGTGCTCAGCTATCTAGTTACTCGATAGAGTAATTTTGTTACAAGGCAAAATTGTTATTGGAGAGCTGGACGTGTGAAGGAGATAAGGTTAAATTTGCGAAGGATAACACAATCTGATCTAATAATTCATATTAGAAAGCAAGGGCATAGTAAACCCTATTATCGAATAATAAAACGTGTCGAATGGAGTACGTGTTACTTACCTATGTATTTGTAAGTGTGTACCTATATTTTGTTTCGTACAAGAATTTTATTGGCCGCGTTCACGCGTTTACGTATATGGAAAACGCGTTCAGTGCCTTCACCATGAGTTTACATGACCGTACTCGATAGCGACTGCGTAAAAAATTATATGGGCAAAAGTACAGCGCCTCTGGCGGTTACGCAATAGAACTAAGAATCGGCATACTAAATCGTTTACGCAGTCGCTAGCGAGTACGGTCATCCATGCAAACTCATGGTAAAGGCACAGGCCTGCACGCGGCGTTGCGCACGTGTTTCAGAATCTGTAGTAATCCTGTATTTAATACTAAGCCTTCATTCCCTCCAAAATTTTACAAAAAAAAAAATATACAGTAAAATACAAGAAAACTATAGGGTTGCCCATGTTTGAGTGAAGGCCTCCATTGTTTGCCATCTACTTCGGTCGCTGGCCAGTCTAGGCCAAAGCTGCTGCTGAAAACTGTCCAGCAGGGGCAGAAATCCTGTACGTTTCATTTTTTAATTTTATACACTTATGCCTACTTATGCTTACTTTTTTATGCCTACTATAACAGTTCAGAACTATGTGACATTTAAATATTAAATAATATATGTGTTTCTTTTTTAAATATTATTATTGTTTTAAATGGATTTATGATTATTATTGTTATTATTATTTTAATTTTATACTGGAATTCCAAATTTAAATGTAATTTTACTGTGACAGTTTGACAATTTGTAAATCAATCATACCTTGACATTTTTCTCATTGCCAATCATTGTTTCTGACGAGTAATGTATATGATCCATTGCAAATAAATGAGTATGAGTATGAGTAAGAGTATAAGGTTTTGGCCGTGACTTCGTCCGCATAAACTTCCACTTCCCATTTAATCTCTTCGAGGGACGATTTTTGGATAAAACATATTTTTTTAGTTTATCCAGGCTATAAATTCGTATATAAAGTTTTATCTCATATCCTTTGAATCATTACATTTATAATATTAAGTAGAATTTAATTGAAATTGAAACAATTCTTCGTAATACCCAACAGTATTAGCTATTCCCGGGATCCTATCATAAAAATATCAATCTCCAAAACTAACAATTTTTGCGATAACTCGCTCCGATCACATTGTTTTTTTCATGGGCTTTTAGGAGTCCGATTTAAACCTGGAAATGTAATTTTTTTTAACTGTTAATTTTGCAGATTAAGTTTAAAATTAAATAATTTTTATCCTGTCATGATCATGACAGGATTAAAAAACTGTACAAGTTTGCACTATTTTAAGAAATATGACGATATTTTACCGAGCCGTATTCTCTTGTGTCTTATTTAAGCGCTTATTTCCCGTGCCAATTCGTTAAAATAAAACTCAGTTCGAAGAATTATAATATATTCAGCTGGGCGTTTTCACACAAAAATCTTCCTTTTAACTTTTCACACAAAATTGTAGGTACGTTTTTTCTGCTTATTCATTCTGACATGTAAAAATATCCCAATTTCCCATTTACTGCCCCATTTTTTTTCTTTATATTAAGTTCGAGAGTGCTGATGATTTCATCAGGAAAAGCAAAATTTCCAAATTCTGAAAAAATAATAAAAGGTACATTGTAAAGTAATTACGCCAAGCTACAAGCTCGTTAAAACCTCAGAAGCGTATTTTAAAATATAAAAAATCGGCCAATTGCGAATCCGACTCACGCACGAAGGGTTTCGAACCATTATCTATAAAAATGGCAAAAAATCACGTTTTTTGTATGGGAGCCCCCTTAAATATTTATTTTATTTTGTTTTTCAGTATTTGTTGTTATAGCGGTAACAGGAATACATCATCTGTGAATATTTCAACTGTCTAACTATCACGGTTCATGAAATACAGCCTTGTGACAGATGGACAGACGGACGGACATCGAAGTGTTAGTAATGGGGTCCCGTTTTACCCTTTGGGTACGGAACTCTAAAAAGGGCAGACATACCAACAAAATGCTGCCCCTGGCGATTCTGCCCTGAGCTATAGCCCATATTATGGGTACCTATACATCCTTCTAGAGCCTGGTGTATATTATTATCACAAAAACACGTGTAATTTTATCTCGCCTATATTTTAAAGGGTTAAAATGTTTGCCTTTCGATATGTTACGTACTGCCTTGCGAATAAAACGCGAATTCCGCTAAAGTAAATACCTAACACAACCAAAAACAAACGCAACATTTAACCGGGTATACATCCTAAAAGCGCCATTATGTAAAAGCAGTCCCGCTTGGCATTCCTTACATTTTGCTTTGGTTGCTTCATTTTGTGCTTTTCGAGTTGGAATGCACCAAGGTTCTAAGAAAGCGCTTGTGAAATTTCAGAACAGAAGTGCCTTTGTACTGTAATAATTTTATCTGTGGCACTGCAATTTCACCGTTGAGAGAAATGCACTAAGCAGCGGGTAGTCTAGAAAAAATGTATGCAAACTGGCAGCAATAAAAATGAGAAAGGATATTAAAAATAAAGATACTTTTTAAAGTTCCATAGCCAAAATGGCAAAAACCAGGCGCTTATAGTTTTGTCTTATCTGTCCGTCCGTCTGTCCGTTTGTTTCTAAAAACTTTTCCATTGAAGTTGGTGAGATATTAGTTGTCATATCGTAAAAAATGTGTCCCCACCCCTCTAAATTCCAAACTATGAAGTATAAAATTTTGTAAAATTTGAGGGTGTGTTCTTAAATTACTTTCAACAATTTTTGGTTTGAACCTTTCGTAATATTCGTTATTTCCTCTGCGCTTGCATTTTGACAACAAGGCATTTTAATATCAAACCTGTTCGAGGGCAATAAATGCTACATTTCCTAGGTCAGGTGTGCAGATTTTTTTTCCACCTTGTAGTGGATATCGATTGTACCTACTCCTCAGGCATGACTCATTTGTGGGTCATGAACCTTGAATGTTTTGACGACGTCATAAAAAAACTGTGCTTGTGCTGATTATCTGTGGCTACATTAAAAAAATGAAATTGCATAGCATCGGTTCGATCGAGCTCGACAATTCCAATCACACCTGAGATTGGGTTGAAGCCTTTCAACCAATTGCACTGAAGCGCAAACTCTTACCCCCTTATTCATAAACGTCTATCATACCTATATTAGTTAACTAGTCGCTAAAGTTCGTTTGTCCTTATCTGTCAGTTTGACATTGACGCTTTTGAGAATGGGACAAAAAACATTTTAGTTAGCAGAGGTTTGCTAAGTTTTATGAATATGGGGGTTAGAGTATTCCAGTGCTTAAACCGCCCGCGTGGTCGTGTCGGAGGTTTCCCCTGGATTTTCCCCGGGCCACTTTCCAGCCGCGCACTTCTATTGCTTTATTGGGCACGGCCTATAAAGAAACAGTCCGGTTAAAAAAAGACAAAGTACAACTAGGCAATTTCTAATTAATTTAGAATTCTTCATAGTTATAGGCATGTTTTCAGTACTTAACGTATGTTAAGTGCTGAAAATAATGGGGAAGCTTCTGACTAACCGCTATTTTTTTCAGAGGTGTATTCATCCTGCGAACGAGCGAGATCTAATCAACTCTGCAAAAATAACGTTTAGTAGGGGTTTTATGAATATATGTCAGACCAAATGTCAGATCAAATTTTAGTAACTTATGGTCGATCTTTCAAGAGCCAGATAAAATTATCCGTCAGTTAAAATTATCGCTGTAACTTTTTAATGACATTTGAAAGAAAAGGACAGAGCTAATATTTATCTGACTGATTCTTTTATCTGGTGATTGGAAAATCGGCTATTAGTACATTTTTTGACATAGCTTATGCACATAATGCCTAACGGATCTATACAAAAGCGAGCCTTGGGCCGGGTTTTATAAAATTCTAGATGTTATATCAAACATGGGATCAAATGTCAGTAACTCAGTACATTTTTTGACGTAAATTACCGACATAGGGTCTAACCAATCTTTATTTAAGACCTTGATCGATCTAACGTCACAGAATAGCATAATCGTACGAAACGTTGCGCAATCGAGTCTTCGGTCTTGAGTCGGTTTGTATTCGAGAGATATTTGCCGCTCGGGAACTAAACGCGTAAAGCGGAATTTATTCAGAAAACAAAAGCCATTTCCACTGCTGTCAGGTAACGTTGGATCTCGTACGTCGGCCGTTGAAAGTTTTCATTGTTGTTTAAAACTATTTCAGCGCACATTTTGGAATACGGCTGCTTGGAATCTGTCTAAGAGCTTACGAGCTAAAGCTGCTGAGGAAAACTGGCGGTTTCAAACGTTTGCTGCCCGTTTAAGCTCAATTTGATACGTTGTTTTTAAGGAGCTCAGTCGAGACTTGAGTGCTCGATTTTCTAACGACCAATTTTATTGGAATATCTACTAAACTGTATGAAGCTGCAGGTAGTACAGAAATAACTTATAATGTAGAGTCCGACCACGCTAACTCAGCATCACACATCATCATCACATTTTCATACAAATATGACGTATAATGCACAGTGTTGCCAAATCATTCCTTGCAGAGTTAGCGTGGTCGGATTCTAGCAAAGTAAAACATGTACAGTCACCCACAAAAGTGCTCTACTACTTTTGAACCTTAATGTACAATTCAATAATAGAACCAAATATAAGATTTCAAGCTTACATGGTCATTTACATTAGAATTACGATTTGAAACGGGACATTTACCATGTATATTTGTATTTTTGAGTTCGCGATATTTCGGCACTGTTGCAAGCGCCATTATCAAGGATTAACTGACGTGCTGCGAGTTTTAGTTGTGGTCTACCCACACACCATAGCGATCTACCCTCTTCCTGGTTCGCTTTTTTCCCACAGTGTCACCGTCACTACCACCGTCCGCCTTGTCACTTGAAACTCGATTACGGTTACGACACACCACTCAAAAATACAAATATACATGGTAAATATCCCGTTTCAAATCGTATCGAACCAAAATGTGGTAAACCACTTCCTTAGCTGACTATGATATAATGCCCTCTACGTCTCCTATTTTATTAAATCGTAATCGTAGCGGGTAATTACGTAACGTTTTCTTTCAAACATAGTTCCATCAAACGGTCAAAACATTACGTAATCAACTAGCCGACACTTTATTTCACATACCTTACAGCCGCCATCATCATCTTTAACCTATCATCTCCTCGATGATATTTTGTTCATTACTCCTATCTCCTGTACCGCACTTTCATGCCAACATTTTTATCAGCACTCCGTATTATATTTGGCATCCTCATTTGCGAGACATCATCATCATGATCATTAGTATGATATGTGCTATTAGCACCCCGTTTTTTGTGGTTTCGAATACGAATAGTAAAATTAAGATTTTGCTCCTAAGATTATGCTCAAGAACGATAGGCTATGTCGCCATTTCGCTACACTGTTTGCATGAGCGATGGAGTTTCTAGTGCTAATTTATGTAAGAAGTTTCGGCGAGTTTACCTAAGTTGACCGAGGACTAAGACATTCCGGCTATCGACGATAATCCGAGTTTAGGCATTAGGCGCAAAACACAAGGCGGTCTGGCATCGCGCTTAGCTGTTATACAGACGCGTGAACGCGCGCGGGCGCAGCGGACACAACGCGTGAACGCGCGGCGCCTGTCAGAGGCTTTTTAGGATTCCAAAAAAGCTTTGTCTGTCTTTCACTTTGTCTGTCTGTCTGTCACATCGCTAAATATCTCAAGAACTATTTATGCTATCGATTTGAGGAACAGTTATAAAGAAGGCTTACCTACATACATAGAACATGATTTTTTAATTTTTTTTTTATTTTCTGTGAAAAATGACAGATAATAGTTGATTCAAAATTTGAAAGTCTAGTTAATATGTCGAGTGGGGTGTCATATGAAAGGGCTTGGGTTGCACATTCTGAAACATGTTTTTTTACGTTGAGTCATTTTTGTTTTATGAGGGAAAATGTAAAAAAAAATAGCGTTCCCCGGTTTTTTTTTAATCTGACTGTGGCTTTATAGGCCGGGTCCAATAAAGCGTTGGGAGTGCGCGGTTGGAGAGTGGCCTGGGGAAAATCCAGGGGAAAACCTCCGACACGACCACGCGGGCGGTTTAAAACACTGGAATACTCTAAGAGTTTGCGCTCTAGTGAGTAGCTTCAACTGGTTGAGTGGCTTCAACTGAGGTGTGAGTGGAATCGAGCTACTGGGAGTTTTGTCGCTGGTTCACTAAACCTAGCCTAACTAGAGAACTAGAGAAGAGTCCGGCAAGAAACTCAGCTAGGCCCGACTTGGGTCGGACTGACTCTACCCGATATGCGGCGGTACCGGGACGAATAGGGACTATAAGCTGTCAGAGCCCTTGAGATATAGTGCACACAGAATCATCGATCGGGCGTCTTGTCACTTGAGACCGTCATTAGCAATACAATAGGATTAAGTGAAGGCGGGTAATTTTTACTTGCTAAACACGTGCGGCAGGCGTTGTTCAAACGATCTTGATGTCTCTCCGTCTAATAATATTATTAGCTAATTTAAATACGGCTCAGTTGTTTTTTAAATTTCGATGTAGTTTTCCTAAGGTCAGTTATTATTTATTTCGTTTTTCTTTGTTTTAATTTAATATTATCATTGTGTTAGGTGCTGTTATGAATCAATATTTTGGGAACGTTACCTACTGGCAGCGGTTTAGTAGATTAAGTTTTTTTTAAGGTATTATAAAAAAAAAATGCATAACTTGTCTAGGTTAATTTGTTTTTTATTTTATTTATTTTAAGTCCCCTATGAGTGAATATCATATTAGAGCATTCAAACGTCTAATTTCTTTGACAACAATAAACAATATTTTTTAAACCATGTAATTTTAATTTCTTACTTTATAATTCATTAGGATATCACTAGGGAACTTGTCATTGTGTGTGTGTGTATGAATACAAGTTCATACATACCTGCACGTTACTGTTTATGAATATTGAAAAGTATGAAGATTTGTTGGTCTACACTAGAATAGTTAAAGCCGAAACAGCTCCACTGTAAAGTTAATGGGTTTTATGAGTGTTTGGTTTATTACTTACCTGTATTGTTCGCTTTCAAGTGGTAAGACGCCAGATAATTCTGATGCACTATACTAGCGAGGCACAACTGCAGCTGCGATTAGACGCGAGTAGATGTAATATCTACCATTATCTTTCCAATTCGCACAGTTCGAGCGAGGCAGCGATCGCTGAGTCGCCGGAGAAACGACTTTGGCGCCACCAGCGCCACCGTCTACAAGACTAAGGTGCAGTGTTCAAGACTACACGTGTAGAAACGAGACAGTGTGAAAAGGTAGCGCGTTTTTCACATACTTGCCCTCATAGTAAACTTTTGAAATGTGTGAACGCGCTACTTTTCGTTGCGCGGTGCTAAAACGCCTCTTGTGTTTTGTGGCTTAGGTATTAAATTTTAAGCAGCTGGTGGTTTATTTATGTTCCACCTTTTACTAACCAAATTAAGATGTGTCCCTAATATTTTTATTTGTAGAGGTTGGCTATTCAATGAAGGGCACAATGTTTGATTATTTTTTTAATTTTCACTATCTATCACTTATAGTATTAATCATCCTTTTATCTTTTTCCCGGTTGTAGCCTAAACTTTTCTTCCTCTGAATTTTTGAGAAGTTCCGTCAATTTCTCATGGAGCCCATCATCAGAACTGAATTCTGGTAAAAACCGGACCAACCAACCAACCTATGCATATGCTTTCAACGAAAGAAAGAATTTTCCAAATCTGTTCATAAATGACGGAGTTCTGCGGTAACATATTTAAAAAAATAAATACAACCGAATTGAGAACCTCCTTCTTTTTTTGGAGTCGGTTAAAAACCGCACACTACAAAACACGCGCCCAAAAAGTTGAAATATTTTAAGGTCTATCGGGTAGTCACGTTCTTCGATAGTAGAAAGTCGCGTTCAATTGATTTCCGACTCTTAAGAGCACTTCACCTCTCGTAGCATATCTAACAAGCATTTCGAGACATTTAATACTTCCCTTTGATGCACATGGAAGCATTATGCATTTCATGAAACTCGCTGCTGATTTGCATCTGCCTTGCACGCTTTAAAAGTAATTTAAGTTCAAGATGGTTAAAGGCGCCTTACTTCGTAACTCGCTTTTGACATTGAAGTAATGTATGAATCGTATTGTTGCGCCCGGCCTATAAAGCCACAGTCAGGTTCAAAAAAAAAAAGTATCTCTCTCTTTTGCGTTATTGGCTAAAGAAATGTGTTCAAACACATGTGTTCAAAAGCGAGAAAAAAACATGATATTGTCAGATGAAAAGTGGAGATCAACAAGTTATGACAACGTGTAGGCGCATACGTTGTAAAATTAATTCGAATTGATTCCGTACATCGTAGAATCATTATAATAATTTCTCAGTAGTAAATACATTTTGTAAACGTCTGTTCAAAGCAATCTATGCAATTATTATTCGTTATTTATTTCAGCTTCGGACGATTAAAGCACTCTCACTTTGTTCGAGCGCCAAACTATCTGTGCCTTTACCATGAGTTTGTATGGCCGTACTCGCTAGCGATTGTGTAAACGATTTAGTATGCCGATTCTTAGTTCTATTACGTAACCGCCAGAGGCCTGTACTTTTGCCCATACACATTTTTACGCAGTCGCTAGCGAGTACGGTCATGTAAACTCATGGTAAAGGCACTGGTCTGAAATGGGTGGCTCCCAAAACAATCTACTGTTAATTAACTCATTTCGTTCACTTGATTTGTCTAATGATGTAAATACCAAGCTGGGATCATTGAAAGTGCTTGCGACTATAACATTCATATGTATTAATAAGAATGGTAACTAAGGTCCGCGTAGTAGGAACGTAATATTTGAATTCGCTCCGTAATCTACTAACTCCCGCTGTACTTTTGATCGATTGCTATTTGCTTAAAAATGTCAAATGATTCTTGCCTTAAAGGCCCCCAACCTAATGCCTACTTGACATCTCTTTGATCCGCTTAAATACAAAATAATAAGGTACCCGAAGTTTGTGAAATCAGGGCCACATTTTAAATAAAAAACATTCAGTTATGAATATAAACAACATATTATAACAGAGAATAAGAAATGAAAATCTACTCAACTTTACATTCATTCTATTGATAATTTAGTATATATTTTAGTAGTAGTAGTAGCACTTTATTACACAAATCAAGTACATAGTCTAAAACAAACTTAATACTAGATATTTGTATTTTAATATGTAAATATTATTTTAATTGTCCCGGTTGAGGCAGTCAGTTTTTCAAAAGTTGTGTAAGCAGTTATAATTATATTTAAATGAAATGAAGTCTAATTTCACTAAAATGTCAGTTCTCGCCTATATTTGGCATAAATCAAAATCAAAATCAAACATTTATTCTGCAAGGCCACAAGGGCACTTTTACGTGTCAAAATATTAATTTACAATTTAAGAAAGTCTGACTATAATATAATAAGTAATACATTTTTCATGTCTAAATATTGATTTACAGTTCTAGAAGGAATAATCATTTCGAGTTTACAATTATAACAAAATTAATGTCATACAGTGAAGATAAACTTGCAAATAAGTTATCTATCATATCCATAGGACAGCCTATATATACGAGATATGTATATAAAACGTCTCCCGAATCGCTCAATCGCGAGCAAACAGTTTAGTACGCATTCACATTAGTGAAGATCATAGTAATACCATTCTGGATTGCCCGTTCATATTTGAGCTCGGCAGTGCATTAGCCAAGCTCAGACACAAAGTGGAGAAAATTACAAAAAAAGAGTGTACAGTTTTAAAGAGCTAATATTAACGAAGAGTGTACGTTTTTGAAGAGCTAATAATAACGACAAGTGTACATTTTTGAAGAGCTAATAGTAACGAGTATGTGACACCCGTAGCGTATGGACGCTACGGTGACTGCTAACCATCAGTATCAATAAAGTATAAATGAATATTGTTAGAAATACCTACACGTAATATATAAAAATATATTACGTACACGTAATATATAAAAATATATTACGTACACGTAATAATATAAAAAATATATTACGTGTAGGTATTTCTAAAAATATTCATCTACACTTTATTGCCGAATAAAATTTTTGATTTATATTTTTTGAGTTATAATAAGTAAGTATCTAAAATGCTTTCTACACTGTTGAGTAACATTTTCTCTTACATAGTTTTTGATGTAGCACGAAACGTCAAAACACTGCCATGTTCGATCGTCGTCTCATAAAATAATTATACGGATCTTGGGCCATTTTTCACTTTTATGTATTTAGCGAGATCTCTGTTTGAGGCAGCTTACAGTCCCGAGCAGGGGCTCGGGAAAGGGACCGGGAATCCCTGGAAAAAGGGAGACGTCGTCTTAAAGAAAACGACGTAAATTAGTGGAATATGTTGTGAGTTACCTCCTTCTTTGCAAAGAAGTTGGAACAAAGATACGGAATACGGAGATAAAGGTGCGTTGCTCTCGCCAAGTGCGTATTATTTTCGTAATTAGTGGTACTATAAACGGTATTAGAGTATTACATGTACAAAGGTGTATTATTAATTTTAAAATAAGCTTTTACTAAAACATTATTTTAAATTGTCGATATCAAAACTAAACTGTTGTAGATAGGACTCGCCGCGTCGTTGGGATATTTGGCATTGTCTCCAATGATCGTATGCAAAGTTGCAAACACATGTATGACGTATGAATGTATATGTATATAGATGAAGTAAAACAACAAAACAAGAATTACAAGAGTAAATGACTATGTATTAGTACAAATGACGTATGTGAATAACGTGTATGTGAACATATGTATGGTCTTCTAATTTAACTCTATATGTAACCAATACTATCATTACATAGGACAGCGGATCTGCGAATAACCAGGGTTGAAACTGCGATCGTGCGCCTTCCTGATTACAGTGCCTTTACCATGAGTTTGCATGACCGTACTCGTTAGCGACTGCGTTAACGATGTTAGTATGCCGATTCATAGTTCTATTATGTAACCGCCAAAGACGCTGTACTTTTGCCCATAAAATTTTTTACGCAGTCGCTAGTGAGTACGGTCATGTAAACTCATGGTAAAGGCACTGTATACCCATGTACGAGGGTGAATCAAAAAGTCCTTAGAAATAGGGTCAAAAACAAACGAATACCTATCATTTTTTTTTTACTTTTCAACATAATTTCCTTCTTGTTCTATACATTTATTATACCGTTTTTCAAGTTTTTTTAATCCATCATAAAAAAATGATTTTTCTTGATCCTCAAAAAACTCCTCTACGGCGCCCATGACCGCGTTGTTGTCGTCAAATTTAGTTCCGCGAATGTGCTCCTTTAGTTTCGGAAACAAGTGGAAATCACTAGGAGCTAAGTCTGGCGAGTAGGGCGGATGATCAAAGATCTCAAAACCAGCTTGGCGGATTGCAGTGAGAGCCATTTGTGATCGATGAGCCGGAGCATTATCATGGTGAAACAGCACTCCCGCACTCAATTTTCCTCGACGTTTTTCTTTGATTGCTTGACGCACTTTTGGTATTAAATCGGTGTAATAGGCACCTGTAATGGTTTTTCCTTTGGGCAGATAATCAATAAAAAGGATTCCTTCTGCATCCCAGAAAACTGAGGCCATAACTTTACCTGCTGTCGGAAATACTCTAAATTTCTTTATTGGAGGGGAAGATGGCCGTTTCCAGGACATGCTTTGCTTTTTTGTTTCAGGGTCAAAATGGTGAACCCATGTTTCGTCCATTGTTACGAAACGACGATAAAAAGTGTCCGGGTCATGCATGATTTTCTTTAGATTCCGCTTCGAAACTTCTAAACGCAAGTCTTTGTTAGCCTGCGTTAACATTCGCGGAACCCATCTTGCTGACACTTTTTTAAAACCCAAAACATCGGTTAGTATTGAATGTACGCTACCAAACGAAATCTTTAGAGTATCTGCTATGTATTTAATTGTTAGTCGCCGGTCGTCCAAAACCATTTTCTCAATTTTTTCAACGGTTTTTGCGTTAACTGAGGTAGATGGCCGGCCGGAGCGGGGGTCGTCTTCGCAGCTAGATCTGCCTCTTTTAAACTCGGCAACCCAGAAAGCGACGGTGGAATAGGGTACAGCACTAGTGCCTACGGTTAGCTGAATATCCAAAAAAATTTCCTTGGTAGTCATTTTTTTCATACACAAGTACTTTATCACGGCACGTAACTCATTTTTTTCCATAATGGGACGTTTTAGTCGATTTATTTCGCAAAATATTGATTTACCATGTAACGGCGGGACCAATTCGAATGAAACCAACTGTTAAATATTACGTTATAATGACAGTTCAAAATAAAAAAAAACTTCATTAAATTTTTTTTTTATAAACAGCCAGTTCTAAGGACTTTTTGATTCACCCTCGTATACTACGAAAATAAAACGAAATTAAATCATTCTTAGGATACATACCTACCCTTTTCAATGGGCACGCATGTTTGTAATAACCATCCCTTGTGACTATATTTACATTTACAATCTACATATTTATAAATGAATCTAATTACATTTGGTACACTTTGAGCCAATCTAGGGGCACGGTAGTGGCTCGTCAAGTTTGCGTTTTCAATATCTCTATAAAAGGCGTGAGCTCCTACTTACCGAGGCATGAGATTTTGAGCCGCTTTCCTTTGAAATTGGGAACGGGAGATCCCCTAACGTTAGGGTTCTATTGCCAATTTACGTAATTACTTTTTATTTACTAATTTACTTTAAAAAAAACAAACTATACTCATTATATTATGAAATGGGATGACAGGAGCAGGTCCTTTGCTATTTTACGTAATATTCTAACAGCTACCATGTCATATTACCAATTTTGTTAAATGCAACAATATGCTTGGTTAAAACCGTTTTATATCTCTTACAAAAATAATGACAAAGTGATAGATACACTAGATTTTGGATGTTACCATTATCAACCTCAGAGTAAAACCATTCTTAAACCGAAGGCTCCTCCAGTGTGTTTTCGCTCGCATCTGATGAATGCAAACATTGCAAATAGAAAATAACACATTGAAACAATGTCTGCTAGGAGAAAAGCGTTCATTTTTTAATACTAAAAACTCATTTATTAAAAATAATTATGGGAAAACCTAGACAGAGAATAAGACCATAAAATAAAACTGAGAGAAGACCAGAAAATCACCGTCAGTGGGTGGGGTGCCCTCTCTCTTGCCCAGCTCTCTGGTTACCAGTGGGATCTATTAGACGCGCCAACAAATCGTATTTATTCTATATATATACCTAGTACTGCATAGGTAGGTACACGTATAAGACACCGTAGCATAAGGTCATTCGCTCCTTTATAGTCAAATTATCGGATACCGGTATTTTCTCCATAAAAATACCGGTATTATTACGGTCACCGGTTCATTATTTCGTTTTTAATGGGACAATCTAATAATACGACGTTGTTACCTAAATGCATGATTCAGCCCTACGTAAAGAGCAAAAAATAATCCAAAATATTGGGCTAATTCAAAATATTGGGGTTTTTTAAAAATACCGGTATCGGTCCCTGGTCTTAAGTCGGGTCCTCCGTAACCACCACTACCTGTAACCAAAACCGAATGGATACTGCAACGAGTTTAATTGTGTTCGAGTAACAGAAAGAGTGCCATTCATTGGCTCATACGAGCCCTCCCAAACTGTTCGCTAACTACGTATACACTGTTATTGTAACCGTTCCGTTACAGTTACAGCTTGGTGGTCAGTACCTACCTGGCTTTATCCTATATAAAGCACCAGTGTAACTTTTTTCACGGAACGCGTATTACAAAGCCGTCTCACACTTGGCAGACATTTTTCCTTATACCCTCATTTGCTATTAGATCCATATGCATTTAGGGATTTGGCTGCGTTCTTTGTTTTATTGTGGAGACGCAAAGTGGGGTGTTAGCGCTAAAGCTACGACATATTTATAGATGTAATATAGTAAAGTAACGTCTTGCTACTTAAATTTAAGGTTATATTTGTATGTGTTTTCCTCGTGCACTTTCATAAATCATTGAAAATAAAATAAGTACATAAAGACCTAGTATTTTATTTGCAATATTTTATACGTATGTACCTATGGTTAAGAAGATTTGAAGAGAAGCCTCATATTTACGCTAACGTTTTTAAGACGACTGACTTTTCTCACTAAATAACAGTTTTTTAATGGAATTAAACATTAGAGATCATCTTTTAAACTAGGAATTATTAGAACGATTAAAAATAAGCAGCACAGCTCCTCTTAATAGGTATTATAATATTCGCAATAATAATGAGTTTATCTGTATTCTACTGATGACTTTTTGTTAGTCGCAAACATCTTATTTAGTAGGTATTTACTTATTTTCATTTATACAAATCACTCAACATTGTAGTCCATTCGATTGTCCTTTATGTAATACAGATAATTAAGGGAAACCTCTAATTGGCCGTACTACTGTATTATTTAGTATAAGTTATATAATTTGTATCGCTGTTGGTTTTCTGAATAAATAAATAAATTAATGGCTTAGTACACGGCTGTTTTTCGGTCTGCGTTGATGGTAACCAAACAACGCAGCCTATGGACGCTCGCTACTCCAGAGGAGCCACAAGCGCGGTGGCGATAGTTTTTGGGCAAAACGCACATCACATGCGCAAGATTTCACTAGATGAGTGAAAACCTATCCTGAACCAGACACTAATACCTAACAACCTTTTATCCTTGAACACGTGACGTCACTGCAACTGTTGCAAAGGCCCCCGTATCAAAAGACCCCTTCTGCCGCTCCTTTTAGAACGTACAATTAGCCTCCTGCGTTTGACATAACCCTTAGCAATGCCTTTATATTTTTTTCGATTTAGGGATTCGTGGCTGGCAGGCGAAATGTTCCGCAAATGTATGTTTATTATTAGATTTATGTACTCCTATATGAACACGATATTGAGTAATTCGTAATTTATAAATATGAACTTATTATAGATGTAGCATGTAGTAGGCATGTATAGAGGAAATCATCCGACTAGGTTGAAAACTTAGCATTACAGTTTTCTATCCCAGGTCGAAAATCCAGGGGCAGACCCAAAACAAGGTGGAAAATAGATGATACACCAAAGACGATGTAGATAATAGAGCGAAGCGGAAAAAATTAGCCAGGAAAGTTGACCCCACTATGTGGAGTTCATAGCTAAGAAGAGAGAGACAGAGAGTTTTTGAACGAGCGAGCGAAGTTATCCCAGTTTACTCGAATTATCCGGCGTTGGTGTCTATAAATGTTTGCTCGTCGATAAGTCGAGCATCGCTGATCGGAACGATGTGAAATTGTAGTCGAATCAACGAAACCAATTTTTTTTTAGTTCGAAGCTCGAACATTAGCCAAATTGGTCAAAGGCCGCCGAAATGTATGGGTTGTATGTTGAAAATAGCGCCATCTAGTAATGTTTCTTTTAAGCACTACTAAACGGCGCTGCACGGATCCACGACAACATACATAGCGGTATGTAGCGAGTTACAGCTCAGGGTGACCTACTAATCTTGGAAATGAGATAAAAATCCATCTAGAGGACATTGACAATGGCGTACAAATAGGTGTATCGAATAAGCGTCATATGCACTGGAAGGATTTTCTAACATCTATTATAAGCCCAGTACCAAAATGTTCAATGTTTGGTCCACATCATCCTCCTATCGTTTTACCAGTTGTATCTTTATGGATGTCTAATACACTTGGCATCTAATCTCAAGGATTTGCCGTAGGCACTAGTTTTTACGACAGCGACTGCTATTCGATATTCCAATCAAGGAAATCTACTCTTACATCGAATCAGTGATACAGTTAGCATCAAAAGTAAACACGCATATGAAGGCGTCAGTTTGAATTGTTACTAACATGATATGACAATTGTCTGAAATAAATTATCTGAATTTGAATAAATCTTTATTGTAAGGGAACTAGAGCTGACACATTTGATCTACAGCAGGGGTCGACAACCTTTTAGCAGTCAAGGGCCACATATTAGCTACCAATACACGCACGTGATAATAGTTTGAGACTATTAGACAAAAGATATAACATTGTAAATGGTCAATAAGGACGCTCGCGAGCCGCAAGTAAGGACCTCGCGGGCCGCAACGCTGATCTACATAAATGATAAATAAATACACATAATATGCGTAGTTACTTTTGATGGTGACTGTAAGAGCCCAATCCATGACTTCCAGATATAAAAATCAACTGTTAAGTGCTATATTGAACTGTTAAGGGTTACTTGTGTCAAAAGTCACAATATAATGTACCTTTTCACACCACCTGCTCGACAATGGCTAATTATACATCATGCAAACCTTACTGAAAGCAAATCATTATAACCCTTGGCTTGATCAGGGTTGTAATATTGTACTGAAATTCATTATAACCCGCCGGGTAATAATGTGATTTCACTTTTCATAGCTCTTATTGTTATATCCTTAAAGTCTAATTTTGTCAGCCCGCGGCCATCGCGTTCGAAACAAACGTGCCGCGCTTGTTTCTAATTACTGAAATCCTTGGAATTTCATTTGGAGCTTCCTCATAATTTTCAAATTTCATTGCGTTTTTTGAGAAATAGCCTTGGCCGGAACAGGGATGATCTTTCTTCCTTCGCGGCATTTGCAGTAATGTACCTACTATTAAATAGATACCTAAAACAAAAGTCGCGAGTGCTACAAGTCGCTGCATTATACGGAGTAAATAGAAAGTAAACAGAAGGTACAATTCTGATAACATGGTGAGTCACGAAAGCGATTGGGCTTTGGATATGGATAAGAGGTGAGTAAAGTAGAGTATACTCCTCGGGGATAAAATAGTTTTTTTCTTGGGCGCGCTTAAATCCCTCACTGCACTCAGGACTCAGTCTTAATTTCCTCGCTTCGCTCGTTTCAATATCGCGCCCGTAACATAAAACAGTGCTTTATCCCCTTGGTGTACAATCTACTATTATGTCACACCTGGCCATAAAGTGGAAATTACCGTACGCTTCGCGCGCGGAAAATCCCGCTTCCTGGCCAGGGGGTGACATACAGTTTTGTACGTACCACGGGCGGTGATAAAGAAAGCCTTAGATCGCATATTTAGACATAGACATAGACATAGACATAGACATTATTTATTTATTTATCGCTTCGGCTCGGGCATCTTTGTTTTACTGCCCTAGGTAAGTAATATACTAATATAGTACAGGTAAAATAACACTAAATATGCCAGTTTGACCAGAAATTATGGATCAATTAAACTTTGTTTATAATTTCATCTTGGCACCTATCAAAATTTAGGGGAGTAGGCCCCAGAATATGGGCGGCGAGATATTTAAAAAATGCACATTTAAAAACTAGACGTGTGAAGGTGTCATTTTTTGCGCTGAATCGAATGAAAACATACCAATACTTATAGGATCAATATGCATAGTTTTTGTTGAAAATAATGGAAGGTTCCATACCCACTATACTAGTCCACATTGAAAATCATTTGGAATGAATTGGAAATTAGAGACTTTGTATGACTTTGACAGCTTAGTATCTCAGCAACGGTTGAATTATATTGAAAAGTTTTTTAGAAACCTCTATATAACTTTTAAATGCCTATTTATAATAATAATAATAATAATAATAATAGCTTTATTTCAGGCATAAACACCCATATCAGAAACACACAAATTTACATAAAAATAAAAACACTCGTAAAAAGCAATTAAAAACACTGAAATAAAACAAAGAGTCATTTTAAAAATAGTAAACTACCTACTATTTCTTGTTCTCGGTCTGGTGCACAGATAGCCAGTACCTATAAATAGGGGTGTTTATGTCGCGACACACGTTCTCCACGATAGTGTTCCGTGAGCGGCGCATGCCCTCCCAGAAGGAGGCGATGCGAGCGCGCATCACCGAGAAGAAGTCCGGGACTCTGGCTTCTGCGAACATGGCAGAAGCACTGCACCAGCGCGGCAGCCCCATCAGAGCCCGAAATATATTATTATACTGAACCCTGATGGAGCTATACGCTTTTCTGCTGTGCCTCACCCAGAGTTGACAAGTGTAGAAGGAAAGACAGTATGCATTGAATAAAGTGCATTTGACTTGCCCGCTACACCCGGCAAACCTTCGGGCAATCATGTTCCCTCGTACCGCCAGAGCCCTTCTCTCGCGCTCCATGTCCTGGTCGTCCCTCAGGTCATTTGTTAGTATATGGCCTAGATATTTGAACCGCTGCACAAGCCGAACCACTCCGCCATTCAGCCTTACCTCCGGCACATTATCCGGACCCCTTCCTGCCTTAAAAACCATCAACTCTGTTTTTGCTACATTGTATATCAGCCCGTGCGAGTTTACATAACTCTCACAAACTGATACCAATTTTATTAGACCCTTGATGGAGGGGCTCAGCAGCACCATATCATCAGCGTAGCTGAGGCTGTTCACACAGACGTCACCTACGTGACAACCGACTCCAGTGCTCCTGAGCCTCCCCATCAAGTCATTTACGTAAAGGTTAAAGAGGTCCGGAGAAGTAAGCCCGCCCTGGCGTACCCCGCATTCTAATGTATAATTATTAGAGGTCGTGTCGCCCCACTTCACACAGTTTGTTTGGTTTCCGTACCAAAACTCGAAGACCCGTACCAGGCTTTCAGGCACTCCCGAGCCGCGCATTTTACCCCACAGAATTTCATAATTCACAAGATCAAATGCCCGGCTCAAGTCGAGAAAGCACGCGTAAACCGAGGTGCCGTTAGACACATAGTGGTTTACACAGTGCTTAAGACTTAAAATAGCCGAATCGGTCGAGAGACCGGGACGGAAACCAAACTGCGCGTCGTCTATGCTGATGGCCTTAAGCAGCTCGGGCTGTAGCAGCCGCTCAAATATCTTGCCTATTACCGTACCTAATGAGATAGGTCGGTAATTGGATGACGATGCAAGATCTCCTGTTTTATTCTTGACTATTGGGACAACAATGGTTCGGATCATGTCTGGAGGGAGATAGGCGTATCGCGTACACAAATTAAACAGTCTACTAAGGCTACTGTACACCGCGTTACCTGCAAAGAGTACATGCTCAAGGCTAAGGTCGTCATGACCGGGCGATTTGCCGCGTTTCATGCTTTCAACCACTTTCGCGACTTCTTTAGATGAGAAACGAATAGGATTAGGTGGTTGATCGCCAAAAATGCGACTATGACGCATCTCATTGAGCATACACTCTGATACAGGCCGCGGAGCAACCTTAAACCTGTCACTAAAGACACCAGCTATCTGCGCAGGCTGCTGAAGACCGTCCACGCTCACCGGTAGAGTTTGTTTAAAATTTAGTTTCTTAATTTCATTCCAAAATTTTACAAAATGTTTACTTTTTCTGGATGATGCTAAAATATCCAATTTAATTTTTTCTTCATTATTTTGACACCAGCGTAGTTTGTTTTTAAAAGCACTTCGGCTCGCTCGCATTCTATCTAGTAGCGGACCCGAGGACGGTTTACCAGCCACAAGCCAGCAATTAAAGTGCAGCCTAAAACTACTATGACATTCTTTCACATGGAAGTTCCATCCCGTTACAATTTTCCTTTGTAGTGCTTTACCAGACCGAGAACATTTCGTCTTCATCGCACCTTTTGTTAAAATGGATACAATATTCGTATACAAATTATTAATAAAAATAAAATGGTCATTTAAATATTTACAGGTACTTAAAGTATCACAGTCATTTGCGTCATTACAAAAATCACAGTTAATAATATCATTAATATTGGTAAAGAACTTATCACAATAAGACATATATTTGCTTATTTGTCTGCTGTCTCTCACACCCCAACGCACGCCCGCTCTCCCCGTGTCACGAATGGCGGTATAGTGTTCTTTTGCTAGGTCTAGGTCACACACAATACGCAAGGGAAAATGGTCCGACCATGACACATCACTTATAGATACACATAAAAAAACCCTGCCCATAACTAGTGTCAAGATAAATTATAAACAATGTTTCATTGATGTACATATTTTTCCTTCGAAATATGCTATTTTTCCTGTAAAGCAAAGTAAAACTCATCGTAACTAATGAATAATGAAACAATGAATTGACGTTAGACGTAACCGTGGGTAGTACTTAATGGATACGCCTAAATTTATCCTGAAACCCACGCTTTATACGCCTTTTACTTTTAGATCGTACGTTATGTAACTATATCAGTTTTGTAGGGGAAAATGAATGTAGATTTGTCCTACCGTTGGGTCTAAAAGTTACATAATCACCCGCAACGCTACGCCGGAACATAAGCCGATACGCCGAAGCAATACGATATTCTTTGGTGACATGTTTTTTTCTTATTTGCATTCCATATTTGGCGATCGGATCGTGATGTAAATTCATATGACTATTAGACTGACGCTCAGAGACCTTATACATCTCTGAGGATATTTATTTATTAGATTTTATTATTTTCATGTTGACGCTTAAATATATATCTCACAATATTTTATTATGATTAGTTTAGTTTACCTACCTTATTACCTTTTATCTTGACGCTTAGAGACTTTGCACATCTCTAACAAATCTCGATTGTTATTAATTTCTTAGTCTTATTTTTGACATGTAACACTACACTTAGTTAATGATATATTGATTATTGTATTATTTTTATTTGATATACATAGATTTTGATTTCTAAAAGTGCCCTTGAGACCTATTTGCAGAATAAATGTTTTGATTTTTTTTTATATATAAGCTACAATGTAATAAACGAATCTGAATCTGATTAAAATGAAGTGTTTTACACAGCTAATACAGTCATATAATTCGTCTACTCATATATGGACTTTCGGTTTCCTACGTAACTTTGTAGGGTATCGCCAACAAGGCCGACCAAGGTGTCACCGTTCCCCGGCCGAATGTATGGAAAATTCGAGTTAGATTCGGAACGGTGTACTGTGGAATCATCCTTCATTTTATAGGTCACAAATGTATCACAAATTATATTACTACTTTGCCCTTACAAAAGAAAATATTTTAAACACATTTTTTTAGACTCGCATGTACCTTTTTTATCACAAAGCATATAAAATCTAATAAGTGTAGCTTTATATGTCAAACAAATTGTAAGTTACAAAATGATATTTATTACAATACCGTATTTAGGTAAAATTTACGGTTAAACGTCTCTTTCGTCTGTGGGCGGAAAGAATTATAAATGTTTTTAATTGGTAGGGTGACTACGGTTTCCGGGAAGAATTTGGAGTAAAATCATTTAGAGGCTATTGGCATCAGTTACACGATGATTATTACTCACGATACTGGAGTGCCAATATTATCGTGGTATTGAAAATAATATGGATTTTGCTTTAATATTCATGAATACACGAGTGATACGTATTGTGATATGAGTGTATCATACATACACGTACATAAATTCATGCCTGTATTCCCAAAAGGGGTAGACATAGCACATGAAATTCAATTCCAGTGCCACATTTAGC
Source organism: Epiblema foenella (assembly GCA_963556455.1). Classification (NCBI taxonomy): domain Eukaryota; kingdom Metazoa; phylum Arthropoda; class Insecta; order Lepidoptera; family Tortricidae; genus Epiblema; species Epiblema foenella. Next base: position 15,537,698 of record OY747107.1, on the reverse strand, counting down.
AATTGCGTGTTTATAGATGGAGAATGACGGAGGATGGGATGGATAGTGTATCGCGTGATAATAATCACCGTGTAACTGATGCCAATCGGTGCTGAACTAATGTCACTGTTTGTATAGGTACTACGACACTAGGCACGGGTGAAGTATAATATCACACACATTTCCTCATTTTTCGGTATACTGTCAGTACATTTGCGTAGTAGTTAATTCATACACGGACCCCCTCCGCCTGATTCTGCGCATCCCGCGTCAGGCAGAAACCACTCATTTAATTTATATGCTCGCAGCGCGCAGTACATTGTAACAGGCTCGAATGACAGTTGACACTGACAACTTACTGCTATCGTACCGCTTCAGCACCAACAAAAGTGGAAGTATACTAAATTACAAGTTCACGAAATTGGTATTGTATACAGTATTAGAAACTGCCAAGTTAGGCCTGGAGATGTGCCTTTTAATACCTATTTTTACTCTGATAATTCCCGTTAGGAAATATTCTTCATACTCTCTCTCTCTTCCTAGATATAAATACACCTAGGTTAACTGGAAGAGATCCCTTACAGGGATAAGTTCGCCTTTGTACATGGTTGATCTGTTTTTTTTTCTGTATAATTTATTTTACTTGTCTTGTGTACAATAAAGTATTTACATACATACATACATAAATAAATCCAATATGGTGGTGGGGTCAGCTTTCCGAACTAATCCCGACTTTGTATGAGGAAATATTCCTCATACAAAATCGGGAATAGGTACCTATTGCCGGTAACGGCACTCGGGCGCCCTTAGGCCTAAAATTCAAAGAATGTCTCATATCCAGCCGCCCCCATGGCGACACTTGTCACGGGCGTGGAATATGAAATCCCTCGTAAGCCTCTTATTTGTTGTTCTAGTGAAACACGACAAGGGACGGAAAAATTTAATGAAACTTCTCTAGAATTTAATGTCCTTTGTTGCAAATGTTTGATGTTCTAAAGCACGTTTTAAAATATGATTTTGTTTTTAAATTCCGTATTTCTTGGGTGAATTGAAACTCGTGACATAGGTTCTAAGATATAGGTAGTGATATTATTTTACCTAACATTCAATAGTATGTTTTGTTTTTAAAGTCCGTTATTCGTGTGGGAATAGAAGCTGCTGACATTGTTTTAAGATAATAGCGATATTGTACTGAACATTTAATAGTAAAGAAGTTTTAACCGACTTCAAAAAAAGGAGGAGGTTCTCAATTCGCCTGTATGTTTTTTTTAACTTTTTTGTATGTTTGTTACGCGATTACTCCGCCATTTATGAATAGATTTGGAAAATTATTTCTTTGTTTGAAAGCACATACTTCCAGATTGGTCCCTTTGTTCTCAAAGTTTACGTTGGATGATGCTGGAAACCATATAGCGATTTTACTATTTTCGGTAACAAATCAAGCATTTGCATTCAGAAAGTAGCATTTTGTGTAAAGGAGTTGATGAAGAAGACCACGGATGGTCATCCAAAACTCCTAGTATTTCATGGTTAGCGCTAAGATATTCCGATTAAGATACTGAAGCGAGTATGATGAAGCCAATTTAAATGGTCGTTACTATCAACCTGATCTGGTAATTGAAGTCGGAAGGTAGACAATAACGAAATCCGTAATAAAATGGTGTAGCTTAGCCGTGTTTGAGTTCATGTGATGCACTCTGGTAATGACTCACTAAAAAGTGTGACTGAAATAAAAAATATATATAAAAAATAAAAACCGACTACAAAAGTATGGTTTTTCGGTGTCTTATGCTCTCGGAGTGGCTTGGCGAAATATTAAATTGAAGTCCGTTTTTTTTTTCAAGCGAAAGAGATTATAATAAACAAAGACAGGTAAGTGGGAATATAATGCAACAATTTTCTATTTGAATGCAAAATGCACAACAGTAAACCGATGTGACTATTACCGATAAAGTTGGTTCAATCGTCATCAAATAAATCTGTACTGTTCAGAGTACTCAAATATATATGAACATTCACTCCCTCCCACCTTGGCAATAGATTTAATTGTGTTCAGATATTTAAGAGCACGTAGTTCATTCTAATATATCTGATATCGACTGTACCGACACTTCCTATCCTAATAATCCTAATAATAGTATAAACGTGAAAATTTGCGCGGATGGATTTAATCTCAAAAACGGCTGAACGAATTTGGCTGAAATTTAGAAGGTAGTTTATACCCTGTATCAACACATAGGCTACCTTTTATCTGCGGGTAACACTGCTCACACACTCTGAGGCTCGGTTTTATAAAGATCCGTTAGACCTTATGTCGGTTTGTTATGTCAAAAAAAACCGGCCAAGGGCGAGTTGGACTCGCGCACGAAGGGTTCCGTACTAGTATCTATAAAACAGCAAAAATAACTTAACCAAAATTACAGTTAAATCAACCTATCTCAAAAACTATAAGAGATACTTTGATCAAACCAAAAATCGTTGAAAGAGTTAATTAGCATGCATCACCTCTATTTTTTTTAGAATTTTATACCCCGTAGTTATAAAAATAGAGGGGGGGGGACATACTTTTTACGACTTTGAGAGCTGATATCTCAAAAACCGTTCACTTTAAGAAAAATGTTTTTTAGAAAACTTTATATCATTTTAAAAGACCTTTCCATTGATACCCCACACGGGTATGTACATCGAAAAAAAAATTTTCATCCCTCAGTTACATGTATGGGGGGCCCCACCCCCAATTCTTTTTTTTACTATTTAGTGTCATAATTTTGTAGCGGTTCATACAACACATATTCCCATCAAATTTCATCACTGTAGTACTTATAGTTTCCGAGTAAATCGGCTGTGACAGACGGACAGACGGACAGACGGACAGACGGACATGACGAAACTATAAGGGTTCCGTTTTTGCCATTTTGGCTACGGAACCCTAAAAATGTACTGACTGACATTTGACATTTGGTCTAACGGATCTTTATAAAACCCGGCCTCAATCACAGACATAAACGGACTATGATTATAACTTCACATTGTCATTCTTCCAGGCTTACTTTTGGTGAACTTGTTGGCTTGTTAAAAATATATTTTATTTCCTAATAATGTTGGGCTCAGAGCTTGGCATCATTATGTAGATAAGCCGTTATTTTCGTCGCTTTAAACTGTTCCCCAAAATCACGTTTCACGGTACCGAACACAAGGACAATTTAGATTTTATATTTTTCCAAACTTCGGACTGAAGCGTTGTAGCCGAACGTCGTTAAGAAGTTTGGTTATTTCCCTATTTCCATTTAAAGAAATCCTTGAGGCCTAAAACATGATTGTCGGAATAGAATTATGTTGTCGGATTGGAAATGGAAATACGATTAAGATTAGGGGCTATTTTGCTAATCTCAAAACTTTGTGAAATATTCAGTTTAGAATAGAGTTCATTAAATAAATAAATAAATAAATATTAGAGGAAAATCTTACACAAATCGAACTAGCCCCACAGTAAGCTCAAGAAGGCTTGTGTTATGGGTACTATACGACGATATATTTAATAGATATAAATACTTAAATACATAGAAAACATCCAAGACTCAGAAACAAATAATTCATGCTCATCACACAAATATTTGCCCTGACCGGGATTCGAACCCAGGGCCGCCAGCTTCACAGGCAGGTGCACTACCCACTAGGCTAAACCGGTCGTCAAATTAAGTTAGAACAATTAGTCCCTCTCCCTACCTAAGAATTCAATCAATCAATCATTTATTTTGCTAAAACATACACAAAGTTGGTACATTTAATAGTATTAATTCATTAGTAGTAATTAATTCATTTCACTTGATTTGTCGTAAATGTCAGTTAGGTAGAACCAATGACGGATACTTTTACCCCACTTAAGAATTCAATTAATCAATCATTTATTTGCTAAAACATACACAAAGTTGGTACATTTAATAGTATTAATTCATTAGTAGTAATTAATTCATTTCACTTGATTTGTCGTAAATATCAGTTAGGTAGAACCAATGACGGATACTTTTACCCCACCTAAGAATTCAATTAATCAATCATTTATTTGCTAAAACATACATAAAGTTGGTACATTTAATAGTATTAATTCATTAGTAGTAATTAATTAATTTCACTTGATTTGTCGTAAATATTAGTTAGGTAGAACCAATGACGGATACTGTTTTCTCCAACTACAGTACACGTTACGTCGATCGCGATTCAATTAAGCCTTCGTCTCCCGACGGAAAAAATAAACAATAGCATACTTTTGTAATGAGCCCGGGAATTCCAGGGACCGATAGACGACGGGTAGTTTAAATTATTCACGTTGAGTTATAGTATTTTTTTCAATAGCTGAAGAATTTAATGACAATATCTGGGTGACTCAGATTTGTTAAATATAATGTTTGTGTAAAAGCCACAATGTGGTAAATTGTACAATATATGTTTCGTTTCAGTTCAATACTCCGAGTAGTAGGTAATATGGAGGCTGCATCTGACACCTCTGCGCGTAATATCCTTCCTATCCTATCCTTTTGTAAAAAAAACATATCACTGTCGTGTTGATAATTACCAAATCTGCAGCATGAAAGTTCATTTTTACGATGATATTTAGTATTTTTTGACAGAGTTACCAAGGCGTTTTTCAACTGAAAAATAATAAATATTTGTGAACAATCTACACAAATCAACCTAGTCCCAAACTAAGCAAAGCTTATACTATGGGTACCAAGTGACGATATAAATACTTATATAGATAAATAGATACTTAAATACATAGAAAATATCCAAGACTCAGGAACAAATTTCATGTTCATCACACAAATAAATGCCCTGACCGGGATTCGAACCCGGGACCTCCAGCTTCGAATGCAGAGTCACTACCAACTAGGCTAAAGCGGTCGGTATTTTTATAATTTGGATTTTTTGTCTAATTTGCTAATTATTTCGATAATTCGAAGATTTTTTATCAATATTTTGTTCGGTTATTTAATTTCTTTGTTTCTTTTTCAGTCCAGTACATTACTTCTTCACACTGGAAGCTCAAGCTTCAATATTTTCGTAGATCTCTGAATGGGCCCTGCCTTAAGTGGAATCGACATGTGCATCGTGTCTGTGTTACAAAATCATAATTGTTATATGGAGACTTGCCAAATGTTGCGAATGTGAAAATATATTACTCACAAGGGGCTTACGGGTGTTGTTTTAACCCATAAAGGTTCGACCACGCGCTTTAAACGCTGTGACAAGAGGGAGACAGACAGATATGAGTTAAAAAGGTCACGAATGAGCCGCGTTACTTACGGCGAGTCACTGTGTTTTGTGATGCGGTCTGGTTTAACCTAAAGACATTTTGTTCCTTGTCGCTTTAATGTGATGTTTAAACTGGCATACAAAGTTTAAAAGGGGTGAAAGTGACAAAGTTCCAAAGAGAGCTACTGATGAGTTCGTATGTAGGTATTGTAAGTCATAGTCATAATTAGCAACGCTCGAGACCTAGAGCATCACGTCTGTACACATTGGACCAAAGTAGTGGGCCAGCGTGTGGGGCCAAAATAACGAACTACCGGCCAAACTTACAAACATCCAGCCAAGTAGATCTCTACACGTTGATCCTACGTGCTGGTCTAACTACCTTAGCCCAATGTGTACAGCTAGTATTAGACTACGGTCTGCGGTATCGATATCGGTGTGAGGTATTTTGTACATTTACCGTTATGCGGGATTTTGACGTCGCACGGACCTCTTTGTCGGTCGCACATATCTCTTATATCATACTGTCATCCGTCATATGTTCCCACTCCACTCTTTGCATTTATTCTTCCTTTTAACAGGGTATACTATCTATTCAACATTATTTATAATTGCTTATGGTATCATAAAAAGCATTGAAAAACTTGAAGTCAAATCAAAACATCCAACAGAAATAAAAACCAGAGACACAAATTGGAAACCCTGCACTCGTGAGATAAGTAGCGAGTTCAATTCCAACGTATTTCAATGGTAACGCATCGCTGAAGCTAAAATAAAACGTGTACCTTGTTGGTACGGGAATGTACTTTGTACAATACAGAAGGTACACAGGTGTGAGGTATGTTAGAGTGTACTTTATTTACACCGATAAAAGTTTGATTTTTTTAATACCACGACAGTTCTTTTATACACAACGGCGGCGGCTGCCTAATGGTCAGCAGGTACCGTAGCCTCTGGACACTAGCGACGCAAGTCAAAAAGAATCACAAGCGTGGTGCTGACCCTTTATTGACTTGAGGATTCGTTGTGTTGCCAGCTAGAGACAACAGGTCGGCCCTCTCTGTCAACACAGCTCATCCTTAACATTTTATCATTTATAATATTTTATCCGGTTTTACCTTAATTATCTACATAACAAATGAAATGTGAATGAACTTTTAACTTTCGTTCATTACAAAGTTCCATTCTGTATACTGCCGAAAGAGTAGTAGAAATGGGATGAGTAGTTCCAGAGATTAACCCATAAATTAATAACTTTACCACTGTATTATTAGTTTTATCAGTGTAGTAAACATATCTATATATTTCTCCTCCTCTCAGAGTTTTCCTGGTTGTGCCCTAAGAAGCTCTCGGCTTTGACACGTAATCCAAAGATTTGGCATAGGAACTAGTTGTACGAAAGCAATTGCCATCTTTTTTTTATCAGTACTGAACAGCGATGACAAGGCCTAAGATGTAACTCACTGATTCAGTAATAGTCTAATAACTCTTGCCTGGAAAAGGCTTGGATTATAATTAATTGGAAATAAAGAACGGGAGCAAGTTTCATTCCTTGGCTATTCGCATTAGAAAAGAGGAAGTAAACTACTTCGTGCGAATAAACAGAAGACTAAAAACATAAGGTTGGCGCCGCTTCCCTCGTCTGGATGTCCGCTGATGGAACGGAGAAGGCGGAATTAAATCGTGTAATTCCTGGGCACACTCTCCAAAATGTATTCGATCCATCCATCTAACCTTCCAAGTCTTCCAATCCAGAAAACTAAACCTTGTTGGGATTAAACCTGATTCCTGCCGATATTATAGAGGTATTTTTCTAATATGTCCGAATAAAATGCTTAGCGTTAGCAGATCAAAACAAAAGGAAGTATGAAAAAAGATAATCCACACAAATAGCTACCTTCCGTTCTAGATGATAAGGTTCAAGTTGTAATGACTTGGCAATAAAACAGTAGCAGCCTTTGCCACGCACAATGCCGGTCGACTATCTAGGCAAGCTCCGACATAGATACAAAACAACTCGCTGGCTTTTTACTAATTTAATGCATGGTGTTTTTAACTATCAGTAAATGTCCTGCAATTAGTGCAACTTTATCTTTACACTGACTTCAGTCGCTTATGAGCTTCTATATTGGTCGTACGTGTTCGAGAGTGGGATTCATTATTTTGACGGCCGGCTTACAAAATATACTCAAAATACCTATTTGTCTTTATGCCTACGAGATTTCGTAATGTTCAACCACAGGTATCAATATGTCGCGGTCGGAGCTTGTCCAGGAAGTCGGCCGGCGTAGCGCGTGGCAAAGGCTGCTACTGTTTTATTGCCAACTCATTACAACTTGAACCTTATCAACCTAACCTAACCTAAGGGAAGGTAGCTATTTGTGCGGATTATCTTTTTTCATACTTCCGTTCGTTTTAAACTGCTAACGATAAGCGTTTTATGGCTTTTCGGACATATTAGAAAAATATCACTATAAGTACCCATATATTTTTATTGCTGGAATAATAAACTCAAATATTGTCCGGAAGAAATTATTTGATCTTTTTTCTAGCAATAAAAAATATTTGTATCGTATTTTTATCATAGTACGGTGTGAGAGGTTCCCGAACGCGGGGTCAGTTTCCGACGTTATTTATATTTTCCGCTGGAAGTATCGAGAGCCATTTCATTCCGCCCGGCCAACTGGGAACATACCTCATATAGTTTCATATTAATAAATGTTACTAGGTGATCGTGGCTGCCGCTCGTGGCTCAGCGGCGCCCGGGTATCGCGTGCGGTATGTAAGGTTAAGCAACGTGGACCGAGGTCAGTTCTTGGATGGGTGACCGCTTGGAGTGGTTATTAACTGAGCACTCCCTTTGGAAGACACTGTAAGCCGTTGATCCCGGCTGCTGCCTATGATAGCAATTGTTAAGCCAAGTTAGAGGCCTTAGCGCGACTTGAGAACTTCTAACAATCAAGTTGCCCACTCACTTGACAAACCTAATTCCAATATTGATTGATTATTTATTGATTGTTTTCTTTTTGTTTTACACCTTTTTTACTGGTATTGGTATGTGTATTATTCCTGTGCCACGAATAAATGTTTTTTTCTTTCTTTCTTTCAATAAGGTCTGGTTTCCCCTGGGGTTGGAAAGTCAGAAAGTCTGTCGCTTCTGTAAAAACTAGTGCCTGCGCCAAATCTTGGGATTAGGTAGCGGACCCCGGGCATCCTTCAGGATGCAACTGTATTGAGATGCCGCTAGGAGGATGACTAGATGAACGTGGCTCTAAGGGCGCGGCCACATCACTGCTTTGCGATGTCGAAACAACGAATGGTTCCTGAGTGGCATTTTAAAAATATTTGATGCCGTTTAATTGCTAACCTGATGGTGTTAGACTTATCTTGACGAGTTTCAAAGGGTCACATCGGATAGACAGAAAAACATAGAAAAACCTTTTTAACAGCTCGAGGACAACTAGTAGAAGGTAGCATTTAGTCAATAAATACAGGATTCATGTTGTCTTTTTTTCTATATTAAAATCCTCAAAAACATTACTTACATTTTTATAATTTCGTACTAATGGCAGCCATCTTGAAGCAGCTATCTTTAGGCGTCCAGTCCGTCACGAAATCACTAAGTCAATTGGACCACACGTATTGAAATTATATTTGTATGATATTTTGCATGTACTCGTTCTGACACGTCATAACTTGCACAATTCATACACTGACTAGACTGACGGTTGGCACTGACAGTTTTCTCATATCGTACCGACAAGTAGCCTTACAAAAAAATGTGCGTTTAGATCTACGTAACATACATACGAAACGTTATGAAAGTATATTTCTTACTTAATTATAATTATAATACTGTCGCAACGTATCTCAGACCCACGACCAACTTTTGATTGTGCTTTGATGTTTATGAAAGTCAATTATGCGAACGGTAAATATCATACCAATACCATACCAATAATCCAGCCGCATATTCCTCGAAGATGTAACGAGCTGTCATTTCCAACGTCAATTTGAGACGACTTCAGCAACTGTTAACAGAAGTTGGGATTACTTTCTTTCTGCGATTCAGCGTTTGTCAGGTTTCAAAATTCCGCCCAAATTAGAATTGGATGTTCGCGTCTAGATTTTAAAGCAAGCTGGACTTTTGTCGGTGGAGTAATCGCGATTCCATTATTTTCTCTGCCACTGCCTTGAGCTACAGCGACTAATGACTAAAGTACCACGTATACTCTAGTTATTAGTAAGAATGTATACGCGTCTAACGCGATATTTACATTTTTTACCGACGTTTCGTCACGGGTTGCACCGGACAACAAGCAAGGTCGCTGCGAAGCGATGGGTACAAAACATTTATTTTTACCCCAAAAAAGTTTGTTTATCACTGGTACCCAAGTTGCCGATAGATTGAAACCGTCCTCCCTAATAAGTATGTATGTATGTTTTAAGTATGTGTACATAACATGTATATTGGTGGTGAGTGTTTTAAAATTGTATACAGTTACAGTTTTATACAGTTGATTGAAATTAATGCTTCCTGATTTGAGCGGAATGCCCGGAAACAAAATCAAAACCAAACATTTATTCTACAAGTAGGCCTCAAGGGCTCTTTTACATGTCAGAGAATACAATAAAATTAAAATGATATCATTTACTGACATGAATACATAACCACAATCAACCAACAGATAAATACCTGGCCACATTTGCTAAACCTGTCCTATAATACAGAAATGTAAAGAGTCTCTATGATCAGATATATATGAACGGAGACGTAGAGTCCATCATCATCCCCCTAGCGTTATCCCAGTAAAATTGATCTTGAAGGATGCCCGGGTTCCGCTACCTAATCCCATTTTGCGTAGGCACTGGTTTTGATTTAGATATAAAGTCCCCATAGTCAAAATATTAGAGGTGTAAAAGGCCTCTAAAGGTCAAAAACAAGGTATATACGAAAATTTCATAACAGAAGACTGTTAAACTAACAGGGTGGTAGGTACGATTGTAGTGTTGAATACGTACCGCCCGCGTCCGCATCGTTAACTGAGAAGTGAAGAAATCTGTACGATCAGTAAAACTCGATAGAGCAGAAAATACCGCCAAGCCAGGAGTAGCCTAAGACTACCTTGTGTATGAAGATATAAATTGAAATTGATTCAACCAGCTATTTATTTATCGTATGCTGGAAATTATTTCAAAAGTGAGATCTTCGAGAAGAAAGTACATTTGCCAGTTTTGTTGCACTTTTAGCACCACCCAGGGGTAAAGCGTAGGGTCACCGGTGGGTACTCCCTACGGACGTGGTGTAACTTCGACCCGCCTTTATTAAGTGAGTGGGCAACTTGACTGTTAGAAGTTCTCGAGCCGCCCGAAGGCCTTTAACTTGGCTTAACGACTGCTGCCATATACCGCAGCTGGGATCAACGGCTTCACATGCCTTCCAAAGTACGGGAACACTCAGTAACCACTCAAAGCGGTCACCCATTCAAGAACTGTCCCCGGCCCACGGTGCTTAACCTTGCATACCGCACGCGGCACGCGGGCGCCGCTGGGCCACAAGCGCTCCAATTGCTCCAACTAAACCAACTTAGTTGAAAAAACAAAAGTCGTCCGTCTTGTGGTCAATAGTTAACGGCTTATGTGCATGTTAGCTATGTTTTTATTACAGGGATTTATAGAAACGGAGACACTGTTTATGCGGGTTACTGGTCCAATCCAAAATTAAGCTTTGTAGCCCTTAACTTTTGGTATGTCCACAGAAAAGACGCTAACCTAAATCCGCGTATGACCCAACTGCCCCAAACGTCACATGGAAATACGATTATCACCTGCACTAGGTACGCAGACTTCAAAGCCAGAAATGAAAACAAACACTGAAAATATTCCGTTTCCCTATCGACATTTTATTTATAGGAATCTCTTTTGTTCTGTTTCATTTAATACGTTGTATGCTGCCCCAGGCCGCGGACGAGGAATTTTTAATATTCAACCCGGGTCAGCGACAATGCCGCACCCTGTAATGCTTCCTAAGTTAAAAGGACGTATCTGTACGGTTAAACTCGATGGACTTACGCCCTTTTAAAGCGAGGGTATAAGTGGCATGCGTATTGTTGACGTTTGTAAAGGTCGTTGGTGGACTATATCAATATCGGCTATCCCGTAGTGCCACAGACTGATTTGAATTATGGTTATTGCATCAAAGCCAGTCTAATTGCGTTGTCTATACCCGGGTTGATTTGAAGTTACTTGGGTGCTGGTGCATAATATGGTAGTTGATATTAAATAAAAGTGGCTGATTGTGATAATATTGCTATTAGGTTTCCTAATATTGAATTATTGACGTATTAGTTTCAATCAATATTATTGTGATTATTATGTATAAATTAATAAATAAGTATAATAACATATATCTTTAGATATTTTAAATCAATCATGAAAAACTACTGAATAGGCAGACAGGCGGTTTAAAACTCAAAAACCTGGATTAAAATGTAGGATACTTTTATTTATGAAATCAGAGATTAAAGCTGCTATTTTAGTTCACACGGAGGAAGTCGTGGGCAAAAGATATAAATATTTAAGTGTAAATAATTGGCTTTCATTGATGAAAATATACTTACAAAATTCAGGTTAATTAAAAATGAGCATTAATAGTGACTGTCTCCAGTTTTAAGCCTCCAATCCTACTTTCTATGCACAATTCAGTTAAAAGTTATAGGTAAGTGAAAGAAAAAGTTTAAGAGTATGTTCTTACTACGTTTTACCCAGTATAAAATTCACCTACCTACGCATCAACACAAAGTGCCATAAAAACTTAGTTCGTGTCTCTCCCTCTCTGTTGCACTTGCAAATTCGATACAGAGGGAAACACATGAACGAACTTCGTTTTCGGTTCGCGGTAGGCACTCTGTGGTAATTCAAAGCCGCATACCCCAAACCCCGTCCCATGGGTGTCGTGATGGCAAGGGAACTTGAGTGTTATTCGGGATAGGCTACCAATCTATGACAGACAGATATGACTGCAATATTGCAATTTGGGGGAGTGATAGAGATCATAACTCTGAAGCTAACAAGAGGAACTACAATGGCGAAGTAGGGTGCAATAAAAACGGAACAGGCATAACACAAGGATGTCCTTGTCCATGTGGATTTGACAGGATTCAATGTTCTTAGAAATAAATTGTCATGCTGTGAAAAAGCATTGTTTTTAATGGACAATGTACGCCCAAATTTTAAGTGAGATATCCAAATTATAAATTGTTAATATGTTGAGTGAGCTGTGGGCCAAGATCGCTTCTGACTGGCAGCCCGACAGTTTGCAACGGAGACGAGGCAAACCTCGCCGGCGATGGCGGGACGAGTTAGACTCCTTTTTAAAGGAGTGGCCAGAGGCTGCTTAGGATCGGAAACGGAGGGGGACGCGGGAGGCCTTTACCCAGCAGTGGGACTCACCAGGTTTCCAATAATAATAATAAATAGGTACCTACTTACACAAATTAATGTTTAACAATTGTTACTGTACACAAAAATTGTTACTGTAATGTACACTCGGTTACCAATTCTGGCCTTGGTATTATAATTTACTATTATGAGTAGGTATGCCCAGTTTCAATATTGTATTATTATGCGTATGAAGTTATCGGCTATAATTGAACGAGCGAACGCGAATCTACTCCGTTTCAGCTCGGTCGGACAGTACTGACGACGAATGCTTAAAATACCATGGACGGCATTTAACACGAACGCATCTATCCTTAAAGAGATCGGACTAGACAAAGAACAACGTCTGTCGTCTGTCTGCCTTCAGTTTTTTGGTTACATAGCTCGCCGGAATCCCAAAAATCTGGAGAAATTGGTGCTAACACGAGCGGTAGAAGGCAAAAGACTAAGAGGCCGGAGCCCCAAACGATGGCTTAGTCAAGCGTCGGAGCATCTTAAAATGCCGGTGAATGCAGTGCTCCAACAGGCAGCCGATCGAAACCTCTGGAGACTAGTACTGTCTATGCTACGTCGGCAGAGTCACCAACCTCAGCACCGATTGACCGATTGAGGAGGAGAAGAAATACATACTTAGAAGAAATATATATAAATAGAAAGCATCCAATACTCAGGAATATTTGTGCTCATCGCACAAATAAATGCCCTGGCCGGGATTCGAACCCGGGACCTTCAGATACCAACTAGGCTAAAGCGGTCGAAAAGTACCTGGCTCGTAGAATTAATTATAAAATAAAAATACGTGACATTATTATTAAACATATTATTTTATTATTAAAAATACTGTTTTATTATTAAATATATCTAACAGAATCTAATTTGCAAAGACGTAATGAGCATGAATGAGCGTTTGAGATATTTCAAAAGCTCTGCGTTTGTGAAATACACTCGAGCTCAAAAATTTCGGGTCACCCTAAATTAAATAACCGCAATAGGTTTTTCTAAATATTTTACACTAGTTTTATTTACATGATATATTATTTTTCGTAATACCCAACAGTATTAGCAATTCTCGGGATCCTATCATAAAAATATCAATATCCAAAACTGTCGATTTTTGCGATGTCTCACTCCGTTAACATTGTTTTTCTCATGGGTTTTTAGGAGTCTGAGTTGAACCTGGAAACGCAAATTTTTTTAACTGATATTTCTGCAGGTTAAATATAAAATTAAATAAAGACTGTACAAGTTTGCACTATTTTAGGAAATATGACGGTATTTTACCGATCCGTATTCTTTGTCTGGGAATCTATTATTATGGGTGAGGTATTGCACTAGAAACTCATTATTGGTGGGAGGTACATTTTGCACACAATTCGTAATTTGGCTCATAACAACGAAGATCCGCTTACAGTAAAGAGGAGACGAATGGCGGCAAAACAAGAGCATCATCCCAGCGCTGTTTAATTCAGTTAAGCGCGCTCGTGAACTTTAAACTCGATACAGAAGTTTATTCGCCGTGGTCAAAAGCTAGCGACAGACTGAATAGACTTGTCTATTATGATTTTTATTTTTTATTTGAGACATCAACAGAAATTCCAAAAGAAGAGGCCTAATATATTTTAAAATGTTTTGAACTCATACGACAAAAGTATTGATAACACCCCGAAGTCCATTGTCTGTTCTCGGTACAAACTAATTTTAATTAAAATTGATGCTTAATTAATTGTTAAGTACTATATTACAGAGAAGGTACATAAGAACAGTGGTTGAGTGGAGGAAATGGAAATAAGAGAATGAGCCATCAGTCTCTGTCTATCCTTCCGTCTCTATCAATGTTTGCCGATTAACACGCCCGTGTGTACCCAGCTTAACCCCAGCGACAGACGTTGCAATCGAATTGAGAAATGTCTCGTGCCTGCACCGTATTGTGTGTTAGCATACATCTCTGTCTCGCTCGGATAACTGCGCTCTTTATAACTAGCGATCTGTGCGGAAAAGGAATGCATGATTATGTACAGTCAGCTGCAGCAAAACTTGACCCCCCTTGCATACAAACTTCTATGCAGGGGGTCAGGTTTCTCTGTATGTGCCATTTTACAAAAAATGTACACTCACTGTTTAATAAGTATTATTAGATTGTCCCGATTCATATTGTTCCTGAGGGGATCATTTGCTAGTAGTTTTGAATACCTACTATGCTTTAAAATCCGTTCACCATTTTGGCATGAAGCCATCGTCTCTCGGCGAAAAAAATAAGCAACAGCATTCTTTTGTTATGATCCCTGGGATCTTAGGGACCGGTAGACGACGTGTTACAGATAATCCAAACTTTAAGATATGGATCTTGATCTAATATAAAACTAACAGATATATGCATATAAGGTATAGAATAAAGTAATATTTAATAGACATTAAATCCTAGCGATCCGTGTAAACATATTTTTACTGGCATCAAAAACGATTTATGCAGCAGACATCCGTTCACAGGTTATTTCGGCAGTTGAATTTTCGAACTGATCACGTCATACCCTTTGATTTCAGAATTTTAATATCAACGTTTATTTCAGTTATTATACTTCAATAGTGGTAAACAAACCTAACAATTCAACTCAACCCGTTGTCTACTGGTCCCGGGGATCCCCGGGCTCATTACAAAAGAATGCGATTGTTTTTTTTTTCACCGGGATACGACGGCTTAATTCATTGATAAAAAGGAATAATTTCACACACCTACCCACACCTCCGCTGAGAGTAAGCGTACACCGTAGTCTATGGATAATCGTAACACGTACAATCCCTGAGGTATTATACTAAAATATATCCCACCATAACTTCTAAAGTTTGCGGGGAAAATGTAAAATATGGAACACCGAGGAAGCTCACATAATCGTATCCTGCCACATTTTGTCGACGTCAAAGATATGTATACATTTATAACATTTATGCGCTTTATTTCATTGTAATTGTGAAAAAATGTATAAGTAGTACATAATATTATATCGTCCGGTACATTCAGTATCACATAAAGGTATACACACTCTTCAACCTTATATCTGAGCAATAAAGTTTTAGATTGTATATTATCTGTTTTAGGTCGCCTGCAAGTTCTTTAATTGTTTATACTCAATTTAAACTAAAACGTGTTTTTTACGCGTGGTTATAACCTACTTATGTGAAATTCACACATTTCCGTGGTTGCGAGTAGCTGGTGATGACGATGGTCTACTTAAATATGATAATTATGATAAATTATTACATTAAATCGCACTAAAGTTTAGATGTTTGCATGTTTAGATGTTTGGATGTATGTTACTCAATCACGCAAAAACGGCTGAACGGATTATGATGAAACTTGGTATATAACAGTTTATAGCCTAAACACCGTCAGGTTTAGCCGTGGGATCGATTGCTTGTAGGAAAGTCCCAGTTGTATGAGAAATCCACTCGTCCTTCCAACTCTGGCTGAGGTCAAAATCATTCAGCTTTCGGGCTGTGATGCAGGCGGGATGTCTGGACTTAAGACGTTGGGGCGGGGGGTAGCAGAAAGCCTGGTGGATTGGTAGAGACTGCTGTGACTGGATCTTCCCTGATTCTCTCTTGAGTGCTTGCATTCTACGTAGATGTGATGGAGTAATATGACTGAGGACCGGGAGCCAATGAAGCAGGGTGGATTTAATTGTGCCCGATACTCATCTCATAGCCTCATTCAGCTTAGTGTCCACTTTTTGGACATGTGCGCTTTCTAGCCACACTGGCGCACAATATTCAGCGGCCGAGAAGACTATAAGTGCTGTGGCCGACGTGCGCAGGCATTCAGCGGAAACGCCCCAGGCCGTACCGCAGAGTTTGTGGAGGATGTTGTTCCGCGAGGCAACCTTTAGAGCCACTTTGTGGAGCTGCTCCCTGTAAGTCAATGTTCAATCACGCCGAGATATTTAGGGAATGGGTTGTACTTCAAAGATTCTCCACTGAAAAAGACCGATGCTTGGTAATTTGCGAGTTTGTTGTTAAGGTGGAAGCAGGCCACTTCCGTCTTGCTTATACTTGGTATTAGGCGCCACGCGTTAAAGTAGTTATTGAGCCTCGCCAAATCAGATGACAGTATTTCCTCACCAGACTTTAAATCATTGCCCTGGTAAACAAGTGCTATATCATCAGCGTAAATGAATTTGGTAGACTCAGTAGGCAAGTCATGAATATAGAGATTGAAAAGAATTGGAGCTTGGAGAACCTACCGCGTAAACTTTGGTGCCGCTTCAATAGACTTAGAACGGGCCACTGACGCTGTAACTACTTACGCCACAGGTGGGGATGGTAGGACTCAGCTCTATGCGACTGTGGCGAAGAGGACCAAAGTATAGAGCACATTATTCAACGCTGCCCCCTGCACTCATACTCGGGCCCTCCCGAAGATCTGTAAAGTTAACACCTGATGCTATCTCGTGGCTCGGGACCCTGAATGTGGACTTCTAGTTCCTTTTGCATGAAACGTTTATGTATATACGCCATACGATTAAATAAATAAATATAGCCTAGGCTGACATATATCATTCTTTTCATTCCGAAAATCATCCCTCGAAGGGATGAAATAGCGCGTAGAAGTTACGCGGGCGAAATCGCGGGAAAAAACTATATTACATAATTTAATGACAGCCATAGTAAAAAACAAAAAATATCAATGTAAGATTGTAAGAAGTTAGTTTATAATCTAACGCGTAAGATTATTAACTGACGGCTAGCTAGGTTACGTTAGTTTATATTTTTAAGCGTTAGATTGTAAACTAACGATGTTCACAATATTACGGTGATACACACATGCAATATGAAAGTCTTATGTGTGGAACGTGTGGAAAACAGGCCCTGATATGCTTTATCTTGCCAGATTTTATTCGCTTGAACGGTATGAAAGCCGTTCAAAGACTGCTGAAGTGCTTAGCTTAAGTGGAAGGAGCCTTAACACGTCTCATATGCATCGACTAAAACCCATGAATATACAATTACTGGAGTAAAACCAATCCTAAACCGTTTTTTTCATACAAAACCATAAATGGCAGATATAATTAAAAAATAATGTAAAAATTGAAAAGTGAACACCCCTCCATAAATGCGTTTCTGCTCTTATACGCGTAATATACAAAAACTCACACATTGAGACAATGTACATTAGGAGAAAGCGTCCATTTTTAAGATCAAATCTATCAAATCAGTCATTCAAACTAATTCTATAAACATGTTTGGTATTAAACGCTTACTCAAAACAAATAAAATCCTGGCCAGTTCATCCGGGTTCGTTACACAAGTTCTGTAATACATCCTCAAAATCCTTACTTAGACATATAGATATGCATAAATAGGTAAATTGTCAATTAAAATCCCACTAAGATCTGTTCTTAGTACGTATGCTAAGCTCCTCCTAGTATACATACTAAGAACAGATCTTAGTGGGAGTTTAATTAACAATTTACCTATTTATGCGATCGAACCAAATGCTAATTACGCAGGATAGAATATTCAGCAAAGCTAATAAACCAAATTCGTCAACCTTAAGCCTTTACCTAAAACTGGCTTGTAATAACAGCCATCTAATTGATACTCCACTCTGACATGGATAAGTAAAACTAGAAGACCACCAAACAAAATGGCGTGCACTGTACTATATAAAATTATTTTTATTGAAACAAATGAAAATAAAATACTATAACAATTAATTTACTATTTTCTGTACTATTAATTTCGTATTGCATTTAAACTTCAATAGATGGCGTTGATATGTTAAGCAGAGGTCAAAGTGGATTACGAAATAAATAATGTATGTTCTGTGTAGGTGTACAGAACCTCCCTCTAGTGACCTAAGCTTTTGGTATGTGGTATTGTGCTTCTGGTGGTGAGTAAATTCGCCAGAGCTCCAGAGGATGCGCTGTTTTGAGAGTGAGGGGCCTGTATATGTCTCTAGCTGTCAACACAACGACTCGTATAATTAACAACGCGCTTGGGATTCGTCTGGAATTGCTAATGTCCATAAGCTGCCGCTTGGGATTTTTCTGGAAAAGCTAATGTCCATAGGCTACCGCTTGGGATTCTTCTGGAATCACTAATGTCCATAGGCTACCGCTTGGGATTCGTCTGGAATCGCTAATGTCCATAGGCTACAGTGGCGGCGCGTGAGAATTATCGCCGGGCAACCCCGAGCAAAAAAAACCTACCTTAACATTTATTCTCTATAGTGGTATAGTGAAGCGTGCGCTATGTGTCCTTCGGCAAAACCCCTTGCAGTTAGTGTATACCACCTTTGCCATACTTGTCATCACTGACGTCGCGTAAACAGTGTATGTCGAGTATGACAAAAGCGGCTTTGAATAAAGCCTTTTGAACACCATTCACATTGCAAGTATCGCAGCATTACACAGGTTAGTCAAAAACAATCAAAGAGCATAAACATAATAAAACCAGTGAAATTCCAATTACCAAGCATCTTTCACTTAAAAAATCTATCATGCACTTAAAACCTAACATGCACAAGAGATCAAGCAGATCTCCTGAATACCGAGCATGTTTTAAGCTAGATCGGCCCTCGGCAGATCTGCATTTTATTTAGAAAGAATAATGACATCTTTCAATTACTTAAAACCTAACATGCACACGAGAATAAACAGAAGTCCCGAATGCCGAGCCAGCATGAGCTAGATCAGCCCTCGGCAGATCTGCTTTTTATTTAGAAAGAATAATGACATCTTTCAATTACTTAAAACCTAACATGCACACGAGAATAAACAGAAGTCCCGAATGCCGAGCCTGCATGAGCTAGATCGGCACTCGGCAGATCTGCTTTTTATTTAGAAAGAATAATGACATCTTTCAATTACTTAAAACCTAACATGCACACGAGAATAAACAGAAGTCCCGAATGCCGAGCCAGCATGAGCTAGATCAGCCCTCGGCAGATCTGCTTTTTATTTAGAAAGAATAATGACATCTTTCAATTACTTAAAACCTAACATGCACACGAGAATAAACAGAAGTCCCGAATGCCGAGCCAGCATGAGCTAGATCGGCACTCGGCAGATCTGCTTTTTATTTAGAAAGAATAATGACATCTTTCAATTACTTAAAACCTAACATGCACACGAGAATAAACAGAAGTCCCGAATGCCGAGCCAGCATGAGCTAGATCGGCACTCGGCAGATCTGCTTTTTATTTAGAAAGAATAATGACATCTTTCAATTACTTAAAACCTAACATGCACACGAGAATAAACAGAAGTCCCGAATGCCGAGCCAGCATGAGCTAGATCGGCACTCGGCAGATCTGCTTTTAAAACCGAACATTCACAAGAGTCGAACAGCAGGACAAAACCTAAAATGCATAACTAAACCGAAACCAACAACCAGCCCTAACATGCCTAATCAACGTCTTTTTCAGTTTTACATATTTTTTAACTAAACCTGAAAATATTATAAAGATCAATAAATATCTATTCTATTTATAATGTAACATAATCCTGCGGTCTTTTTTGACAAAATGAGACAAAACGTTATCATGAAATTGATTACGTTTTTGAAGTTTGAGCAACAAATGTTTTTCTATTGAAATTATAGCTAAATTTGACAATCGTTCTTCTTTTTGACAGTTCCGCGTGTAGGTATGAATACGCTTCAAGGCCGAAAACGATCTTTCTGCGGATGCAACCGACACGGGAAGGGTCAAAAAGATTTGACACAGAGTTAAAAGTTGTGGGAAAGTGTCACTCAAGGCTGAATTATGGACATATAAATAAAGCTCGTAAGCGTCCATTGTATTTAAACTTGATGTGGTGTACATCACTTTCAATTCGTTTTTCAAAGCCGCGAAATCAAACACATTTGGAAACTCGTTCATTAGATTGGAAACTTTGTCCTCGGGAAATGATCTAGAATATTGGACGTATTTGGATTTGTTTAATAAATCCAAGAAACCTAATCTATTGAATGATCGATAACGGGAGTCGATTTGAATTATTACGTTATCAATTATTTTCTGAAATAGATGTTTGTATTGGGTCTTCAAGTCGATTTCCGGGTTTAGTCGGCGACGACGTCGCGGTGGCTCGCTGTACTCTTGAATACTGTCAAATATTGTATCAAATTGATACAAAAACACGTTCGATAGCCAAGAGCGAAAACAATCAATTTCCCTGACGGCAATTTCAATGTCGACTTGTTTGCTTTGTAATAAAGCAAAAAGAACGTCGGTTCGAGAAAAAATCTCCGAAAAAACATGCAAAATAAAACAAAATTGCATGTCCTCCAATTTACTCACGTACGACTCGGCCATGGTAAGTGAATCGGAATCCCATGATTGAGGATCATCCAATATGGTATTGAATGTCTCAATCATGTCTGACCTGCAATTGAAGATGACATTAATTATACGCGAATGATAATGCCACCGCGTTTCCGCCACTCCGGGCAATCGTCGATCTGAAATGTCTTTCAAAAGATTCGATCGTTTTGAAGATTTGTTAAAAAAACGAACAAGGCCATTAATATACCCGAAAAACGCCTTGAGCTCCGGAATGTGCTCTAAAGAGCGAGACAAAACCAAATTTAAAATATGCGCATAGCATGGTACGAAATGGGCCTTAGGACACTCCTCGCGAATTAATGCTTGGACTCCCCCGTGCTCGCCAGACATGACGTTGGCTCCGTCATAAGACTGACCAATTAATTTATCTTTGCACCGATAAAGGTCTAGAATGCCTAATAATTCCCTAGACAAGACCTCAGCAGTCCGACTATTACTGACATCGAAAAAACCAATAAATCTTTCTTCGAGGCCAGCTTCGGATAAATATCTAAACACGACAGATAACTGCTCCCGATGACTGACATCGGGAGTTTCGTCAATCATTACCGAAATGAATTTCGCCCTGTCTAGTTCACTTTTAATTTCATCAGTAATCACTGCTGCCACACAATTAATTAAGTCATTTTGTATCTCATGCGATAAACCTGAAAATACGGGATGCGAAGTAGACGCACACTGCTCCAAGTGAGATTCCATTACGGTGTCATATTTGCTTAAATATAACAGGGATTCAACATAGTTACCCCTATTATCTGAGTCGGGTCGTTCGTTGTGACCGCGAAAAGGTAATTCTTGTTTACCTAAGAAAACGACCGTATCGATAAAACGCTTCATCAAATTTCTATTGCGCTCCACTTTGCGGTTGTGGGCATCAAAACTGTTGTTGAAAAAAGTTTCAATTCTAATATTACCAAAATCATGTAACGATAAACAACTCCGTATATGTTTCTCACTTTGAACATGTTTTCGCGCCGCATTGGTCAAATTATTGATATCGACATAGCCGGTTTTATTCCAAACACTGGTGGAATCTCCGAATAAGAGACACGGAAAACAATACAATTTATTCAATTTACAACTGCCGGTCAACCAACTATATTTGTCATATAATCCGCTGTGAAAGTGTTTAAAGAAACCATCCCTCCGCTTGTAATCAATTTTTATCTCTGGGCGACCACGGCCGTGCACCACAACAAACTTCTTATTTTCAAACGATAACTTAGAAAAACAAGACGACTCATTTAGTAAATAATCAACGACACAACAACCGAAATTAACTAAAGCAGCCATAACGCCATTAGTAAAACAAAGTATACTTAGGTACTTTCTTTTACTCAAAATACACTGACGAACACAACGAACTGACCTTCAAATACTCGCAACAAAACTACAATTATTCATGCACAAGATACTAGTAAATCTGAATTTCACTGGTTAACTTGATTTTCTAATCTATATTTAAGCACAAAATTAACTAAACTCACATAAAAATTACAATAATAAATATTTTCGCACTGTTCGTACCGCTACCGGGCAAATGACTGTGTTGCCATTACATTCAATTTTTTACCAACGAATCTAAAAGCAAAGAAACTTTCTTTGCCCACTTATAGGTAATTAAATTACTGAGCTTCAAGCTACGTTCGATTTTCGTGTTTTGTGATACGATTTATATCTTTTTTTAAAGCTTGTGCATAATTTAATTATAAAGAATCGAAATTGATAATATAATTTTGCGCAATTTATTCCACGCAGTATTACATAACAGAAGTATGGCAATGTTTCGAAATGGCCAAGCAGTGCATTCTAATATAAACCTTATCGGCTCATGTTTAAGGTTTAAATTCAAATTCGATCATCTTCCAAAAACTCGAGGTTTTGCGGGTTATAAGCGATGTATTGGCGATCTGCGTCTACGACAGAATTTGTGAGTGTGTGCGTGCAATTTCGATGGTCGTGTGCCATTTTTATGAATGAGAAACATCCCCAAGGCAGGCTAATTTACGTCGGGTTTTTTTTACCGTTTCAAGCGCAATGCGTAATGCGGATACGTAGTGAATGTTGTGACTTGTGATTAGATGTCTGGCTGAAATCTATTGTGTGAAGCTATAGTCAATCGCATTACTAAGTGCCGTATTTTTATTGATGATTTATGAGTTTGATATTCGTAAGCAAAAAGTTTAGGGCAAGCCGGTGGGAATCGGGTTGTAGGGGGCCGCCGCCACTGATAGGCTACCGCTTGGCATTCTTCTGTAGTCACTAATGTCCATTGGCTACCGCTTGGGATTCTTCTGAAATCTCTAATGCCCATAGGCTGCCGCTTGGGATTCGTCTGGAATCGCTAATGTCCATAGGCTACCGCTTGGGATTCGTCTGTAGTCACTAATTTCCATAGGCTACCTCTTGGTATTCGTCTGGAACCGCTAATGTCCATAGGCTAACACTCGGGATTCTTCTGAAATCTCTAATGCCCATAGGCTGCCGCTTGGGATTCGTCTGGAATCGCTAATGTCCATAGGCTACCGCTTGGGATTCGTCTGTAGTCACTAATTTCCATAGGCTACCGCTTGGGATTCTTCTGAAATCGCTAATGCCCATACGCTGCCGCTTGGGATTCTTCTGGAATCGCTAATTTCCATAGGCTACCTCTTGGTATTCGTCTGGAACCGCTAATGTCCATAGGCTAACACTCGGGATTCTTCTGAAATCTCTAATGCCCATAGGCTGCCGCTTGGGATTCGTCTGGAATCGCTAATGTCCATAGGCTACCGCTTGGGATTCGTCTGTAGTCACTAATTTCCATAGGCTACCGCTTGGGATTCTTCTGAAATCGCTAATGCCCATACGCTGCCGCTTGGGATTCTTCTGGAATCGCTAATATCCATAGGCTACCTCTTGGTATTCGTCTGGAACCGCTAATGTCCATAGGCTAACACTCGGGATTCTTCTGGAATCGCTAATGTCCATAGGCTAACACTCGGGATTCTTCTGGAATCGCTAATGTCCATAGGCTAACGTTTAGGATTTTTCTGGAATCGCTAATGTCCATAGGCTAACACTCGGGATTCTTCTGGAATCGCTAATGTCCATAGGCTAACGTTTAGGATTTTTCTGGAATCGCTAATGTCCATAGGCTAACACTCGGGATTCTTCTGGAATCGCTAAATGTCCATATGCGACGGTATCTGCTTGCTTACGATCAGGCTGGACGTAACGTATATTTAAAAAAAAAACACATCGGGCATTTTATTTTGAAGCTATAACTTCGACTTTATCCCGACATTGTCAGTCCTTTTGTTTTACTTGTCCATGATTCCGATCAAGATTCGAAACCGAAACTCATTTCGGCCGTTTTACATTTCTAATATTGAAAGGCGTGGTCGATCTGGCATTCAGATCGCAGGTAACAAAAAGACTAATTTAGCCTGAAAATGTTGGTAATGTATTTTCTTTCAGGTTTTTTCTCGGAATATATTTTTAAGCTCCCGGTGATATGTCTGTAGTAATCACAATGGCTGTATTAACCAAAACAAAACTTTGAAACTGCGCAAAAGATGCTCGAGATTTCACATTATTTACTTTAATTTCACCTAGAGCTTGTTAAATGCAGTAACAAAAACTGTCCGGGGCAGTGTCTGCAGTAATTTATATCACCGAACCATCGCCGGGAAACGGGTCACCATTCCTCTTTTCTTATTTGTTTCAACTCTACCGAGATAGTTTTAATTTGTGAGAAGGAAAATGTTTCTTTTGTTTGAAAATAAACACTGACTGATTGGTTTTTGTTTTTAACTGGTTGATACCAGTTGAATTGGGTGAAAGAAAAAGGTTTGATGTTTTATAAAAAGATTTGCTTTGTCTATCGATTCCTTTGCAAATGAAGTAATGAAAACTCGTACATGTTTTGGGAAAGCAATAAGGAGATCATCGTTATTTTACTCGATATTTTAGATATCTTGAGAGCCAGCTTTAAATTAACAACGGATTGTGGTTAAATATATATTATGGTTTTGCATTATTTATGATATCTGAATGTGGTTATTGAGACCACATTCAGATATCATATCCGAAATATATATATATTTTCCAGATATATTTTTGTTGTAGTGTTTAAGTGTTTTGGTTATGAACTGTAAACTTGCTTGTGTTTAGAATAAATAAATAACAAATATTCAGTGCATGGATAGCAAAATACATTTGTTTTTTAAATCACTGAAAATCGACCAGCATCGGGCTTCGCACCGAGTAGTTTACTGTTTGTTCTTTTAGCGCAGACATAGGGTTCGCCTTTTTTGGGGCTTAGTGTCGACGGGAAAATGGAAAAAGGCTACTAAATCGCGTTAGGCAGGGACAGATCGGGTGGGCCTAGGTTGTTGAGCACCGATAGGGAATCTCGGCAATCTACATTTAGATATCGTTTATTTTACGCCTTTGGGATAGATATCTGGTGAAAAATGTGTTAGATAAAGCTGTAGGCAGTTAAGTTAAATATATAGAGTACTAAATTGCCCTATAATTATTGAAGTGGATGGCGATGGCGATCCAGCCATTATCTGATCTTATTTTTGAGGCACTGTATTGTAATTTTATTTCTTGTACTAAATGAGTTTTGATGACATGTGTTATGCCGTGCTATGAACGTCGCGACATATGGAAAGTGACACCTGTTAAAATCTTGTAGGAAACATAATGGCAATAATAAGCTATCCGCGACGAGGACCTTGACTAATTGCCCTAACAATAATAGGCTGAGATATCTACGAGACTACGAGGAACTGAAATGCAAGAAAAATTATGTATTCATAATTTCATGACAAATATAGATACAACAAATAATTAAAAACTAAACTTAACCTATTCTAATCTAATAACCCACCCCGAGTCATTCCTGGTGCAAAGGTGCCCAAAACGCTTGCAGCGTTGCCGCGTTAGACTGTAATGACAACCTTTGCATCAAGAATGACCCGGAGCGGGGGTCAAGGCCCCTGTCCCGCATGCGTCTCCCTGCCTCACAAATGAATGTTTTGGCCTCTGCGCACCAACAGCCGGTCGTCTCCACCGCTAAAGGGACGAATAAGTAGCCCCCCAGACATAGGTATTTTCCGCTTTTTCGCGAAGCCACCAGCTCGGCCGCTGCACCAGCCACGCGAATGGTACGGCCGATATGCGACGTAGCAAAAGTGCTGACGCAAGTAGCGTCCCAGAGAAGGCACCTTCCTTTTTTCCAAGGCACTAGGGTTAGACCATCTGGCCTCTTACCATCCGAGCGGCTTAGTCCAGGGGGCTCTAACATACAAGGGACGTTCGCTGACACGAGTGCCCTTTAGATAACTTCGTTTAACGCGTGATGGCGCGGGAATCTTCCGACACATCGGCGACAACTTAGGGCGTGATGGCCGTTGCTCTCGACCGTAGAGCCGCAGATACAAAGATGAGGTTTGCAAACATCGCAGCCCAGGCGGAAAGCCACAGCCACTCGCAAAGAGTCGTTGTCGAGGAGAGTGCCTAAATGCGGAGAAGGAAGGGCGTGTAGCCAAGCTCCAGACTCTGTTCTCGACACTGCTAACAGTCTTGCCCTGTCCGCTCCGGCCGCAACTTCCATGAGGCCGTCGAATATGCGTTTCGCATCTATTCCGTCCCACAAGCGCTGACAATCTGGCTTTTCAGGTGCAGACACACTCGTTTATTCAATGTCATAAATTCTTTATTAAATTTTGTATCCAATTGTAAAAAAAATCATGTCATCTGCTAAGCCCTTTACAATTTAATCCAATCCAATATACTGTTTGGGAATACCAGTGTTGTTCATATATCTACGTGTTTTAAAGAAAGTACGGATTACATGACCATATATTCGTTAATGGTTGTAGTTATATGTACAACTTAAAGTTTCAAAGGTCTCACTAGTCAGCCCTTTTCAGTTACTAAACTGGGCTACAGTTTAGTAAACCGAGCTCCGAAGTTGCTTTTATCGGGAGGCACTTGATTAACATCCGCAATAGGACGCCGGTGAGATATGAATATATACGTTTACCCCAGCGAACGAGGACAATTTTAAATGATTATTAGCGATATTACTGGACCTGTGTCGGGCATTGGGAACGGGTATAATTTCATTAACAGCAAATTGTTTCCTGGAATGGAATATACATGTGAAGTAACGACTTTGAGGTAATCATTTCTTATATGAGGTAAAACAGTATTTTCCTTCTGGGTTGTAAGACTTGAAACGTCAGATGGCCTATGCCAAATCATTCACAAAATGCAAATCATTGTATATTGACTATTTATATAAGTGTAATACAGTATTCTAGATGGCGGATATTTATGTTACAATAGACCACCTCGCTGATTTTACAAATGGCACAACCTTAATCGAAGAATTTATAAATGGGCTTTGCTATGAGTAGCTGTTTATTTGACTCAGGTGCAGAACTAATTTCATTTTAGAAACGGGGCACCCGTGAGTGCCAACCCTGATCGGGCACATTTCTTATAGTAGCTTGAGAGCCTATAGTAAACCTGAAGCGGCAAGTGGTTGGGTAGGCCTGTTATGGCATTCCAAATTACGAGATGCAAACGTAACCGTGTAGTAACATGTTATAACGATCAATACCAAACCAACTCCAATCCAATACGTTAAGTAGAAGACCCTGAGCACTAATGCATTACTTGACATTGTAGGTCAGGTTAAAGGGCAGACCCATCAGACGGGCGCCTCAACGTTTCAAGCCATAATTGGCACTTACATAGCGATTTGTGGCCAGCCATCCCTTTCAGTGAGACAGGACATGCTATGTCTACCTTAGTTAATGATACCTTATAAAATGGACAGCCAATTTTTGTTTCAATCTGAAGCTAAACGTCATGATTATATCTGACCATTGAACCTTTAATAGAATACGTGTCAAAAGTGTGGCGTTTGTTTTGCATCTGAGAGTGAGGCTGCGTTTATGTTCGGCATGCCACGCCCCCTCGTCATACGCATAGATTCTGCACATTCTCACAGACTTGCGCTGCATCGCGTAGATGAACGCGGCCTTAGTGTTCCTCCAGAATAAAAAAGCTTAAAGAAGAGTACTCTTCATTGGAAACTTCACTCATATCTTAAACCGCGGGCATTGGGCCCAGGTGCATAATGTTTTCACGTCTGTTTTTTTCCTCTCAATTATAACCAGATGTCGGACAGATGGGCGTCATTATTCGCAATAATGTCATTATGATGTTGCCCTGTCATATGCCCACCCGTCCAAACTCTGCTTAACCCTTAAAAAATGCATACTGTAGCACGCAGCTTCCATAACAAAGAATTCAAAATTAATTAAAAGTAGGAATATCACTATCACTACATAGTATAAAACAAAGTCGCTTTCTCTGTCCCTATATCCCTATGTATGCTTAAATCTTTAAAACTACGCAACGGATTTTGATGCGGTTTTTTTAATAGATAGAGTGATTGAAGAGGAAGGTTAACATCCATTAAATAGTGTACCCGTGCGAAGCCGGGGCGGGTCGCTAGTTTATAATAATATTGAGACTCATTTCACAAGGAAATTTAATATATTTCCATATTCATTCTTAAAATATTAATGCTTTACAAAAAATAAGTATTAGATTGGTTTATAAACGAAAAGCCGGTAATTTCAAAAATTCGCCGCCGTATTTTTTATGGACTCGAAAATTGAGGTTTTGTATCGGTGTTTTTAGCGGCCTTATTGTTTAGAAAATAATTCTTTTCTTACTAGAATATATTTCTACACGTCATAAATATTGTCCGAGTACTAAGTTTAGTAATGTGATTCACATGTAAATAAGTATTATTTGTATATTTTTATGATGTATCAAAAAATCTTTATTTTTTATGTTTACAAATTTTGTATCTAAAACTTACAACATAATTTTTATATTATTTTTCCCGTTTTCAGGTACACCTGTGTTACCAAATATCGAGTTTTTATGGAAAAACAAAATCATGCATTTAAGGGTTAAAATAGACAAAGTCGTGGGTTCATTCATATTACTATCTAATAATATAGCATTGTGTCGTTTATGTCATTACCTTTATCCATAGCAAACAGTTTCTAGACGGCTCCAAGATCCTTCTCTATCACCTTACGACCAGCGCCGCCTGTCAGACAAAACAGCAAACTCTATTCACAAAATGGTGGAGCGAACCGAGAAGATTATAGCAGTTACGTCTTCTTGGTTCTGTGGCTTAATACTGTGCGCCATACGTCAAGTTTGACGTTTATCCAATATACTACGTGCTCACGGTGGCTCGATCTAATCGTTGGCTGTCGACTCTTCCGTCTGTTCTCCGGATAATCATCTTGACAAAGCTTTGTTTGTGATAACTAACACGGAATAACAAAACAGGCCAATTTCGGACGAAATCGGTGAAATAGAATATTGATGTAATACGAGATTAAACGTCGAAGTTGTGTGGAATAAGTCTGGAGATAAATTGTATTCTTGTTTTAATAAAAGTCTTGTGTTAATGTGAAAAGATGAAAACTATTAAAATAATAAATCGAAATAACAAGCACTAGGAAGAAGTTTAGGTATATGGACGACCGGTTTAGCCTAGTGGGTAGTGCACCTGCCTGTGAAGCTGACGGTCCTGGGTTCGAATCCCGGTCAGGGCAAATATTTGTGTGATAAGCAATGAATATTTGTTTCTGAGTATTGGATGTTTTCTATGTATTTAAGTATTTATATCTATTAAATATATCGTCGTCTAGTACCCATAATACAAGCCTTCTTGAGCTTACTGTGGGGCTAGTTCGATTTGTGTAAGATTGTCCTCTAATATTTATTTATTTATTTATATGGACCAGTGAATGGTCCAGCCGCTCCACCATCCCATTATGTTCAGGATGGTGCACCACACATGTAATAAACAAAACATTATAATTTGCAGACATGTCGATCCGCCTCGTGGGGGTTCGTAATGAATCGCCGACCGCAGCTATATTGACAGTTGGGGAATAACATCAAGGGGCGCTAATGTAGCTATCACTGGTATCGATTACAATGTGACAGGTTATATGCATTTTGCGAGTTATGTCTGTTATACTGAATAGCTTGAAATAGACGTAAATGCGTCGGTCCACGCCAGTTTGTTTACACGTTTTCACCTTATTCGTGTGCGAAATATGAATACATATCTTTGACATAGACTGTGCAGTAGCCATCAAATATATATGCACTGTTTAGGATGCTCAATAATATCTGAACATGCACTGTAATGCCTTGATAATAGAGTCCTGTTCAGATATTTTGGAATACCTTGTTCGCTTCGATGTATCAGATGGCGACTGTACAGCAATAAGGATCGACTCTGAATGTGACGACCGCTTTAGCCTAGTTGGTAGTGACCCTGCCTTCGAAGCTGGAGGTCCCGGGTTCGAATCCTGGTCAGGGCATGTATTTGTGTGATGAACACGAATATTTGTTCTTGAGTCTTGGATGTTTTCTATGTATTTAAGTATCTATTTATCTATATATTAAGTATGTATATCGTCACTTGGTACCCATAGTACAAGCTTTGCTTAGTTTAGGGCTAGGTTGATTTGTGTAAGATTGTCCTAAGATATTTATTATTTATTTATTTATGTGGTGAACGAGAACGTGTTATCCAAAGCCAAGGGAAACATTCTGTAAGGGTAGTTTAAGCGAGGCATGCTTTCATTACATCACTTGTAACTTATTATGCGTAAGTATGTGTGATAATTGATGACCTACCGCGAACCGAAAACGAAGTATCTTTGTCTCTGTCTTGCAAACTCGAGCGACAGAGTTTGTTTTCTGTTCACTGTAGGCCATCTGGTCTTTTAGAAACCGTTTAAAAAATCTTAGGAAAGACCCTACTATACTTGGTGAGGCATTCTTGTAATTTATCAATTTTCTTCTACTCAGAATAAGTATCCATTTATAATGTTGCACCGTCTTGCTTAATTATAGTAGACTATGATGAAGAAAATAAAAGTAAGAAAAAATATATTAAGTAAAGTAAGTATAATATTCTCGGGAGATGCACATTTCTGAGTCGAAATAAACTTACCTTGGGAAAATATCTTTTTGAGTTAAAATAATAAGAAAATATTCTACCTTGGGTAGGGTTGCTACAAACATAATATTTTAAAACGAGACAGTGACTGAATAGTGCCATTTAACTGACATATACACCCTTCAGGGGAACAAATATTAAAACAGTTGTGTGCACTAGCTATGTGAATGGACTATATGGAACAACTTTTTCAAGGTAACAGTCCTTTTTTACCTGACTGTGGCTT
The DNA here is from genome assembly GCA_963556455.1 of Epiblema foenella. Classification (NCBI taxonomy): domain Eukaryota; kingdom Metazoa; phylum Arthropoda; class Insecta; order Lepidoptera; family Tortricidae; genus Epiblema; species Epiblema foenella. Next base: position 15,506,387 of record OY747107.1, on the reverse strand, counting down.
TATAGGCTGAGCCCAATAAAGCCCAGTTGAAGAGTACAACAACAACAATAACAACAAATAAAGAGTATTTGTTGTTGTTTTTCGCACACCTCAATAAAAATAGAAAGCAGGTCAGAAACATAACATAGCGAGATATAAGCAGAGGTAGACAACAGGCGGTACCCCGGGGAAAATCCAGGGAAAACCTCTGACACGACCACGCGGGTGGTTGAAACACTGGGACTGGAATACTCTAAGAGTTTGCGCTCCAGTGAGATTGGTTGAGCGGCTTCAACTGAATCTGAGGCGTAAGTGGAATCGAGCTACTGGGAGTTTTGTCGCTGATTCACTAAACCTAGTTTTGAAGAGTCCAGAAAGGAACTCAGCTAGGCCCGACCTGGGTCGGACTGACGCTAACTATCTTAAAGCAGCTATCACCGAAGAGAAATCTTCAAAGTTCCGAATCTCCATGGAAAGTTCTCAGAACTTAAATTGTACAATCACTGAAAGCATACTAAATACTCACTGGATACTTGCACTTACAGTTGTTTTAATAGCCTGCCTATTTAAAAAGTTAATAGACGTAAAATTAGTGTTAAATACATCCATAAAAATTCCATAGGAATTTTTCCATGGGGAACTTTAATTCTCGTGAATGTTTCCGGAAATTCCAGAGAACTTTCTTTAACTTTTACAATGATAGCCGAAAGTCATAAATTCGATATTGTATGACGAACAAAGGCTCGGTTGGGCAAATATTTGTTAAACATTGCCTTGATCCCACCGCTGGGTTTGACAGGGGACTATTTTATGGCATTCTCAAAAGAGAGAACGACTGTAAATCATAGACACGTTTTGGGTTCCGTCGATAATGTGGTGCCGTTTAGAAGAGTCATGAGTCTTTGGAAAACAATCCGTTTTGTACCGGTACTTGACTTTATTTATTTGCAGTGAGGTGCCGAATGGTTCTGAACGACTATGAATCAATGAATATAGTCTTTATGTAGATTTTTACGTTGTTACTGATAAAAACATCGCACTGATGGAACAAATGATACATTATTGTGTTAGCTTCAGATATAACACAAGAGGCCAATCTGAAATGTAAAGTGGAATTGATAAGTATGTTGTTCCCGACGATTAAAAAATATCTGAGCAACCTTAGGCTATTTTAACTATAAAGTCGTGATCACATGTTTTTTACTCTTAGCCCTTTGCCCGTGCACATAATCAAATCGACTCTAACGTTTGGATATCCAATTTAAAAATGTATGTATGTAAACTTGCAGGATTTTCATAGATTATTATTAGTAGACTGGACTTAAATCGCGTACAAATGGGTGGTCAGCTCCCAACCAAGGATGTTGTGAACCATTTCAAAGGTCGGGTAACCTTATAGAGTTGAATAAATTTAATTCATACTCGATTACTAGCTTCGCTTAGTTTTAAAGATGTGTGTCTCGTCCTCGTTCAAATACGTTTAGCGCTTGTGAAAGTAAGTGAATGAAAGACAATATTAAAATGCGAAACCCATATCTGAGATCGACAAGTCACTTTAGAATCTCAATTACCTAATCGCGAAAGGAGGTTTTCCAATGATTGTTGCATATCATAACATATTTTTCCTTAATAGTATTTTAGATGCGTTAAACCTTGCATCCTCAACAACATTAATGCAATAAAATCGAAGTATCCCGCTTTTCTTGAAATTCTTTACAAAATAGGACTTACCGGAACCCTTACTCCAGGTACCTTCATTCAAATAAACTGCTTGATTAGCAGAAGAACGTATGCACCAGGAAATACATGGAGTTAAGTCGTTTTGTCATGGGAAGTTAGTACACGTAAAGCCTCCCTTTCGGGCGTGAATATTTGATCAATAAGGCTCTCTGTAAGACGGTTTTACTAAAATATCTTATTTTTCTGCAACCAACGATAGGGTCCGGATTATTGGGGGAGCATTTAATACTTTTTTTTTATGCAAAATCTCTAATACCTATCGTGTATCTGTTAGTATTAATATTTAAGGAAGCTCCGGATTATGCTGAATGCAAATATGGGTGCAGCTAATGCTGATTGGAATGGAATTATTTTGTTTTCAAATGAATTGTATTTATTGAAGTAGCATAAGGCTTTAGGTAATTCTGAACGGCATATCAAAATTTAGTCGCTTATTCTAAAAGAAAAGTGAGGTACTTTGCTTGGGGTTGCTTGTTGTCAAATTTAATGGGTGGATTGCAAAAAAAAATTACGTAACGCATACGAATATTCACAAAAATGTTAAACAAAGGAAGTAATTGAAAGCTAATTTGTATGGGAAAAAATTGTGTAACGTCACACAACGTGACACAATGTAACACAAAGGATGCGAAATTGGGGTCCAAAAAACTTGTCTATTTGTATTAAAAAAATACTGTAAGAAATTCTAGCATTCGTATATGCCAAGCCATAATTACCTGTTAATTCCACCATCCAACTATGTAAAAACAGCAGTAAAAAACAATAAGATTACCTATTTTAGGTATAACACAAAATTTACCAATATTTGCGAAAAAACGCTCCGTTTCCCTTTATCGTACCACTACACAAAAACTAATAGAGCTATCGACACATTGGCTTGTGTTAGTAGTAGACTTCTTGTAGTCAGAGATAAAACTGCTCTGGATACGTTAATTATCTACGTTAAAACGCAGAATATAGCGTTACACAGCTGACGTAATTCAAAGGTACGAAATCTTTCCCCGAACTTTGAAAAAAGATTCTGATATAGTATATTCGTTCCAGAAACCTGAAAATCTATTTTCTAGATATTTCTCGTTGTATTTAATAGGACCCTATGTAAATTTCTAGGGCCGGGCTGTTTTAGTCAAAGATATGATTTTTTGAATACCCTGTTACACAAAATGTGTGTGCGTTTGTGTTATGAAATTTGTATGGGAGCAGAAATACACTTCTTTTAGAAATTGAGATTTTTTGTAAATGTGTCCAATTTGTACTATAAAACTTTATGAATACTAGAAAACTATAAGTTGGACAGCGTGAAAACGGAAACGAAAAATATGCTATTCTAATACTTATTTTTTTACAGATTTGTTAAGTAGGAGGACATTTTATTTTTTGGAATGTACAATTTTTTTGTAATTCACCCTAATATCACCAGTGAGTGACGTTCTAGACAATAGTAAGAAATTCAATAGGTAAGTTCGAATTTTCTCAAAAAGGGATCAAATTCTTAATTACATCGCGTGATTATCATGTCCTCTTCAATTGTATAGCTATTTGTTTCCTTGAGTTCTTTTTTCTAGATTATACTGTTTATTTGTTTGCCGTTTGATGTGCTACCCCCTTGTCCTCACCAAATGGACTCTGCGGAAGACCAGCGTTGACAGCAAGTTAGCACCATGCTGAGCAGGCTCCATTTCGTGGCAACTTCATGTCCATTATTTTATCTCCTTGTTCATTTGTTATAACTTGTTGTCATGAATAAATGTTTTAAGTTTGAAGTTTGAAAAAAGCAACTTAAAAGAATAAATAATTACATAATCATAAATCTGCAAAGTTTTAAGAAGGGCAATAAAGAAAATGTATTGGAACGATCGTTATTTACTATAGCGCTCTTGTTCAATGACGTCACTGATCTGTCTCGCATTTTCTCTTTAACCAGCAGCATTAAAACGGTTGTTTTTTGAGATATTTGAAATATTTTCATAATATGGCATTTTATTTTAGCTTTGTTTCTTTTGGAGCAGTCTTATGGAGTAGTCAAATTTTGAGTCGACATCCCTATTATTAGGCTTGATTTTACTGTTACACTAACGTCGGTCACGCGCACGCAATGGGACACCGCACAGCGAACTTCGAAATCCGAACTTCGTATCGTGCCATCCCTTTCACTCATATAGTGAGTATACGAGAGTGAAAGTGCCGTCCGCACGATACGAAGTTCGGATTTCGAAGTTCGGAGTAGGACCTCAGATTTCTTATATAGTGGTGCGCGCTACCGACGTCAGCGTAGCAGGAGGTCAAGCCTAATTACTCTCTAGAACGTCACTCATTGGTGATAAGCAAAGTCCATCTTTATACATATAACTATAAGGACAATTTTTAATAGCATTGTTACGGTAAAAGTCCCTTATTGGCACTGCCGAAGGAAGATCTTTAGCTTGACAATGGCACAATGGTTGCTCTGACTCAGAATACTTACACGTGTCTGTCATTTTGAAAAGCGTGAAAATGGGTATAATATATAATCTTGGCTTTGTAGTTTTAATTGGCTGAGCATGTATTTTTACACTTGTGATGTACAGTCGAACTCATATGTTGCTGGGCACGTTGGTAATTTGTTGCTTTCACCTGTTGGAAATTTAGTATGACAGTGTAAACGTGACGTAAAAGCAACATGGTAGATTAGTGGTTAAGCCCTTTGTTGAAGGCCGTATTTCATGCATAATTTCCATCAACGTCGCCAAAGTTGAATGAACTATAATATCAAGCAAGTTACATGTCGGCGGGCACACAGCGAAAACACTGGCTGGTCGTGTAAGGCAACCGAGCGTTATCAGGGCCTACTGCAACCTGCAGTTCGTTATGCACAGAGCATGGAAAACACAGAGATTGCGTTGATTTTGAGCTTCAATCTATCCATTCAATCGCGATCAATCAACCAGTCAAATATGAATTTTGATTTTTTTTATACTTTGCGGGCTCGTCGCTAATGCATGAGGAAGAACTATTTATTTATAATTATTTATTTAAACAAGCACGATATACCTATTACACTTGTTTAACATGTCGAATGGCGTGAAAATTGATACCTAAGTGGGTTTTAACCGTTTAGTATAATATAATTTTCAGCTCGTATACTTCAGCTGTCTGTAAAGATAACTGATAATATCGCACTTTTTGAATAATGAACAAGGCCACAGGCAACAAATTAGGCTCGGGGGTGAATGTCAGAGTATTTCAAACACCTGATTTCTTGAGCATCATTTATGATGAAGGATCAGTACAGTGTGATGGTATACTCCGTCGTTTGAAAGGTATCTCCCATCCTTCTACCAATGCGAAAAGAATTCATTTATAATAAAATATGTAAACAACTCCCTTTGCAAGAATACTCAATCAGAGAACTAAAACTTGTAAAGTGCGGACATGGCTGAAATCCCTTCGTTATGAGGATATAGAGAACATGTTGAGAGTGACTAAATAAATCAATACCTACACACACAGACACACACACGCACACACACACACTCATGTACAAGCCCACGCATACACACTAAACACACACTCTCAATTCGTAGATTCTATGCTTGTTTCCATTTTTATATCTAATATATGTTAGTAATAATAATTATATTGTATTGTCATCTTTTCTGACTTTTCGCGCACATATTGTTGATCCATTTTTGAATTGGCTACCTACGGGACAGGCTTAGCCTAGTGTAGGGGCCAGTCGAACCGCATAACGAAAAATCCACTCATTACATTACTTATAAATGATGATATGTTCAACTATACCTGTAAACTTTTATGTACAAATAAACTTCTTATGTCTTATGTCTTAAATAACCGGAAATATTATCAAATATTACAGAAAATTTACCATAAACGCTCTGATATTCACCCCAGAGTACATGAATGTGTCTTGTCATTTTGATTATGAAAGATTTGAACGGGGATATGTTTTGGCTAGGTATGTTTATTGTGTGGTGTCGGGTTAGGCCAAGCCCTTCCGGCTTTTGACGTAAGAGTTGACTATGGGAATCGGATTAAAACGTGTTGTGGGCGATGTTATAGCAATATCAGCATTTTCTCCATCCTTGACTAAGTCTGTTATGACGTGTTACATCGTCTCGTTACGTATTGTATTTGTATGTAAGTGTATGATCTTTCTTATGCTTCGGTTGTTTATACTACTTAATATCTCTGTTTCACCTACTCATGTCATTTTTTTCTCTTATGTCTCCATCACCGAAAGGTTGTCTGGAAGAGATCGCTTTTTAGCGATAAGACCGCCTGTTGTCTACCATCAACATGTTTAATTCTTAATCTTGTTTTCAATGTAAGATTTCAAGCTTACATGGTCATTTACATTAGAATTACGATTTGAAATGGGATATTTACCATGTATATTTGTATTTTTGAGTTCCCGATATTTCAGCACTGTTGCAAGCGCCATTATCAAGGATTAACATTAACATTATTTGGTTAATCCTTGATAATGGCGCTTGCAACAGTGCCGAAATATCGGGAACTTAAAAATACAAATACACGTGGTAAATATCCCGTTTGATCGTAATTCTATTGTTTTCAATGTATTTTCTGGTGAACAGTAAAGAATATTTGTATTATTTATTTATTTATTTATTATGGTTCACCAACAATTGTTTACACAAAGTTTACAATGATCCAAAGTATATTAGCAACTTGCTATGTGTAACAATCACTTACAGGTAAACACCGCATGCATAATATAGAAGAAACGTCTTAGTATTAACTAATTATTACTAGGTATACAACTAAATTAATATTGTATTGTTAGTGAAAGTGGAATTTTAATTAAATAGTTCTTTTCGCTGATTCCCAGTTCACGACCGACTCAATCACACAATGGACAAGTCGATGCATGCATAAAATGGTGTTATTACCAAAATGGAGTTATAATTGCAAAGTTAATATAATGTTGTGCTCTCAAGAACTGCGCTACTCTGTCCATAATATACGATCGATGGTGAGCTTACGTCGGTTTGACATCGATGTTTCATGGACAATTTACGCGCGTCCAGCCCCCAGCAACAATATTGTTGCACATAAATATCCACCAACATAACGTACACCAACATAAACACTGCAGTGTTGGAATTGAATGATGTTGCTGCGTCGCGGATGGAGTTGTTGATTTTGAAAGGGGAGTGTAACTATAACTATAGTGATGTGTTTGTTAATCACAGTTAATACTCAAGTAGAATTACGATTTGACACGGGATATTTACCATGTATATTTGTATTTGTGAGTTCCCGATATTTCGGCACTGTTGCAAGCGCCATTATCAAGGATTAACTGACGTGCTGCGAGTTTTAGTTGTGGTCTACCCACACACCATAGCGATGTACCCTCTTCCTGGTTCGCTTTTTTCCCATAGTGTCACCGTCACTACCACCTTATCACTTGAAACTCGATTACGGTCACGACACACCACACTCACAGTATCAAAACGCGAGTTCTTTCCGGAAACAGTCTCTTTTCGATTTGTGAACTTTCGGATCACTGGACGCCAGTTGAAACCCATCTTCCCGGTTGAAATTCTTATGCCTTTGGATTTCAATGGCTTCCTTAACCAACCTAGGTATGTAATGGCGTTCTGTCGAGAGGATCTGAGGGTTGTGCAACTCAATCCAATGATTTGTTCCATATCGGGAACTCACAAATACAAATATACATGGTAAATATCCCGTTTCAAATCGGAATTCTAATGTAATTGACCATGTGAACTTGAAATATTATATAATACTCAAGTGTTGACGCATTCATTCAAAACTTAAGAGCTTCCCTCTTGTCGGTGGAGTAGCTGCCACTCTTCTCTATTAATTGCCAGTTTCTTGACGTCTCCATACGACTCGGCAACTTCCTCCCTCACTTGGTTCAAGTAAGTCTTTCTCTTCCTCTCCTGCCTTCAATTTTGCCCTCTAAGATATTTAAGAAGAAGCTGTCGTACCGTATCAGGTGTCCCATCATTCTGCCTCTTCTATTTCTAATTGTCTTCAGTAGACTTCTTTTCTCTCCTACCATACACAAAACCTCTTCATTCGTCTTCTTTCCGTCCAGCTGATCCTTTCCATCCGACGCTAACACCACATTTCGAAGGCCTCTAATTTTCCTCTGTCTCTTTGTGTTTGTGTTTGACTCATTTTAGGAAATATAATTAAACTCTTCGTATATCACGATGTAGTGTAGGACAACCTTATAGACTAGATGGAGTGACGAGACGAGAACTGTCTGAGATTAACGTGCTCAGTACATTGAGGTTTTTGTTTTTTTGTATCAATAAATATATTACAAAGGCCGATTTTTGTTCACCCCAACTTCTTAGATCTACAGTTATGGTCCGATTTTAATAAATGATGTCATTAGATTCGTTTCATGCTGTAGCGTTGCTTAATTTTTTTATTTATTTTCATATTTTTGTAGAAATAGGACTAAAAAATGGACAAACAAAAACTATTGTGCACTTTTTAGTGTCCCTAAAAGAAGTACAAATTACAAAAATGTACAATGTGCGTTTCGATGCCGCTTCTAGACTCTAGATATTATTAATTTAATTATTTTTGTCTAAAAGTCTTCATCTGTGAGTAGAAGTAGTTTATAAGTAGAATTTCAGTTGCCAACGGTTAGGTCACCTACCTGAATAAATGTTTTTCTTCTTCTTAACTTTCCCAACTGTTCATAATCATGTGCCTGACATAAGTAACGCAGTTAACATAAACCGGGCTTTATTAAACCGGGGTTTAACTGTTGGCAGCTGGATCCTCTAAACAGACCGCCGGGTTATCTTGCCTTACCATGCACGCTAAAACTTGGTTAACGTTTGCACGTAACACTGATAAACAGACTGGTAACTCGTCTGTAAGAAATGTTCAAAATACTTTGGTCGACACTGACTCGATGGCACTTTGAATCATGTGTCATAGTGACAGAGTTGAACGATAAGTGTCAACTATTGAGCATTAAGTTGTCGTGAGCATTAAGCGTACGGACATAACAAGGAAATAGCGCGACCATATTGAGACTTTGGGTAACCAGTAACCAGAGGGTTGGCAGCTATTACTTTATCAAACAATATGGCCAAGCGGTCAGGCACGCGACACTCAATCTGGCGATCGCATGTTCTAACCCCAGCCCGTACTAATGGTTTAAAAAAAACTTATGTACGAAGTATCATTTGACATTTAAGAGTGGCTTTTCCGTCAAGGAAAACATCGTCAGGAAACCAGTTTAATCTTAATAAGGTCTAGTTTTTCCTCTGGATTGGAAGGTAAGGTCGCCTTTGTAAAACTAATTTCTTCGCCAAATCTGGGGATTGAAGCGGGAAATTGACTCCTTAGAGCATAACCTACAAAACGGGAGTATGATCCGACCCATCAGGTCGATCCTAGCTGAGTTTCTTGCTGTGTAGTGAACCAGCGATATCCTTTCTGTAAATAACAATGAACAGCTTTTTCTTGTAATCGTCGATAGAGGTTACAGCAACAAACCCTTCGTCTACCGGTTCCTGGGATCCCAGGGCTCATTCCAAAATAATTCTATTGTTTATTGTTTTCGCCGGGAGACGATGGCTTAATTAATTTTCGTAATAAAACCAGGAGTGCTACCGCGAACGGCATTCGAAATTTTCCCTCTCTGTCGCACTTGCAAGTTTGCACATAAGTGATACAAAGAGGGAAAACTTCGTTTGTGGTTCGCGGTAGCCCCTCAGGCCTGTTCTTCTTGCCGCTTCGGTTGGACTCGGCTCTGGCACACCTCCGTGGTGTCCAAATACCCTATCGTGCTCGTGAACGAAAGAGCTCGTGCTATGCGGCGAGCGGTGCGAGTGGGATGAAATGATTAGCTGTCAAACAGCGGGTCTGTAAGAAGAAAACTAGCAAGTACTATTAATTACTCTGTGATATTGGATTTTATCATTACTACTAATGTTTATTCTACTCTCATCCAGTACAATATCAAAGTATTGTTATGTGGTTCCACGTTCATCACTTTTTGCTGTTCTGAACTATCTTATAGCCCTGGGCTGCACGGAAGACCAGCGCTGTGGCATTGCAAAATGTCAGACCATTATGCTGAGTGGTGTCCAATTGCGGCCATTATAGCAGCACCACTGTTCTTCGTAAATGCTTAATTCGTTTTAACTTAAGTAGTTTTTATGTATGTAGCTCCTGCACTAAGTTTTTAATTGTAAAATTCGTGGTGTTATTTTGGTTTGCAATAAATTTGGTTCTATTCTATTTTATGTAATGAGCGATTTTTTGACAGATTCGACCGGCGGGGTAATCACGTAACTTTTGTACTACGGTTAGATAGATTTTAATGTCAAATTTTTCGTTGTCGGCAGGGTAATCACGTAACTTATTTACTACCGTTAGGCAGATTTTAATGTCAAATTTTAATTGTCAGCTTATACATTTATACTTCAAAATTGACAGTAAAATCTATCTACCGTTAGTACATAAAGTTACGTGATTCGCCTGCGGGTTCGATTTCCGACCGCGCAGCTTTTTCTTAAATCAGCCTTGTGACTACTAAGAAAAAAAATTCTTATCTCTTATAGTTTCAGATTTGCTCACCAATTTGTACAGATACGTATAAACAGGTAGTGGATATAAGATTTTATTGCATAAACCTCTAAATAATTATTCAGGCTCCAGACTACTTAATTAAACAAACTTTGTTCTCAAGACTCGAAAGTTAACCGTTATTAAGAAAGTGCTCTATCTTATCTCAGTGTGTATCTTTCGCAATGCCAGCTAATTCAGCTGACCACAGAATGGTTAACTTAACTGTAATGCCGGCACCGAATTTCATTAAATTTTACTTTGACTAATTTACTTCGTGACGTTAAGCTGCTCTTTGTCGGGAATCTCGTAGCCTTTTCCGGGTTTGGAGCCCGGGGTCCATTTGGCGCTTAAATCCCAAGATTTGACGTAGGTTAGAAGAAAACCTAGACATTGTTGGTGCAGGTTCATACAAATATTGATTATGAAATGATATTTGGTACACAAGTTTTTTTTACTCATTGCAATGCTGCATCTAGAATGAAAGTTGGGTACCTTACCACGCCGCTACAGTTGTAACAAATATTGGAATAACAAATTATAACTAACAGGAAATATTGATGATAACCATTCTTACTTATATGTAATCGTCATTGTTATTAGATAAGTATTTTGTGGACAACATCCATGAATGACTAACTTAGGTAAGAAACAAACTGTTATCAGATTATTCATTCAGAATGTTACAGTTTCGAATTTGGATTATAAGATATTTCAGATAGCGATGCAAATGAGGATTTCAATAACAAATCGATACAGGATATTGGTTTGTATCACGATTTAACAAGAATTTTATCACTATTATATTATCTTTGAATTTTGAATTGCAGTACCTATACACTTTTGCTGGATATATGCCTCTTTATAAGGTACAATCAACGACAAAATTACTTAACATGGATGAGTGAAGATATATCTTGCTCATTTAAGTAAGTAAGTACTAGTAGATATATACGACTTTGAATATAAGTATTTTGTGTCATTTTAATAGAGTAAAAATGACTTGAAACCACCATCTTTAAGATATCGGCAATGTAGGCATATCTCATGTAGGTACCATATAAACTCACCCGGGTAGCGGACGTGAGATGCGCCGTCATCTCGTCCGGGTTCAATGACCTGCGCTTGTGAATGGACTTGGCTGCCAAGCTGAATTTTTTTCAGCTATAAGTTATGTACAGTCACGCTCATTCTTGCCGAATATTTGCATGCAGATTTTTAAGATCCGGTATAGCTGGTATTTCTTTTACGCAATTCTAAGGTTAACTTTTCGGTAAGAGATTCGTGATTATTCAACCGCCTTTTTTCTCGTTTCATTACCTACGCGATATCTAAGTGTGTATAATATATTATAACGTACTTCATATTTTTCGAAGTTCGTACAAGTGTATTATCTAAAATACACTATAGTTTAAGGCTTTCAATTACTACATTTTAGTATCGTTCCACTACGCTACAAAAATTACCCATAACGTTTTGGAATAATTGAAAGTCTTTAACTATATTACTTTCATAAACTATGAAATATAGTATAAATCCCGGTTGGTTCGGAGTCTTGGTTGTTTTATCTATGTGTATACAATATTAAAATATATATACGCTTTTAACACCCTTAACTCATTTCTTGTTGAGTTTACTTTTAGTAAAATTTATGTAAAATGGTTTCAATTTCTGAAATACCCAGTTAAACTGTTCAAAGAACTATACCAAAATGTATCTAGGTACTCTAACAAACTTGCAACTATCAAAACTAAATTAATCTAAAATACCGGTTTGATTGTACAAACAAACAGCTCGGATGCAATTAGGAGTAAAGTATCCGCCGGGCAACAGTAGCGCGGTCTGGCCACAGTCCAGAGAGACTTGCCAGCGCTGCTGTTCCAAGTCACGCCTTTGAAAGAGCGGAGCGACACGTGCGGAGCGGAGCGACGCGACACGTGCGAAGCGGAAGCGGTGGCGCTGCCTCATTTAATACTTGGTGAGCGGTTGTGCGACCTGCGGGGTAATCACGTAACTTATTTACTACCGTTAGTCAGATTTTAATGTCAAATTTTAATTGTCACCTCATACATTTATACTTCAAAATTGACAGTAAAATCTGTCTACCGTTAGTACATAAAGTTACGTGATTCGCCTGCTGGTAAATAAACTACTTGCTTTTGTCCGCGATTCCGTCCGCGTAGATCTCGTTCATCGCATCAATTTTATTGTTATTCTTTTATATCATGCGCTTACCTAGTTATCGCACTTCCATACAAACTTCCACCCCTATATAAAAAAGTATCCTATATCCTTCCCCAGACCTCAAACTACCTCTATATCAAATTTCATCTCAATCGGTTAAACGGTTTGAGAGTGAAGAAGTAAGAGACAGACAGACCACTTTTACATTTATTATATGTAGTATATTATAGTATGGATAATCATTCTGATTACGCATAACTCTACTAATGGATTATACTTATTCGCCTCATCCTTTAATTATGCATAGTTGTCAATAATTTCGATATATAGATAAATACATCAAGTTAGGGACGTTCTGACACCTTCCAGTATGAGTGGTGGCATCTGTGGCGTTGGGTTTATTCGAGCTTTAGTAGTACCTACTTATACTGTCTAATTTATTTCAGCGTAATTAGTGTGACTCGCTTCCTAGCATTTAATTGTGGCAACATAATGCCACCATCATTATTCGTTCAAGAGGCAAACATTAGACATCTGAAATTAGCGTGATACATTGGATGCCTAATAATCGTAGCAATTTGAACAACTCGGCATACTCATCCTCTTTTTTTGTAACCACAGCCTTACCCGATACGCGGCAAGAATACGCTCTAACATCATACTTTACCAGGGAACTAGGAAATTTATTAAAGAACAGAACTGATAACCGCCCCTAAATCCAAACTGGGGGCTCTTTACAAACTCAACAATTGAATGTATAACGCAGAGAGCAAAGTTCTTGCAGCAACGAAACTGAAGTTTGGAAGTTTTTACTTACGCTTACAAATCGGGCTATTCACTAACTTTGGACGTACTGGGAATTAGAATTACTAATGTACCAAAAAGACGATGAATAGGGCTACTTATGCTGCAGCACTATACGTATGCATATATAATAGTGAAAGAATGAATGAATTACCGATGAATATAACTATTGAAATAGGAACGAATGGGCACACGGTTTTGTACATACGACTATTTATATAGGTACTTTTACCAAACCTTAAAAGGTTTAACCGACGTTGCTACTTTCCATGGAGATTTTTTGCAGGATTTCAAAAGCATATTATAAGATAAACGATTATATCATGGATAGGGATGTTTGGCAGTGATAGCGTCCCGCACAAGTAATCTAACACAGAAATGTTTTGTCCTTAATATTAAAAAATATGTATGTATGTTTATATTGTAGCATTCGAATTCTGTAGTATTATGATACTGTTATTTTATGTACATTGTATATTGTTTTGAAAAAATGACACCTCGCCGAGTTTCTTACGCCGGTTCTTCTCGAGGCAGAGGTTTATTTTATGAACCGGTGGTAGTTATTTGACATTCATAAGTGCATGTAACATGCCTAAATTGAAGAATTTCATTTCATTTCAGTATTCGTGGCCTAGCGGCGCCCGCGTACCCCTGCGTCTGGGCAGATGATGCGAAAAAGCATTCCCCCAATGCAAAAAAGGTCAGTTCTTGGATGGGTGACCGCTTTGAGGGTTATTAACTTGCGCCCCCGTGCTTTGGAAGGCACGTTAAACCGCTGATCCCGGCTGATGTCTATGATAACAGTCGTTAAGCCAACTTAGAGGCCTTCGGGCGGCTTGAGAACTACTAACAGTCAAGTTGACCACTTACTTGACAAAAGGGGAGTCGAAGTTGCACCACGTCCGTAGGGTGTACCCACCGCTACCATTCGCAACCCCTGGGTGGTATTAAAACTCACTCACTTGACAAGCCTAATGCTATATAAGGTGGTTTCCCCTCGGGTTGGAAGGTCAGATGGCAGTCATTTCCGTAAAAACTAGTGTACGCCAAATCTTGGGGTTAGGTAGCGGACCCGGACATCCTTCAGGATGCAACTGTACTGGGATAACACTAGGAGGCATGATAATGATCAAATTTAATGATACAGAAATTTATACGTATATTTAAATCGAGCGTGTAGTGAAATCGCGTTCAATCTAAATTGTGCGGAACTTATGCTTAGTCAAAGGAACCGGCGATGCGGTACGACAATGGAGAATTCCCATTGTTAGGAATTTCGAGTGCAGGGAAAAGGATTACACAATATTCATACTGTACAACACATACTGTACCTGCCGCGAACCGAAAATGAAGTTCGTTCGTGCATCTCCCTCTGTCTACTTTTAAATTCGAAGGAGCTTCGTTTTCGGTTTGCGGTAGGCCTTTAGAATTAGGTAAAATAATTTCATGCGATTATACCAGCAGATTGGTTCCGTTGTTATCAAAGTTCACTTCTGATGATGGGAACCATGAGGAATTGAGGGAACTCTTGTGTTTCCGAGCTCATATAACCTAGACCTTTTTAAGGCACGAGTGAATAGGCACCTTCTGGGTGAGCTCGCTTCATCGTCGGCCTTATCTTTGCCCCCTGGCTAGATGATGGCCAAGAGCGATCCCATTTTTAATAAAAAAAAAAACTCCTCAAATATTCAAGTGAAACATATAGCGATTTTAGTCTATTCGGTAACAAATCGACCATTTGGATTCAGAAAGTAGCATTTGGTGTATAGGAATTGATGAAAAAGACAACGGATGGTCATCCGAAACTCCTAGTGTATTTCGATTAAGATACTGGAGCGACTATGACGAAGCCAATTTAAATAGTCCTGATATAATGTTACTATTAACCTGATCTGGTAATTGAAGCCGGAAGGTAGACAACGCAACCTCGTAATAAAACGGTGTAGCTTAACTAAGTTTGAGCTTATTGAAATTGTCATGAGATGCACTCTTGTATGACTCACTAAAAATTGTAACTGAAACAAAAAAAAAATAGAACACCGACTTAAAAACAATGGCTTTTCGGTATCTTCTGCTCTCGGAATGGCTTCGCGAAGTACATAAACGAATTAAATTGAAGTCGGTTTTTTTTCAAGTGAAAGAAAGACATTATTTAACTGATTTCAGATTCGCTAGCAAGTAAAAAGTCTATTCGAAAACTGTGACAATTGCCTTTTTGAAGCCGTGTTTGGAAGCACCAGTATCGCACAGCCTAAGGGTTGCGGAATTGGCAACTAACCAGTTTCGCTTTGGTGTTCGCTTCGTTCGGTTCACGTCAATATTTGACAGTTTTTTTGTGTGCCATGCGTAAAAGAATTGTCTGTTTGTGAAAAAGGTTAGTTAGGAATCGGGAACCTAAAATTACATTCAAAGTTTTATGTTTTGTAATATCCTTGCAGCTTGTTATCAAGGTCGGTTTATATCCTATTTTTCATCGATTTTTTTACGGAGTTTCCCAGATCTAAATATATATACACAAATAAATAATATTCGCTTACATAGCTTTTAACAGCCATAGACTGCTCAATACCGGGAGCAACGGATAAAATTGAGGGAGGCCTTTACGCAGTGGGAAACTACAGGCTCGTAACTATAATAATAATTTTATGTCAACCGATTAGGCTCTCAAAAATAACTTTTTCACACCTGCTATTCAGAAAAGAGTTATTGTTGCCTTCGAATGAGGGATCAAAGATGTACTCATTTGAGGGCAACAATGACTTTTCCTCAAAGAAGATGTGAAAAGCAGTATCTGACATTCTGTAGTAAAGTCATTTGTAAGACATTTCATGTTTTTAGCAGCGGGCCTCGTAGGCGGTGTGAAAAGCAGTATGTGTCACACGGTAGCAAAAATGTTTCCGTCTTGGGCATAAACACTTGAATCCCTCGCTACGCTCAGGATTCTATTGTAGAATCTTTCGCTCAGGATTCAATATACCGCCCTCGCCGTAAATATATCATTTTGCTCCCTTGAGACACAATCTACTGTTTACCAGACCCGAAGTTACGCTTTAAATGTGATAGGCTGATTGGGATCGAAGCGACGGATAAAGATATGACTGGAGCTATCTCCAGTATTGTAAGACGAACGGAGCTGCGAATAATGTAACAGCCGAACCTTTCAATCAACCCGGGTATCACCGACCTTTTTGTACCCTGTACCCGATGCCCTCCAAAATTGGATACGACCTAATAACCTTGCCATGGGATGCAAATGTATAAACGTGGATTTGATCAATCCGTTTGTGAAACTTATTTTGTTGAAATAGCAAGAATAGTATCATGAAAGTGGGTTAACTGAAATAAAATGTGTAATTTTACATAGCTGTGGGGCTATCCATAAAGTACGTCCCACGTTAACGGGGAGGTAGCGGTCGACGAAATGTGACAAGGGCGCTACCGCGAACAGCTAACGAAGTTTTCCCTCTCTGTCGGGCTTGCAAGTTTGCATATAAGTGAGACAGAGAGGGAAAACTTCGTTTGTGGTTCGCGGTAGCCCCTAAGGGGTGGAACTGGACTTAGGACCCCAGTTTCGTGACGTCACATTTCAAAATCCAATACATCTAAGTTTTAATGACAAATTTAAAGTATTAAGAAATACTTAAAAATATTTCAACTCTATCTGTATAGCCATAGGGTTTAAATAATTTTGTTGCCGATAATTTATTATTGTGTTATTTTTTTTCAAATGTTTGATTTGATATTGGTTATATAAAAAAAATGGGAATTAAACTAATTTCGGAACTCTGTAACATTGCAAAATATGTGATGTTACACTAGGGAGGGGAGGTTATACAAATATGACTAACTATGACAAGGACGGGGAGGGGCCAAAAATTACGAAATTAATGTACTTAGTGGATACCCCTGTTTAATAACCGCCGTAAAAAGTATTTTTTGCTTTGGTAGGTAATACAATATAAATAAAATAAATCCAAAAATATCACGTAAACTATTGATTAAAACTAGCGAGAAGGTCTAATAGCAAGCATGACCGCGTATCGCATAGTATACATGTACTGAACTATGTAGTGTGAACATTTTATTTTGTTGTCCAAGTATCATTATTGCTTTGTCACATTATACACAGTGTTGCACCTCGTAGATTTTTTAAATTAGCCGCTCTTTCTAGTCTCAGCTTTATAATAACAAAAGTTTATAAGAAAAGAAGAGGAATTTATAGATTAAAGAAATGAATTTAAAGAAGAGTTTATAAGAACAAACGAATTTTAGCGGCAATTTATGTAAATAGATTTGTTGAACAATTACGCATAAGGGTGTAATATTGTTTAGATTTAGGCTACTAATGATGGATTTTTTTCATGATAGTTACTGATTCCTCATATCAAGTGAAGGGATTTGAATACATTTACTCTAGGGGCCATTCTACTTTTTCATGTACATAATTTTCAAACACTTTTTTCTAAATGCAGATTTTGGAATACCTGGCCCTCACTTCATATTTTTGTATTGTTATTTAGAAAGAGGTTTAATTAGAGTATCACTTCCGATAGTTTTGGTAATCAACGAACCACAGCTAATATCCATATATCGAGTAACTCAGTGGTCCTTGAATGTCTCACCATTTGTATGAAAAAATGGTGTTTACCACTGTGTTACCCATTTTTTACAGCAATATGTTAATATTTAAGTATTTTTACCTATAAATTCCTGTTAGTAGGTTCAGGTACTATTCCGAAATCCTATTTTTGTACACAAATTCAATACATATCACAGATTTTTTTTGTAATAGAAAACTGGTCATGAAAAAGTGGAATGACCCCTAGACTAATATCTGGTATTAATTTTATACAAATACTTTCACAGTTTTAAGATAAGATAAGATAAGAGATAAGATATCATTTATTGTCAAAACTGTGTACATAACATGTCATAAAATAATAAGTTTCAACAGTCTGCCCATTTCAGACGTACAATATTAATAAATTTAAAATATATATAGATAAAATTAACATCACAAGAAATATTCATTTAAATCATAAAAAAATTTGCAGATTGACCAGTCCTTCAGTTTTTTCTTGAATTTTGGCGTGTCTAACGACTTAATATTTTCCGGCAACTTATTGTATATTTTAATTCCTGTAACATATGTGCTCTTCTTGAGTATATAACTAGTAGGCCTTACTGTACACAAGTCATGTTGATATTGAGATCTTAGATTCTTCTTAAAATCATTTATGGTTTACATTTTTAGTTTCACTGTATCGATAAACATTAATCGGATTGTTTCAATTTTTTCGCAGACTGTAGGCTAATTACTTGAAACTTCCAAGGATACTCGAGGTCGGCTAGCTATATCAATAAAGCTTCTAACATTTTTTTTGTGAAATAATCAAACAAGTATCAGAACTTCTTTCATTTCGCATCTTCGTTTCTATTAAAGTTGCCAAAAACAAATGTCAGTGGGGTTACGCAAGTTTTAATTGGGCAGCGTTAATTAAAATATTACTTGCGAGACAAACATTTGCCTCCACTCCAAAATGGCCATTGTTCGTTTAATTTTAAACCCGATAATGTTACTAATTCGTAAGCGCTTACGCGCTAGAATAGCTTACACTTCAATGATGATTCGGTCCACCTAGATCTGAAGCATGTGAAATTAAGAGGCTTACGTTGTCAGCTCGTAAGGGCGGAAGCGCATCTCTTTCTGCCCAGCGCTGCTAAAGTAAAAAGTCGTTATTCCTTACAAACTTCGTACCGACATGAGGCTTTTTCACGTATATTAGTAGCATTGACATTCGCCTTTTCGTAGTTAGGAAGGTAGATTAGTGGCTTGTAAACGCCCGCTGTTGACGTTGATTTGGATACGATGCGGCGGATAAACGGTCGCTTTTGTATGCTGTGTTATTCGCAAAACGAATTGCACGTCGTATCGTAGGATTGTCTATTGCATATTTGGCCTTTAAATCCGTAACGGATTTTGCGTAATCTGAGATCAGACATACAGGTCCGCCGGTAGCACCTGTAACGAAAGTAGTCAAGTGACAATCATCACAGTGACAGTTATCCCAGTACAGTTGCATCCTAAAGAATGCCCGGGGTCCGCTACCTAATCCCAAGATTTGGCGTAGGCACTAGTTTTTACGGAAGCGACTACCATCTGACCTTCCAACTCTAGGGGAAACCAGGTCTTATTGGAATTGGGCTTGTCAAGTGAGTGGGCAACTTGACTGTTAGAAGTTCTCAAGCCACCCGAAGGCCTCTACCTTGGCTTAACGACTGCTGCCATAGACAGCAGCCGGGATCAACAGCTTAACGTGCCTTCTAAAGCACGGGAGCGCTCAGTTAATAACCACTCAAAGCGGTCACCCACCCAATAACTGACCTGGGCCGACTTGCTTAACCTCGCATACCGCACGTGGCACACGAGCGCTCAGAGTCGGCAACGATTTTTACACCTTAAAGCTTTATCAAATGAGATTATATTGATCTTGATCGATTCCTTGCATCCTCAACTAGGTTCATACGTTTTGCTTTTTTGGTATTTTTTTCTTGTTTATGAAATAACAGCAAAAAACCAGGAGAAAGTTCAAAAAATCAAAATATATTAACCTAGTATTTAATGATATCTAGAACATTTCCAAAAATAATGTAAATCGGTTTAGGATTAGGGGGTAGAAAATGTTGCCGATTTATGGAAAAATTCCTCTACAAAATCCTCTTAATAGTTACAGCCCTTTGATAAGTTTGGTGGAGGTACTTCGAGCTAGGTGATGTAACGCGGCTGCATCTTACTTGTCTTAAAATTTCTATTAGTTTTGTCAGTTAGATCATTAAATACAGTTTTTCACTCTTATTTAGACTTTATCAAAACATGAAAAATACTAATTGGTGGTACTAATTAAGTGAAGACTTACTAATTGGTGCACTCTCAGTCCATCAACAAATTATGTATCAAAATACAATACGTCATTATCATAATCCTACATAAGCTCCCATAGCAAAAATGTTTGTTTCCTCTCATTCCTGATTTAGCACTTAACATATTTCTTCGAGAATACATAATTAATTCAATTGATGGTAAAATGCCGTAATAACTTATACTAGACTCACTGACCCCAGACGCATTGCCTTTTCGAATATTCTGCTAAGCCCGAAAGTTTCAAGAAAATACTCTGCCATTGTTTGGTTTGGGATTGAAATTGTGACGTGCCCTGAATTATTTTGCGGTGGCTTATAAACCACACTTCCTAACTCATTGTTTAAACCGCCCTGAATGGAATAATAAAAGGCTAAATAATTAAAACAATTGAATTGAATTATGTAGCTGTATGCGGATTTTAAAGAGGATGCTTGGCCTTTAAAATGTTTAACTGAATTGTGTTATAGCAGTTTATGCAATAGCTATATAATGTATCCTTTTTTAGTCGACAACCGCATTTAGACTAAGAGGCTTGCCGAGTGGTCTAGGTAAGGTTCGGGACTAAAAAAGCTAATTATATAACTATTGCATGGACTACTTTTTCTACGACGGAAATTAATTATACAAACCGAAACAATTAAAGAATCTAGTCCTGCGGAAATGAAGATTAGGCACATGGGTTGGCCGCTCGTTGATGTCTTTTGTTGTATCTCCGCGGCGTCACGTGATTGCTCAATTTCATAAGAGTACACTATGACACGTGATTGGCCAATTTTATAAGAGTACAGTAAAAGACGACACTTGATTGGGCTATTTCATAAAAGTTCACTAGAAGGGATGCAATAGAGAAATGTATGTGATTTTAGTTTCGTCTACGATATCTCAATTCAAACATTGAAGTCGACAAGAAGAAAAACATTATTTCCACGGCATAAAACGAGAGAGGACAGTTTCCTAACTTAAATACCTATATTGTTGACGGTTGGCCTAGTGGTTAACGCTGTAGCACGTAGCCAAACCTTTATTTACGTGGGGGTTCGATGTGTTCACATGCAGCCTCACTCGGAACTATCCTCGTGAGCTCTGGCAGCCTTGGTCACCACCATGACCACAACGCCACATACCTACCTAAAGAGCAATAGTGGTGGCTGCGGTACATTTCCCAGCTCAGCTCATTTCCAAGTCTTCTGTAAGATGGAGGTACTTCTCCAGCTGCGTTCTTCTGTTAGATGGAGGTACTCCTCCAGCTGCGGTCTTCTATAAGATGGATGTACTTCTCCAGCTGCGGTCTTCTGTAAGATGGAGGTACTTCTCCAGCTGCGGTCTTTTGTAAGCCGGAGGTACTTCTCCAGCTGCGGTCTTTTGTAAGACGGATGTACTTTCCCAGCTGCGGTCTTCTGTAAGATGGAGGTACTTCTTCAGCTGCGGTCTTCTGTAAGATGGAGGTACTTCTCCAGCTGCGGTCTTATGTAAGATGGATGTATATATATGATCCCTTGTATCCTACCTCCCTCAAAATACTCCCACTCCGTATGAAATCTTAAATAAATCCGTTAATAATGTAGCCAAGGAAGCTCTCGCGACATAAATCACTCCGCGTCCCGTAAATTACTATCACACCAGTAAATTTATAGGCGTGGTTCCGTATGTTGTAACTCAGCGCGTTAGGAAATAGTGGAAAAATTATGTGCGAGCAGTTTTTCCGCAATAAATAACTAACGATGTGATGAACTGCTACACTATTCTCATCGAGCCTTGTTGCGTATGTCACCGGTCTTCCACTGATATGGCCAACCAATGGAGTTAAAATTGAGAAGCGATAAAAAAATATATTGCAACCAAAACAACAATCATCATAGATAGCTTGAGTTTAAATTTTCGTAGTTAAAATATAATCATTTCCGAGTTAGCGTTTCTCCCTGGGAACGCTCGTGGCCCACCGGCACCCGCGTGCCGCGTGCGGTTTGCAAGGTTAAGCGACGTGAACCGGGGTCAGTTCTTGGATTGGTGACCGCTTTGAGTGGTTACTAACTGAGCGCTCCCGTGTTTTGGAAGGCACGTTAAGCCGTTGATCCCGGCTGCTGTCTATGGCAGCAGTCGTTAAGCCAAGTTGTTTCGGGCGGCTTGAGATCTTCTAACAGTGAAGGTCCCCACTCCCTAGACGAAGTTGCACCACGTCGCGTCCGTAGGACGAGTACCCACCGCAGCCCTACACGTGACCCCTGGGTGGTGCTAAAAGTGCAACAAACTGGCAACCGTACTGTCTTCTAGAAGATCTCACGGTTCTAAATAATTGCCTTTCGATAAATTAAAAAAAAGCGTTTTCACTTGTCATGCTCGAAAATTGTGTCATATTAGACTTGTCAAGCGGGGCTAGAGTAGTACGTTTAGCTCCTAAGGAAAATATAAATACGTATATATGATTTAAAAAACATTTTAATTTGACCAATAAAAATATTTCTGGTATTACATCCACCAATCACAGATCACTAATAAAACTCATTAAAAAATATAACGTATTGGTTATCAACCAACCAGAATACAGCTTAAAAAAGTGATTAAATCGTTAGAGAAACGCTTTGAAGCGTTAAATGGGGAAGGTCAGTAGTTGTTACTCGCGCGTGAATGTTGCGCGCGAATCGCGGCGTCTGTATTTTGTGTGTCAAAGCAGTTCAGAAAAAAACATGCCGCCAAATTGTACATAATACAAATGTTCGCCGTGTAATTTATTATTAATTTTGGATGACCTTGATTTATTTATTTTTTCGCAATCGAAGGGAAAAGTAGAGCATAACTCTGATCTAAAAGCC
Organism: Epiblema foenella; assembly: GCA_963556455.1. NCBI lineage: Eukaryota > Metazoa > Arthropoda > Insecta > Lepidoptera > Tortricidae > Epiblema > Epiblema foenella. Next base: position 15,483,359 of record OY747107.1, on the reverse strand, counting down.
ATATTACCCCTCAAATTATTTTCCCGAACGATGTCAGTAATCTCGTGGTAATATGGTTCGTTTTAGAACCTTGTCATACAATCTATTATTCCCTGGTTGTGCCTTAAGAAGCCCGCGGTCCACTTTGACACTAATCCTAAGATTTAGCGTAGCATCTAGTATTATGACAGCGTCTGCTATCTGACCTTCCAACTCAGAGGGAAAACTAGACCTTGTTGGGTTAGACCGGTTTCTTCACGATGTTTTCCTTCACCAAAGAGCCACTGTTAAATATCAAATGATACATACCTTTTTGGAAAAACCTATTGGTACGAACCGTGGCCCAAATCGCCGACCCCCAGATTAAAAGGCGCGTGCCTGACCGCGCGACTAACTAAAATAAATCCTTGTACTAAAAATAATTACCACAGTAAATTAAAACATAATTAAACCCCATCTGGTTATTCCCACATCACAATTCCATTAATTGCCTAGGAAATAAAAATAGAACATAAACTTAACACCCACATCCCTCCCTATAAAGCCAGGGTTCACCAACCGTGGGTCCATCAAAGAAATATAACACAAGGTTAATTGCGCGAATTCCGCCCCGCCATCTTGTGTGTTTATTGAGTAATAGAAATTCCTTCGCCCCGTGTTTGCTCGCAGTGAGAAAGTTCGCATTCTATGCTAGAATAATACTTATATGTGCCAAGGGTTAACAACTAAGGATTTTCAGTTATTTTTGTGAACGTATAAAGATGTTTTATGTCATTTTAGAGGTACTTTCTGTCAACATCTTAGAGTTTTTTATTTAGAAAAAAAGAAGTAAAGTTCTATATAAAATATTTAATCTAGATTATTTTTATGATATTTAAAGAGACTTCAGGGTGTAGCGAATGAAGCAAAGACACTGCTATTCGATAATTTAGAAGTGAATTTAAGTCGTTTAACTAGAACTGTACAAGTACTATCAATGGGGTGATGCTGATGTAGGTATAGTCGAGTTCATTAATACACACAAACACAGACTTTTGCACTCCATTCCTTGGTCCGGAAATGCGTAATAATTAGTGAACCTGAATATACCTACATACATAGATCCCGTAGTAGTAAGCGATAGGGTACGCATTGAACATTTATATTTAAAGTGCAACCTTCTTCAAGGCGCGGTGTGTTCTTGTTTTGTCACCGCAAGACCTTGTTTATGTTGTGAGAGGGAAAAGCAAAACGGAATAACATCGCGGTTATATTTGGAGCAGCCTAAATGGGAAACTAAGCCTTCACTTTACGGAAGATCGAAGGCATAATAACACCACTTAATTGCCCTTTAGGTATGCGGTATTGTGTTTCCAGGACTCCCGGGGATGAGCTGAGTCGTGTGTGGATGACTTGCATTTGTCTCCAGCTGACAGCAAAACGAATCTCAGTGTCTGCATTCATGCAGGTCGTATAAAGTACTTGTTTACCGCCGTCGTATTATAAAATATCACATTTATTAAAAAAAGACTCATTTAAATTAAATTAAATAAAACCAAGATAGGTACTACATAAATTAAAGGATGAAGATTGAAGATCCCTCACTCATGCTCGACAATTCGATCGTTCAGAAGTGAACAAACGAAATTACTTATTTCAAGTTTAGTAATAGTATAAAAAATGGTTGTTGGGATTTTTATTTAATAAACAAGGTATAGTCACCATAATCATGTTCTTGTAGTACCGAATCGCAGACGTGCATTAAGGGTAACATTGTCAGCCGATAGCACTGTAGGTAGATACCTATATCTTGAGAGCGGACATGAATAGAAATGGTCCATTTTCGCCTTCCTGTGACGTGGGACGTAAATAACTGATATTCTTCTGTTTTTTTGTAATGAATAATGAAGGTCTTGAACTCAAAATGGCTCTTTGGTATACTTTACATAATTTCAGTTGACCGAGTTGTGTGAAAGCAAGAACATGTTTAAACATCGGCATGCACAAAAGATCTCTCTATGAATGCTGGATTGGTTAAGGGGATGGCTCGATTCGGTCAGCCACGCCCCCCGTGAAAGAGACACGCTTATGTATTTCTCGCACGACAAACTGGGATGCAACACTCTTCGGGAATGGCTTTTTTAGACAAATCTCGATAAATATCTGCCTGTGTGCAATTTTGTTAACTTTCCTCTTGACAGAGTTTTGATGAGGTAAAATACCATCATTTGGAATTAATTGTGTCGTTTAATAATGTGTTGTTTTAGCAGGCTGAGTAAAAAGAGGAAAACGAAGATTCAACTTTGGTTTTTTTCTATCGAGAAAAATTTAAGTAATCATGTTTCGGCTATTGTAAGAAACAGTTATATAGTCAAAAATAATATATCTGAAAATGAATTGTTTCCTGTTTGGGCAGAACAGCGTTTCAAAGAACGACATATTTCTCGTTGCACGGCCTTAATATTGTTTTTTTGCTTACACCAATCAGTGCTTATTGTAATTATTAATGATGTGATGTTGATTTCCCTGTTTGTGATCATTATTCGGTTTGCTACACTCGCAATTACAGTTGTAGAGTACCTCTGTCTTACTACAGCGTCATCTCGCTCTTATTAGGAGAGGGCCAACTGGGGAAGTACCCTTGCATATTATATGCAATTAGATGTTTCTTATCATCATCATATCGATAGCTAAGCGGCTGCGTCTGGCTATACAATAAGGAAATGCGGTGAGCTTTTTGGGAACGATTCAACATTATTCTGAAAGAATTTGTATTTAAGCTGAAACGGAAACGCTTCGCTCGCTCGGTCAAAAGCGGTACAACAGCTCTAGTATATTTCAAAGTATCCATTTTGTTAATTCAACCTCCTACGTGGCTTAGAAAAATATATATTGAAAGATGTCTCTTATTATGTGGTAGTTTATGTTGTTATTTCTCTTCGGCTTTGGCTGATCTAATTACTATAATCAATTCTAGAAAGGTGTATGAACCATAAGATTCCATAGACTTGTCACCTCGGGACAAGGCAGTCAGTAGCAAGGTGCGCAAACCGTACTTGTGATGGCAACTTAGACATGCTATATGCGCGATCCTAGTTTTATTTGTAAGAATAACAAAAAACCCCAACTTTTAGAACTGGAGTCCTTTAACAAGGAAGTAATAAATTTTAAGAATTTCTTTTAATACTTAGAGGTGGCAAAGGGAAAGGCGAATTGGCCCTAAATAAACAACTATAACTTATGTCTGTGACTTAAATTGCCGTCATTGATTAGACAATATGGTGAAGTGGAGACAAAAGGTGCTTAGAAAAGGTTTGGCCATTTAGTAAACCTTAAGTATCGCATTTCGAAGAACACTTCTACAAAAATCTGTTATTTTGTGTACAACCAAGCAAAGAAACCACGACTTTCGCCATGCTTGGCATAGAGCACATTTTACTATGCAAATGCTACGCAAAGTATTTTTTCAATTCCAGTTACTCAAACATGTGGTCATCAGGCGGATGTATTGTGAGAGATTCCCACTATCACACTGAGAGAGCGAGACGGCGCTGTACTTCCTGCACTAAGGAGCAGGACCGAAAAAGGAGGCGTTTGCGCAAATTGGTCGAGTGGAGGGGTAGACCAGGAACGATTGCCGACGAGGAGTCTTTATTGTATTGTAATTAAGACGAAAATAATTATAAGAGATGTTACAAATAAAGTTGTTATGTTAGTTAAGTTTAGGTAATAAAGAAATTAAAGACGGAAGGGACTTGATCGGAGACCTTGGAGGAGAGAAGTTTGGAACGGAGCGCGGAGTTTGGAATATCGTACAGTTTATTAGAGATACATATTCTGTAGTACGAGATAAGTCAGCACAGGAGAGCAGTTGGGGGCCTGCCGGTTGAACCAAGTTAAGTAATTACTATATTTTGACCCTAGACTTTCTCATTCGGAACAGGCGTATTCTTTCTTCTAATTTAAGATATTATTTTCCCTCCTAAAGGTTGAAGAAGCTAAATGGTAATTTCATTAACTTCAAACAAATATTGAACCGAATGATTAAGCTGAGTCATCAACTTTGCTTTAATTGTGATTATGGATTTTTGTTTATATTTTATAAAGATACCATGGAATCAATTTCCATCCCATCTTAGTTTTCTGTGGAATTTATTGGCAAGAGATCGTCACAAGTTAAAATGAGTCGGCTACCTAATAAATAACAAGTAGCCATACTGTTACCTATGTGGTCACGTTGCGCAGTATATAACCAAGTGAATATTTGTTGAAGACAGAACAAGGGATCTGATCTCATCGTTTTAGCGATGATGCTTCATCCCTGACTCATTATTATTCGATTAGACGATTCCATTAACTAAACGTCGACTGTGCCAATAACTTGAAATATACAAATATTGTTCATTTAATATTATGGGATGCAGATTGTGTGTCATATTTGATTCGTGACTGATTGACTAAATATATTGAGAATGTTATGCTGTTTGTATACAATAGCGGTTGACGAGTTCGAACCTCGTGTCAGTAGAAGTTGAGACCATAAATTGTGTGGTCTGGTAATTTATATCAAGGTTCGAACCCTTGGTCGGAATTAATTTGTGCAAGTACTTATAAGGAAGCTACTTGTAAATACCATACTCGTCTTATTGTGTGTAAACTTATACTTTATTCACTAATTTACCTTTTAGTGCGTATTATTTACTAATTTCCCTTTTTAGTGCGTATAATGTCTTGTGAGTTTGATTCCGTTCAGCATTGTAAACCCTTATCCAGTTTGGTATAATTGATTTAGGTAGATTAATGGACATATTTCCTTGGGTGTATTTATGTTTTGTGTATCAGAAATATATTGTGATTTGTAGTTCAAACGTTTTGTGTACCAATAGTTACGTTAGTGAGCCTAAGATTATAATTTATTGTTTACTTACTCATGTAGTTAACTATTTTGTGTATTTAGGATACAGGCAAGAGGGTTTTTCGTTGTGTCTACTAGCTTTTCCCTCTAAATTTGGCCTAGGTCAAGCAAAGTAGACACCAAATAAGGCTACCACTAGTCATATTCGGTTAAATAATCAAGAGCTTCGATTAAATTCTAAATCATATCAATCAATAAATTTACTTTGACTTAAACTCTAACTATTTGTTTACTTTACACACCCTTCCTAATAGCTCAGACCTTTATTTCAATCAGTTAATTACATTTCAGTTATTAATCTATTCATCCAGTATGGTAAGTGATATAGGCACACTCTAGTGGCGCCGCCCAATACCATTTCACCTGGCGCGCGTGACCAGGATTCTAGATTTTGTGTTCATAATCAATGAAGCACAACTAGAAAAATGAACCGTTACATTAAATTTAAATAAAAAAAAAATAACACAACGTAGGAATTTAATATTTGACGTTACTATGACGATCACGTGTTCATTTTCATATTTGAAAGGTCTGAGAGGGGTGTCACTTTTATAATTCCCACATTTACCATATATTTTAATAAATAAATTTTAAAAGGAAAATATGCTATTGGCATTGAATATCTACTTATATATATTTATTTTTAAGATCTGAGAAGGGTCTATTAGGACATTTTGTATAGAATGAATTATTGTTTAGTATATCATTGAACGGACGAGAATTCCAAGACATTGTACAACTGACTTATCGTCGAATTTGAGTTTGTGTGTGCATTGACTAGTTTTTTGCATATAATACTTGTTTATTGTGAGATCCGTTATAGCCGTCTACTGTTACTTAATTTTATTCAATAGGAATTTTATTGTTTTGAAGATAGGAAAATTAGCATTCGGTGAGAGAATTATGTATTGATTATAGGTACTTAGCTTTAGATACCAAGACGTGATAGATTACTGGTAGGGTGATTAGATGAGTTAAGTGAACGTGTTAGATTGTTGACATTGTTCGGTAATTGCGTACAGTTCGTTTTACGGGTCATCCTAGAAATCTCACTCAGCAATTGTCAGTAGAGCTAGATCAAGGTATCAAAGCACAGGAAATAATACATAATAATAGTGAGGCTGATGTTAATGTTTTTACACTATCCATTGAAACGCTTCGTAGGCCTTATCTTTATGGTAGGGCAGACCCTAATGTGACGCAAGCTATTAATAAGTTGCGCAGGTATATAACGGTATGCACAATAGAGCAATCAATATCGTATTAGCCTATTTCGCAGGTATACCCCGTACAGTAATGTAAGTTCTCAAGTAAACGCTGGAGATTTATTATTAGAATGGTTAAATACAAATTGATAACTAGTTGTTATTATTATGGTTCCCGTGGTAATTTAAATATGTCCGAGCTTTATGTAGATACTACTATATATTAGAGGACAGGACGTTAGTAAATAATATAATGAGATATATTCGGAACGTGTGCAACAGCCGCGATCCGCTAGTTATAGGCTAGAAGGTGTAATGTTGCTATTACATTTGAGGTTTTATCAAAATAAATGATAATGTCTCACACGCACTTCAAGACAATTTTTATAACCGCAACGTATGTGTCGATAGTGGCACCTACCTGTGAAAGGACAAAGAGAGATTTTAGGTTAACGAGTAGTAATAAAAATATCTCACCTAGCAGACATTCAAAGGAGTTACAGGCGCACTTATCGGAGGCCTAAGTGTCCAAAAGGCACTGGCTTAAGAGTTATGGTTACTTACTTAAGTTAATAACCGAGCTCGTACTTCAATTAGTCAGTAAACAAGTGAGGCTCAAGCAAGCGCAGGTTCAGGAATAGCATAGTTTGTTGTAGTGTAGTGTAACGTAATATGTGTGTATTTTGTTAAACATCCAATTTACTTAGGAGAGCTTTTGTCTAGGAGTGTCTATTATTACTGTAACAGTGGTCGCATTATTAATCCATGTGTTATTTAAATAGTGAAGTAGATTTTTAGTCGTTAAAGTATTCGCTTCATAAAACTTGAGTTGTCCCATAAGTCTCAGTCTAATAATTGAATTTACATGCGCATTGCTACTATTGAGGTTATGACCAGTAATATACTAACCCATAATTATTGCAGCAAGTTAGTTTTGTTTGGCTTATTCGCGAAAGCAGAGTCAGATTTTACAAAAGTAAAATAGATTATCATTATTAATTTCAGTTAATGAAAATTGGCGCACTTTGAATATATGGAAGTACTTACTATACATTTTATGAATAATAAACATTTGTTTATTATTCATAAACTAAATTAATATTGATGTTTTATCATATACCAAAGGGCGGAATAACTTTTACATAAAACTTTGTTATCATTGATGTGTTTGGTAAAGACCTCTTGACTTAATGACCTCACAGCTTAGACGTTCAGAATGGAGTCTAGCTTTAGGTGTGATTATTATTTATCCGTAGATGATAAATGATTTAGAGGTGTAATGAATAAATTACTTTATGTGTGATGAACTGTAGCTATGACAATATAAAAAAAATAGCTTCAGATGTGAAAGGAAAATCTCTGGCCAGAGTCTACGTTTTGAGAGACGATGAATGATTCACGTGATGTGTGGATACTGGAGACGACAAATAAGTTGAGAGGTCCTATTGTAAAAAAAACGAAACATAAATAACGATACCGGCTTCATCGCTCCTATTATTTTAATTGCCCCTTGTAGGTACAATATGATAAAGCATTAAATGAATTAGGAATTGGCAAATAAAAATATTAATCAGTTGCAGCTAAAACATATTTCAAATTTCGGGTTTCATTTACCTATTTTAAAACTTCCACAATATTCAGTGCTGTCAATTTTATTTTATATTAGGAAAAAAAAATGGGTAAACATTTTCCTTTTACAAAAAAAAAAAAACCCAGTCATAGCAAATATGCTATTGTACTTGAACAGATGATGATTAACTTTTAAAGGATTTTACTTTTAGCTGAACCTAGAACATCTAGCCATTTGATAGACAACCAGAGTTGGGTCAGGTAGGAAAGCCTTCGGCTCTTTCGGTAGTTTTGACGTGATCTTAGAGAGGATCTTACCTGTCTGGGGAAAATCTTTAAGACCACAAGTTTTCACTCTACATATAACATTGACTACCAAATAATTTTGCCTAGTCATCATACTCTAACTTCTTTTCCATTTTAGTAAAGTGTCATGATTCATTCATGTCGTTTTACGTCGTTATTATAATTTAGGGGATTGATGAATTGCCGGAAGACGAGAAGCGTTATACGACCTGCAGTGGATTGGGTGTCCATTACATATGCGCACGAGGGTTGACATTAGAGTGGCCACTCTCAAACAAAAGCGAGGCTATCACTTACATAAACAAAGAATGCATTCTTCAACAATGAGCCAATAAAAACTATACCTATCACCGAATCATAAACTGTACCTGCACATGCACCACTAGCGCTATGCGCCTAGTCAACCCTCCTACTCAGACATTTATGGCGATCCCAGCAATAGGCTGCGGATAGGACCGCTACGTAGCAATTCAATTCATGGGCACCTCCTTCCCCGTACGTGGGTAGCAAACGAACCAACTCTGGAAGTTTTGGCGTACCAGAGGCACAGGCTAGTCCTGTTATTTGTAACATTTACACTTAGGAGGGGAATGTTTTGCGCCTCACCTAAGCTGGACGCAGCTTAGCTCGAGAATTAACAACTCTTTCTTCCACGAGACGAAGACTACGATAGTTATAGTGAAACAGACTCGCTCCGTGAGGAAATGACTCTGGGAACGTGTGGCTAAGACGTTGTCTGTTCAAGATAATTTAAATAGCTCAATAATAATAGTCAACATCATAGTTTTCATTACACATGCAATAAGCTCAGGCTTAAGCTGAGGTCTAGTTAAATTGTTTATAACAATAGATTATTACCACCATCGACGATTGTTCTTTTGTTACAGTCAGGCTATTAATATAGGCGAACTCGGAAAACAACAGATCAGGGCCGACACTAAGATTGTTCTATTTCCCTCTACGGTTAAGGTGACAGAAGTAAGACAAGTTAGGTAGGTTAGTGTAGGAGTAGGCCTAGTTAGGTTAAGAATGAATGAGCCAACAACAGGGAAAGTGATAATTAATAAATTGAATAACAATAAAACAAAAAAAACTAACTTGCAGTGAGAAAAGTCGTAAGCAGCTGCCAAGTTAGGTAGAAGGGACACAATACGAGTAGGCAGCGCCGGCGCCTAGTAATAAAGGAGTTTTATTGCCTCACTTAGGATTAGACAATACTTAGTTGAGTAGGACAATGAATGCTTTGGGCTTGGAGAATAGGTCGAATATTTTTATTTTATGTCCTTAGGCTATATGCGTAATTTTAGATGATTAAGTTAGTTACCAGAAAGGTGTATGTAGGATATTTTTATTTTAATGTCGTTAGGATATTTCCGTAATTTATGTTGGTTAGGGTAGTAGTTACCAATAAGGTGTAGAAAGCGAAAATGTATGTATATTTTAGCTATCTACAGAGAGGGGGATGTGATGGCAACTTAGACATGCTATATGCGCGATCCTAGTTTTATTTGTAAGAATAACAAAAAACCCCAACTTTTAGAACTGGAGTCCTTTAACAAGGAAGTAATAAATTTTAAGAATTTCTTTTAATACTTAGAGGTGGCAAAGGGAAAGGCGAATTGGCCCTAAATAAACAACTATAACTTATGTCTGTGACTTAAATTGCCGTCATTGATTAGACAATATGGTGAAGTGGAGACAAAAGGTGCTTAGAAAAGGTTTGGCCATTTAGTAAACCTTAAGTATCGCATTTCGAAGAACACTTCTACAAAAATCTGTTATTTTGTGTACAACCAAGCAAAGAAACCACGACTTTCGCCATGCTTGGCATAGAGCACATTTTACTATGCAAATGCTACGCAAAGTATTTTTTCAATTCCAGTTACTCAAACATGTGGTCATCAGGCGGATGTATTGTGAGAGATTCCCACTATCACACTGAGAGAGCGAGACGGCGCTGTACTTCCTGCACTAAGGAGCAGGACCGAAAAAGGAGGCGTTTGCGCAAATTGGTCGAGTGGAGGGGTAGACCAGGAACGATTGCCGACGAGGAGTCTTTATTGTATTGTAATTAAGACGAAAATAATTATAAGAGATGTTACAAATAAAGTTGTTATGTTAGTTAAGTTTAGGTAATAAAGAAATTAAAGACGGAAGGGACTTGATCGGAGACCTTGGAGGAGAGAAGTTTGGAACGGAGCGCGGAGTTTGGAATATCGTACAGTTTATTAGAGATACATATTCTGTAGTACGAGATAAGTCAGCACAGGAGAGCAGTTGGGGGCCTGCCGGTTGAACCAAGTTAAGTAATTACTATATTTTGACCCTAGACTTTCTCATTCGGAACAGGCGTATTCTTTCTTCTAATTTAAGATATTATTTTCCCTCCTAAAGGTTGAAGAAGCTAAATGGTAATTTCATTAACTTCAAACAAATATTGAACCGAATGATTAAGCTGAGTCATCAACTTTGCTTTAATTGTGATTATGGATTTTTGTTTATATTTTATAAAGATACCATGGAATCAATTTCCATCCCATCTTAGTTTTCTGTGGAATTTATTGGCAAGAGATCGTCACAAGTTAAAATGAGTCGGCTACCTAATAAATAACAAGTAGCCATACTGTTACCTATGTGGTCACGTTGCGCAGTATATAACCAAGTGAATATTTGTTGAAGACAGAACAAGGGATCTGATCTCATCGTTTTAGCGATGATGCTTCATCCCTGACTCATTATTATTCGATTAGACGATTCCATTAACTAAACGTCGACTGTGCCAATAACTTGAAATATACAAATATTGTTCATTTAATATTATGGGATGCAGATTGTGTGTCATATTTGATTCGTGACTGATTGACTAAATATATTGAGAATGTTATGCTGTTTGTATACAATAGCGGTTGACGAGTTCGAACCTCGTGTCAGTAGAAGTTGAGACCATAAATTGTGTGGTCTGGTAATTTATATCAAGGTTCGAACCCTTGGTCGGAATTAATTTGTGCAAGTACTTATAAGGAAGCTACTTGTAAATACCATACTCGTCTTATTGTGTGTAAACTTATACTTTATTCACTAATTTACCTTTTAGTGCGTATTATTTACTAATTTCCCTTTTTAGTGCGTATAATGTCTTGTGAGTTTGATTCCGTTCAGCATTGTAAACCCTTATCCAGTTTGGTATAATTGATTTAGGTAGATTAATGGACATATTTCCTTGGGTGTATTTATGTTTTGTGTATCAGAAATATATTGTGATTTGTAGTTCAAACGTTTTGTGTACCAATAGTTACGTTAGTGAGCCTAAGATTATAATTTATTGTTTACTTACTCATGTAGTTAACTATTTTGTGTATTTAGGATACAGGCAAGAGGGTTTTTCGTTGTGTCTACTAGCTTTTCCCTCTAAATTTGGCCTAGGTCAAGCAAAGTAGACACCAAATAAGGCTACCACTAGTCATATTCGGTTAAATAATCAAGAGCTTCGATTAAATTCTAAATCATATCAATCAATAAATTTACTTTGACTTAAACTCTAACTATTTGTTTACTTTACACACCCTTCCTAATAGCTCAGACCTTTATTTCAATCAGTTAATTACATTTCAGTTATTAATCTATTCATCCAGTATGGTAAGTGATATAGGCACACTCTAGTGGCGCCGCCCAATACCATTTCATACTGTCAGCAACGAGTAGCTTTGTAATTTACGTTTGCTTCAAATATACACGAGTATAGAATGGTAGGAAGCGGTTTATGATTAGTCCTGTCTTATCTTATAAATCAAGATTCACTTCGACTCAATGGGATCTTTTGTGCAATTGCCTCCTCCTTTACTCCAAGCTGCTCTCCAACGTTTTCATAAATGGTGGGGCTCAGGGTAGTACTCTGAATTCCTTTGGTTCTGGGTAGCCATTAGCACCTAAAGTCATACATTCTTCGTCTGACAAGGGCGTGACATTCACAAATAAGTGTTCCGTTGTCTCGCCACACATCTATACAACCTAAAGTTGCCAAGGTCATCGTTCCCAGAACGCTCACCGCATATCTTGCAGTTGCACATAACATGCAAGGGTACTTTCCCAGTTAGCCCGCTCCTAATATCACCGAGATGACGCTTGTTGACCTGTGCTAGGGCAGAGGTTGACCTCTTATAAACTCTACAGCTGTCAGTAGTATGTATTCGCCGCTACTGGCCCCGGTTCCAGGTAGTAACCCTCCCCCAGCCCCCTTCCCCTGTCCTACCCCCGCCCCGCCCCCAAGGACCGCCCCGCTCTACCTGCCAATCCTAAAAAAAAAAAAAAAAAAAAAAAAAAAAAAAAAAAAAAAAAAAAAAAAAGTTTGGACTTTTTTTCCATAAACAGCCCCCCATTTGAGACGATTGCGCCGGGTCCCATAGCTCTACGACCACGCCTTCCCACTTTTACCTAATGTGCTAATAAAACAATACACACCACTCGATCCCTTTTCTCGGCTTATTCTATTGTTCGAGCATGCGACCCTCAGCGGCTACCTGCGCCGCGCGGACCATCGCCGGTCACCTGGGTACCTGTATTTTTTTCCTTATTTGCAATACAGCCATTCCTTATTCTCCTACAATTATCAATTTATATTTATAATATATCTACCTCTAATACCTACTCTTTTATCCGTAAGAGTCAATGTTCTAAGTAACCTAACCTAACCAAACCCTTTGTATGTACATAAACAAACTTAGGTGCCACATAGTGTGTGTAAAATGATATTTTTCAAGTAACTGTAAGTGATCTTCCTTATCAGTTTTAGGTATTCATTTTGATATCAAAATTTAATTATTTTCATACCTACACTTTTTTAATTACTTCAGGTTTAGTATAAGTTTCTTTTTAAAGCGATGCCATATAGTGTGTGTAAAATTATATTTTTCAAGTAACTGTAAGTGATCTTATGAAGCTGACTGGTCCCTTATCAGTTTTAGGTATATATTTTGATATCAAAATTTAATTAATCATTATCAAACCTCGTAGTTATACCTTGCTGAATATGATATGTTTTTAGAATTAATCAATCGCTAAATAATTAAATACTATAGAGTCTGTTTTCACACACATTTTAATTTATCTGTAATACGATAATATAAAAACTCGCAGTAACATCTTCTTTTTATTTTGTTTAAAAAAATTAACGACTCTATTTAACTGGTATAGATGTAATTCCAAGTATTGGGATCTAACGTGGTAATATTTGTGTACTTTGAATTCATTGATACAATGGCTTAACTGCTTTATTGGTGGATGCCTATTATGTTTTATGCTCTCAAGGGGTTCATTGTTTGTTGTTGAGACATGATTTGAAAAAGTTTTTGTGTACCTAAATAAAAATCATTGTCATAACGGTTTAATTGCTTTATTGGTAAAACTCTATTAAGTTTTATGCTCTCGAGGGATTCATTGTTTCCTGTTATTTTTTATATTTCTTGAGTATAGAAAGCGTCTGTATCAAGTGATCTTGTTGAGACATGATTTTAACGGTACTGCCGCCTCCCCTACTATCACAGTATAAAAACCAAAGAGAAATGGGATTGAGTAAGTATTGTCAACGTGGTAGTTCTCTGTACCAGACCTCCTTGTATCTATTGCAATATACAGTAATAGTGTTAATTCGAATAGTGAAGTGATTATAAAAAGGACCAACAATGGATGTGAGTATGTGTGTGTAATTACTATTACTTAAATTGAGTTTCGTTTTTGTTTTGTCTTGTGTTCTGTGTTATTTTTTATGTTAAGTAAATTGTAAACCGTGTGTAAATTATTGTTTGATATTGTTTCAGTTCTCTGAAAATACTTTCAAGAACTATTACTATCCCGAAAATAAAGACGAATCAAGCGACGAAGAAGGCACGGTTGGTCTAAAAATTAAAGAAGCCATCGCAAAGAAACGCTCAGGAAATAATATTGATAGCTTCTTTGAACAAACCAAAAAGCAGTGTAAAGTCTTGAAGCGATCTTCGAATGTGACTAAAAGTTCTCCGGACGGGATCAAAAACTTATCGTCCGGACATGATGACGGAGCGTATGCATCTCATTTAATTAAAATCGAGATATATGACATGCAAAAAATTAGAAACATCCCACCAACGGAACACTGGAAAAATGCAGACGTCAGATTAAAATATTTCGCTCTAGAAGATGATTGTGAACTACAGAGTACGAAAAATATTATATATAACATTACAAAGCAATTAGCTTCTAAGGAGTCTTGTGTGAGATATTCTATAGACAATAAGAAACAGTGATACAAATTGTGTGTGTAGATTACATTTTAGAAAAGGTTATTGTATTAGATGGTAAAAAATAATATAATTATCCACAAACTATGCAAAACATGGTATTACCTTTGTCTTTGATACAATAACCATTGTTATAGATTTAAACATCTTCAAATTTACTTAAGGTATTTTTAGCATATTTCTCATTTCTTATCTTTCCTTTGTATTGTTTGCAATTTCTAAAACAAATGTGTAAATCTTGTAATATTTTATGACTACCGAGTGTAAACGCAAATGGTTTTTCGTTGTAATCGATTATTTTATGGTTTGATTGTGTGCGCTGTTTAAAAATACCATAACAATTCATAAACTTTGAAACACGGGGTATTTCCTATTATCATTAAACAATAGCCTATTTTAAAAATTAAATAACATGAATACTTACTTTAAATAGTATTAACGTATTTCTCATTTCTTATCTTTCCTTTGTATTGTTCCGAAATTTAACAACAAATCGTGTTAATTTTGTACTATCACTTATTTTTAAAGGTTGCGGCCCCCACTTTCTTTAAGAAATCTCATATCTGTACTCTAGTATTTAAGGAAAGGAAATTTATGTTGGAGTTCTCATTTCACAATGGACTCTCTGAGCTGTGATATCTACAACTCTGCACTCATCAAACTTTGTGAAGAATTAGAAGAAAATGAAGAACTATGCGAGGCAGCCCGACTCGTGAGTCAACTTCACCGACAGGCGTAAGTAGTATTTTATACGTTAATTTTCATGTTCTAACATGTTTAAATGTACTTTAATACTCATCAAAAAGGTTGTGCATCTAACTTGTTGTGACTTGATGTTATTGTTGGAGTAAACGTTAGGTGGGAGAGGTCTATATAAGCCAGGTATCAGGATTTGAAACCGTTCAGTGTTTCGGTACCGTGCTTGTGTTACTAGTGTATTTTGATAACCCCCTTTATTTCATCATGGTGTTTTCTTACTATCTTATTGGTCTTACTTTACCTCGTGAAGGGATTGAGGGATTAAGTAAAGAATTTATTATAGCATATTTTCATAGAAATATAAGAATGTGGTATATAGCAAATAAATTACCCGCCAGGCTACTGGAAGATTCTCAAATAAAACCATATTTTACACCATGTGATGGACATATCAAAGATTCCCAACAAAATATTCCATCATTAGATGTAATTGATGGGGTTTTAATGATGCAAGCATATTGTCAACAGTGTCGAAAAGATTTAAGTTAGTATATATCTATATATAACAATTAATTTATTACATTTAAACTGATATTATGTAATTGATGGTTATTTTATTTAAATTATAAACTGATATTATGTAATTAATACTTATTTTATTTTTATTTTTATAGATCTTCTCAAATCGGACATGGAGTAAAGAGAACAGCTACTGTTTTGGAAACAGAAGAAGTCCCGGTGAAGAAAAGCCGCCCAGCAGCAGCTGCTCAACCTGTAGCTTCAACTTCATGCCGCCCAGCAGCAGCTGCTCAACCTGTAGCTTCAACTTCACGCCGCCCAGCAGCAGCTGCTCAACCTGTAGCTTCAACTTCATGCCGCCCAGCAGCAGCTGCTCAACCTGTAGCTTCAACTTCACGCCGCCCAGCAGCAGCTGCTCAACCTGTAGCTTCAACTTCACGCCGCCCAGCAGCAGCTGCTCAACCTGTAGCATCGACTTTATCTGAACCAACCCCCGATATTGATGTGAGTACAAATAATAATGGTGAAATTGAATGTTCTGTGTGTAATAAGTTTGTGTCTAGAAGATATTTTAATAATCATTTAAACAGTAATATCCACAAAAATAATGTTTTGAGGGCTGATATTGAATGGGTAAATGTGCAGCTAATTGAAAATGCATTCAGGAATAGGGTTGCTACTTACAGAATACTTTTAAATGAAAATGTTTACCAACCATCTGCACCTGAAATAATTTTACAAGAAAATAAAGAAAAGATCTTTGCAATATTAGATCGCTCCCTTACTGATCACTGTGCTTTAAAAGTGAACTTTATTCTGAATGCTGATTTCACCCAAGAGAGCAAACAAGTAAATAATACGTTTGATTTTCAATTATGCAACAATGTGGTAGACGTTAGCAGCGACAAAAATGACATTTTCGAATCTGTAATTAACGATATAATAACAAAAATATCTAACTTTGAGAGGAAAGACAGTGGATGGAGTTTAGTTAAGTTGAACTATTTAGATGTCAATGTGAATAAATTTAATCCGTTACGTGGGTCTTCTTTTATAGAATTACCTCGTGATATACAGAACAAAAAAGCTGTTATTAATGTAAGAAATAGTGATCATGAATGTTTTAGGTGGGCTGTATTGTCAGGGTTATATCCAACTACCAGTCATCGTTCAAATCTGACGAGTTCGTATATAGTGCATAAAGATAAACTAAACTTTAAAAATTTGTCTTTCCCACTTAAATTAGATGATATTAAGAAATTTGAAAAAATGAATGATATAAGTATAAACGTTTTTGGTCTCGAATACAATTCGCAGAGTAAAAATCATGATGTGGTAGGTCCATTACACTTAACAAAATGCAAAAAAGCTACTCATTTGAATTTATTATATATATCCAAAGACAGTCAGGGGCATTATTGTTTTATCAAAAATTTATCTCGATTAGTATCTAATCAATTAAACAGTAGACAGCATGCAGCCCATATTTGTGATGGTTGCTTATCTATCTTTACATCACAAGACAATTTAATGAACCATCAAAGAAACGATTGTTTCCATGTTTGTACAAATCTACCTTCAGAACAGGTTAAAAGAAAAAATTGGTTCAAGGAAAACGTCCCTTCTAACCAAGTAACCTTCGATAATTATGAACGTAAATTAAGAGTACCATTTGTTGTTTATGCCGATTTTGAAGCCTTTCTAAATCCCATTCAATCACATTCTGACGAACCTACTACAGTCCCAACTACATCCGCAACAACAAATGTACAAAAACACGAGGTATATAGTTTTGGATACTACGTTAAATGTTCTTATAATGATAAATTGTCAGTGTACAGAACATATAAAGGTGAAGATTGTGCTAAAACATTTATGAAATACATGAAAAATGACCTTGAATCCATTTGTAAGAGAAATACTTTTGTAAAAACACCATTACCTTTGTCTGAAGCAAATAACATGCATATTGCTCAGACTAGTACATGTTATATTTGTGATAAAACATTGAACAGTGATTCCACCATTTCTTATAATCACCACACTGGTCTTTATGAAGGCGTAGCCCATCAATTTTGCTCTGAAAAATACAGGGCACCTAATTTTGTACCTGTATTTTTCCATAATTTGAGCAACTATGATAGTCATTTTATAGTCCATGGGCTAGGTTTTGAGGAAGGAGACATTGAATTGATTCCACAAAACAAAGAGAAATATATTTCATTTTCTAAATCTTTGCAGGTTAACAATCGCACAATTAAATTGAGATTCGTTGATTCACTTAAATTTATGTCTGGTAGTTTAGAAAAATTAGCAAAAAACTTGTTGCCTGAACAATTTCATGAATTAAAATTAAATTTTCCACGTGAATGTGATTCTAAACGTTTGATAAGAAAGGGTGTCTATCCTTATGAACACATGTCATCATACGATTCCTTAAAATTAACCTCTCTGCCCCCTCAAGAAAAATTCTATAGTTCTTTGACTGATAGTAAAATTTCAGATAACGATTACACACACGCAAAAGATGTTTGGTCTCATTTTCATTGTCAAAACATGGGGGATTATTCTGATTTATATCTTAAAACGGATGTTCTGTTACTAACCGACGTTTTTGAAAATTTTAGAAATCTTTGTATTAAGACGTACGGATTAGATCCTGCTCATTATTATACTGCTCCGGGATTAAGTTGGGATGCAATGTTAAGAACTACAAAAATAAATCTAAAACTCTTGACTGACATTGATAAAATAGCTTTTATAGCAAAAAATATCCGCGGCGGCATATCACAATGTAGCAATAGACATGCGAAAGCTAATAATAAATTTTTATCAGATTATAATCAAACTATCCCTTCGTCATTTCTTATGTACCTGGACGCTAATAACCTTTACGGGTGGGCTATGTCTCAATGTCTACCAACAGGTGAATTTGAATGGGTGAATGTAGACAGCGATTTTAACATATCTGATGACGCTGATCATGGTTTTATTTTAGAAGTTGATCTAGAGTACCCTAATGAATTGCATGACTCTCATTCAGATTTACCATTCTGCCCTGAAAATGTTGTTTTGGGTGATTCTAAAGAAAGAAAATTAATTCCTAATTTAAACAGAAAAACGAATTATGTCATACATTACAGAAATCTAAAGCAGTGTTTAAAGAATGGTTTGCAATTAAGTAAAATCCATCGTATCTTGAAATTTAAGCAATCTTCTTGGTTAAAAAGTTATATCGATTTAAACACTCACATGCGATCGCAGGCATCATCTGATTTCGAAAAAGATTTCTTTAAACTAATGAATAACTCAGTTTTCGGTAAGACCATGGAAAATGTCGCAAAACGTGTAAATGTTAAATTGTTAAATCACTGGGAAAATCACGGAAAATCGCAGGGTGTTCAATCTTTGATAGCAAAACCTGAATTTCATAGTTTATCCATATTCTCTGAAAATTTAGCTGCTGTTCAATTAAACAAAACTAAAATATTTTACAACAAACCAATTTATTTGGGATTTTGCATTTTGGATATTTCGAAAACTTTAATGTACCAATTTCATTACGACTACATGAAAACGAAATATCAAGATAATCTCAAGCTTCTTTATACCGATACCGATAGCTTAATATATCAAATTTTCACAGAAAACTATTATACAGATATAAAATCAGATCTGAATGTATATTTCGATACATCAGACTATGCTCATGACAACAAATATGGTTTACCATTGATAAATAAAAAGCGGTTAGGTTTTTTTAAAGATGAAAACAATGGTCGAATTTTTAAAGAATTTGTAGGCCTGCGATCGAAACTTTATGCTGTAGAAATTGAAAAACACGACGAAAACGATAAAGAGTTTAAAAAATATGGTGTTATATCTAAAGCGAAAGGAGTTAATAAGTGTGTCACTGAAAAATTTACGCTTGATAATTACAAAGAATGTTTATTTAATAAAAATATGCAACGCGCACAAATGTTAAGATTTAAGTCAATAAAACACGTTATTTTCACCCAAAAGATAAATAAAGTATCATTATCACACAATGACACAAAACGCTACTTACTAGAAAACTCTTCTGACACTCTTGCGTGGGGCCATTATAAAATACCTAAATAATTGACAATATATTATTTCAGAACATTCCAATTTCAACATTATTTTTTGAACATAGTATATTTTAAAGATATCACTTGTAAATATGTAACCTAATGTTGTATGAGTTTATTAGTTAATAGAAACAGGTGGTGGCAAAGGTGAAGGTGATGTTATTCATTTATATGTGATTAGATAATAATAAAAATCTTTCGTTTAGAAATACACTGTTTTTATGTTTTATTTAAAATTTGTTGTTAATGAATTTGAAAAAAAGGATTTGTATTTATTTTATATTGTAATCTGTGTCTTTATTAAGAGTATTGTAATCCATATGTAAAATATTGTTTGACATTGTTTCAGTTCTCTGAAAACACTTACAAGATGTACTACTTCCTAGATTTTTAAATAAGAAAAAAAAATCTTTTCTGATGAGTTTCTTGCGGCGTTTCTTCTCGTCAATGATGGTAATTTCCGAAGCGCTAGTAGTGTAATCAATAAAAAAAATATTATTATTAATATAAATTATGTGCACACAAATAACAAATCTTATTTTTCACTGATTCCTGCTTTTTTTTTTCTTTTGTTCATTATATGTAACCTATTTAAAAAGTAATTATCTTCATAAATAGCACCATTTGATTTCCAACCGTTTTCGTATCAACACACATTACACAATATAATAATGATTCATTTTTATCATCCTTTTACTACCATTGTCGCAGGTCCTAGTGGATGTGGTAAAACTCAATTTGTTACAAACTTTTTGAGCAATTCCAAAGAGGTGTGTAATGTTAAATTTGATGAAATCATTTGGTGTTATGATGAAATGCAACCTCTTTACAACCTGAAAAATGTAAATTATAATCAAGGAATACCAGATTTTTCGTTTTTTGATGGAGAGAGTCCTAAACTACTTATAATAGATGATTTGATGAGAGAATCGGATGGACGAATAGTAGATATTTTTACAAAAGGTAGTCACCATAGAAACTTAAGTGTTTTCTATATAACACAAAACATATTCCATCAGGGGAAAGGTCAACGTGATATCTCTTTGAATACGAGCTATATTGTTTATTTCAAGAATCCCCGTGATAAAACTCAAATACGCTACTTATCTCGACAAGTTTATCCAGAAAATTCAAAATTCGTAGATGAAGCCTACAAGGATGCTACTGCAAATGCACATGGTTACCTCATGATTGATTTGCGACAAAATACTGATGATATGTGTCGTTTTAAGACCAAAATATTTCCATTCGATGGCCATTGTACAGTATATATCCCTAAAAAAGGGTTTAAATATAACAAGAATCACCATGTTTTAGTCAGTTCTAAATGATGCAAGCAAGAGTTAACACATATAAACATTTACTTGAAGCGCTTCATTTACTCAAACCAAAATATCGCACAGCTTTACTTAAATCGTGTGATGACGAAGAAATTAATATAATTTGTGAGTGTATTTACAACGTATTAAAGGGTAAAATTCCTTTAGAAAAAAAGCAAAAATCCAAATTAAGAAAATATAAGGATACGTTACGAAAATTAGTGACTAAGGGAAAACATAAGCTAAGAAAAACCGTAATTATCCAGAAAGGTGGTGGTTTTCTGCCTATTGTATTAGGTGCAGTTTTAAGTGCTCTAGTGAATTCTTTAACATAAACAAAATGGAAAATACGAAAAAAATGTTGTTAGTAGAACCAGATTTCATCGAAAGACTCAAACATAGTGATAACCTATCCGAAAATTCATCATCCCGTCTAGATGGTGAAATGCAAAAAATTCTCAAGAGTAAAATAGATGATCGAGTAAAGTGGGCATTATATTCTCAAGCATTACAAAGGTTTTTACATTTTACTGAAACAGATCGAAAGCCGTTTAAAATACCATTAGTGACAGAAGTTGATCAATTCACTACCGAAAACAATGAATTGCATCCAAAGATCACAAAAAAGGAGGAAAATGTTAATAATTCAATTGAAAACGCAGTATTACCAGACATAGAAAATGACGTATACGCAACACCACCTGGAGGAACAAAATCTGATTTACCTAAACAATATTCTCCGTCTTATATTATAGACGTAATACCCAAGTCTTATCGAACAAAAAGCCAAACTTTGTTGGAATGTATGGTACAAAGTAAACCAAAAATTTGGTGGAAGGAGAACGGGGAAGTAGTAATAAACAATCGTACCATTCCAAACAGTAATATTCTCGATCTAGTAGGCGACGTGCTTAGACCTCTAAAACGTTCAAAACCAAAAGGTTGGGAAGATTTTGCTAGTGTTTTACATGATATAAAAGTTCCTAAATCGTGTATAGGTAATCCTACGAACTTAGAATTTATGAATAAACTACAATCTAATGATTCTAGAACTTCGATTGCTTCTTTAAATCTGGAAACCCCGTCAGTTAAAGAAAAAAACACCTCTACTCCTCTATCTACTAAACCACCCAGGCTATCGAGAAAGAAATTAGATTGGGAGAGATGGACCCCCTATTAGAGATAAATAGGATCTACTACGATGTATCAAATCCAGCCAGTTATAGTAGCGTAAACAAATTGGTGAATGAAATGAAAGGTAAAATGAACAGAGGGGAAGTGAAAGATTGGTTATCATCACAGGAAGCGTACACGCTGCATAGACCCGTTCATAAACGTTTTAGTAGAAACAGATACATCCTCTCTAACTTTAATGAACTCTGGCAAGCCGATCTTAGTGATATGCGAACGTATAGTCAGTATAACGATGGATATAAATATATTCTATGTGTTATTGATGTTTTTAGTAAATATGCTTTTGCTAGGGCTATGAAAAAGAAGGACTCTGAAACAGTTAAAAAATGTTTTGAAAGCATTTTTTCAGAAGCCAATTCTACCCCTCGTCACATCCAATCTGACAAAGGGACCGAATTTGTTTCAAAGGTGGTTAGAGATTACTTTAAAAACAAAAACATTAATTATTATACCACAAATAATCCTGATATTAAAGCAAGTATTGTTGAAAGGTTTCAAAGAACTCTTAAATCTAAAATGTGGCGTTACTTCACTCATCAAAATACTTACAATTACGTCGACGTATTGCAAGACCTGCTTCATTCGTATAACCATAGCTACCATTCTAGCATTAAAATGCGACCAATTGATGTTAACTCTGATAATATTATGACTGTTTGGTGCAATTTATATGATCGCAATAAGGATAAACGAAATATATTGGAATCTCCAATACTTAATGTAGGTGATCATGTTAGAATAACTAAATATAAACATATATTTCAAAAGGGGTATGAGACTAACTGGAGTGATGAAATATTCATAATAGCCTCAGTTATTAAAAGAATCCCACGTATTGTCTATACTTTAAAAGATTTAGAAGGTGAACCAATTATTGGTACATTCTATTCTAAAGAATTACAAAAAGTCACTTACCGCCCCTCCATGAGGTATAAAATTGATAAAATAATACGCTCGCGACGCATTGGTGGCAGAAAGGAAGTGTTCGTTAAGTGGCAAGGTTATCCCAATAAATTCAACTCTTGGATACCTACATCAAACTTAGAAGAAATATGAGTGAAGATAGTTTTTATCTAACTTTGTTGAGTAACAGCTCATCGACCTACTTTACCGATAATACTACAGCTCATTTTTTAACTAAATTACCTAGAACCATTAAATTGGAGGGAGAATGGGTTGTTGGATTAGTGGAGTTCCAATACCCATGTTCCATGTATAATGTTCAAGAACATGAAAACATAGTCTACATTAAAAAAAAGGTAGCTGTACCGACTCAGGAAAAATACAAAATCGTTGATGTAAAAACTCACATTCCAGCAACTTCGTATGATAGTATTGATCATTTTCTCAAAGCATTTAACGAAAACCCGCAGCTAAAGACAAAAGTTAAATTTAGATGTGATGCAGTTACTAAAATGGTGGCTGTAACAGCGAACGAAGAGATAACATCAATCATAACTTCCCCTATATTAAGTCTTCAGCTTGGTTATAAACCTAGAACTAATTTAAAAGAAAGTACTATTGGAATACATCCTGCAAATTTATACTTAGGTTTACCATCACAAATATTTGTTTATACTGACATTATTCAACCACAAGTGGTGGGGGATGTAATTACATCATTACTAAGAATAATACCATTAGACCCCACAAAATTTATCTATGGAGCATATAAAATGCATGTTTTTTCACCTGCTCACTATGTTCCTGTTTTACGTAGAGAGTTTGACACTCTTGAAATAGATATAAGGACAACCACGGGATCAAGAATACCATTTCAATTTGGATCCTCTTGTGTGAAGCTACACTTTCGACGAGTAAAATGAATCATAAACGAGTGTCTCACTCCTGTCCTTATGAACATTACTATTCTCATCAAGCTGGCTCTGGTGTAGGAATTGTCTATAAAGGTGTTCCATATCAACGAGGACATGGAATCGGTAGCTTTTTGGGTGGACTATTTAGGTCTGTACTTCCTTTATTATCTAGAGGTTTTAAAACTGTAGGAAGAGAAACTTTAGATGCGGGGATGGGACTGTTGTCTGATATGGTGAATTCACGTCCTATGGAGAGTTCTATTAGATCTCGGCTTAAAGAAGCAAGTGCGAACTTAAAAAGGAAAGCTGACGAAAAAATAGATTCTCTTATGTCGGGATCAGGGTATAAAATGTCAACTAAGAGACGGGAACCTCTCATTACTTTGAAAGCCTCACGACGAAGAGGAGGTAAAAGAAATAAAAAATATAATATTGAGGATATATTTTCAAACTAATTATGTCTTTCTTACATAGTAATTCATGTGAATGTGCTAAATCAGAACTAGATTTGTTTGCACTGCCATCAACTCAAACCAGCATTGAAAGCGGACAGTGGGTTCATTACAAACCAATTTCATCTTTAAGTGACGACGGACCCATTGAGTTTCAAGTTCCCGGATCTGGTGATGACTATATTGACCTATCACATACTTTGTTACATATCAATGCCAAAGTATTAAACCAAGATGGCACAAAACTAAAAGCAGATGCCCCAGTTGCACCCGTCAATAATTGGTTACATTCCCTGTTTAGCCAACTAGATGTATATTTAAATCAGAAACTCATATCACCACCAAATAATACCTACGCCTATCGTGCTTATATGGAAAATCTACTTAATTATGGTCCAGCAGCTAAAGAATCTCATCTTACTTGTGGATTATGGTATGAAGATACACCACACTATATGGATACCGCTGATGTGAATAATAAAGGCTTTCACAAAAGACAGAAATTTATTAAAGAAAGTAAGGAAGTAGAGCTGATTGGTCACTTGCATGGTGATATGTTTAACCAAGAGAAATTCTTAATAAACGGAGTCGAAATGCGTGTTAAATTGGCACGTTCTAAAGAATCGTTTAATTTAATTTGTCACCAAGATCTCAAACTTAAAGTTCAGATAATGGATGCCAGTCTCATAGTAAGAAGAGCAAGAATCAATCCAAGTGTTTTGTTAGCACATCAAAAAGTATTAGCATCAACCACAGCAAAGTATCCAATCACAAGAGCGGAAGTAAAGGTTCTTACATTACCAGCTGGAATACAGGGAAAAACGTTAGATAATATATTTCTCGGGCAAGTCCCTAAAAGATGTATTATTGGATTCGTTTCAAACTCGGCATTTAATGGTAATCTAGCTTTGAATCCTTTTAATTTTCAACATTTCAATATGAACTCTTTTAGTTTGTATGTGGACGGTCATGAAATACCTTCGAAAACATTGCAACCTTCATTTAATTCTGGTTTAATAGCATCAACATATCATACGTTATTTTCTGGATCAGGAATTCATTTCCATAATGAAGGTAATGCAATAGACAGATCAAATTATGGAGGGGGTAATTGTTTGTTATGTTTTGATTTGACACCTGATTTGTCTGCCAGTTCAACTTCACACTGGAATCTTGTGAGACATGGTTCTGTTCGGATAGAAGTTCGTTTTGAATCATCTTTAAGTACTACAATAAACTGTATCGTATATGCAGAATTTGATAACATAATAGAAATAAACAAAAACCGTGACGTTACGGTAGATTACAACAGTTAATAAACAAATAAATAGATTATTTTTATAATTTTTTTTCATTAGCTCATAGTCATTACAAGCAAGATCATCGATAAATGTGAATGTTTATTATTATAATAATGGATACAAATGAATTACAATTATGTATGAACAAAATAAGTTCTAGTTTTAAAACAAATGTTTTTGCTGCAAATCAAATCCCTGTTTGGGTTAATTTACCTGCCTTCATTATATGCAATTTAGATCCTGATTCCAAGCCCGGCTCTCATTGGGTTGCCATGCATATTGATGTTAATGGGATAGGTGAATACTTTGATTCCTTTGGCAGAAAACCTACAGGTTACCATAAGTTATTTTTAAAAAGAAATACAAGGAGGTGGTTTTATAACACCAAATCACTTCAAAACCATCTTACCTCCGTCTGTGGAGAATATTGTTTAGTTTATCTATATTTTAAGTTTCAAGGAAAAACTATGTATGACTTTGTAAGTCTATTTTCTAATAATACTTTATGTAACGACCTAGTATTAAGAACCTTGTTTAAATCAGTTTTTGTGAAATAAAACAATGTCTATAAGGTTTTTCTGTGTTTTATTTAATTATATTTTTAATGCAACAGATGATACACTGTACACGAACCAAATGAATTATTACATTGCAACTTAATTACACAAATATTACAGTAAAACATAAATAAAAACTAAATAGAAAATTACCATCTAATACAATAACCTTTTCTAAAATGTAATCTACACACACAATTTGTATCACTGTTTCTTATTGTCTATAGAATATCTCACACAAGACTCCTTAGAAGCTAATTGCTTTGTAATGTTATATATAATATTTTTCGTACTCTGTAGTTCACAATCATCTTCTAGAGCGAAATATTTTAATCTGACGTCTGCATTTTTCCAGTGTTCCGTGGGTGGGATGTTTCTAATTTTTTGCATGTCATATATCTCGATTTTAATTAAATGAGATGCATACGCTCCGTCATCATGTCCGGACGATAAGTTTTTGATCCCGTCCGGAGAACTTTTAGTCACATTCGAAGATCGCTTCAAGACTTTACACTGCTTTTTGGTTTGTTCAAAGAAGCTATCAATATTATTTCCTGAGCGTTTCTTTGCGATGGCTTCTTTAATTTTTAGACCAACCGTGCCTTCTTCGTCGCTTGATTCGTCTTTATTTTCGGGATAGTAATAGTTCTTGAAAGTATTTTCAGAGAACTGAAACAATATCAAACAATAATTTACACACGGTTTACAATTTACTTAACATAAAAAATAACACAGAACACAAGACAAAACAAAAACGAAACTCAATTTAAGTAATAGTAATTACACACACATACTCACATCCATTGTTGGTCCTTTTTATAATCACTTCACTATTCGAATTAACACTATTACTGTATATTGCAATAGATACAAGGAGGTCTGGTACAGAGAACTACCACGTTGACAATACTTACTCAATCCCATTTCTCTTTGGTTTTTATACTGTGATAGTAGGGGAGGCGGCAGTACCGTTAAAATCATGTCTCAACAAGATCACTTGATACAGACGCTTTCTATACTCAAGAAATATAAAAAATAACAGGAAACAATGAATCCCTCGAGAGCATAAAACTTAATAGAGTTTTACCAATAAAGCAATTAAACCGTTATGACAATGATTTTTATTTAGGTACACAAAAACTTTTTCAAATCATGTCTCAACAACAAACAATGAACCCCTTGAGAGCATAAAACATAATAGGCATCCACCAATAAAGCAGTTAAGCCATTGTATCAATGAATTCAAAGTACACAAATATTACCACGTTAGATCCCAATACTTGGAATTACATCTATACCAGTTAAATAGAGTCGTTAATTTTTTTAAACAAAATAAAAAGAAGATGTTACTGCGAGTTTTTATATTATCGTATTACAGATAAATTAAAATGTGTGTGAAAACAGACTCTATAGTATTTAATTATTTAGCGATTGATTAATTCTAAAAACATATCATATTCAGCAAGGTATAACTACGAGGTTTGATAATGATTAATTAAATTTTGATATCAAAATATATACCTAAAACTGATAAGGGACCAGTCAGCTTCATAAGATCACTTACAGTTACTTGAAAAATATAATTTTACACACACTATATGGCATCGCTTTAAAAAGAAACTTATACTAAACCTGAAGTAATTAAAAAAGTGTAGGTATGAAAATAATTAAATTTTGATATCAAAATGAATACCTAAAACTGATAAGGAAGATCACTTACAGTTACTTGAAAAATATCATTTTACACACACTATGTGGCACCTAAGTTTGTTTATGTACATACAAAGGGTTTGGTTAGGTTAGGTTACTTAGAACATTGACTCTTACGGATAAAAGAGTAGGTATTAGAGGTAGATATATTATAAATATAAATTGATAATTGTAGGAGAATAAGGAATGGCTGTATTGCAAATAAGGAAAAAAATACAGGTACCCAGGTGACCGGCGATGGTCCGCGCGGCGCAGGTAGCCGCTGAGGGTCGCATGCTCGAACAATAGAATAAGCCGAGAAAAGGGATCGAGTGGTGTGTATTGTTTTATTAGCACATTAGGTAAAAGTGGGAAGGCGTGGTCGTAGAGCTATGGGACCCGGCGCAATCGTCTCAAATGGGGGGCTGTTTATGGAAAAAAAGTCCAAACTTTTTTTTTTTTTTTTTTTTTTTTTTTTTTTTTTTTTTTTTTTTTTTTAGGATTGGATGACCGCCATGTTGCCGATTGACCACCCCCCTGGGCAGGTAGAGCGGGGCGGTCCTTGGGGGCGGGGCGGGGGTAGGACAGGGGAAGGGGGCTGGGGGAGGGTTACTACCTGGAACCGGGGCCAGTAGCGGCGAATACATACTACTGCTGTCATCATCATCACTGGCCTGTAACATCTATAAAGGATGATTTAAGCAGCGTCCATTAAATTGCGGCACGTACATAAGCTAGTAAGACCATAGAGTGACAGTTACGTCCGCATATATGACAAGTAAATGTCATGCACGACGCTTTAGGAGGCGCAGCAGCGCGGTGGTGTCTGTGGGACAAAAGATCGAACCATGCGTTATCGAGTAGCACCAATGCTTCACCAAAGGTCTCGGTTTGCAGCAAGTTTCTCCCAGTTTGTGTGGTTGACCTTGAAGGACAACTTGACACGTTTTGCACAGTCTTTAAAACGCTGTTGTCGTATAATAACGCTGCGCTCTTCCCACCTCCATAATCTGTAACTCTGCGTCACAAACTAAATTTATGAGAACAACCTCGAAGACAGTCTCGCTTGACAAGTCGACGTAATTAATTAAGACATAGCTTCGCTTTGAAGACGCGGATTCCGTAGGTTTTGTTTTTTGGAAAATTGAGTTACAATGTAACTTTGAATTAGCTGTCCGTTAAATAATTGAAATACAGAAGTTTCTCTGTATTCGAATTTGCACCTTTTCCAAATGTCTCCTCAAAATATGTCGTTAGCAATAATAATTTGTGTTTAATTTCTGTACTTCGTCAGAAAAATTCATCTAACTCCGCTTAGGTGAAATAAAATTATTTTTGCTCTGTAGATGTGGTGTTGTATTCCTGGTGGGAAGAAAGGAGCCAGAGCTCTCGAGGATGCGTTCTGTTTAGAGTGACGCATTGCATTGATTTTAGCAAGCAGAATCGTCAACAAAAATATTGGCCAAGTGCGAGTTGGGCTACACGCAATGTAGGGTTCCGTAGTTGTTCACCCGTAACATTATGCGGACTTGAAAGTTCTCCAACTTATATTTACTATGTTTTTACCACAACTAATAATATTTTCTAAGAACTAAGTAATCAATGGAAATTGTACGTAAGTTTGTTTTTCTAAGTACATTTCTTAATTTCTGTTATTACTCGTTAACTAGTAATATCTACTTAGTTATGAACGTTTTCCTTTTTAGATTCATTATACTACTACCATGATATTTTTGACTTAGTAGTTACCATTTAGCGGGCGTTTAGCTTGACCATAACAAAAATTATCACTTTAAAGCTTGATATCACGCAAACGGATTTCTGAATTAAAAAATGGGTTTAGATATCCCACTTTTTTTTAAACGGTCTATTCAAAGATACACGATGGGGTTTGCACGCAAAAAAATTGTACCCCCACTTTACTTAAACCTAATCTTAAATTTATTGTTTAATTTTTTTATTTTCATTCACCGTTATTTCAGCGTAATAATTTATATATACACTCACCTCAAATTACAGCTTTTTAGTACTAACGGTTACTGAGCTACGCCGCGGACTGACGGACGGAGGGATGAACGTGGCGATACTATAAGGGTTTCTTGTTTACTACGGAACCCTAAAAAATGTCGGCAGCGCGCTTGTGATTACTGAAGTTGCAAGCGTCTATGGGCTACTTTAACTAACTAATTACAAAAAATACAAAAATACAAATACAAAAAGGTTAAAAACAAACAGAAATTTTATTAAATTTAAGACATATTAGAAACTTATAAAAACAAAAAATGATTACAGAATAAAATAAACAACTAACTTAATCAATAACTATATAAAACAAAAAACTAAAAGTCGAATTCTAAAATAGGCCCCTGTGGCATGGTACCAACGATGCTGGCAGCATTTCCTCGCTGAATCGCAATGCTTATGCGTTGAGCGAGGAAGCTGCCAGCTCTCCTGTCCCCGGTAACATCGATCAACCGTTAAAAGGTTTATTTCTCAAAATTTTACATTTCAATCTATAAGTAAGTAACTAATTCTTGATGATATTGAACTCAATCGCCGTCTCATTTAGGAAAGACTTCGGCCATGGCAGGTGGGGCGGCCGCATGGGACGAGACAGCGAAACGCCGAAAGTACATCGATCTTTCTGATCAATATATATTTGTGCCTTTCGCTATCGAAACCCTCGGGCCCTGGAGCTCAGGCGCTCACAAACTTTTTGGACAAATTTCAAAATTACTAGTTGAAGTTAAGTTTCCGGGGACCGTAGGGCTGGCTCGTTCCTTGTTCAGCGAATTGGCATAGCCGTCCAACGGGGGAACGCAGCCAGCCTTATGTGTACCCTCCCCCATGGTTCCGATCTGGGGGATCTAATTGAGCTATTTTTTTGTTATAAAATAGATATGTAATAAATGAACACTAAAAAAACAGAATAAAAACCATATTTAAGATTGCTTATGGCTTGCCATATGAAACAAACGGCAAATACCTTTGTGAAATGCTTTCATCACAGCTACATGAAATTGCTTACGCAAACACTTTCCTCGTAAAAAATATAAACAACAGAAATCTCTCTTATCCCTGAGATAAAGCGCTTTCGCGCTTTGCAAATTCCACCAAATTCCCCAGTATCAACTATTCAATTCAATAGAAAACGTAAAAAAACTTTTGAGCAAATGACTTTGGCAAAAATTCGTCTTAAATGTTCGGTTCAGTGGTTTTCCACTAAGGAATTTGTGGAATCCATCAATTTGTTCGATTTTCTTTAGCACCGAAGGAAAATTCTTTCTCGCGATAAATTACAGTGCCCTGATTTATTTGGCAATTTCTTAATCTTAGCGAATCGTATGGTGAAGGTATTTTCAAAATTTACGACTGATGTCGACGGAAAAATATAATTATACTTGAGAATAACTAATTGTTTCCGAATTCAATTCCTTTTCTGCAGAGGAGTAATTATGCAAAGTTATTGAGCGTATCTACGGTTGCTCTAAATGTTACCTCCTATATTGAAAATGAACGATGTAATATCTACTAACTAGCTGGTTAATTGCGTAGTTTTACGTACGTACTTAAAATCCTCCTCCTTGTCCTAGTGTCAAAACTTTTCTTACTTTAATTCGAAGCAAGTTAAACTTACTAATCTATCGGTATACCTGATATCATTATGTTTTAAGTTTTACGCAACGCTCGGAAACTCTTCGAACATTTAACACATAATGATATACTCACACACAGTCGGAGTACACATTACGACACGAGCCATCACGTACGCAGCAAAATGCTGCAGTAAAAGCAATTTTATATTACGTCGTAAATTTGCGCTAACAACATACGAACCAATTTTCCGCACACTTTTGTCGTTTGCAGAGGCTTCTGTGACGTCATAACTGTGAGACGTATGTGTGTACGTGCGGTATTGTCGCTTAAAGCCTTTCGTGTAAAGTGAATGTTTGCTTATAATGATGTGCTGCTGCCAATATTATTGTCCCCTGGACATGTGCGTGTGAAGTTGGGCGTATTTTTATCTACTAAAGAATGGCTCACAGTAGGCCATTCCGTGTCCGGGCTGGGCCATCTCCCAGCATATTTGTAAGTCAATGTGATATATATTTCGCCACCGGGCCTTTCCGAGCGTCACCGGGCCCAAACGTGGCCCGGCCGCGCAACGGTCTATGCCTTCCTGTCATAGAAAACGGGCCAGCCCGGACACGGAACGGCCTACTGTGAAACATCCTTAGGTATACCAACAAATACGAGTACAAAGTGTGTGTGTAAGTACAGTCGGCATCAAAAATAAGAAGGCATATGAAGAGTTTATAAGTCTTTACTGCGATGGAATAAGAGCTTTTGACCTCTTCATTTACGTAGTTACTTTTGATGGTGACTATACATATACCTTATTCCAATGAAAGAAAGAAAACATATTTATTCGGATTAACACATTATTACAAGTAATACATCTCAAGAGCTAACAAACAGAGATGTGCAATGTACGTACGTCTACTTCAAAACTCCAAAGAATTAAATTAAACATCAAAATATCATACTCGCACTCCTCACTTGACGGGACACTGTATTTGTTTTTGAACCTGACTGTGGCTTAATAAGCTGGGCCCAATAAAGCGATAGGAGTGCGCGGTTGGAAAGTGGCCTGGAAAAAATCCAGGGGAAACCGTCGACACGACCACGCGAGCGGTATAAGCACTGGAATATTCTAACCCCCTTCTTCATAAAATTTAACAAATCTCTGCTAACTAAAATGTTTTTTGTCCCTTTCACACAAACCTAAATGTCAAGTTGACAGATAATGACAAACGAACTTTAGAGGCTAGTTAACGTTAAAATAAGTTTGATGGACGTTTATGAATAATAACAAATCTGAGATGTGAGTGGAATATAGCTACTGGGAGTTTTGTCGCTGGTTCACTAAACCTAGTCTAGCTGAGAAGAATCCAACAGGAAACCCAGCTAGGCCCGGCCTGGGTCGAACTGACTCTATTCAATATGCGGCGGTACGGGGACGAATAGGAACTATATGTGTCTGTGTTGTCACGATCGCGCGATGGGTGTCCCTTCTGGCGGGAATGCCTAAGTGCGTCGGGATACTGTCAGTATTACATTGTACTAGTAATATTGCGAGTGTAAACGGTATGGCATTCATATAGCACTCATTTAAATGTAGATGAGTAGTAAAGAAGCGGCGCTGACCCAAATCACATTGAGACTGACAGCTTACTAAAATAATTCCACCTCCGCTTCTCAATTCAGGAAATCGCCAAAGTCGACTCAGTCCCCAGCGATAATCACCGTCTCTGACAGCACTAGGAAGACGCTGACACACATATTGCAATACAAGTAGAGTTAGTCGATATCGACAGCAATATCGCGCATCCCTAGCCCACGAGACGTGGTATACGGGACCCGTTATGCTCTCCGAATGGGTCTACGTGACGACCTTTTGACACTTGCAATTTATTGGAAAACGTGGTTTCAAAACACGTATCTCATTTTCCAACTAGGAAAACACCGGGTCGCCTGAAGGCGACTGGGTTGGTAGCATAATAAAATAGGAACATAATACCTACTTTGTTAGTATATAACACTAACGTGAGAAATATTTACACTTGATAAGAGAACAACGGTTGGAACTCACTTGGAAAGCAATCCAATCCAATTGCACTCCAATTGTAGTCCGAAACATGTAGCAAATAGTGACTTTCCAAGTGAGTTCCAACCGTTGTTCTCTTATTAAGTGTACTTTGTTAGTAAGACAATAAATTCAAAGTTTTATTGATTTCTTTTTTGGTCATATACCGCACCTACTATAATTATTCTCTGATTGATCTAATAGTTGACTGGTAGATAATGCCATTATGGCTTATGTATCAATAACTGAAAATATATTTTCGTAAGGGAAAAATTAAATATTAACGTGTTTTCAGTAAATTTAATACCCGCATGGCAATGAAGTGATGTCTGAGATAACTCTTTGATCGTGTAAACTTGTAAAACGTGATAAATAATTTCGGCTCGGCGCGTCCTAAAGCAGAGGTATGAAGGCATTTAATAATGTTTTTTATTAAAACGCCCTTTGACTTCATAATTTTCGTGTCGTATTAAAATTTTGGTGTATGCTGATCGTTCTATGCTGCCTGCCTTTGTGTAAATATTTTAATTTTGGGGGATGGACGAAATACAGTATTTTACTGATAGTTAAATCAGCAATTCCTTATGAAACGTCAAAAATGCTCATAGATTCTGGACTCGATTTCTGGTTATTAAAATTGAGTTCAGCGACTGAAGTGTACATACTTGCATATGTATTATGTAGGTATCTTAAATCATTAATTACATTCACGTTTCTCACGTATCTCCATTTTGGAAAGGTTTCAATTCTTAGCATGATTTGTGCTATTACGAAGTTAAAACATAAAAGTGACATACTTTAAAATAATTAGGTCCGGTGACACTAAATTCTATTCTGGGCAAAAGTTATAGGTACAAATTCGAGAATTTTCACCTTCATGCAAAGATATAAGGTTCAAAAGACTAAACAAATCTTTAACTTCAGCCATAATGTCATGTCCTACAGCATAGCCATTACGCGAGCACCCTAATTTACACATCAACATCCATTTACCACCCTAAAACTTTTATACGTATATTTAAAAAGTTGACACCTACACTGCGACTTTAAGAGCTAACTGCGCATTAATGTAATTCAATTCAAAAGGGTATATGTCTGTGAGAATTTTGTGGGACATAGGATTTTTAAGGGGAAAGTGAATGTGTGTTAACAAAAGGCTCGTTTACGAGTCGCAAAGTGGAAAGGCATGTAGCTAAGCACGCGTTTCGTAGGCCCAGGGGTTTTATGATGGAGACGCGTTTTTTTGGTGGTGACGCGGTTGGGGAACCATAGCCCAACGGTAAGGCACGCGACTATCAATCTGGAGGTCACGGGTTCGAACCCTGTCTCGTACAGTGGTTTTTCAAAAAACTTTATGTACGAAATACGGGTATCATTAGGTATTTAAGGGGCTCCACGCAATTCATCGATTGTTGACGAGTTTTGAGGTTGATATTGCTTCTTCAAAATCAAAACTATAATAATAACTACTACTACTACTATAATATATTTAAGAATTTGTTATCGGTTCTTAAATCCTTTATCGACCTACATTTGCAAGAGTCCATACTCGTATTAATATTTTAATGGTTAATAAAAAACTAGTAAAATATTGTAATCGGAATAACATAGGATCTCACACTAGCTTTAATAAAACTAACTTAAAAATAAATATAATAAAGAGACAAAAATTATAAGTATAAAAAGAAAACAACGTCCAGCTCTCCCTCCTGCGGCATGGACCCCAGGACGCTAGCTAAATTTGCAAGAGCCAAATTTTGAAAAAACTGACTACTTATTTTATATGATTTATTCACACATGGTCTATTCGGTCTAAACTATTTCGGTAAACCTCGTTGTTCTTAATACGAGTTACAGATAATACAGATCGAAGGAAATTGGGTGCTAGGAGCGCCTTAACAGTTGCTTTTCGGTGAAAACATTGTGGGGAAACAGGTTTAGTCCGAAGGCCTAGTTTTCCCTCTGGGTTGGAATGTCAGATGGCAGTCGCATTCGTAAAACTAGTTCCTACGACAAATCGTGGGTTGGGTGTCAGTGCGGATCCGGGCTCCTAAAACAATCGGGAAAAAAAATGTTACCTCCTAACATTTTTTGGAGGATGATGAGGCGGAACCCTGAAACGGACTAGGTAAACATTCGAATCCAACTGTCAGGCGTCTAGACCAGTGGTTCCCAATGTTGAACAGACCGAGACCCAACCTAACCTAACAAGAAATAAAAACTTTTGGCACTCACTTCTTGGGTTTTAGTGAAATAAAGGAGCATCACCTTGTATGAATAAAGCATTGCCCAAAAGGCCCTATGCAATACTCACTCAATATTCATATAATTTGGCAAATACTGGTCTAGGCTACGTTTTATAGAAATTTATTCTTAAAAGAAATTTACATTTACTCAATGAGATAAATACATAATTAACAACATTATTATGCATCAAGAGCAGTTTTACAGAAAGAAACCTGAATCGGACCCGGACCAGGACCCGGACCCGGACCCTGATCCGGACCCGGACCCGTACTCGGACCCGGACTCGGACCCGGACCCGGCCCGGACGCGGACCCGGAACCGGACCCGGACCCGGAACCGGACCAGGATCCGGACCCGGACCCGCACCCGGAACCGGGCCAGGACCCGGACCCGGACCCTGATCCGGACCCGGACCCGTACTCCGACCCGGACACGGACCCGGACCCGGCCCGGACGCGGACCTGCAACCGGAACCGGACCAGGAACCGGACCCAGACCCGTACCCGGAACCACCACGGACTCGGATCATACTCGTCGTTCCGTCTCGTATGAGGGTCAATCAACTTTTTCTTGTTGTTATTCTGTCCCGTTAGTGAGGAGACAACAGTAACCGAGTTTCTTATAAAAATGTTTATAATATGGACTTCAAGCCTGCTCAAGAGATGACCCATGTCCAAATGGATTTATGCTCATCGCTAAAACTCATATTTGGTAAATTTAAACCCTATAAAATCACAGTTTTAAAGAGTGACTCAGGAGACGTAATCATGGTAACGAGCAACAAAGAATAGTTGATCCACCCATGAATACGAGTATGAGTCCGAGTCCGAGTCCGGGTCCGAGCCCGGGTCCGAGTCCGGGTCCGAGTACGGGTCCGGGTCCGGATCCGAGTACGTGTCCGGGTCCGGGTCCGGGTCCGGGTCCTGGCCCGGTTCCGGGTTCGGGCCGGTTCCGGGTCCGGGTCCGAGTTTCAGACTGAGAATGAATATGAATATGAATACGAGTATGAGTATGAGTACGTGTATAAATATGAGTATGAATATGAATACGAGTATGAATATGAGTATGAATATGAGTATGAGTATGAGTATGAATAGTCCGAGTCCGAGTCCGGGTACGCCCGGGTCCAGTTCCGGGTCCGATTCAGGTTTCGGTTCCGGGTCCGGGTCCGGGTCCGGGTCCGGGTCCGGGTCCGGCTTAGGGTCCGGCTCCGGCTCCGGATCCGTCTCCGAGTCCGGGTTCGGCTCCGGGTCCGGCTCCGGGTCCGGGTCCGGGTCCGAGTCCGGGTCCGGCTCCGGGTCCGAGTCCGAGTTTGAGAAAGAGAATGGGTTTGAGAATGAGTACTGACTTGACTGAAGATTTGATTGAAGCACTTAACAGCAATAATAAAATGAAAAACGAAAAGATCCAATCTTCAAAATCTAATAGGTCCCAACGACGCTCGAGCGAGAACTAGCTTCGTGGCCTCTCCTACTATAATCAGCTAGCAGCCAAACTCCATTTACAGTCAACCTAGGTTGCGAATAATATAAATATATAAAATAAGTGTACCTACTTAAAATATTTGTTGGTAACAAGAAATAAATTTAGAAATCGTTCTCGTCGTTTCCACATACTTAAACATGGAAAAAAAGAACATTTAATAGCGAATCAAAGGCATAGATTTAAAGAGGCAAGCCAAGTCTCAAAGGCAGTACGTTATTTATTGGCCCAGTAACGAGTTGCCGACGACTTGAAGTAGGATCATTAATAAGTTCCGCCATATAATTCCACAGGGTACTAAATTGGTACCCCTTCTTATCAAGATACGACCTCTTCGCTGTAAGGAAATGTTCGTTCAAGATCTCGACACAAAGAATAAAGGTCACAAGTGACAATGTTTTTGTTTGTGAGTTACGACATTTTGGATTTGAGGTATAATTGGCTGTTCTAATCTGATCTAGGAAGACTGATGACTTGCATTAATACAGGTTGCGAACAGATTGAATGAACGGATTGCCTATTTACAGTTTAAACATTTCAACTTATTGACTTTGGGTGATGAAGTGCTAGACAGCTTGTTTTGTTTTCAATCAAGAAAGAGTCATTGGATGTGATTTTATTGATTTAAAAGATTTAATACCATGACAGTTACTGTTTTTACAAAAATAATTGTAATAAATGTCAATTTTTTTTAAAGATTCGCGATACACCTCTTGGGAAGCAAATCATGTATGTGGATCCTTTTTGTTAGTATCCGACCGAAACACAATTTTTAGCCTCAACAAAACGGCTTTTATTTGTATGTATGTATGTATGTAAGCACTTTATTATACACAATTACAGGTTAGAACACGTACATGCTACAAAAAATTGAAATACAAAGGCGAACTTATCTCTCCAGTTTATTTCAGTTTCTGCTGTAACTCAAAATTTTGTAGGCATTAAATTGACTATTTCTAGCCTTATTTTATGGAATTCAATTGCATTTCCGCCATGGTATAATAAGTTTGAGTTCTTTTCCTTTCACACGGCCGCGTATTATTACATAGTCCATATAAAGTTAAAATGACTAGATAGGATTCAAATAGATAGATAGATAGATAGATATATTTATATCCTTTAGAAAATTACATAATGTTTTACATTTTTAAACAAAATAAATTCACAAAAGGATCGTCAATAGGTATAATAATAATGAGAGCAATATAATTGAAATCAAGTACAGTAAAAAGGTCACTGAAAAAAAATAGAAATGTCAAATTTGTATACACGGCTAGGATATCCTATAGCAAACGTCATTAGTCAAATTTAAAATAATTATAATAATAACATTATAAAGGAACAGTTCAAAATATGGTCAAATATCAAGACAATGTCACAATAATAAATAATCAGGTAATGTCAGAAAGTAAACGAAATAAAAAATAAAATAACAATATGCCCTCATCATCCTCTTCATAAATCTACGAAGGTTACATTAGGGATAAAAGTATCATTTTATGCTAATTACGTAAGCAGTATTGCAATTACAATGTGACATAAATGAACGCATGACCGCTGCTACGACCGCTTTTGACCAAAACCGTAAACCCTGGCCGAAACCAAAACCGAAACTATTCGCTACTGTAACGAAAACTGGCTACTTAAAGAAAACTAGTTTTTTTAAATAAAAAATCTTGAAATGCATTATTTACTTTTAATTATTTTTATTACCTTTGTTACCTATCGGGTAGTGAAACAAAGAATGTCTTTGACAAATATTCGGTCTGATGCTTTCTTTACCGCCCGTGGTAAGTACAATTTTTTTTATCTCCCCTGGCCAGGAAGTGGGAATTTGCGCACGTGTAGCATCGTGTCAATTTTACAACAACATTTCATACAGTTAATTGCAAAAAATAAGTATCGAGACTTTTTGCCGACATAAGAGCCATGGGACTTATTTTTGACTAAATTGAATAAGATATTATTGCACTTGACTGTACGAACACGCTCCCCAACCCGCCTATATTAGTGAGTTACGACTATTTTATAGGCAACGTAAAATAATATTAAAATGAAAACATAACTCTCGCATTACTCTTAATGGCTCTGAACGTCCGTCCGTGTTCACTTAATGTTGCTATTAGAGCCACAATTAAGGACAGGGCAAGCCTATTATTACCTACTAAAAATAGTTGTTTTGAGTTTTCATTTTAACGTTTGTCGTTTACTTATACTGAAACTGAACACCCACTTCCTGGGAGACATTGTGTCAATATTGTGTGTTTGTGTTGCTGTGAATGGAACGGGGTTTTAGGTTGAGATCTAGTGAGAATCTGTGAATGGCTGTTGTAGTTTCTAAAACTGTATAACTAAGCTGTTGGTTTTCCATGTATGTAATAAAAAATCGAGTTGGACTCGTCCATCGAGGGTTCCGTACAAATTTGTATGTACATGCGCATATCGTTGCTTATCATCCATGCTTGATTACGTACTTTAAATAGAGACTACATATATTTTTTACAATTTAATTACAAATGTGTAGTTTACTGATGTTTTTACTGCACTTGTGGTATTACTTGCCAAAATTCATAGTTCTAGGTCAACGGAAAGTTACGAGTACTCTATAAATATTTTGATTCCCTTGAGAGTGTCGAAATATACGTTTTCTGCAGCATATACGGCCGTATCTTTTTAAGTTAACTTAGTAGTTTGATTTTTTCACAGCTTCAAGAAACTGTAGATATGAGTATGTGGTATCACTCCTGTCAACTGTCAAATCTGACATGTTCTGCATCGCGCTATCGAAGTTTCTTAAGTCAGTTGCATAAATATAACTTTCAACCAACTCTCTTCGGACTTCAGTCCCTGAGAGATCTCTCTATTGTCATTTCTTCCCGTGTCTCCTATCTGTTATAATAAGAAGACGGCTCTGGCGATGAACAGATATTTATTTAAAACAAGGCGATTCACACAGACTACATGTTCAGATAATAATGGCGTCTGGAAAACAGTAGACGACGAACAATTGAATACAACAGCCAGTGTTGCTATATCTAATATCTTCCCTTTTTTAGAAGATAAGATTCCAGGGCCTTAATAAGGTAAGTGACAACTTAAAGTATTTTGCTTAAAACAACTAGAATCAAGGGCCATGAAATCTTACTAGCAGAAACGAAACGTTTCTAAAACGATGACAGTTATGACATTGACAACTTGACATTATAAACTAAAACATAGTTTTGACAATTCAGTCTGGAACTAAACATAAATAATATGTGATAATTACTTATCAGCATAACGTGCTGGCATTTTCACCTGTCTGCCAGAACGCGTCGTTATTGGCAAACTACTAGTGCTATTACTAGTACTTGCGCTAGGAACAGTACTAGTACTAGGAACAGAAACACTTTGGTTTGTATGATCCTTAATACTAACATTTTCCTTTTTATTTTCAGGTATTATCTCAAGCATTGGAGTGACCGGTTTGAGGATATGCTGACGGCTTCTACGGAATTCTCCCTGCGGCGATTGTACAATAAAGCTACGAGGTTCACCACACGTACCAGAGATCATACCTGGAATCCAAACACTATTGGGCTTATGTTTGAAGTACACTTTATCACCCTTAGTAACTTCTGGCAAAGATTTGGCATGTTTATTATAATAAATTGTTGAGTAAGACTTCTGTTTTTCAATTTGTTCCTTAACATGATCATAATCAACTAGAGTAGGAGACAACTGTGAATCTGTGATTGGAATCTTTGTTCGCAAGTTCCTGGACATTAACAATTGTGCAGGTGAATACCCTGTTTTTTTAGGAGTATTTCTATATAATAGTAAAGAGAGGTAAGGGTCATTCTTGTCTGCCTTACATTTCTTTAGCAAATGTTTGATTGTACCAATGGTTCGTTCGACCATTCCGTTAGACCTGCTTAAATAAGGACTGGAAGTAATGTGTTTAATGTGCCAATCTTTCGCAAAAGTCTGAAACTCAACAGATGAGAAAGGGGGACCATTGTCCGATACCATAAACTCAGGTATACCATGTCTAGCAAATATAGATTTCAGGTGAGTAATAATCCTGTTTGCATTTGTGCCTGTAGTCAAAAGTGCTAATTCTACAAATTTTGAAAAATAATCCACAACGATAAGATATTTTTCATTTTCAAATTCAAACATGTCAATACCGACTTTATTCCATGGTAAAAGTTTATATTCATGATGTAGAATTGGCTCTTTGCTGTTACATCTTCGGTATGACAGGCAAACATGGCATTGGTTGACAAATTTCTCAATATCATTACTTATGTTAGGCCAGTAGACAGTAGACTTAGCTAAGCGTATGCAGCTATTAATACCTTGGTGTCCTTCATGTGTTAATTTCAGTACATATTC
This sequence comes from Epiblema foenella, assembly GCA_963556455.1. NCBI lineage: Eukaryota > Metazoa > Arthropoda > Insecta > Lepidoptera > Tortricidae > Epiblema > Epiblema foenella. The sequence continues at coordinate 15,441,722 of OY747107.1, read as the reverse complement.
TCTCATAAACTCGGGAATAACTATTTTGTCAGACATAAAAAGTATGTTGTCAATCACACTTAGTTTGTCCTTCAATGAGAAGTAAGGCTTTATAGATTGACCAACAGACTTCTTATGTTCGGGCCATCCATCTTGACAATATTTAATAATCTGAGATAAGATGCTATCCTTACATGTTGCTTCTTTGATTTCCTGTAGTTTTTCAGGACTGACAGACAAATTTGACATTATGTAATTAACATGTAAGTCTATATCTTTCTCAAGGTCTACAAGTGCAGTTTCATTTAATGCTGCTCTAGACAATGTGTCTGCAATGTATAGATAACGACCAGGTTTGTATATTACATTAAGCTCATATGGCTGAAGACGAAGCATAATTCTCTGAAGCCTTGCAGGAACATCATTCAGTGCTTTCTTGAACAGAGTAATTAGTGGCTTATGGTCTGTTTCTACTGTGACTGTCCTACCATAAATATATTGGTGGAACTTAGAGCAAGCAAATAAAATTGACATAGCTTCTTTCTCGATTTGAGAATAGTTCTGTTGACATTTAGTTAAGGAAGCTGAAGCATATGCTATTGGTTGCTTGCCATGTAATAAGACACAACCAAGAGCATCCTTCGAGGCATCAACTGACATAGTAATATCTTTATTTGGGTCATAGTAAGTCAGTACTGGGGCACAGCTGATTAATTTTTTTATATTATTGAATTCAGCCTCATGTTGTTCTGACCATGACCACTCAGTTTGTTTAGACAAGAGAGTTCTTAAAAGACTATTTTCCTTTGATAAATTAGGAATAAATGGACTGAGATAGTTAACCATACCCATGAACCTTTGTAGGTCATTGATACACGTCGGGTTGGGCATGTCACAAATGGCTTTTACTTTAGCTGGGTCAACCTGTACTCCATCTTGACTGAAAATATGGCCTAGGTATTTTACTTGAGGCACGCAGACGACACATTTTTCTTTATTAAATTTAATATTGATTTCACGAGCTCTGTTTAAGACTTTTTGTAGAGTCTCGTTGTGTTCCTCAAGAGTCTTACCATATATGAGAAAGTCATCCATCATGATTTTCACATTGTCGATGTCACTAAACCTTTTAACCATCTCCCGGTGAAATAGCTCTGGGGCGGCATTGATTCCGAAGGGCAAACGGTTAAAACGGTATCTACCGAATGGTGAGATGAATGTACAGAGCCTTGACGAAGCATCAGACAGTGGTAGCATCCAAAAACCCTTGTTAGCATCTAATGTTGTAAAGAATTTTGCACCGGCTAAGTCCGATTTTATTTCATCCATAGTTGGGAACTGATAATGAGACCTCATTATAGCTTTATTTAGTTTTCTAGGGTCAATGCATAGGCGTAACTTACCATTTTTCTTGGTAGTTAAGACAAGTGAGCTTACCCACTCTGTAGGCTCGTCGACACGGCTGATAATTCCATTTTTCTCTAGGTCATCCAGCTCTTCTTTCAGCAGTTTCTTAATTTGGAATGGGACTCGACGGCATGGATCTACAGTTGGTTCGACATCAGGTTTCAGTTTCAGGTCACAGGTGAAATCCTTTAATCGACCCAAGCCTTGAAAAAGATCACTGTAAGCCGACAATATACCCTCACATGTATTTATAGAAACTTTATGAATTCTTTTAATCAGCTTCATAGTCTTGCAAGAATCCCTGCCTAAGATATCTTGGCCATTTAAATCTACTACATGGAAAGTGACATTGTGACTAATACTATTATGACACACTGGTAATGTACATTGGCCTATGGTAGGAATAGTGTCACCACTATATGTTGATAATTTGTGTATGCTTTTTGTTAGCACATCAGGTGGGAGCCTTAATTTGTTAAATGTATCAACTGACAAGACATTAGTGTCTGCACCCGTGTCCAGCAAGAAGCAAACATTAGTATTATTGACAGTTAGGTAAGCTTTCCAGGAGTCTGATGATGATATATTATTGACATGAATAGAACCTAAGAAAAGACTGTCTGGTTCCTTGGGGTCTAATGAAAGTAGTTGTACCTGGGTGTAGGTGGTATTACGGCATACTACCGCAAAGTGATTATATTTTCCACACTTCTTACACTTCACACCTTTTGCTGGGCATCTGACTCTGTGTATCTGTCCGCAGCGACTACAGGTATCCTCTTTTGGTCTCATTTGTCGGGAGTTGCTTTGCGTTCGTGACGAACGGGAACTGCTCGGCGTTCGTGACTGGCGGGAATTGCTGTGTGATCTTGACTCAGCCTGGACTCTGCCGACGAAAGTGGTCGCATCTTCTAAGGTCTTTGCCTGCTGTTTAGTTGTCTCGATGGACCTGGCGAGTTCGATGGCTTCAGATAGTGTTGAAGGTTTTTTCATCAAAATGTGCTCTTTAATGTGTTGGTTTCGAGAATGTAAATTCCAACTAAAAACATCGCGCAGCAAGCTGTCTTCTAATGACGAGAACTCGCACTGCCTGCCGACATTCTTAAGGTCAGTTGCATAGTCGTCGATCGTCTCTTCTTGTCCCTGTCTTCTGTTAAAGAGCGTATGTCTTTCCATTGTGATGTTGATTTGCGGAGTGAAATAGCTACTAAATTTGCTAACCAACTCTTCAAATGTGACGGTATCTATATCCAGATTGAAGGAGTAGAAGATCGTGAGCGCTTCTGTGCCTATAAAATGTAGCAATATGGCGACCTTCCTGCTATCAGATTCATTTTCTAAATTATTTGCTCGTAGATATATCTTAAGCTGTGTTATCCAGTTTTTCCACGTTACAGGCATATTATTGTTGCGGATATCGAGCGTGCAGAGCGCCCCGGACAATTGCTTCGGACTCGGCTGTCCTTTCGATTTTTCGTTTTCACCCATTTTTGAACTCGACTTTTTACTCTGACACCATGTTATAATAGGAAGACGGCTCTGGCGATGAACAGATATTTATTTAAAACAAGGCGATTCACACAGACTACATGTTCAGATAATAATGGCGTCTGGAAAACAGTAGACGACGAACAATTGAATACAACAGCCAGTGTTGCTATATCTAATACTATCTATTGTATATATGTATATAATGTGTAGATACTCCGTTTCCTGTATATATCCAAACCTGTAAATTATTCTATTAGGACCACAACTACTCTTCCACAAGTATATGGTTTTAATTTCAACTCGATACCTTCACTCGTTCCCGAGATAAAGCGTCTTGACAGACGCAGGCGTCTGTCTGTCTAGACAGACGGACACAAAGATACTATAAGGGTTCCGTTTATTTTCCTTCGGAGGTTCGGAACCCTAATATTTTTTGAACAACATTTTTGATACAACATTTTTGAGTTTCGTTCAACTTTTTAATCACGGTTCTAATTAAAACCGCAATATTTTATCCATCGAAGAACCGTCATAATATCCCTCAAAGTGAATTTAAGCCGGTAATAAATTTACATAAGGCAATGAAGCCAGAAATGCAGCTGATTGGGAACCCAGTCAGCTTCATTCCACTCGTTAGCTGCGATAGTGCGAGGAATACATTACTCGCTAATGAGGCAAATAAATCGCTCGGATTGCTTCTGTGAATACAGAGATTACGGGTGTAAGGAAATACCTGAGCGCCCGCTACAGCTATACTTCATAAGCAAATATAGATGTAGTGAATAACTTTTTTCCGTCGGGCAAACTCCGAATAATATTAGAAATGACGTGTCAATCAAATAACTTATTAAATAAATGACAATCTTATTAATCAATGTCATTAGTCAGCACGAAAATTGGTACAGTACTTTTATCTCACGAGCGCGGGTTAGCCATAGTTGTAGTTATGACACAAACGACATAGACAATGTGAAATCTTAGCTCCTACGCTGACGCACACATAGACAATGTGTGTATATAAGAAGATAATCCACGAAGCAATATCCACTCTTTTTTCGTTTACTTTTATTTTTTAACTATACCTTAAATATCCTGGAGATGTACAATATAAATTCAATATTTTATTTTATAAAATTTATTTTATTTTATTCTATTTATGTGCGCCTGTCCGTCTATAATATATATAAACACATATGTCTTTTGGGTTCTGACAGAATACCAGTGTTTTGCTCAATTGCGAGCAAAGCTACGCACTGAGTTGGGACCTTTTTGTTTTGCTGCAATGCACACAACACAACCAACCTATTTTTCGGTACTATGTTTGATATGTTATCTAAACTGTGTTCCTAATTTTCTTTTCTTTTTTTAATTCCTGATTTTAATTGCTTCTTTTGTTTAATATGTGTTGTTTTAAGTTTTGATTTCCTTGTGTATGTCTTTTTGCGTTCTTTGTTTTTTTATTTGTCTCATGTTACAATGAGTGTGTATGTGGCAAACAAATAAATGTTTTATCTATCTATCTATATCTTAACACACAACCATAGCTCACCCGCATTCGTGAGATAAAAGTATGAATGTTGAGTAATCTGCTTACTGATTTTAGCAAGGTGGATTTGCTTTAGATTGGAAACTTAAAACAATAAATATGGACATCACAGATAATTACATGACATTCACAAACGTTATAAGGAAAGAGCGGGAAAGCGGATGACAGGTTATTAGGCATGCCAACGTAACGTATATTTCGGAAAAAATAAAACTTAGGATAGAAATCTTTCGTATTACGTTCTTGAATATATTTCATTATTTCATAAGGGTAAACAGTTAAGGGAGGATCGATTGAAGAGAGAAGCGAGTAGAAGTTTATGGGGCGTGGGATGTTTTTTGGGAAGTACGATTGACAAAATTTAATCATGACCCACCATAATTATTCATTTTGCTAAGTCATCTAAATACTAGTCGGTTGAAATTCGCCTGAACATACATTGCATTGGTAACGAACTTGTTATCAATTAGACACTGACATTTACTAACTACTGTCTTAAACAATTTGGATAACCATGACTGTTGATCACGAAAGAGAAATACTATTACTTTCTCTGTTCTTCACAGTAATGCCATAGCCTTCTTCACTGAGCACTATAATCCGAGCTCTTTGTTCTGCCAAATGCCTATTGTGGATGGTGGAGATCTCATTGACTGACCACTTGACATCTGACAAGCAATTGAAATATATTTTTTGTGATGAAAAGAGTTAGGTTTTTTATTATAAATGACAGCTTATTCGAGATTCAAAACGTAGCTGTTTTATTAAAAAATATATCTATTGCAGTGATAACAAAGGTTAAAATTGCATAGATCTCCGACCCGTATTGATTCAATTTGTTAATATTTAAAACGACCTAAGTGCTACATAGTGCGAGACATGTAATCCCTATTGTTTTGACGGTTTCAAGCCATTTGTAGGCCAAGTGGGTCATAAATCAGTTGGTTCGACTGTACATCGTAAAATGAATGGCTGAATCTAGGACAGTTGAAGATGTGATCGAAGGAACCTTCATCGATCACGCAATCGCATAGCGAGTTATTCCGCACCCTGGTTTTGGCGTGGAACACCAAAGTGCAGTTATGACCGAGTCTAAGGCGGCATGTGGTTTACGTTGCCCACTTAAGGGCAGTTCGGAATAGGGATGTTAACACCAAATAAGAAAATCTATAAGTTCCAATTTAATCGAAAAAGGATCAAATTATTAATCATGTGCCAAAAAAATAACTCAAAACAATAAGTAATTACGTAAATATAAGTGTTCAAAGTTTTACGAGAGGGCATATACTGTAATTTTTTTGTATTTAATGATTAATAAATAAAAAATCTGGCAACGAATGGGCAATAGAGTTAGGGTCACAACACCATAATAATGTTTATATCTCTAACCTACTGACTTGTGCTCAGACAAACTTGCTTAACACGAACAGGTTCAGAGGGATACTTCCAGGATACATACGGGATGATATTACCGGCATATTCAACCCAGGATCCCTCGTAAACCTTGGTTTTTCAAATAGCGAATTATGTGATAATTATAAAGTGTGTGTGTGTGTGCGTGTGTGTGAGACATTATGGAAACGGGTCAAACCTATTTTTAGTATGAACCTTCATGCGGATAAATCGAAAATTATGAGGTCTAATTGTTAGGCTCATGCTATGTGAACTGCTTCTCTATCTTCTATTTAAGAGTTTAATACTCTTGTCGGTGGAGCAATCGTCAGCCCGTTTCTGTCCTCTGCCATCTCCTTTACAATCTGATATGACATGACCTTAACCTTCTCTTTTATTTGCTCGAAGTAGTTTCTTCTTGGCCTTCCTCTTCCTCTCTTCCCCTCAATCTTCCCTTCTATAATGGTCTTAAGGAAATGGTCATGCAGATGACCCATCATTATTCCTCTCCTATTCTCTATGGTTGTAAGTATTTGTCTCTTTTCTTTTATTCTTTGCAATACTTGTTCACTCGTTATTTTTTCATTCTACGCCAACACCACATCTCAAAAGCTTCTAATCTCTCCCTTTCTCTTGTAATCGGAATATATATGTGCCTAATTGTTAACAAGTACATATTTATCTACATGAAAAACACCTAATTTGTGTCCTTAGTTTCGACCAAATTGAAAACAATATTACAAAGCATAACATTCCAAATGCCTTATATAAAACCCTACAATATTTTTTCCCTTAGCCAGCTTTCACAAAAAATGTTAATCAAAAATTTCCCGTCAATTTCAATATCGATTACACGTCACAAGTTGAAGGCAGAAACAATGTCAATTATTTTACTGCGTGACGCGACGTTTTAGGTGACGTGACGTTGAGCGTGACGTGTGATATCGACGGCGTAAAACGTTGAATAATTTATGCATATACGTGTAAAAAGTATGGTACATTCAAGTGAACATTTTATTTCATTACATGTCTTCATGATTATCTCATTTGTATAGCGTACTGCTAGCTCGGGATCTGCCGGATATCCATGTTTTAGTTATATATAAGACTTGGGTGGTTCCAAAAAAATAATAAACAAAACAAATGCCTATTTATCAAAAATGGTTATCGATTTAATTCCCTCATAAAAATGTACAGTCAACTACCTTTAGTTGTATCTACTTTTAGACCTTATTGCAATGGCATTGTATTGTGTTTTTCATGCATTATATATAGAGAATTTAGCTCCCTTTTGCATTTTGGGGTTTTTCTGCCCATTTTAGTGGATCCTTTGTCAAATTCTGCAAGGTTTGTACTCTGATTTTTTTTGGAAATAAGTATACAAATGTTGTGTTCTTTTTTAGTCTTTTTGTGAAGTCTAAGAAGTTGTGTAGTAGTTAAAGGCTTGCTGGAGTTGATATGCCAAATTTTAGCATTAGGTATCAAAGCACACCCCACGTTGCTTGGGGTGCAAGAGGGAAAACATTAGAAGGACGGAGAAGTCTTTTTTGGGAAAACGTAAAGAGCTACTCGACACAACGTTTAAGGCCGTGCAACGAAAAATATCGCGTTCTTTGAAACGCTGTTCTGCCCAGGCGAGAAAACAATAAGGGTTTACTTTCAGATATGTGATTCGTGACTGTTTCTGACAATAGCCGAAACATGATTGCTTTAAATTTTCTCATTAGAAAAAAAATCCATAGCCTTTATTTTCCTTTTGTTACTCAACCTACTAAAACAACTCATTATTAAACGATACAATTAAGTTAAAATGATGGTATTGTGCCTCGTCTAAACTCTGTTAAAAAGAAATTTAATAAAACTGTACACAGTCGGATATTTATCGAGATTTGTATAAAATGGCCATTCCCGAAGAGTGTTGCATCCCGTTTTGTCGTGCGCGAAGGACACAAGCGTGTCTCTTTCACGAGTGGCGTGGCTGACGGGATGGAGGCATCCCCTTAAAAAAAAACCATTACCATTTGCTCGCTGCGTAGTCAGGCGGTAATTGCAAGGCCGCTCACGGCGCACCGTAAATCGGACCGGACCCCCATTCTACTCAGTGTTTTTGTCATAATTAATTTCACGATTTCACGTGTCCCTTGATAATCCAAGTACTGGACCGTCACTGTTTCGGTCGTATAACATGGAAGATAGCGTTTTACACTGATTATGTTGCGGCTTTGTGCCTATTCAATCTCCTGATGTTAGACAGAAACGCCTCATTATTTTGTAAACATATAATGATGTTGATCTACTATTTTGTGCCTTTTAGAATTACTACTCGTATTATTCATCTGCTAAACTGTTAACAATATCAATTGCACACTGCCTAAGAGTATTATCTGTAATGCTCTGTTTTTTTTCATCGGTATTGTAACTAGCTCAAGGGGATCTTAATTGTAAGTTTATCGTATTCAAAAAAATATACATCATAGGGTGGGTTTTATGGTTCCGCACCAAAATGGTAAAAAAGGAACCCTTATGGTTTCACTTTGTCTGTCTGTCTTATTTTCTGTGAAAAATTACATAATACAATAGGTGGTTCAAAATTTGAAAGTTTAGTTAATATGTCGAGTGGGGTGTCATATGAAATGTGCTTGCACATTCGGAAACAATTTTTTATATGTTGAGTCATTTTTGTTTTATGAGGGAAAATGTACAAAAAAAATACCGCTCCCCCACCCCTTATCTCCAAAGTTTACCAAGGAAAAAATATAAAATTATTACATAACATTGACATCAATGTATATTTTACAGGAAAAATATAACTGTAGCTCTATCTTGTTTTCCTTTTTTTTATCGTCAAAATACATGTCTATACTAAGTTTGTAATTTAATCACCTTTACATGTATTTTTGTTTTAAAAATTCCTAGATTTAGCTAGCCAGATTATGCTGAAAGTACCTTCTTTCAAATAAAAAAATAAAATAAAATCGGTTTACGTGATAAAGAATTATCCTTGAAAACCACCGTACATACAAAGTTATTCAGTATCTCAAATTGGTAACAAAAGTCGCCGATAGATGGCGCAGTACCCATGGTGTCCAATTTCCACACCATATTGTTGAGATTTTCCTGATTTAACAGGGCGGAACGGGTACACATCTGTATACGGAACCCTCGGTGCGCGAGTCCGACTCGCTCTTGACCGATTTTTCTTATTAATACTTCTGTCTGCTAGAATTTATAAAGAAGTCCTGTATACTTCACAAAAAAATCCGCCGGAAGGCCCAAAAAACACATAAATCGTAACTAGTAAATTTTTTTGGAAGTACTTATTTACAAGATACTTATAACCTGTATGTAAGCACCAGTTTTTCCGTATTTTCATCTGCGTTTTTCTAATTTTCTTAATACTGTTCAACAAAAGTACAAAAAACTGTTTTTTTGACGTAAAAATTAGTAAAAATTACTAATAACCTGTGAGTTGCGTGTGCCGTAGGTACTTGTAGATTATGTGCACTCAACGCTCGTAACTTGTCCCACAGAATAAAAGGATGTGCATAATTAACCATGTGTAATACGATTAGGGCCCCACTGAAACTAGCGGAGCGCGAGCGCTGTCCTTTAAAAGAGCTATCGGTCCTTTCAGCGTTAAACATGCTACATTGTGGGTTTAGTTACTTCGTGCGTTAAAAACGACGCTTTTTTCAGTACAGGTGAGTCTTTTTACAATACAATACAAATACTCTTTATTCCACACGTCAATAAAAAATACAAAGAAGGTTAGAAACAACATAGTGAGAACTAAGCAGAGGTAAGCAACAGGCGATCTTACCGCTAAAGAGATCGCTCTTCCAGACCTTTGGGTAGCTTTTTAAATAGTTTAGTTCGTTTATTTGATTTAATGTATAGAATACTCGTTGTTTATATGCAGAGAATAATTAATAATAATTAAGCACAGGAGGTCCCCTGGTTAACAAAACCGGTGTCTGAGGCTGAATATATTTAGAGCACATCCCGTCCAACTCTTTCCAGGCGTCTTGTGTAGTCGCTCCCAGTAGGAGTCCATTTGACTCGACATTTTGCATACAAGTTATAATATACCTTGCACTATATAACTTGTATGCGATTTACTTGTCCAAACGCGTTGAACCGAGCAGACGAAACGAAACATTGATATCAAGTCAGAAAGCAATATCTAAGTAACTAATTGACCTAGATACTTTCCACTCTACGTTTGCCAATCTAAAAGTTATCTTTATGTCCTGATTATTACGGTTATTTTCCAATATCCATAAAATCAAAAATCTTAATCATACCCACAACGTGAAAATCCGTCATGCATAATATAAAAGGTTATTACCCAACGTCGCTCACGTTTCTATATAAAAGTCGATATTGGCTTCATATAACTCGTTTTATGTCACCGCATTAAGTAAACAAGATGGAGGGGTATTTGATATTTACCCTCCCGTAATACCCTCATGATTATTAAAACAGTTGAATCGATGTTTATAACGTATAGAAAACAAAGTATACATATTGAACATTATTAAGTACCTATTGGTAAGTGATGGTGAGGGTCGAACACATATGAAATATCATGTGATATTTAACAGTGGATTCAGTGAAGGAAAATATCGTGAGAAAGCCAATCTCATCCAGACAAGGTTTACTTTGTTGAAAGGTCAGATAGCAGTCGCTTTTTTAAAACTAGATCCTGCGCCAAATCTTGGGATTAGGTTTCGAAGCGGACCCGGACTAGGACACAATTAGGAAAATAGTTAAAGATACAAACACTTGAAATTGGCTATTTGACTACATTTTTATGGTGTCATTAGTACCAGTTTTTAGAGACGATCAAATGTTTGTATTGGACCAACTACAATGAGAGCTATCGTTTTTGTGCTCACCAGTTGGCGCCACTGTCTAGTAAGGTCCAGCTGTCAAAAATGATTATTGGTTATTATGGGCATGAGAACGAAGTTTGCATTTAAATCATGTTCAAAACCTTAAAACCGTACCGCAAAAATATCGAACATCCGGCATGCGGCCGGAAAAAAAGGAAGAAATAAGTTTCCGAAAGACAAAACTGTTTCAAAGCACTGACAGTCATTGACCCGTGACTCATATTTGCCATAATCAAGCTCAGGTATTGCAAAATACTCACCATTTTGTTCCAATTAGTTATTAACCCGCGTAACGCAACCACAAAGAGTGACATTTGACCTTCGGAGACCTCACGCTATACTAGCGCCTCTAGCGGCGAATTCATATGCGATAGCCCCCATTAGAGCAACACAAAAGACGAAAACGAGAGGTAAAGCACAGAATAGCTGACGACCACTGATAACACTACTGATAGACAGTGAAATGTGACGTCACAGTGTAATGGAGTAACCGCATCAAAATCGGTTGCGTAGTTTTAAAGATTTAAGCATACATAGGGATATAGCGACAAAGGATTGTGATAATTTGTTGGATTTCTATCTATGTAACTACATTATGGAATAAATTTTAACATGTGTCAAATACCCAATTGAATTTGTTCATTGGGAACGCCGTTGTGTACAATACAATCATAACTCAAAATTTGACTAGGTACTCTAAAAGAAAGAAGGCAAAAAAATATGTCAAATGGTGAAATTTCTATTCAAATATCTCAAAAAATAACGAAGCTACAACCGTTTTAATGTTGCTGGTTAGACAGAGAAAGCGCGACAGTTTAGTGACGTCATTGACCTCAAGCGCCATAGTAAATGACGATCATTCCAATACAAAGGCGTGTTTTGCGGAAAAAGACAGAGTATGCCGCCTCTTAAAATATTGAAGACTTTTGAGTTACTTTTATTGCCATATGATTAAGAATTTTATCCTTTTCCGAGAAAATTGGAATTTAATGATATTCTTATTTGGTGTCAACATTACTATAATCTTTAGTATGATTTCGGGACTATCCTGTAAATCATACGGCTGCTTTTCCGAACACTGGTCTTGTGGTCACCCTTACTCAAAGCAACAATTTTGCTAAATTAATTAAGTCCTCTTCTACAACACTAACCTAATTACTACACCTAATTTCAATTATATAAGGTCCTAATTTGATTGTATTTTAGCTTGTAGATGGTACAATGGGAGATTAAATCGTAAAGTGTGAGATCGTAAATATTTTTATGTTTATTGAATGTTCATAATTTGGAAGCTTTATGATTTCCTTTTACAATTTATCGTTGCCATAAATTATTATTAAAACTGTTTTACCTTACTTTCATTTCTTCAGTTAATGACTAGGTATTGGACTAAAAGGTAAAAGTTCCAAAGTTTGACAGCTTAATAACCAAAAGTTGACACTGTCATACTGTTCACGTCTGTTGACTGACCTTTCTTGCTGGACTCTTTTCAGCTAAGCTAGAGGATTAGTGAACCAGCGACAAAACTCCCAGCTTGATTCCACTCACACCCAGATTCGGTTGAAACCGCTTAACCAATCTCACTGGAGCGCAACCTCTTAAGTGTATTCAAGTGTTAAAACCGCTCGCGTCGTCGTGTCGGAGGTTTCCTCTGGATTTTCCCTAGACTACTCTCCAACCACGCATTCTCCTATCACTTTATTGAGCCCGGCCTCAGTCAGTTAAAAAAAATGAAAGCGACTGCCATCAGACTTTTCTAAGCAGAGGGAAAAACTAGACCTTATTGGGATTAGACCGATTTCCTCACGACGATTTCTTTCGTCCGAAAGTCACTGTTAAATATCAAATGATATTTCGTTTTTTTTAAACCAAGTGGTACGGACCGGGGTTCGAACCCGCGACCTCCTGATTGAGAGTCGCGTGCCTTACTGCTCGTCCATACTGACTTGTACTATTAGGCCGAATTTTGTTTATAATATAAATAGCTTAGACCAAAATTCAGATCAAATAAGCACTGTTTAACCGTAGTTGACACATACGGACACAGATAATGTGAACACATAGCTCCTACGCTGACGCACACATAGACAACGTGCGTATATAAAACCACCACCAAGCCCTGGAAGTGCTAGGGAGGATAAAAACTGTCGGGTGACAGTGTTTATCCTCCCAATGGATAATAGGCCACAGCAGCTCTCTAGAAAACGACGTAGCGGACGATCTGGCTAGAAGAGGATCAAGCTGACCCACGGTTGGCCCTAGTCCAATACTTCCACTACTTAACCAGCTAAGGTCTTGGTTACATCTCTGAACATCAAAACAACACGCTGATCAATGGACAAATACTGGTACATGCAGACAATTCCGGGAAACAGTGCCGTACCCGGACGTATGCCTTACCAGGTGTCTCCTCTCTCTCAACATAGCGTAACTACGTTTTTCTAGGTACGACCGACAGCCCGTTATGCAGGGAATGCATGTTGCCGGCGAACAACCCCCCATGTCATCCTCGAAGGCAAAGGTGTAGCTGCACATGGAATCAAATCCTCAACGCACCGAGTTCACTCCGCGAAGCCTGTGGTGGCACCATTAGGATCCTGCGCTTCTGGTCGGAGTTAGGCTGGATAGATCCCTAGCTGGCATTCAGCCACTCACAATGGTCCGATTTACAAGGACTAAGTGCTGAAAAAGGAGTCCACTAACATAACCATAGCCATAAAACATCTTACCGCTGTTGACCAAAGGGCTGGCGACTTCCTCGCACAACGCATCAGCATTGCTATACAGCGGGGAAATGCTGCCAGCATGTTTGGCACTATGCCGCGGGGACCCCTTATTTTAGATTATTTATTTGATAATTTAAGTTTGTATTTAATATTAATTGTTATTATTATCATAATTTCAGTGTTTTGCCTAAATATTTGAGATTTTTATGCATATATTCATATCAAAAAACATCTCAACACACACACAAGCATGGCTCACCCGCGTTCGTGAGATAAACTTACTGTAATTCAGTACATTGTTTTACATGAAGTACATAAGGTATAACAGATTTTTATAAAACCAAGGCTTATAAAAGCATCGGCCATATAAATGTTAGCTCTGTCCTTTTATTTCATATGATGTTAGAAGGTGACAGCGATAATTTTAACTCACGGATAAATTTATCTGGCGATTGAAAAATCGATCCTTAATGTTATAAGTATAATTCGTTAAACATTTACAATACGGTTTACTTTACTATAGTTTCTAAATTGTTGATTATTCCTACATTGGTGAGCTTCATCAAATAAAGAGCCTAAGTAAGTTCAATTAGCACGTGTAAATAATTAAAGCAGCGAATATTAAAGCCAAAAATTCCTTTATTTGAGCCCCGAAAGATGAGATTCGACAATTGCTGGCCTTTGTTTATTTATTAGAAGCCTCCCAGTTTCATCGCAATATAAGTAGCAAAACCAGTAAGTTGACTTATTTTCCTGAAATTGATACTGAAATCAATGCTTCTTGGGTACTTACTATGTAGGTACGTATTGTTTAAGTAGCCATGCGACCCCAGTAGTTACTATAACTATACTTTTCGCGTGTTTGGGATAGACACTGAAAATAAACCATTTAAAGATATAAATAAATCATGTTACTAACATTATATTAGCATTAAATACCATATGTATTTTGACTAAGTCTGTCCTTAATTTTAATAATTCTAGTCCTGTGCGTTTCGATTCTAAAAGTGTATAATCATTTAATAGTCATAAATAGTATTTCAGTTTGGCGTAGCCTAAAGCGACACACCTATATTCATTTGTCATTAACAACCTAGAGACGTAGCTATATAATGGAAAGAGAAAGAAATCATTCAATACACTCACTTTTTCAAGAGCATTGCCTTGATATATAGATGGGTAGCACATTCTAATTAGCCTAACCTAATATGCACGAGAGACGCGGGTGCAAAAAAGATAAAATATCAAGTGAATAAACTTACTACGTAACTACATTTGAAAACCGTATTAACCGCCGTAGCACCGCCATTTTGAAAAATTATCAAAAACTGAATGAACGAAAAAGATCAGCTCAGAAAATTTCACGAGATCCGGTTAATGAATGCGAGCTGTAGAGATGAGCAGAACACATCCGGAGGGACAGACATTAGGAGCCAAAAACTTGTTTGATGTAGTTAACATGTTTTTTGGGAATTACTATTTCTAAATTTTAGCTCAAGCTGAATCGGAGACACTTCGGTCAAAATGATTTTGTTGATATTCTAATGAAATAACCGTACTGAGGATAAAAATAGTATTGTGGATTCGTCAGCGGGAAAATATTTAATTAAATTCCTTATAAAGAGCCCGCAAGGTGTATCCACCGAAAGTTTTTCTTAATTTAGACCAAAAGTGAGCTATGGACCCTTTAAATCTCTACACGTATTTTTTTTCAAGAATTTTCCTTTTTATCTTTTGCTATGGCTTTATTAAGGAAAGTTGATTAACTCTTTTACTCTTTGAGGATTCATTCAATCGGAATTCTTTGGCTTTATCGATTTTTTATTTGTGAAATTAAATAACTTGTAGTGCGCCTTTTTTTAGTGTTTAGTTGTATTTTTAATTAGGTGTGTTATGAGTTATTTCGTTTTTTGCTTTCTTCGTGTTAGTTAAATATGATTATTATGTTACTTTTATAGCTCGTTTATTTTCCTGGATAAAAGTGGTACAAACAATATCCACAATGCAAGTTTCATCAATTTCTCAAACAACAAGCATTAGCAACAGCAGGGGAATCACGTAACTTTATGTACTAACGGTAGATAGATTTTACTGTCAATTTTGAAGTATAAATGTATGAGGTGACAATTAAAATTTGACATTAAAATCTACCTAACGGTAGTAAAAAAGTTAGGGCCTGGACACATGTCGCCGGTACGGTGCCGTCTACGGTGTCACGGCGCGGCGCCGTCAAACGGCGTCGTGCCGAAACACGGTGCCGCGTACGGTGCCGTACACGGCGCCGCGAACGGCGTCGTACCACGGCGCGGTGCCGTGTACGGCGCCGTGCACGGTGCATCGCTTGGTAGTTTAACTAGTTTTCGTTTTGCTGCTGAACGCATAACACGCAAGTACAACCATGGGTTCAAATATACAAAACAATTGTCGTTTTAAATATATACAAGTATACAGTTTTTGCCTTGACATGGACCAAGAAAAACGTATTCTCCTGCTCCTACTGCTAAGACGACGAATGAAGAAAATACAGAAACGAAGATATTGGGTGAATCCATACATGTCTTTAATGAACCATGATGGAGGTCATTTTAAGAGAAAATATGAAGCACTGAAAATATGTGGGGATGACAAATTTTACGAGTATTTTAGAATGTCCATATCAACTTTTGAAGAACTGTTATCCAAGATAGCGAGTCGTATACAAAAGCAATACGTATTCAGAAAACTAGTTAAACTACCAAGCGATGCACCGTGCACGGCGCCGTACACGGCACCGCGCCGTGGTACGACGCCGTTCGCGGCGCCGTGTACGGCACCGTACGCGGCACCGTGTTTCGGCACGACGCCGTTTGACGGCGCCGCGCCGTGACACCGTAGACGGCACCGTACCGGCGACATGTGTCCAGGCCCTATGGAAATAGCTTATAAGTACCACAAATACTTATGTTTGGTAAACTTAAATTGCATAATATCACGATTGTATTTGAATTTTGTCACATGGACAGTAGACTAGACGTTATCACGGCAATGAGTGGCACTAAAAAGTTGTTTCACCCAAAAAACATTTCCTGTAAAAATACGCCAAGTTTCGGAACATACTATAAAATACTTATTACTATCTATATATATATATTACGCGAGGCCGATTTTTGTACACCCCATCAGATCTACAGTTATGGTCCGATTTTAATAAATGATATGTCATTAGATTCGTCTCATGCTGGAGAGTTGCATAAAACTCTTTATTTTTCTAGAAAAGGATTAAAAAATGGATTTAAAAAAACTACTGTGCGCTGACCACGTGACTTTGGCCGCGTGACATCACGCGACGTGGCTCCTGTTTTGAGTTGACATAACACAGTATAAAAATAAACAATAACTGAACTCAAACCTGTAGTACGTTCTTCAGTATGAGAAAATATACAGTTTGAGTCGGCGACATATATCCACAACCACAAGAAAATTAACGAAACACAAAATAAACGATCTTTTTACAATGTTTACATGAAAGACAGACGTATTGTGTCGCAGTTTGTATCGTCATTTAATTCAACGTCATAATTTAACATTTTTTTCTTTTATGCCAGATTTAAATTGTCATGACCTTTTTACTTCAACAAAAATTATAATTATACATACTCTTCGCATACTTATCCAATATTTTGAGAGAAAACCTCTAATACCATGGACTGCAAGGCGAACAAACCAGTCCATCCAGCTACGTTAAGTTGTCGACAGTATGTCAGGACCGCATTCTCATATATTTAGAACACCTTTCACGACGTTCTTCGGATAACCAGTAGATATATATTATGACGGGAAAAGTTGAGGGTCAGAGGTCCCGGGGCAGACTACCCGCTAGACGGAACACCCAAGTCACTGGTGTCCTGTAATTATATTTGCACGAGGCCATCCATGAGGTGGGTGATAGGAGCCTATGGAGGAGTCTGGTGAGCAAGAATTGGACATTATGTCCTCAGCATTGAGGGAACGACTAATGATGATGATGTGCCGCATCCACGTTGTCCGGATAACTAACTTAGCTAGCAGTCTACTATTAGGCTTGGTTTTGGTCGGCATAATGTGACAGTGAAAAGGAACTGTCGATTATTAAGACCCCTTTTTTACATGTTTTTGGTGTTCCTAAGAGAGGCACAAATTAAAGAAATGTATCTGTACCTATAGTTGTTCCTTTTCTGAATAAGTATGGGAATTATCGTATTTTATTCGGGACTCTCGTTTGAAATATATTTAAAGGAGCAATTGTCGATGATAGTGCTGTTTCATCCCATCGATGTAAATTAAACTTACTTAGATATTAGATATGCCATTTGTCTCCTTCTTCCTTTCTTCCTCTCTTACGCGTGTCATGGGGGATAACACGATTGGCAATATAGGTTTGTTGGCTTTCAAATTATCCGTGTCAAAATCAAGTTTCACGGTGTCCTCGTAGCAACCAAGTGAGTATGTTAATTTCAAACATTATTCCGGCTCAACACCACCACAGACCAAATCTATCCCAATTAAAATTTAATGTTATGACTTCGCTGATAAAGCTGAAAGTCTTTTGACGATTCTGAAAATACTATCATGATGTCTACGCGTGTTTGTAAGCACTAGAAAAGTCTGATATTTAGGAGCTAGACATATCTGGGGGCACGGCAGCACCCTCGACAAGTCGAGCAAAACAAAGAGGCTCGGCCGTACCATCCTTTTCTAGAAACGATTCAGGCCATTTTCAACATTCTCCAATTTTGTGCTCGTTAATGCTAGAACCCTGAGTTTTCAGTAACGTATAGGGTATAATGTGACTTAGGTATGTTCTGAATAATATTCAATTTAAACTTGTTGTTTAAGAACTATTGCCCGTCAAAGTTTTATCACTGACACACTGACCGAGCATCATAATTCTAAGCTACTTCTAGCAGACCCACAAGCTTCAAATTTTAAACATAATTTTGTTTTTAGCGTATCAAGTCGTAAAAAACCTAATAATATTGCAATTTCAGTCACGTTTCAGAGATACACAAACTGCATAAGTAAGTTGTAATCCTTATGCAGTTTGTGTATAAAATTCTGTGGTAAAAGAGTTTCGAGACTTGGCCTATTTTAATACCTTGTTAAATCTGTTATTTTTTAATGTAACGACATTTTATAGTATACCTACCAACAGACCAGTTCGCCGAATGAATCCAGATTGCATAATTTATAAACCAGACTAGCTCAAAATGTAGTATGAGCTAGTCTGGTTTTTAAATTATGCAATCTGGATTCATCCGGCGAACTGTTGGTAAATATACTATAAAATGTCCCTACAATAAAAAAATAATAAGTACTTTGGGGTAGTTAAATAAGAGTTAAATAAAACCGGTCAATTGCGAGTCCATTCGCGCACCGAGGGTTCCGTATACAGATGTGTACCGGTCCCGAGCCATTAAATTCAGGAAAAATTTCAACAACATGGTGTAGAAATGAACGCCATGGGTACAGCGCCATCTATAGACGAATTTTGTTACAAATTTGAGGTAAGTACCTACGAAATAACGTAGTATGTATGGTGGTTTTTCAAGGATAATTCTTTATCAAGTGAACCTATTTCTATTTTTTTTCTTTATTTGAAAGAAAGTACTTTGAGCATAATACATGCAAAAGTAATTAAATTACAAACTCAGTCGATGATAAAAAAACAGGAAAAAGTAGGAGCTATAGTTACATTTTTCCTATAAAACATACATTATGTTATGTTATTATGTTGTGTAATAATTTCATATTTTTTCCTTGTAAATTTCGGAGAAAAGGGGGGAACAGATTTTTTTTACATTTTCCCTCATAAGTCGAAATTGACTGGACATAATTTTTTTTTACATATTTCAGAATATATAATTCAAGCCCTTTCATGTGACACTCCACTCGAGATATTCACTAGACTTTATCATTTATAACCACCTATTGCCATTTTTCACAGAAAAAAATATATTTTAATAATACGTTCATTGCATCTGGGTTACCTTTCTTTATAAGTATTTCAAATTTCAAAACGATAGCAAAAGTAGTTCTAGAGATAATTAGCAATGTGACAGACAGACATACAGACAAAGTGAAACCATAAGGGTTCCTTTTTTACCATTTAAACCCTAAAAACATATTGAACATACTAGCGCATAACAGTATTAATTTAACATTAAGTACGTATTAGGTACTATTACTTATTCTATGCTACCGCTTAACCGTGACGATGCGCCAAGGTAGCAGAAGCTATCCTTTTGCAACTAGAAGGATGCTTACAATGAACGCCTTCCTTACTGAATGCTAAAGAAAGATTAATAAAGTAGTCGTAAGTAATTCATTGAAAATGAATCTTAGTTATATACACATCAGTTAAGAGAAATTACTAGAGAGAGTACCTAATTTATTATCAAAACAGAACATTACATAATAATATACCACAGGAATTAATACATTCAGGAATTTATTAATAAATAAACATGAAACAAAGCTAAATGTATTCGTATCGAATACTTTTACTACCCGACGAGTACAATTTATTTCAATAAGAACGTAGCTAACTAGTATGCGAGACACTTGATTTGCGACCTTATACGCACACATGTAAGATGTAGTTTCGTCAAAAACGAGGACAATTAGGATAATTCGGTCAAACGAACTTAAGCGGACAGAGCAGTCAACAGTACCAGTTCGGACAGCGCGTCAATTATGACATTTCACGGTATAAAAGGGGCGGACGCATCGAGTCGGGGATGCACTTTTGCTCAGACTGTCAGTGACTCTGGTTACGAAACTAAAATATT
Organism: Epiblema foenella; assembly: GCA_963556455.1. Classification (NCBI taxonomy): domain Eukaryota; kingdom Metazoa; phylum Arthropoda; class Insecta; order Lepidoptera; family Tortricidae; genus Epiblema; species Epiblema foenella. Next base: position 15,421,480 of record OY747107.1, on the reverse strand, counting down.
ATCGGTGGGTTTTAGTCGTTATATTGTTGGGATTTTAGCGTTATGAGGGAATATTCTCCATAGCGGGGAAATCCTTTCATACTTTAATTTTCTTATTATTTTTTGGGGATTATAGTTATTTATTTTAAAGACCCAGATCACTGTCCGGGCATACAATAAGCCTGATGGAATACGTTTAACCTTGGCGGTGTTAACCGAGCTTATTCTCCAGTATTAGTTTACCAAATTGTATGGAGGATTTGGCGTCCTTTTATATCAAAATGGGACGAACATTACTCCTAGCGATTCTCAATGTCCAGCTGGCAACGTAATCATGGCCTATCTGCTTCCAGTATTTGAGAATCTGTCTTATTAAATATATTTATATATTTTCTTATACGTTAGGGCGTTTTATATCACAGATGCCTTTAGACTTCGGTCAGTTGTGATATGGAGCAATACACGGTCTTTAGGTTGCAATTATCAGGTTAGCCTCCTGAACTTTATATTAGGGATCCGCTTATGTGTAGATAAAAGAGTACCCTCACTACATTAGGGCCTGGACACATGTCGCCGGTACGGTGCCGTCTACGGTGTCACGGCGCGGCGCCGTCAAACGGCGTCGTGCCGAAACACGGTGCCGCGTACGGTGCCGTACACGGCGCCGCGAACGGCGTCGTACCACGGCGCGGTGCCGTGTACGGCGCCGTGCACGGTGCATCGCTTGGTAGTTTAACTCTTTACTTTACTTTTCTATAAACCTAATAAAAATCTAAAAAAGGTCCCTGCAGCATGGTACCAAGATTGCTGGCAGCATTTCCTTGCTGTTTGGCGATGGCAAAGCGTAGCTCGAGGAAACCGCCAGCTCTCTCGTCCCCGGTAACGTCGACCAGTCTCTTCGCCTTTTATAAATAAATGATCAAGTTTCACTTTTGAGAATGGAATATGGGTAATGTTTTAATTAACACCCTCTCATAGAAACTAAGACATTATTTCAATGTCTTAGTTTCTATGGCTTACGCATGCTTACGTCAGACGCAAGCGCGGGCACACATTTACAGAGAGTAGGTTTCTAAGAGTGAGCGGAGTCTTAAAACTTATCGTGTTATATATAAAATCAAACATTTATCCTGCAATTAGGCCACAAGGGCACTTTTACACGTCAAAATATTAATTTACGAAGTCTGACTATAAGAATACATTTTTCATGTCAAAGTATTAATTTACAGTTTAAGAAAGAATAATAATTTAGAATTTACAAATATATGAAAATTAATATCATACAGTGAAAATTTAATAAACTTGCTAAGTTTTCTATTACAAATACTATAACATCACTAAAGTTAGAGATGTATAAGGTTTCAATCGGGTTAAACAAAGAGTTTAATGAAATGAATATAATATCCCAGAAATGTACATAGTCTCAGAGCGTCAAAATTAAGACTAATTTAATGTTAGAGATGTATATGACCTCTAAGAGTCACTGATAATAATAGTATTTTATGCAATATTTGTATAAGAGGGTTCAAAAAAGGTGAGTGGTTCGGCTTCACCTCAAATTGTTACACACGTGTAACAATTTGAGGTGAAGCCGAAAATTGTTAATAAAGACGCCATGAGCCTCTTTTGACCTACTTATACAACGTTGCATACATTACTTTTTCTACGACTATGAATTAAATAATAAAACATAAAATTAAACAGCAATACAGCATAAGAACGAGCGGTAAGTTGGATAGAGACAGGTGACAGTCCACAGAACGTAATCATAGACACGGTAAATTTTTTTCAACTGTCATTTACTGACTTGCGTTTTTCCTTGTGTTGGCAGTGATTATTGTTATTGTTACAAACCATATGAATTCAGTTGTTTGTTATAATTGCATAGTTTGGTATCTATGAGAATAAACACAAATATAGAAATTCGCGACTGTACGCGAACGTGGTCTAAAAGCAATATGTGTAAAATATTCACAATCGTTTCAATCAACATTTGAATGTCTGAGTGGCCGACTGAAGAATAATTAATCTACCATTTAATAAAGACTTGTTTTCGTCAAATTAATTCAGGCCTCGACATTCGTCAGACTGACGACACGATTTGTAATTCAGAACGAAAGTTCCAAATTTAATCTGTTTAGGGTACCGTTTGTGTAAAGTGAAATCGGAATGTAAGGTCGATTTTTTTTGCTGAATTTCTATATATATATATAAATTTGGCAAAAATAAACATAATAGGGATTTGAACCTTATTATTTGGAGGGTAAGAGTAGTCTCTGACTTAAAAAAAACTACAACACAAAACAACAAGAGAAGACTCTTTTGTAAATGAGGTTAATTCCTGGCTCGACTTGTTGGGGCAGAATCTGTATGCGTTATTTCTATTTCAACAAAGTTTTACTGATGTCGTTAAAACTTCTCTCAGTTCCCTGATAATATTACATTTGCGCAGTAGTAATGCATATATTACGCGATTCGTACGGCCTGATTTTACGTATTCCGCTTTAATCAGAAAAAAAATATTTAAATGTAGGCGCGCAGTAAGGAATCTGTACTGGCTCGGCTGACAGTTGACATTGGCAGCTGAGAGCTTGTTGATACCGACGAATGTAAAAGTAACCTATGGATAAAAAAAATATCTCAAAAAGTGGCACTTGACGTAGTGACAGTGTGATTTCTCACACTGGAGTCATCTGGAGTAAATAAAAATGGCTTAACACTTTTACTGCTAAGGTTTTGTAGCCCAATACGCAATTTCTTTTGCATACGCGGAAACGCATAGTATCGGCTACGTGTCTGCGGAGCACAACGCCCATTAATCGGGTTCCTGACATTGAATGCGTTAATGTACTTTAGTTCCTACTAGGATTAAAAGAAATCTTAAAATGAGAGGATACGGAACCTTATATCGACGCAACACTCACACTTAAGTACTTTTTTTAGCCGAGGGCAGACTTGCCAACGCGCTTAAGGTTTTTATTCCGGAACTTTTGTGGTTTCTTTAAGGAAAAAAGGAAATTAAGTGGGCCAAGTAGTGATAGCATTGTTGCGCGAGACCGAGGAAACCCGATTTTGCAAGAAACTTTTTAAAAGAAACATTGTTGTCAAAATTTAACGTGAACAAGCGTAATGGAAAAGCCACAAAATGGGCGTAGTCGGGAAGGCCTGCGGCGAGGGTCGATTCGAAACGTGCGTTACGCATTCCCATTTGACTTCATTGTGATTCGTGCACTCACTCTTGACATATTAGGTCGATGCAAAACCAGAAGCTATGAAGAGCAGAATATTTTTTAATAGGTAATTACAAGGTGACACGTAAATCGTGCTATAAAATAAATTAAGAAAATATTACCTAACCATGGTTTTAATACTCCAATTAAAGAATTATATAAAAAATGCCCATAGCTAATTTGTGCCGTGAATTAGTTCAGATTAGTTTTTAAAAACAATTTGACGCTCGCCCTAAAGGGTGCTGCAAAATATTTCAACTTCGGCAATTAATAACTACCGCGAAACTATCCGATCGGAAACTCAGATTCTATGAGTGTACAGACATGCACATTTCAAATGTTCTCGTTATTCTAATGAATTAGAGACTACACAAAAGCGTTTTTACATAGTGGTAATTGTGGATAATCACAATTCTTGACATTCAGACACTCAAGGAGCAAACAAGTGGCCAAGTGCGTGTCGGAACTCTGCACATTTAGGGTTCCGAAACAACTGCAAAATTAAGTTGGTTTCAATAGGAAAAATAAGGAAGTATTAATTAAAACGTGACTCCTTTGGAGTTGCGGGCGTTTATAGGCTGCGGTGGCCGCTTACCATCATTTGGACCGTACGCTTGTTTGCCACCGGCGTTGTATAAAAAAAAGATTTATTAATATATTATTATTTGTTGGTAAAATATACGTAATTATAAAGATTGTCATCAAATTTCAAGTTTATACGTCAATGGGAAGTTACAAAATCCTTCGGAACAATTTTTTCTAGACAACTGACTTGGCTTCTCATTCCTTTGTTTTCCAATTTTAAACAATATGAGTAACAACTATACAAGATGAGTTATAAACAACGATATAACACTCGATGGGGTAGGTCAAAAATATTTTTAGATTCCCCCTTTAGCTGTATGGCAGCCCCCTTAAAACATTTAAAAATAAGTTTTGAGAATTTGTATGGCTTTGAGCCAACAACAGCTCCAACCGTTTGGCTGTAAAACCTCTGTGACAGACGACGAACGGACGGACTTAAGAAGGGACGGACGATTGAGTTCCGTTTGGACCCTTTGGTTACGGAACCCTAAAAAAGAGTACACTTTGTATGTAATTCAATAAAAATTGTAACCGTTTTATATAATCGTGAGTGTATTTGCAAGTAATATGCGTGAATTGAGATATAAAGTACTTTAACACTGAATTTTAAAAATATGATACAACCTAATGTTACCGAATACATTGTACACAAGGTATATATAAAGTGTGAATAGAAAACCAACACACAAACTTACCTGCATGAAAACGAGACGCAACATAATATATTTATGACTATACATTATTAACATCACTAATTTGGGCCTCGATTTACTTCAATTTGAATAACAAGCTTCATGAATAAGCCACACTCAAAATTAGGCGCCCTAGAAGCGTTTAATTCGACCGTTATTACCTTATTAAGGACCTTATATGTATTACATATTAGATTTACAGAGGCTTCGGTACCTACGGGTCTTGATTAGGCCACAAACTATTAAAGTTTCCCGTAAATAACATATGTGACATCACGTTTCGAATTCGAATACTCGTACTATATTGGGACTAATTGATAGTTTTCGACTTAATGTAAACGAATTTTTTGAATTAAGTTTACCCAACTTGATGTAAAGGTCATTCAAAAAATTCAATGACAACGCCAGTTTTTTAATCTACCTCATTAAAAAAATCAAATCTTCGTCTTAGAGTATAAATATTTCTAAAGAGATCCTATACGCGGGCCACCAAGAGTGACAAAAAAGGTCTTATGCAGATAAATTAAGAATTGGTTTAAAATGGCTGCCGGTTTACCATAACTTACTTCCTTAACTTGGGCAGGTAATAGGTTTTGTGACATATTTGGGCACAACTGTCATATAAAATAAGTTGTGCTCGACAAAAAAAGTGAAGCTGTGACAGGGACAACAAATGATATGTAACTCTCTGTCGCTCTTATCCAAAATGTATATGACTGTCTCGCTCGGTTGTGGTATTATTATTTGTATGCCGCGTATGGTAAGTCTGTGGTCTTCGCAATAGATGAGGCTGCCTTCAAAAGTAGCAGTAAAATTAAAGTGATTAAGAGAAACATTTCATATGAAGTGAGTTCCTGTAATGTTGCATATTAAAAAAAAAACAGTAAAAATTTTGAAATTTGATACAACACATAATTGAGGAAGAGGAAGGCCGAGGATTTATTATTTGGACCAGATAAAGAAAAAGGTAGACGTCGAGTCGTATCTAGAATTCAAAGAACTGGCGTTAAGTAGAACGGACTGGAGAGAACTGCACCGACCAGAGTGAAACTCTTAAATAATAATGATGATGATAATATTAGAAATTTACCAAATATCTGAAATCAAATGTTATAAATCAAATTATGTCTCAAATTTACCGAGCAGGAGTCGAACCTGCGACCTCCCGGCACTCGCGGCCAGCAGCGGCAGCGGCGGGTATAAAATATAAATTATGTCTCACCATTAAGACAAACTTTTGAGGTTAGGAGTTATAAAAATACTTCGGGAACTCCACAACGGGTTCATTGTTTTCATTAATACCAAATAAAGTTCGGCCATAACGACCTCGTAAGCAAACATTTAACTTTTCAATATCCCGCGTAACGTACAATGTACACAATATTACGCTTCATCCATCAAACTTGCAAGTTGCGATGAAATTTTAATTAATATCGAGGCGCGGGTAAAGTCGCGGCATTTTACCGTCTCATTGCCCTCCAGTGAAGATTAACCCATTTAATAACTTGCTTTAACGAAATGCTTAAAATGTCGACGATAAAGTGCTAATTGAAATTCAATTGATGTTAAAACACCTGACAGTCGTTCGGTTCGATTAAGGACTTCCTGACTTGGCGGAGCGGGATCGATATATGGCATTTTGTTCTTTGTCGCACCTAAGCTTACTGATTTCGCAGATATTTCGTCAGTAGACTGAACAACTCTGTCGTCTCAAGAAGAAAAACAATAAGTGTCATTTTTTGTAAAATGGACTTATTACCAGCCTTGTAATCAGGAAAAAAAATGTGATCTTTCTCTCTAGGAGATATTACTATATTTTTGTAGATCACGATTTAAACAACCACAAGTGCATGCCATTTTGGGAAAATTGGCCCTTTTTTGAGGAAGAAAAAACATAAATCTGTAATAAGATACAGAAAAATGGTTAAGTGACCACTTATGGTTTTTTAAATTTCTGTATTGGGCTTGAACCCAACTTTTATATCATAAGAAGAAAAAACATAATTAGTTTTTATTTTAATGAAGGACTTCCTGACTTGGCGGAGCGGGATCGATACATGGCATTTTGTTCTTTGTCGCACCTAAGCTTACTGATTTCGCAGATATTTCGTCAGTAGATTGAACAACTCTGCCGTCTCAAGAAGAAAAATAATCAATGTTACATATGCGCAGTATTTAATATCATGCGCAGAAGTGGACCACTATAGTATACTGCCTTCTTATCGCCCCGTTACCGCGCATCCGGCGCCAATCAGGAAGTAATAAGGAGACTTCCTGATGGTTTGAGAACATTGACACCTTCGTTCAGAAGAAAGTAACTTGCACAAGGAAAGGGTCAACAAGCCAGCTCCTCACACACACCTGTCGACTGCCCAACTCAACCAAAACCATCCATCATGTGGGGATGGATAACAAAATTCCCGCAGAAGTGAAAAATGAGGGTAGTCTCTCCACATGTTTAAAAAAATTTAAATCGTGGCTCCTCTCCCACTCATGATTAATAATAACAACACCTATTACTTATGATTATACTTAATGATTTCAGTAATTTATAGAATTGAATTAACACATAGTAATTAATACTGTATAATTGAATTGTACATGTAGCACGACTTCTAGATCAGCGTTGGACGACAAGAGTGACGTCATGGACGGGCCCATTAGGGAAAAGAGGCAAAGGTAGACCCGTGACAAGATGGGAGGACGAAATTAAAAATATCGCCGGTCCGAACTGGATACAAGTGGCTCAGGAGAGAGATAAGTGGAAATCCTTAGAGGAGGCCTTCACCTGTGAAGATGGGGTTCTTGCATAAATAACAATAATTAATAATAAGTTACGTTCAATAGCTACTAACACTAGGATAACTTTTTATAATATTCATACTAACCAAACAATTTAAAACAACTGCAAGAAATACAAGGCTTTTTTATTTTTATTTTTATTTTATTATTTATTAATTGAATTATAACAATGATATGTAATATTGATAACATTATTAATAAATGACTATGACTATCTATGACTATGACTATCTATGACTATGACTATCGGTGCGGAGGCGGTACGATATGAGAAAGCTGTCAATTGTCAGTCAACAGAGTACCGTTTTTATCGCGCTCCTACATTTAAATGAATGCTTCCAGACTGGCGCGGGATGCGTAGAAGCAGGGCAATACGAAACTGTAAATCTTGTTTCTCCTTGGTTCAAACATTGAAAAAGTATGGTGACAGGAGGCCAACTCAATCGCGATACGTGCCTATACTAAAAGGAAGCGCAAAACGAAGCAAACTTATTTACAATGACAGCGCCCCACGTATTTCAGAGTTCTGTAGGAAAGTTTTTTGCTGACACCCCTAGCCTCGGTTCTCGATAGGCCTATAAATTAAGTGATAATGGTGGGGATACAATATGTTTACAAAGATTTGTAGAGGCTTACCAAGAGATCCCGTAGAGAAAGTAAAAATATCAACTATTCATTATCATCGTGTAACATATTATCAATGTTTTGATTGGCTTCAAAGGATATAAACAAAAAGATTTTTCACTTGAGGTAACGTTTACATCGAAATTGAAATTGTTTCAAAAATGTTCGATCAAATCAAAGTTAAATTTTATTTATTTATTTATTAAGGATCACCAACAGATAATAATACATCATACATGCGTGAATAACTTAGGTAATATTTTAAGTTGATGATTATCCAATTAAAGGTAACCACATCTTATTCCAGTATCTTAGAACATACTAATATAATTATTAATGCGTGTTTATTATTGTTTTAGTTCAATAGCAATAAGTACCCAAACTTTTTTTGACACCTATACTGTTTGTTACCATAATACTGAAATAAATAGTTGACACCTAATGTTGACCTCTATTATTATTACTAAGATTGAAAGAGTCATGTACTGGGTTAGTGTTGAGTATTGGTAAGTTTGACTAACCCAGTTTGAGGCCAGTAGCTACTTTGTTTTTGACTGTTTGTGGATGTAAGTTTCAGTTATAGTAAACGCGTAATGCTTTCTAATTACTTTATTATTAATTAATTAAATTTAAATACAATTTCATGTTGTAACATAATTTTACGGCTTCGTTGAACCATAGGTACAAGGCACAATCCTAGTACCACATTACAACAGATACGGTTTCATGCACTGTTGTTGGTTTATAACCGTAATTATTCATGTTTATTTATCACAAAACTAGCTTCATAGTAAGGGAAACCCATCGAATGAGGGGCGTTCATCGCATAGAACCGAGTGTTCAAAAGTTTGCTTTATTCGAGCTCTGTCTCTGTTTGCGTTTTTTGTTAGCCGCTCTCTTAATCGCATTGCTTAAACTTTGATTAAAGCGACACGGAGTCTTGCTTTATATTGTTAGTTTGTTATCATTTTAAGTCAATGTGTTAACTAGTTTACTATTAACTAGTTTATTGGAGTCTTTCTAGTCAATTTTACTCATTTATCATAGATTCAGATTCATTTATTTCATAGATGTAAATTACAATATAAATTTGCATTCATGTCAAAAGTATAAGAATTCACATCATGATCGTCAATTAAGATTAAGATTAAATAATAATGAGATTATGAATTGAACATATTCTCCCAATAAGGATCGTCAACTCAAAATTTTAGCATGCAAATGGAATGGAATATAATACAATAGTGTCAATACAAATAAATGAATAGTAGTAGCATGTCATTTCACAAATTTAAATAGATGCCGGACAATAATGGATCACAAGACATAAAGTCGGGTTCACGTGCCCAAATGACACTTTAGTTCGAATGATTGCCCCTGTCCATTCCCGATTAGAAATGTATTAAAATGTATCTGAATTACTATAGGTTTGCCGCTTAACTGATACGGCGAGGGAGGGTAGCGGGAGGCAGGGCCCCGCCGCCCGCTGGCCGCCCGCTACCCTTTAAAGTATACCCACTTGCCCCTGTCCCTTCACAGGCACTCTTAGTTAAACGGTAGACATATAGTACTTATTAAACGCATGTTTTTACATAAGTAAATTAAATTACATCGTGCTATGGAAGTTTTGTTAGGTATCAATATATTATTCATATGTTATTTTCTTTTTTGGTAAGTATTTATTGTTTTGTATTGTATTGTGATTGTGACGCAACTAAAAACGGGGCATATCATTAAATTTACTCTAATAGACACTTACTTGATACGTCATTTTGAGGTAAGTTCATTCATCCTGCGTCGGTATTCTGATATTTTACCCAAATATTATCTTTCCAAATTATAATTTATCGTAGGAGTCACTCTCAGGTTCAATTCATACAGAATACGTAATGAAGCTTAGAAGCGATATGAATATATATATGCAAAATGGTTTAGTTTAAAGACTTGCATAAGATGAAGAACATTGAATGCAAACTTAATATTAAAATAGATATCTATTGGAGTTTTTGTTGCGAGTGTAAAAAAACTAAATCTGAGTCGCATTGTAATTGCTTATTTAAAATAATATTGGATTTAATTATTGTTTTCCACAGAACACTGATTATTTAAACTATGTAAACCATAAACGTATAGAAAACACACAGTATGTATATATGAAAGCCAGATTAAGAAGGAATCTGGTTAAATTTGCAATGGAGTCATACACAAATTTAGGTTCGCGTCCTTTCTGTGGTCATAGCCAAAAAGTTAATTTTGGTTTTTTCATAATCTGTATAAACGGCGTCTCCGTCATAGAATATTACTTTCGTACAGAAGGTTTTCTGTCTAACAAAAGCGATGATTGACAGCTAATCATGGCTTCTCGCTCGCACGCACTTTCCGCATAGCACACGCTCTTTCGATTCTAGCGCGACTGTCAAGCTGCTTTTGCTTTTTCAACTGTGTGTGGTCTAATTAGAAGTTATTCATGTTAAGTTTTACCAGGTTTTAGTTAGAAAATACGTCGCAAGATATCAATGGACAAAGTCAATTACCAATATACTGTAGGTATTTTACCTTTTTAAAAAATTGTGTTTAGCTACTAAGACTCCTTTTTCTTATTATTTCACACACCTAAGCTTTAAGTCCCTACCAATTCTAGTAGCCACCCGAGCAGAAATCTAATCTTGACTTTTGCAAATCCGAAGCGCGTCATCGGTTGACAGTAACGCCCAGAGGAAATTAAAGATTCTATCCGTAGCTAGAACTTAATCCCTCAGTAATAGTAAGCCGGAAAATTGCAAATTAAAAGGCGAGGGCACCCTTTTAACTTTGAACCTTACTTGTTTTGAATAGGGTAGAATATTGAATGGGAGTGGTATGAGGAAAAGGGATAAAAACGATGATTCTTTGTAGGTTTTGGATAGCTTCAATTAATTAAGCATGTCCATATAGAATTATCGAGAAGTAATTACTAGTGAACGCAGCTATATTCACAAAGTAAACAGGTAGGGGTTTTATTAATTAAGGCCCTTACTTGGAAAGTATTGTAATACGTAGGTGTAGTAAGAAAAGTTCTACCTTTTCACTCTTTATGGTCTACATAAGATTGAATTTCATCTGACTTGTTAAAGTTTATTAATTAACGTGTATGACAGATTATTGGTTCGCTATGGGACCAGAATTTACTTGAAGAGCTTATAATTTTAGCTCGATAATGATGTCGATACCCTGAACTCCTCAAATGTATGGTATTTTTTATCCCATACAGATTTTAATTGTGACATACCACTGTAATGGATGAACAACGTTCCAAAAGGATAACTGGGTACGTATGAGTTATGGTATAATCGAAAATAAATAAGACAGTCATGTCAACAGTTTATGGTGACCTAAATAAATGAAAATTTTAATTTGTTAGAAAATATTTTATTCATACAGAAATTCGGATATACAGTAATTGGCAGTTGAAACTGTTAGTATTCGAACCATTGCGAAGGCACTTATTGTAAAAAGGCACATAGTTCCAACTGCAGTAATGTAAGTGTGCAGCCGCGCTCTGTTTATGATTCGAATAACATGACCCCTACTGTGGTTAGTATTACAATTGTATAACTAACTTAGCAGGACAGAATCTGTACTCGGTATCACTTTCCCAAGATCTGACCTCTGTCGTCCAGATGTCCTCACTTGTCAGTCTCACATATAGCGCGGAGGCGGGGCGGTATAGACTCGTACTTTCTCGTTTCCCGCAACGAGATTCACATCGACACGATTTCTAAAGTCGTCAGATTTTCCATCAAACGTAGACGACTATTCAACTGCCAGTTTTTGTTTCATAAGAAGATAATATGTAAAGGTGTAAATACAAGCTTCTACTCAACACATAATCTAGGACACGTAGTACGAGACACAAACACATTCCACTATAACGTGGCATAGTCATAGCGGGCAACTTTGTTTAATTCGACCGGCGACAGCTGCGTCGGGGAAGCTTAGTAATGTTTGTGACTAGCGTTAAACTTTGTATTGTTTTTTTCATTACGTTGATGGAAAACTACTTGTAAGGTATATTACACCAACACAGAATAACTACTAATTCGATGTTTTCTACCTACCTTGGTCTATGTGGTCCTAGCGTGCACAAGTAAATTACTAAAATCGCGAAGCGTTTGGTTGACGTAACTGGTGACCGAAAAGCTGGTGACTTCCTCGCACAACGTATCAGCATTGCGATACAGCGAGGAAATGCCGCCAGTATCCTCGGTACAATGCCCCAAGGGCCTGTTTTAGATTTCAGTTAGTTCTAATATTATTAAAGTTATTATTATTTAACTATTATTACCGCTTGTAAATCAATAAATTTATTACTACTTTGAAACAATAAAAAAACAAGGACAAGATGAACCAAAAAGTCATATACGTAGTAACAAAAAGTGCAAGTCTCTTTCTATTAAAAGGTATTGAAAAGAGACTTCCACTTGTAATTTGCAGATCTTAAAGATGTTGCTTTGAATTTATCGGAAATTATGATATACGGGTTAGGTGCAAAGAATCTTTATTTACTCATAAGAATTTTACAATTTACTTACATGAGTAACTAAACTATGCAATGTAATAAACACACTTGAAGACTACATGCTTTTCGCTTCCTAAGTTAGTACAAAGTATCCTTATACTATATAATATTTAATTATGAGTGCATAAAAATACACTTACTTAAAAACTATATGGGTAAACATATAAAGCGCGCCCAGCAACATACACAAAGAAGCGCGCGTGTGCTCTGCGTGCGGTTGTGTATTAATAACTCGGTAAGTACATTTTTTTACATTAATACGGACATAAGGTGTCATTATAAAACCAGGCTTTAATAGGTATTAAATCATCGGCAAATAACGTGTACAAAGATGGTACAAAGTAACGTTGAAATCTGGAAGTGTCGAACAATGTCATCGATGCAATGCTTCGTGTTATAGCACGTTCCATAAATTTTTGTCACCCGATAAGCTTGGGATATACTGAGAGAGGATGATATTAAAATGGCTTGCTAAAGAATAGATGAGTTTGAATAAAACGTGTCATTGACCTACACACTGAAAAAAAGTAGTCGGCTGCTGTGACCAAGCTACCACCACTTAAAAATGAAATATGAGAATACGTAATTAACATATGTAGTATACTTCTGTGTAACATTTACATTTCCCCTCATAAATCGAAAATGACTCGACGTAACAAAAATAATAAAAATGATTCAAAATGTGTTATTCAAGCCCTTTTACATGACGTATTCACCAGACTTTAAAATTTTGAACCATTATTATAGGACAATTTTCCCAGAAAATAAAAAAAATATTAAAAAAAAACATGTGTATGCATCTGGGTTACCCTTCTTTATAACTATTCCAAATTTCAAATCCATAGCATAAACAGTTCTCTAGATAATTAGCGATGTGACAGACAGATAAACAAAGTGAAACCATAAGGGTTTCTTTTTACCATTTTGGTACTAAACCCTAAAAAAAATTTACATGTTTTTTGTTTTATTGACTATTGTACCTAAATTATACATTCTTTTTTGACTTCTAAGATGTGACAATTTAGTAATAAAGTTCGGATTCTGAATATTATGAGACAGGCTCGAAAGGGCTGGTCTGAGTTCCCTTTTTACAGGCATTGTTTTACTCTACGCTTACAGAGAAAAAGAAAATGGCAAGATATCTGCACAAAAGTTTTAGTAATGCAAAATTCCTTGAAATATATTTTGTCGGGATTTTGTAGTTTATCGCAGTGGGCATTGCTACTTTCTGGTAAGTATGTACCGTGAGAGAAAGACATCTTTTTTATAGAGATAATATCATATTGCTCGTGCGCTAATGCGTAATTGATAATTCATAGCACCTGAAAAGCGCAGCGGCAAAATAACGCCTGTGCGTAAACGCTTGCACAGAAGATGTTCACTTTTAGCTTTAAGACGTCAGGATTGTCAGTCTCTAACAGATAAATGGGAATTTCACCAGTAATTGAGACTATGTGTACCCCAAACCTAAATCGTTTAAAATACCAGCGCCATAGGCTAAAGTTACACTTGATTCTATGGTACAAGAGATGGGAGTGTGATGGTTGGGAGCACGGAGGGGAAACGGAGGGTTTATAATGGGTATAATTAATTAATCATGAACAAAAATTACCCGTGTGTTGATTACGTAACTTGACAAATTTACGCTTGGATCTAACTGACGTTTTTAGTATGGAAAATGATATTTAGATCAAACTTACGCACTCTCGAAGACGTTGCGTAATCACACTAGAATGTTTTTTTTTGCGTTACGTAATTACACTAGAATGAGCCGCGCTAGCCGCGAACTTCAATGAGCTAGTTGTCAAATATATGAAAACACATCCTCGCACATCTCTGGTGGATACGCAGCCTAATAACGTGACGCGGCGAAGTGTAGGTAAGATATTGTGACCTGTAAGTATTATTCATCCGTAATCATTAGTCGATGCTACAATCCAAACAAACTTCTGTCTCTTCATCAATTAATTTTCATACCATTTTTCATAAATACTAGTCGGTTTAAGAGTACCTTGTCTGACCTTTATTTAGAAATTCTCCGATGTCTCCACCAGAGGCCGTGTAAGGAAAGTGTTCCTTATAGGGTATCATTGTTCTACATAGTTTTAGACTTTTCTTATACACGATACGCTCGGATCCAGGATAGAAACGTGCCTTTAACTAATTATAAAATTAATTTGTTTCGCTGAGAATGTTTCACTAAGAGATAAGTATTAAACTCAATAATTACTAACGTCGAAGTATAAAGCTAACATTAGATAAATATGTTCCTGCGTCCCGTGGTTAATTAAAAATCATGGAACAATCAGGAAGAATAGTTATAAAAAGTCGTAAATTCGCGTCCCCCATGTGGAGAGGTACAAGTCACAGGACTTGGTGATTGCCTTTGCGCTTACATAATATGTATGTCTGAATGTTTCTATGTAAATTCCTTATTTTACAACATGAATTCAAGTAACAAACAATGACCATGTACAAATCTTTGAGCAAGTTAGTAGCCAATTTTACTTATTAAATGAAAATTATTCAAATGCAACCGGTTGGCTATTAAAAAAGTGTAAAGTCCTACAAAGTAAGAATGACATTTCAAAAATGTGAATGCAACTGGGCAGAGCATAATGAAACTTTATTTCAGTATCACAGTGTAGCTTATTTTTACATTTCTAGTTTCTTTTTAAGAATACTTAACAGAAATAACTTTAAGAATATTAAAACTAACATAAGCTAAAACAGGCCCTTGCGGAATTGTATCGTAATCCAGTAACCTTGTCGCCTGAAAGTACGGGATAGTTTGCGTCAAATCCGGTAGGATGTAGGCCCAATGAATAACTTCCCTTGAGAGACCCTTCAGAAACTTCAACAACAGACCAAAAATCGCTTCAGCTTATAAAATTGCATCGTAATACAGTTAGTTAGTGCGACCCGCCCCGCAATATACGACATCGTAAACTAGCGATGCTAAGCTTCGTGCCGCTTTATTACGAGTATCGCATAAACAAACGACTCCCAATTGTAAATTGCGCTCATCAATCAAACGGAAAACTTTAAAGCGGCAGCCCTCATGTATTTTTAAAACATTCGTTTTCATTAATTGTTGCTGGTCGTTGTAACTTACGACTTTGCAATTTATGAAATTATTTCGTTCAAGTTACTGTAGTTCTTTGCTATATTTGTACGTGTTACACAGAGATTCACTGCGGATAGGCATCGCGTGATTGTGTTTATGAGCAAGACAAACAAATACGAGTACCTATTTCACTTTTCTTTTATCGTAGTACATTATGATCTCATACTTTATCACAAGTTTTTTTTATTTCGTAACCTCTCATTTTACCATGATACGTTTAGTATTTATAAATTTTACGGGGTAACCTAGATATGCAATATTTTCTCCGTCTTTAAACCTACAACTGATAAAAGTGCTCTGCGTACCCTTTTTGGGAGAACGGGCGTGAGAACTGAGAACACGGGAAAGTATAAAAATATGTTTCAATTCGACTTACTAGAAACACACCCCAGAGAAATATCTTGTCTATTTGGTTGCCGTGTCTGAGTGTACACGGCCCCCTAGGGTGATAGTAGCGCGTTTATCTATGGTGATGCATAAATGATTAGGTATTTTATTTAGAATTTAAAGTGCAAAGCACTGTAAAATGTTCACCTGGTTGCAAGGTAGGAGATTGGTGAAGCTCTTTACTGAGTAAGAAAAAAACTAAAAAACAAATGTATTAGGATTTGAACCTGCATTTTTCATCACATTTAAGGCCCGATTTCATGATTATCTTAGGTAACAATGACAATAAGTGTCGCCATAATAACGCCCGTAAGTGAATAAGACACCTTACATTTTCATAAAAATCGTTCTTCACCGCGCGTTAACGCTCTGGCGCCCCACCGAGAGATGTCGACGAAATCCGCAATAGAATCTATTACGCTTGCCTGTGAGACGGCAAATTTGGGATTTCCTGGCTTGTAACGGAAGTGGGTTTGTGAGGTTAGAAAACACGACAGGTAATTTTAAATTATACGGCTACGGGACATAGTTGTGCCAAAATATTTTAGCTCAGTGCTGTAGTGCTGTTTGTCTTTACATACCGCCAAACTCTGTATCTATTTTATTAGGCGTTGTGGTTCAGTCAATACTTATTTACTATCAATGCTAGATTTTTTTTATCATAATTTAACCCGTACGATAAAGGCTGATAAGTAAATTTGCTCACACCTCAGATTCGGTTGAAACCGCTCAACCAATCTCACTGGAGCGCAAACTCTTAGAGTATTCCAGTGTTCCAAACCACACGCGTGGTCGGGCCGGAGGTTTTCCCCTGGATTTTCCCTAGGCTACTCTCCAACCGCGCACTCCTATCGCTTTATTGGGCCCGGCCTATAAAGCCACAATCAGGTTAAAAAAAAAAAGTAAAATTGTTGTTTTCATTAAATACTTTGAACACTGAGCATGTTTCACAACTAAAACAAATTGTCATTTACAGATAATATTAAATGTCTCGAGGAAGCCTATGTTAAGCAGTGGAAGTCCTTCGGCTGATGGTGGTTATACAGTCGCTTAATTGTGACTCTGTGGCTCAGGTCAGAACCGAACCTACGTCTTTTTGACTGATGTCTGATTAACTGTAATTTAATTGTGATGATAATACAATTAAAAAACAGCTCTTTTTTATACAACGCAAACAAGCTTACGGTCCACCTGATGGTAAGCGGCCACCGCAGCCTATAGACGCCCGCAACTCCAAAGGAGTCACATACGCGTTGCCGACCCTTTATACAATTTGAGGATGCACTGTGTTGACAACAGAAGGGACAAATTTAGGTCCCTCGCTCTCAACACAGTGCATCCTCGGGAGCTCTGGCAACCTTGCTCACCTACAGGAACACAACACTACATACTTGTATAGTAGATAATGTTATTATGGCTGTGGTCTTCTGAAAGGCGGAGGTACTTACCTAGTTGGGCTGCTCCAAATTCAAGCAAGATGACATTTTGCTGTGCCCTACCTCTCTGCTTTTCAAAAATAGCTGCTTCCTGTTACCTCTAGTGACTAGGCATCTTCTGGGTAAGCTTGCTCCATTTTCGGCCTCGCCTTTACCCTAGGTACGGTAATCTAAGTGGGGCAACTTACGTATAAGATCCAAACACATTCCAAATAAAATAAAACATGTGCAGATTGTGTACCGCTTACAATTGTCCATGAGCATTTCCTAGACATATTTTCTCACCATTCAAGTTCCACTCGACACAAACCTTTTATAATTGCACAATACGTCGGCACGTCTCGGTCTCGGAAGAAGGATGGTGATACATCTCCCCGATAATCAGGGAGACGGGAATTGGATCTGCAAATTAGGTTTGGTACCGGGAAGAGCGGGATTTTTAAAATATCGATCCATTGTCATTTTTACGAATGGGATAGATACCTATCCCATCCTATCCCTGATACACACCAGACACGTATGTTTTGTAGAATTCTTGTTGTGGCTTAGTGGTTCATGAAATCGGTGTCAATGGTAGTGCCTAAGTGGTCAATTACGGCTAACAATTGGTGTACTTATCTGGCGGGTTGCACCAATTTAAGACTACAGATTAATCAACGTTAAATGGCGCCGGCAGCTGTCACCCCATGGAAACATGTCAAACTTTCCATTTAATATAATCAGAACACCGCTTACAATAGGGATGCCGACTCATGTTACATTTTATAACATAGTGTGGCTTTATGGATAGGAAACCATCAAATTATCACAACATAGTAAATTAGACAAATTAATTAAAATCATAAAAAGATATGGGACTAAATAAAGATTCGCAAAATCGTTGTTCTTTGTTTATGGACCGAATGTAAATTGAAAGTTACTAATAGAATTCTCATGTTTCAATAAAAAAAAATGTATGGCAACGTACATAAACGCAATATTTCACGAAACAGCAAATTTCGCTTTTTTCCATAAAACCGTACGAGGCCACGCAGCCGTGACGTCACACCAGAATGCCAATCAGTATGGAGCGTTTTCTCTCCATACTGATTGACATACAGGTGCTGTACTTTGCCTCTCATTTTCGTCTTTTGTGTTACTATAATTGCAGTTGGTCCCATACAAACATTTAATCATTTCGAAGTTGGTTCGAATGGCATAAAAATATATATCATGCCTATTACAGACAGTTTAGTGCAACCCACTTTTAGTGTTACCAAATCTAACTCCGTCGTACCCGTCTACCGGTCCTTGGGATCCCCGGGCTCATTATAAAATAACGCTATTATTTTTTCGCCAGGAGACGACGGCTTATTAATTTGATCACCCACCGCCAATTATTTCCGATTGTGACGTCATAATCAGTTGGCAGCCGTGTCGTCCCGAGCGGTCCAAATCATGCATGTGATGAGTGCACATTCAAGTCGCACCGTCGAGTTACGACTGCACTCAACTGCGGCTGAGCACCGCTCAGCGTTACTCATTATTATCGTTTCAACAATATACAGAGTGACTTCGATATTTTGGTAGAAACTAACTGAATCATAAATGTCAAAGTTCAGTTAAAAATAAAATAAATAACCTAGTCTCAAACTAAGCAAAGCTTGTACTATGAGTACCAAGTGACGATATACATACTCATGTATATAAATAGATACTTAAATAGATAGAAAACATCCAAGACTCAGTAATAAATATTCGTGTTCATCACACAAATAAATACTCTGACCGGCAGGCGAATCACGTAATAGAACAAAACGGACTACTTTACTTTATGTACTACCGTTAGATAGATTTTAATGTCAATTTTGAAGTATAAATGTATGAGCTGACAATTAAAATTTGACATTAATATCTGCCTAACGGTAGTAAATAAGGTACGTGATTACCCAGCGGGATTCGAATCCGGGACCTCCAGCTTCGAAGGCAGGGTCGTTACCAAATACGCTAAAGCGGTCGTCAGATGTTTAGATATATAAATGTATGTATGTTGTTCTGAATTAATTCGGAATAGAGATAGTTTGTATCCTAGGTCAAAACATAGAATAGGTACATTTTATTTCTAGAGAATGAATTCGGAGATGCAAGTTAATAAAAGAGTTCACGGCAGAAACCAAGAAATTTCGTTTTAAGGTCCCAGTGGCGTTCCTTGTAAAACAAAAATGTGATAAAGGCCTGTCTGGCTTGAAAGTATTTTCAAAATCTAGGCACCAACCTAATTTAAACCTGTCCAATATTTCCAAACGTGACGTCACCACAGCAGTCAGCAGCGCCGCCTCGAGCGGCCCAAATCATGCATGCGATAAGTGCGCGTCCAAGAGCCGCACCGTGTTCAAGTCAAGACTGCATTCAACTCCAGTTGAGTGCACAGTTCAACGTCACTCATTAACGTTTCAACCAGCCTACAGGGTGACGTCAATATTTAGATCACGAATGACTTAAATATGATACATTCTCGAACAAAAAAGAACCTCTTTAAGACGCCAATAAGACTTATTGTAAATTTTGTATTAAATAAAAATAAAGAAATAAATATTAGAGGACAATCTTACACAAATCGAACTAGCCCCACAGTAAGTTCAAGAAGGCTTGTGTTATGGGTACTAGACGACGATATATTTAATAGATATAAATACTTAAATACATAGAAAACATCCAAGACTCAGAAACAAATATTCATGCTCATCACACAAATATTTGCCCTGACCGGGATTCGAACCCAGGACCGTCAGCTTCACAGGCGGGTGCACTACCCACTAGGCTAAACCGGTCGTCAAACCACCGGTGGTGTAACGTAACCAGAAGGTTTGAATGATTTGGAGACCGAACATTGTTGCTCCGGTAGCTCAGTTGGCTAGAGCGATTGGCCGCGTATCCCAGGATGTCACAGGTGCGAACCTTGCTTCTTCTTTTTTAATAGTTCCCCATCGACTACATTTGATTGACACGTAGGTAATATTTCCTAAAGTATCCCTTATCAGACAGCTCTCCAATAACATTGACTGATAAGATGGAGTACATGAGCTATTGCAAGCGAAGATATTAAAAAGGAACCTATTAGAGTAAATATATATAATGTAAGAACTTTATTGTACAATAACAGGTTAAAACATATACATGTTACAATAAATTAATGTACAAAACCCTTTAAATACATTTATTTTCAACATTTAAGTATTTTCTTAAAGTTGCTCATAAGCTTCCAACCCTTAAAATTGGGAATGATCGATCGAGGCCTGTGCGATTTAAAATTCAACAAGTGATCAATAAAGAAAATGTGATCACGATAAGTGGAGTTCCCCTTGTTTGTTGTAAGAAGGTCGTTCGATCGGCAACATTATCATAGTAAAATTATAATAAACAGTAACTTAGCTTGTGTTGTGGGTACTAAACGACGATATATTTAATAAATTTCATTAAAACCATAGAAAACATCCAAGATTTAGACAAATATATTCATGCCCATCACACAAATATTTGCCCTGATCAAATCATACATTACATTTTATTAATAAATGTACCTATTATTTTCAGAATGGCGACGCGGGATTGTCGCAAAAAAAGCGTCCCAGGCGATGCAGCGTCTGTGGAGAGGACACTTCATAGTCACGAGAAGCGTTGTTTTTCACATACAGACGCTATTTATACCATATGTCAAGATGCATTAGGCCAGATGATGAACGCCACTTATTTTCTTTTTGCAAATTAACAAAATTATAAAACATATTTTTTGATATAACTGGCTTACTGTGCGAGGATGCTAGCTATTAGTCAAGCCAGATGAGGGGTTAAAACGCAAAATAACTCTCATAATGAAGTACGTGGTGCTAGTTGTGAACTAGGGTCTTAGTTATGTTAATTATACCACGCCATCTGCAATTTGGTCTAACCCATCATCTGCATTAAGCACTGTTATGAATCCATCAATTTTTAAATTAACGCTTTATTTAATCGCATTGTAATTTATAAACTACACATTTTTTTAATTTTTTGCAAACTGTTTTTTTTTGGTATACGGGGCTCGAACTCGCGAAAGTTTAATTTTTGGGTCGTAGAGTGTTAACGTACTGATTATACTTTACCTGCAATATCCTGCAGAAAATTGTGTTGTCATGTTGACAACAATTTTATTGAGCGATGCAGCGAAGTTACGACTTACTATATGGTGTTATAGTTTTCCAATCGAGTATGTTTGCTGACTTAACGCAGTTACAGGGGTAGGGTATAGGTATTCTCCATGTTTGGTTGAACTTGGTGCCAAATGGAGCGATTATTTTAGACAATACATGTGAAGCGGTTTTACGAATGGTGATGTCAAGACTCATCCGTTTACAAGCGGAGACAAAACATTCGCCTCTGGTTTACAAAATGTTGCCAAAAAGAGGAAATTTATGGTAGTTTGATTTGAGCCCGATTGGATTGGCTTCAACCTAGTTTGAAAAAAATAAAAAAGTTGAGGGACGCAGTTTCACCAGTGTTAGTAACAGAGAGCACTGAGTTAACGACCTCAGAGTACGCGACAATACTTCCCATATAAATCCTAAAGCGTCATGATATGACGACGGCTTTAGTTTGTTGTGACCAACATTAGTTGGTAGATTCTACTTTTTCATGTACATAAATTTCAGACATTTTTTTTAATGCAGATTTTGGAATACTTGGACCTCACTTCACTTATTTTTATATTGTTATTCAGAAAGAGGGTTAATTGCAGAATCTTTCCGATGGTTTTGGTAATTAACCAACCACAGCTAATATCCATAAATCGAGTAACTCAGTGGTTCTTGGATGTCTCGCCATTTGTATGAAAAAATGGTTTTTACCACTGTGTTACCCACCTTTTACAGCATATGTCAATATTGAAGTATTTTTACCTATAAATTCCTTTTATTAGTTTCAGGCACTATTTCGAAATTCTATTTTTGTACACTAATTTAATACATATCATAGATTTTTTTTTATAATAGAAAACTGGTCATGAAAAAGTAGAATGACCCAGTTGCATTATTGTTGTTCATTAATTACATATAAATTCTATTTATAGCTTGCAAGGGAGGTAGTACCCAATAATTACATATGTAGAAGGGTGGAAAGCGACTGTATGAGTAAAGCAGAGGATCGGGCTTTGTGGCGCGCCTTGAGAGGCCTGGGTTATTAGGTAATGGACTTTAGTGTTATATACTAGCAAGTTCCTGCGGTGTCACCGGCGAATAAAAGGTAGCCTATGTTTTAATCCAGAGTATAAGCGACCTTCATTAATAACTTCAGCCAAATCCATCCAGAAGTTTTTGAGATTAAGTGGAACGTACATCGATCTATCCATACATCGGCACAAACTTTCACATTTATGATATTATTAGGATTAGGATTCGTATAAAACATAATGCAATCAAAAACGAATGTTAAGGAATTGGTGATCCATCATTCTCCAATTTGTAGATAAGTACTTATTTTTATTCTTTTCCTCACATTATCCCGCCATAAAGGCAAACTTTATCACTTAACGATGTGAAATACCATAATCATTTACCACAACTCCCGATATTATTCACGAAAGTCCAGGGTAAGGGGAAATAATAGCCATTAAGCGCGTAACTCGATTATTCCATGAGTGTTATTTAAGACGTCGTAAAATATCCAGCGAAACAATGATATCGGGATATTTAGGATAAGATATGGCTGATGCAGACCTAATGTTGATGATGTTTTCATTTAGGATTGTATTCAGTTGCTCCACATTGGCATATTGGTGAGAAGCAGATGTCTTATCATATCATATTTTACTAGTGATTACTGGTATGCCTGCAGAAAAGTAACATTCATAAACAACATGACTGCAACGGTTCACTATATAAAAATTTAATCCGTCGTATACCGGTCCCTGGGATCCCAGGGCTCGTTACAAAATAATGCTATTGTTTATTTTTTTCACCCGGAGACAACGGTGTTACAATATTTTCACATATTATTATTGGAAAACTGGACTTAATCGCTTACAATACTAATTGGCTTACATTTTTTGAGGCTTGCCCGACGTTTCGAATAAAACATTCGTCGTGGTCGCGAGCTGACTCGCGTGAGCGGCTATATCAACATACAAATACATCGTCCAGTACATCAACGTATTGTGAGTGTTCTGTGTCGGGCGAGTGGCAACCACCCAAGTGTAAAAGTGTTTAATAAAGACCCAGTGCGTGTAGTTCGAAAAACTCGTACGGATAGAAGATGTTGTAATACACATATAAAGAAATTACGCACATTTACAAAACATTCTCCCATTACCACGCACCTCCACTAAGACAATTACGCACGTGTATACAAAACATCTAATTAAAGCAACTAAAGTCGACCTTACTAACGTTTACACTAGGTTCATTATGGGAGGAATAAATTGCCAATGTCGCTTAGGATCAAATTTCATAGAAAGTTTTAAAAAAAGCAGTCCTTACGTTCCGAAATACGGTGACTTTAAATGTTAAAATAGCGGCCAAGCGTGTGGCGTCGAGTACGAGTATTTTTAAATCGGCTTTGTAATCGATGCTCGATTTACGATTTCAATTAAAACTATTTGTGCAAAAAATTATAATTAAAGCGAAAATATACATGCACGTGCATGTCAAATGATAATTGATCTTTTTGTAAATGTAATAAATTAAAACGTTTTGTAGAACCCGAAAACAGCATATAAAGGCATTTTGACGGAGCTCTTCACACGCGAGACTGACGTATAATCGATTAATCTGTCGTCTATAGGTCCCTGGGATCCCAGGACTTATTAAAAAATAATTAAATTGTTTATTTTGCTAGGAGACGAAGGTTTTGTAGTAGTTTTTAATAACGTGGCAGATTTTTCTATGGGATGAATGCTACCTCCTTGATATTTAGTGTTGATCTGTAATCGTCTGTAATCGTAAATTAGTGCAACTCGCTCTAAAGAGTTTTTTTTTAAACGGTGCGACTTTTGTTATGATCATGGCTACCATTCATATTAATGAGAGGGGAAACTTGGAGATCTTTTTTTTAGCATTGACCTTAACCTTACCTTAACTTAATATTCAAAGCTTAGTGTTAAAGCGTAAAGGCAATGAACAGCACCTTCCAAGGGGAAGCCATTTGCTTTCTGTTAACTAACTTATATTTAACATAAATTAAAATATCCGCACCCCTTACGTACTAACATTTATGGCTGAATATTTGTAACACTACATTTTCCGAACTGCATTGTTAAGTTGGTAGCATAGTCCAAACCTTATTGAGTGTTGCCAGACGCATAAAACATAACTGAAAGTGGATTTTCGTTATTACAGCCACGTATTGGGCGAGCGCCAAGCGATATTGGTCTTTGTTGGCACTAACCTATGATTTACTTTCCTAATTGGATTATTTTAGCATATTACAATTCTTGGAACATTTTGAAGGTGAGTTAATTTAGGACCTAGCTTTATTATGTGTCAAAAAGGCTGTTCAAGGTTCTACAGTGACAAAAATAGGATTAAATGTTTGTTTAGGCGCTACCTTTCTGGTTTGAATTTATTTTCCCTTGTAAAAACAGGCTTCTTTTTTACCCACTGTCATTGCTTTCATTTACCTAATTCCATTGCGAGTATTTGTTTTAACACTTATTATTTGGGTGGATCAACTATTCTTTGTTGCTCGTTACCATGGTTACGTCTCCTGAGTCACTCTTTAAAACTGTGATTTTATAGGGTTAAAATTTACCAAACATGAGTTTTAGCGATGAGCATAAATCCATTTGGACATGGGCCATCTCTTGAGCATGCTTCAAGTTCTTATCATACATATTTTTCTAAGAAACTCGGTTACTGTTGTCTCTTCGCTGACGGGACAGAATAACAACAAGAAAAAATTGATTGATCAATTTATTAGCGTAAACTAAGTTATTAGTCACTCACTTGACAAGCCTAATTCCAATAAGGTCTGGTTTCCCCTCGGGTTGGAAGGTTAGATGGCAGTTGCTTCCGTAAAAACTAGTGCCTACGCCAAATCATAGGATTAGGTAGCGGATCCCGGGCATCCTTTAGGATGCTACTGTACCGGGATAACGCTAGGATGATGATGATGATAAACACAAACGAATGCGTTTCCCGTTTAGTCTCAATTTGTATGTCAAAAAATAGTTACCACCAAAAGTCACCAGAGGCGCTGTTCAGGTTGTTATATAAATTGAGACTAAACGCAAACGCATTTGTTTGCGTTAATGTTTCCATTAAAAAACATACTAGAGGTTCAAAGGTGTCTTCTGCCTGTTGCTGATACTTTATAGATCTTTAGCGATTTCCGCAAGTTCGTACCCTTGCTTGCACACGAGGCACACTACACATAAAATCAAACTGAAATAATGTTGTTCACATCACATTTCGCTCTAATATTTTATGTAGGCTGTTTTATTTCCATCTTCGCCTCGGCCAAAGCTAGTTCTCAACACATTTAATTAAACAAGGAATTATGAAACGAAAGGACAAAAGCGGCAACAAGAGGTATTAAAATTAATTTCCCAAGGACTTAGCGCAGCGCTGAATGAGCTCTGTTGAGGGCACGGGATAATTTTAAATAAATTATCCGGGAGCAAATAATTAATGGGCCGCTGGGGTGAAAATTCGGAGCTTAGAGGAATTTTCCGATTTCCGCGCTGTTCGCTGAAAAATGTTCAGTGTTTTTGCTGAACTGGTTATTGGTGAGTCTGGAGTGCGGAAGTTATGATACACTTGCTAGAGATAGGGCTAAAAAGGGTGTGTGGATGCAAATCCATTCCTGTGCATTCATATGCTGACAATGATGATATAAGGAATTTCTATCCTTATGTTATGATCATTGTCATAGCTTTTATGAGTAAAGATTTGACCCATTTATGCCATTATATATTGCCAGCTGTTTCCACTAAAGGTACACTACGACCTACACTTTAGTGGTAACAGCGAACGGAATCTGAATCAAACACAAACGTATGAATGCAGGTGATACTTTAGAGCCGCATTCCCGTACAGGCTATGTGTCTCGAAACAGGCGGCGAGATCATTCCTTAAGATCGACGTAAACTACTAGATCGACTTGCCTTGCATTGAAACGGAAAACCAATATGGTAAGTTCTTAAGATTATACAATTCCAGTCGCACATCTCATCATAAATAATATTAAAAAAATAACCTAAACTTGAAGAATTAAGAGGCCTTACTAAAACGTTTTGAATTCAAATTAACTCCAATAAACTGTTTAAAGGATAGAATGCTTGTGTTAAAGTTCAAGATGGTAACATTAGTAACAAAGCCATTTTTGTGTGCAGTAGAATTTAAGCGGTAACCAACCAGTTTTAATCATGCATTTAGTCGGATAAGAATGATGTTACATACGATTTTACTAAATATTTGGATAATCTATGATGTTAGACCGCAATAATCCTCTACAAATATACCTATTGTAACGAGGAGATAAAATGAAAATAGGTACATCGTGAGTTGATTCCAACAGAAAATAGGCTCAATAAATGGGTGTTTTTACCTTATACGGACCATTAAATAAAGTATTCCGGGCTTCCGCATATTAGGTAGGTACTTAACCAAAAGTCAAATTAAAAATGTCGTTATAAAATTTTGCCAAACATTGATGATGTCCCATTAGTCCCGAGAGCAGAATAATCCAGTAACCAAGCAACACCTAACTAGATAGATCCGGTCCGAACCGGATTACGGTGGCTGCTACAAATTGACTTATATTGCACACAGACATATCTAAATAGACGACGCATGTTCCGCGATTTGCATGAAAACAAGCTCTCCACGGGGTAGCTAGAGTTCGGTGTTCACTATTTATTGCCTTTGTCATCGGACAAAATGTTACAGTCTTATCCGAATAAGTCGTATATTTCACTTTTTTTCCATTTCTGGATATCCGTTTGCCGGGTGTTCACTAAGTAAGTAAATATTATTTAGTGAACACTATCTTTACCATAAGTTTGCATGACCGTACTCGCTAGCGACTGCGTAAACAATTTAGTATGCCGATTCTTAGTTCTATTGCGTAACCGCCAGAGGCGCTGTACTTTTGCCCATACGAATTTTTACGCAGTCGCTAGCGAGTACGGTCATGTAGACTCATGGTAAAGGCACGGTCGTTTCACACATATTAATAACCTATGTACCGGATTGCCATTATATTATAGGGTTGTAGGCTAAAAATTTGATTACTTCAAAAGACTATTCCAAAAAAAGAAGCCAAATAATATGCCAAATGGTGAAAATCCTACTAAAGATCTGAAAACATAATGTTTCAATGTTTGTCCCCCCCCGAACCTAAAGTCTCGATACGTGCTGTATATAAGTATGTATATCGTCACTTGGTACCCATAAGTACAAGCTTTGCTTAGTTTGGGACTAGGTTGATTTGTGTAAGATTGTTCAAAGACATTTATTATTTATTTATTTAGATTTACACCTCCTCTCTCGTGCTTCCAACTCGTTAATATTTAATCTTTCTATCACCGAGCTCCAACCAAAAATCAAGCACGTATTGAAACCAAGGTACGTATTCACAACCAAGATGATTCATAGATCATTTCAATACGTCAAAAACAAGTTACGGAATTGGGCTCAAAGCCAAAGACAGAGCTCAAAGAGATGGAGGTACCTAAGTGCAAGATTTAATTTGATTTGTAGCTCTCGGAGTTGCACTTAAATTTTCTTGCATTATGTTTCCTCGTAAATGTTATGAAAATTTCATTTTAACACTTTCATATCTAGATGAAAGTGTTGAAATTATTTTTTTGTTGTATGACAAATTTACTACTTTATTTGACTTACTTTTTTTAATTTACTTTATTTGACTTTAGTGGCAGTGGGCAGGGCACATTGCTCGCAGGACTGACGGTCGATGGGGCCAGAAACTGCTTGAGTGGCGTCCACGCACCGGAAGACGAGCTGTCGGTAGGCCTCCGACAAGGTGGAGTGATGTCCTGGTGAAGGTCGCGGGAATCCGGTGGAAACGATCGGCACAGGACCGGTCTAAATGGCGAGCCTTGGGGGAGGCCTATGTTCAGCAGTGGACGTCTTTCGGCTGAAATGATGATGATGATGATGACAAATTGCGGTTCTCTAGTTTTTCAGTTGTAATTGAAATACCTCTGTGCCTTTACCATGAGTTTACATGACCGTACTCGCTAGCGACAGCGTAAAAATTTGTATGTGCAAAAATACAGCGCCTCTGGCGGTTACTCAATAGAACTAAGAATCGGCATACAATATCATAAATCGTTTACGCAGTACCTAGCGGGTACGGTCATGCAAACTCATGGTAAAGGCACTGGTCTTAGTAACGTTTCAGTGGTACGAGCCAGACTCAAACCCGCGACTTTTAAGTCGAAAATCGCGTGCGTCACGCTCAGGGACTTTATGGGATTGGTATTATATTGACTTTAAATTGTTGTCAAAAAAGGCCTTTTGTCAGGCCTGTTCATCTTTTCTTCGGCTAAACTCGGCTCTGGCATACCTTCGTAGTGTCCAAATACCCTACCGTGATAGGAACGAAAGGGCACGTGCTATGCGGCGCGCGCGTGCGAACGGGATGCCATGATTAGTTGTCAAGCATCGGTTTTGTTAAAACTCAAAATATTCTTTATTCAAATAGGCCTAGCAACAAGCACTTTTGAATCGTCAGTTATATATTACATAAATTGAATCTAATTATTCAGAACAATTTATTGATGCATATGAAATTTTAAAAAAGACATGAATTACTATCATAGTAATTCATGTCTTTTTTAAAATTTCAAATGTATGTCAAAAGAGAGTATAATAAATTCACAAAAAGATCGTCAATATGTAAAATAAAAACATAAAAAATTGTATAATCTAGACAGTTTCTAGAATAAAATCTGAATGTCAAGAGAACAATTTAACGTCAACATCTAATGTCATAGTTATGAAAATAGTCATTAAGATGTAATGTCATAATTATTAAAATATAATTAGTATTTCAACCACAATTATACCCACGGTGTTTTATCATTCATGTAGTCTTTTGTGCTATAATATGCTTTCGATATGAATTTACGCTTTACGTAAGTCTTGAATTTATTAATAGATAAATTAGTTAATTTATTAAATTAAAATCTCAAAATAAATTAGTTAGACAGAAAACCGTCTGTACTATTCATATTCTGTACTATTACTATTCATTATTCTGTGCCTCTGTCTACAACTTAAGCTGTACCCAATGCGTGTTCACAACCGTGTCACGGTGTGCAGTCAATTTGTCGTCCTGGCTAACTGTGTACTACTTAGCCGTTAGTGCGTCCACGGGGAGCTATTCTGATGGCTCATTATCTGACGACATGGTGACCGCAACAGGTGGTGTATTAGTATTCAAGTTTATTGATTTGAACATTTTCTTTAAGTATTCCAAGTTTTCCAGTAAATTGAGTAAAGTAGATGAACTCCTAAATAGTTATTTTTATACAAGGGTGGAAAGTTATATTTTAACGGCAAGTTTGGAATTAAAACACGAGCGAATGGATTTCATAGTTGAAACACAAGCGAAGCGAGTGTTTCGCAAATAAAATCATGAACGAAGCCAGTGGTTCAAAAATGGAATTCTGGGCGTAGCGAGTGGTGCAAAACACAACACGTTAAATAACTTTGCGGCCGTGTGTAACACAAATCTTTTCATTTCACAAAAGCGAGGAAAATGCTACATAAGAAATACAGCTGAAATATGTAAAATCAGCCTTTATAACAAGGGTAGGAAAAAACAAACATACATTGGCAGGAAATGTAGAGTTAGCAAAATTATTAGATGTTGTCTAGATGGGCGAAAATTGACCTGTCTGGACTGGCCTTTAAAAAAGTAACTAATAATCAATACGTTAGGATTTCAAATATTCTTTGCACTCTTGTGGATAAAATGTAGTTTTGTTATGTTTTTAAAGAATAGATAAAAAAGGGCTGTCCGAGCTAGTGAGGTGAAAATTAATGTAGGTACTAATGGAATATAAAAAAAACTATTCACAATATTATTGGATGTGTAACAGTAGGTTTTCAGCTAGAGAAATCGTTGTGAGGAAATCGATCTAATCTCAACAACAGAGATTTTCACATAAAAACATACATCATACATACACACAGAGTTTTTCCTCTGGTAAAATTAGTGTCTATGTAAAATCTGTCAAAGTGGACTTCGGGTTTATAATATAATTGAAAAAATACTACGAGGATGATGAGGTCATTTTATAGTTACTTTGCGTAACTACGTACGTTTTTATTGCGGACTATGAAATACTACTAATACTCGTATTTCAAATGCGAAAGTTTGGATGCAAAAATGCCTGAACGGATTATGATGAAACTTGGTATACAACGATATTTTAGTCAGGATTGACATATAGGATATTTTTTATCCCGACAATTATCCCTCGAAGGAATGAAATAGCAGACGAAGTCGCGTATATAAATACATATTTATAATATATGAAAAATGATTGTCTAATACATAACTATCATTTTTTTACAGGGACCGTGGCAAACAACCTTAAGGCCAGTGTGATGTATCGCAAACAGCGTAACCTATGGACGCCTGTGAGACTAGCGGAATAACAAGCTCGTTGTCAATCCTTTATTGACTCGTGGATTCGTTGTTTCGTTGGCAATCAAACCTTACCTAAACAAAGCTTTATATATACATTTCTGGTCAATCTTACACAAATCGACCTAGTCCTAAACTAAGCAAAGCTTATATACTATGGGTATTAAGCGACGATATACATATTTATACGTAGAAAAACATCTAAGACACAAGACCAAATTAAATATTCGAGTTCATCGCACAAATAAAGACACTGACCAGGATTCGAACCCGGGACCTCCAGTTTCGTGGACAGGGTCACTACCAAACTGAAACGGTCGTCAAATATTTGATATCTATGGATTGTACTATGGATTCCTACTTCAAGTACCTCCTAGATGATGATAAACTTAAGTACCTAATTAAATATGCGTCTTCTAATTCAGACTTAAATATGAAGAAGATTAATAAGTCATTAGCATTGTACGCTGGCTTTACGACTTTTGCACACTGCGAAGTAATCTACAGAATTAAACTGTAATCTTGCGACGTTAGTACCATAAATTAGGTTTCTGGCTCATTTATTCATTGTGACCTTAACAGATTTACATACAGATTACACATATATGTTTGAGGCAGACTTGGTACATTCTGGTGTCTAAGCGCAAAATGACACGAACTTCAGTGGCACGTTTTATGCAAATAAATTGTTACATTATTTAAGTGCGCTTATACGTTGAAATAACTGCCCAGCTGGCATGATGGTTCGATTTATAATGGTATTTTCTCTAGTTAATATAAATGTGTAAATAAATAAACAATTAATTGGTTGTCAATTAATTGTTTGGTCACTAAAGCCCTGTTTTCTTTTACTACCTTCATCCGAAAATACATCAAAGGACTTTAAAATTATCATCCCCGTCATTACAAAATCGCAAATAAGGGTATACAGGGAACCAGCTTTCATCCCGTTCTACCGAAGTCTGCCTCAAACAGTATCCCGTATGCACCTCAATCTTGCGCTTGAATAGGCCTGAAATGCCTGAATAGAGTCTTTGTATGACCTTGGTTGTGCCCGGAGCGCCACAGGCAATCCACCATGATGGAATTTTTAATAACGCTCGGTCGTTTCGCGTTATGGCAATTTTCGTATATTGTCGCGACACAATAGAGATTAATACGAGCCGCGGGCGTTTTGTTATTTGAATATGAATTTCGGACATGATTGCGAACGGTCTTATACATAATGCATGGGGTGAATGGTTTCATTGACGTTGCAGTCATGTTAAATTGCAGATATTGTTTAAGTTACATAGACAAAGACACAGATAGAGTTAGACGAAGACACAAATATGAGTTATCTGAAGACATAGATGCACTAAGTTGTAAGTTGTCTCTTCATCAAATATAAATAAATAAATAAATTCGGTCCCGCGCCACTCTATTACTCTTACAGTTCTTTTCGTATCTGCGTAACTACTATAACAATGAAGTAAAAAAGAATTAACAGAGAAACATTTACTTTATACACATTTTATGAGACAGTTATAATTGCATTGTAGTCAAGATGTGTTTCTTTAGTCGCAAGACTTTCCATAGTTTCCTACATTGTTTTATACTGTTAATTATTATTTTAGTCTTATGTAATGGATCACGGAGCTAAGAAGAAAAAGAATAGTGTAAATAACACTTGTTTAATAAACTTAAGTGATCAAAACTTGAATTATAATCTATTCATAAATTCACTCAATTAACTGACTAATCGATCGTAGCTGATACCGTGTGTCCGCTACCCGTTCATGTCTCCCCTCTTGCCTCCTGTCCCGTCGCTGGCACAGTTTTTTTAAGGCAAGGCCATTCCATTGCAAATGACCTCTCTAACACGCGTGAGTTTGCAATTAAACATCCCGCTCTCTACAGAAAATCTGCGCGTAATTTCGTAAATAATTAGTACATTTTAATTGATTTTTGAAAGACTGGATTTTTGAAAACAATAAAAAAGCTATCCGTTTTGTAAAAAAAACACTGTCGTTGATAATTACGAGATCTGAAGCATGTCATTTTTTCGGTACTAACGATACAGGCTGGACCTAGTGTGAGAGCCATTGATAGATAATGTATCTAGTGTTTTGCTGTTTTGGTAAATAAATAATTTTGTATTTGTATGTCATAATTTAGGAACTATTGACAGAATTAACAAGGCATTTTAGAATATTTTGTTTCTTTGTTTCTTTTTCAGTCCACAGTAATTCTACATTACTTTTTCACACTGGAAGCTCAAACTTCAGTATTTTCGTCAGATCTCTGAAAGGGCCTTGCCTCAATCAACCGATTTTACAACTTAAAGAAAAAGTCTCAGTTCGTACACAAACTTAATACAGTTTGTATACCTACTAAACGTATAAACTGATATCTGTTCTACATCAAACACAACTCGGGAACACAACCACGTAGCGAAATTACTTAATCTACAGCCACGGTAGTCTGCAACGCTTGCCTTTCGTTTATAGCCCCTTATCTCAGTACTAAAGAGAGTCATTCCGCGATTTTGTTGCGTGTAGGCGGACGAATTGCTAGAATGGATTGTTGAGTGACGCTGGTTCTCACGGATAATGGCGCGGCTGTATTTTATACTTATGACGATTAAATACGAGTATAACCTATGACCAAAGAAGACACTACATACAATTTGTTGGGTAGACTGTTAAGGTTGAAGCGTTGGTTCTTGTGTATTTTAGGTGAGAGATGCAGCAACAGTAAAAGATGGTAATTTCAGGGAAACAATGTATTGCGACCATGAAGGCTTGCACAAGAAGCGGGTAGGTATGGCGACAAGAGATTGAGAGAGAGATTGAGATATTTATTCATAAAATTATAAATAATTTTACATGTAATTTTTACAATATTTTTCACATTCTTATTATTACTACCAGTTAATACGATACAATACAGTTTATTCAAGTGCCACAGATAGTAATACAAACTGGAAACACTGAATCTTAATACTACGTTTAATCTAGATTATCAGTGGTACCAACTAAATGATTTAGGTATCTATTGTTGGATTCTCCAACACAATTTGCTCTCTTCCCTAAAAAATATACAAAATACTGTAACTAATGATCAAACTGAATGTAGTATATGATCACCTTTTGTCTTTCAATTCTTATATTGAAAACAATTAGTGGCGTAGCATGGAGCCATGGTAGCCGAGTGGTAAAGCACGCAACTTTGAATGTGGAGGTCGAGGGATCAGAGCCCTCGTACCACTAGATTTTTTTTTAAAAAGTGCGAATATGTGTGTATCATGCATAGTGGTTTTTCGGTGCAGGAAAAAATCGTGAAACCGGTCTAACTCCAACAATGTTTCCCGCTAGGTTGGAAGGTCAGCGGGCAGTTATTTTCATAAAACTAGTTCCTACGCCTTTGTAGATTAGGTGTTAAAGCGGATCCAGAGCTCCTTAGGGTACTAACGGGATAATGATAGGACGATGATGGGTGCATAGCTAGCATGGGTGTCACCCGGAGCAGAGACGAACGCTTCGCATTGATGGTGGCGGAAGGCACTCTTCGATCCCGGTGTCACCCTAGCAACTTCTATATACCTATTAATCATAAAACGAATAAAGTAGCTTTAGTAAACGTTAATTAAGGTACACTTTCCAGTGTTCAAAACCCCCCATACATTTCACTTTCAAGCTGAAGGTCACGGGTTCGAATCCCTGATGAATCAGCACGAAGATTTGTTCCCGAGTCTTGGATGTTTTCATGTATTTAAGTATCTATTTATCTATCTCAGCTTTGGGACTAGGTTGAATTGTGTAAGATTGTCCACAAAAATATGTATTTTTATTTTTATTTCATCCTCATGTCATTATAAGAGAGGTAATCAAATAGGTGTCATTTATTAGACATTAAGATGTCGAGCATCAGGATGTTTACAGTATAGAAAATATTCTATTCAAATATGACGTGTAATATTTAAATAATAAATGAGAATGAAGCCTGCATTACAATTTTGCTAGTGATAATTCATCAAGAAATTTTATTGCAACGATATTTTTCAAACCAACAAGTAAGTTGCGCAATTCCTGGCTTATGGCAAGACTTTTGCACTGAGTCCCGACTTCTGAACTCCTAATGGAGCGCACGGAATCTCAATACGAACTTGGTATGAATACATTTGTCTGCGCACTCACGCCGGCTGGTATTAGGACTTAACTAATAGGGTATTACCGGTAGGTACTACTTAGCTATTTGAATAGTTCTGTCACCTGAAATATAATTGGAAAACAAACGGCTCAAAATTATTCAACGCTCTATTCGCGTATTATCACCGAATAGTAGTGTTATTTGAGCCTCTTACATAAGTTATCTATTTTTTTTTATACAACGCCGGTGGCAAACAAGCGTACGGTCCACCACCGGTAAGCGGCCACCGCAGCCTATAGACGCCCGCAACTCCAAAGGAGTCACGCACGCGTTGCCGACCCTTTATGAAATTTGAGAATTCACTGTGTTGACAGCAGAAGGGACAAATTTAATTTTTAATTTTTTAATCTATCGACCAAAACCAACATAATGGTGGATTGACAGCTAGATAACATCGAATCACTCTATCCCTTTCTACCGTATAGCGTGTGTCCTGTTGTCCAGTTAGGGTATTCTCGTATGAGCGCTAACGCCATCAGTTAGATACATCCCGTTGGTGTGTGAGACACGAGTATAGCCGAAGTGGTAAGAGGATCAAGCCAGTTATACTCGTAAGAAAGCATATTTTGGAAGAAAATTACTGACTGACGAGTTTCTTTCCGCGTTTCTTCTCGGCAGTGGTCTTTTGAGAAACGCCAGTATTTTTTGACTTGTAATAGTGCCATTGCGGCGTCCTTTCAGAATAAAGTTAATTTGTTTCAAAGAAAGCAGACTAGACTATCCATCACGAAGATTAATTACTATAATCTAGTACTGGTAAAAAAATCGGATAAATAGTTCCAGAGATTACTCGTACCATACAGTCTTCAAAGTCACACACATTTGCATCTTCAATATTAATATATTAGTATATTAGTAGTTCAATATTAATATATTATATGTTAGAGGTAATCCTCTACGAGTATAATAATGTTTAGGGTAGGTAAATCAGCCAAAGTAAGTAGTAGGAAGTAGGTACTTGAACTAAGTATATTAAAACCGAAAATATGAAAATGAGGGAATCTCAAGCAAACATTCCGACCTCGTCTGTATAATGTGAAAGCACGCCGTTTGATCTCTGATATTCTTAATGCGTTCTTTGCATTAGGTCTAGTACACACAGTTGAAATTCTTCACTCAAAATGTACTTTTTTTTCAGAAATTTGAAACTATGGCTTTTACCTTCTCCCAATCATGTGCAATTGTGCACATGATTGGTAACTAACTGGTGGAATCTGTATAAATAGAGACACGTTCTGATAAGGCAAATAGTGTCTCTAATTACATAGATTAAGTGGTGTGTTAATAGAGGGGAAGATATAGAGAAAAAGAAAAAGAGGAAGACCTAGAATAATGCATGAAAAAAATAATTAATGGTTCATCCAGAGAAGTGAAGAATAAAGCTGAATTCAGGATAAGCGGAAAATTACTCCACCGACAAGAGCCAAGCTCTTAAATATTATGATGATGTCTAGGTGGTGTAAACGGTGTAGATGGTATTGGAAACCTTAAAAAACGTATGTATGAAAATTGGCGACTTTTTTAAAATATATAATCAATCAATCGTAAATATGATTCTTAACAGGGAACACAATAAGTAAAAATGTATATAACTCTTAATAAAGGAAAGAGTAATTCAACTTTCATGTGTTTTTCAATTAGCTTTAAGAATTAGGTAATCTTGAGTTTTTTGACTCAGAAACAAGAATCTAAATCCTCAGCATATCCAATAACTTTGAATTTGTATGAGAACAAAAAAATACCTGTAAGATAATGTTCAATTTACTTATTACCACTATATTATTTAGTAAAATAACATACATTATGCATTACAATGTTACCAGTCTAAGCTTCACAAAATACTCATAGAGCGCTTCTTTATGAAATGATCCTTACCGGGCGCTCGTGTCTAACATAATATGTAAAAACCTTTTATTAATATTAAGGTAGATAACCAATTTCTTCTTTGTATTGCGAGCTGCTTTACAAACGGATTTTGAATGTGTATCTATTATATATAATTTCGATATGAATTTGTTAATATCTTTTTCAAAAAAAAAGCCTTTGTTCTGAATTTATGCTGACTACGAATTTATTTGCCAGTTTTTTTGTACCGTTTAGTACCACCCAGGGGTCAGGTGTAGGGTAACGATGGGTACTCCCTACAAACGTGGTGCAACTTCGACCCCCTTGTCAAGTGAGTGGGAAACTTGACTGTTAGAAGTTGTCAAGGCGCCCGGAGGCCTCTAACTTGGCTTAACGGCTGCTGTCATAGACAGCAGCCGTGATCTACGGCTTATCGTGCCTTCCAAAGCACGGGAGCGCTCAGTTAATAACCATTCAAAGCGTTCACCCATCCGAGAACTGACCTGGGCCGACGTTGCTTAACCTCGCAGAACGCATGCAGTACGCGGGCGCCGCTGGGCCACGACTACCAAGAGTGCTCCGATATGAGTATAAAAATTCCTAAAGGGATAAAACAAAAACAAACATTTATTCTGCCAATATGGAACCCAGGCACTTTTATGTCAAAATGTTAAATTACAATCACACAAAAGTCTGACTAAGAGTAAGGATCAAGTTAAAATATTAATTTACAGTTTAAGAAAGAATAATTGATAAATTATTAATTAATTATTAATAATTAATTAATAATTTTTAATATTGTCGTCTCTGTTGATCCACGCATCGGGAGACCCCAGGGCTGGCAGGTACCTTTGCCAACGGATCGCCATTGCGATCCAAAGGGGTAATGCGGCTGGCGTCCTGGGGTCCATGCCGCGGGAGGTAGAGCTGGACGCTGTTTTCTTTTTATAATTATACTTTTTATTTATTTATATTTATTTTTAATTTAGTTGTATTATGTTCTTTAATTGTATTTTGTAAGATTAGTTAAATAAATTGAATCTTTACTTATTGTAAGAAAGAATAATCAATTCGAAATTACAAATATAGGAAAATTAAAGTCATAAAGTGAAAATAAACTTACATAGTTATCTATTACAAATATAACAACATCTATAAAGTTAAAGATGTATGTCTCAGCCTGATTAAACAAAGAGTATAATGAAATTAATATAATATCCCAGAGATGTACATGGTCTCTGAGCGTCCAAGTATAATTAATAATTACTATACTAACGTCTTTTAGAGATGTACATGGTCTTAGAGCGTCAAAATTAAGACTAATTTCATATTGTTAGAGATGTATATGGGCTCTAAGAGTCCTAATAATCTTCATTATGTTTCGAGTCCCTTAATAGTAAATTGAATAAAATTACCAACCCACAATGTAGGTTAATAATCGTATACCGATATTACTAGTATTATAAAATAATATTAAA
Organism: Epiblema foenella; assembly: GCA_963556455.1. NCBI lineage: Eukaryota > Metazoa > Arthropoda > Insecta > Lepidoptera > Tortricidae > Epiblema > Epiblema foenella. The sequence goes on along the minus strand of OY747107.1, from coordinate 15,382,917 downwards.
TTTATAAGCCTCAATTTCCCTGCACTTAAACATGAAAGATCTTTGTTAAACATGATACCAGTAAACTATGCTGTAAATCTCATTCCGGTTCGTTACAGTGACACCCTCGGAAACGTGACACCCGGAGGGGTGTGGCTCCCTAATCTATGGTTAAACACCCTTATCTTTCCTTACCTGCTTTAAGAAGCTGAAAAAGTCAACCTAGCTTTTATATCCTAAGGACATGTTCATGTAGAATGAGGTGTGTTCTATTATAAGATTTTATTTTGGAAAAGAAAAAAAAACATTTTGGTATAACTCTCCATGATTTCGATCTTTTGTGTTATTTTATTATTATTGTTTGTTGTGGGCTTTCTTTGCCGTCTTGACTAGTATTTATCTATTGTGGCAGCTCTTAAAGTTCTTTGCTTATACCCGTTGCTTTCAGGAATTTCGAGATTCTTTGGGTCGCAATCTGTTGTATCTCCTCTGGGTGCATGATGTGCCTCCCTAGGTAGATACTTCTTTTGCGAATAAGTGGTCCACAGGAGCAGAGGATATGGATGGCAGTTTCCTCCGACTCTTGGCAGAACCTGCATGCTGCACTTTGTTTTATGCCATTATCTTTTGTGTACTTACTTGGTAAAAAATGAAGAATATTTATATTGTATGTATTGTTTATGTTATGTTTATATTGTTGTATTTCAAAATTTCAATCACTTGCACATCCTGCCATGTTTTCCATTATTACGAAGCTTACCACGTAGGCATACTTCGATTATTGCGTGTGTTACACGAAGGCCAGTTGCCAAGTCCCTTATCGCGGTTACACCTTCAGGCTTTGCTTGAGAGGTATTAGTTTACTTAAGGTAATTCGGCAACTTGATTAATTTGTTCCGTGGTTAACTAATGTTTAGGGGCCCTTATCATTTTTAAAATGCTTATCTACCTCATAATGCAATCCGGTACATTGGTTAGTAGTGTGGGTGACACGACCTACGTCATCAGCCAGCATCAGCCTTTCGATGGTATGCGGACGTAAGTATGAGTGTGTCACGACCCGGATTGTCAGACCTTGTATTCTTAGACCATGTGTCTACCTGTTGTTTATCGGTAAAAAAACAATAATATACATAACAATGCGACTTCGTTTCGGTAAATGTCAATTAATTCTGTATACCCGTATGCCTGTACACTGAATGCCTGGGTCATACACGGATTTAGGTTCGCGTCTTTTCTGTGGATATACCAAAAGTTAAGGCCTACAAAGCTTAATTTTGGGTTGGACCAGCAACCCGCATAAACAGTGTCTCCGTTTCTATAAATCCCTGTAATAAAAACATAGCTAACATGCACATAAGCCATTAACTATTGACCAGAGGAGAGACGACTTTAGTTTTTTCAACTAAGTATGACTCACCTATATACTTTATACTATAGTATACCTAACCTAACCTAACCTATGACAAAGTTTTTATCAAACAACTCAATTTTCATGAGTCATACAAAAATGCTGTAGACTATGTTATTGTGATATTACGACGATGGGCAAAATTTCGATCTTACTAAATCACTTAATTTGTTTATCTACCCCTTATGCTGTATTATAATTTTAACCCTTCAGCCGCTGAACGTAAATAATAAGAGGTATATTTATAGCAAGTTACAAAGATGTGTACGCTACGAATTCGCTCCAGATACATTGTATATTAAATATATCGTCGTCTAGTACCCATAACACAAGCCTTCTTAAGCTTACTGTGGGGCTAGTTCGATTTATGTAAGATTGTCTTCTAATAAACCTCCGGCACGACCACGCGTGTGGTTTGAAACACTGGAATACTCTAAGAGTTTGCGCTCCAGTGAGATTGGTTGAGCGGTTTCAACCGAATCTGAGGTGTGAGTGGAATCGAGCTACTGGGAGTTTTGTCGCTGGTTCACTAAACCTAGCCTAGCTGAGAAGAGTCCAGCAAGAAACTCAGCTAGGCCCGACCTGGGTCGGACTGACTCTACCCGGTGTGCGGCGGTACCGGGACGAATAGGGACTATATGTGTCACTGTTGTCGCGATCGCGCGGTGGACGTCCCCGCCGGCGGGAATGCCTAAGTGTACGCGTCGTGTCAGAGTTGGACGCCGCAAGCGCAGCGTTCCATCTTTCGATAGACGCTGTGATTACGTCGTCCGGGTCCGTAAGTGTGTGCCTAGGACGCCGGACCGTGCGGCCCCTAATCAGTGATCGCCGAGTAACGACAGAGGGGGGAGGGATGGGAACGTAGTCGACAGCCTTCCTAACTAACGGATTCCTATGATGGGGAGCGTTGTCAAAATAACGTCTGGCAGTCTGCTTAAAGAAACCATACATAGTGCTAATCCCCATGTCGTGGTGCAGACTGAGGTTCGACTGGTACCACGGAGCACCAGTCGCCCTACGGAGAAAACGATTCTGAATGACCTGAAGCGGCTTGAGCGATGTCATAGGCACGTGAGCAAAAGCTACGCTTGCATAAGACATGATTGGACGAACACAAGTTTTGTAGAGTGTCAGCTTATTTCTAAGTGACATTTTACTAAACTTGTTAATCATCGGCCCAAGCCTTCCTAGCACGAACAACGCACGGTTGCGTACCCTACTGATGTGGCTACGGAAAGTCAGTTATCTGTCGAGGGTCACTCCAAGATATTTGACTTCGTTGGCCCAGGGGATGGGCCGGTCAAACATCTGGATCGGAGCCACACGCCTTTCCGTGCTAACGCGGTCAGACGGGTGGAAGACTATCGCAGTGCTTTTCTCCGGATTGACTTCGATACGCCAAAGATTAAACCAACGACCTAGGTCAGTGATTGCCTCCTGGAGGTATCGCCGGATAAAAGTATACTTACAATGAGTCGTAAAGAGCGCGGTATCGTCCGCGAACAACCCCAGTTGCACTTTAGGGTGCCTGGGAATGTCGTTCGTGAATAACGAATAAAGAGTGGGAGAGAGCACGGAGCCTTGCGGGACTGTAACCTATTTGTACATCCGCAAGATTACGGGCATATCTGTCAGACAATGAACGGAGCTTTACATATCTTTCTACCTGTCACTAAGTAAACATGGTCCTGATGTTTGTTACCCTAATTACGTACTAATCTTTGTTGACTATCTTGTCTCTATATGTTTTGACATACATAACTACTCATGTGTCTGTATTTCTTACATATTATTAGCGAACACTGTACAACAATCAGTATTTCTCTTAAACTACAAGTGAGAAATGAAGAAAAGTATTTCAGGGTTCATTACATGACAAATAAATTTAACCTACAATAAATAAATGTAAAGAGCATCCGCAATCAAAGAATTAAGTTTTAAGAATGTAAACAGTATTTAAGTATTTTGTACGTTTTTATTTGACGTTTAGTAACAAGATATGTACCTATATTGTAGCTTTAGTTGAATAAAACTGGTGGTAGTTTAACAGTACTTAAGTATTTCGTACACTTTTTATTTGACGTTTAAACTACCACCAGTCTTATTCAAGTAAAGCTACAATGTAGGTACATATCTTGTTACTATGTAGCCAATATGTCGAAAGCAAAATATCATTTGCATATAATTTCCTCTTATGCATGTTTAATTTTCCGAAACAGTAAATGTTTCGCGGTAGTTATTTATTTTGCTATTACAAATTTATTTCAATGCACGATCAAGAAAATCCAAAAAACTAAATAGATAACTTAGTATTCATCTTGAGTCTCTTGTTATTACTTTAAGATTTAGGATAAGGATTAATTACTTAGGTCATTAGATAGGAAAACTAGGTACAAAAAATGGAAGTGAATGTAATTATTCGCCGAAAAAAGTAAAGTTTGATGAAACGAATGTAAGTGTAAACTGTACCATACTTTTTTCGGATAATAAATATATAAAAAAGGAGACCTTACGAGTTATATTATGATGATTACCTAAGTCCTGAATAGGTAACGGATTATTCATTTAAGAAATAAATGAAATGCCAAATAATAAAACATTAAATGGGCGCCCGAGTTTAACAAAGTCACGCGTAAAAGCTATCATGCTATTGCGCTATTCATAAAAAAAAGACAAAATATTTGTAGACAATCTTACACAAATCAAATAGTCCCAAAATAAGCAAAATTTGTACTACTATAGGTATAAACTAAGCCATTATTAACCACCCAAGACTCAGGAACGAATATTAGTATTCATCACACAAATAATTGTCCTGACCGGTATTTGAACCCGGGACGTCCAACTTCGTAGGCAGGGTTATTACCAACACTAACTAAGCTGAAGTGGTCATCATAAATAAAATTTATTAAGCCTGCTTATATTGAAAGTATATAAATATGGTGGCTAGAAATGGGTTAAAATTTTCTCCTACATTTTCCTAACCAACAGCGTGGCTAATATAAATTCTTATGCGAATGACTTTCCCCAGTTATTTAGATATTAAACATGTTTCTTTACTATAATAGAGAGCGCGTTGTTTCATAACTTAATATTATTAACTCGTAAAATATTTCTATGTTTCTCTTTTCATTGCACAGTTAACAGCAAAATAATGTCTCTTGATATTAATTATAATTTTACGATTACTGATTGGAATTAATTTAAGTCATAATGTTCTTACTAATCAATTTAAAGAAAAACTTAGAGCCATAATAATGTTTAAAACAATTCTTAATAACACCAATGTTTCAACTATAAATTGCTTTTCAGAATTGTATTTGTCTCTCATTCGCATTTACACGAGTAGACTCTGAAGTCTTAAAGCCTTATTACGAGTAAGGTAAACCAATTAAGGGATTTATTAAGCTCGACTTTATTTACATCGTTGTAATACCACAATGGCTGTTTAATACTGGAAAATAGATTTATTTGATAAATACTGTAGAATTATTTAAAATTTACTGAAATAAAGTTCCCATTTCGGAGCGAAAAATGTCTAAGTATGCTCAATCGATATCCGACCAAGTAACCGATATAGCCCTTCGAATCGCTAAACTTATGTGGCAGTGGGCAGGGTACATTGCGTGTAGAACTGATGGCGGACTGAAGACCTGGTAAAGGTCGCGGTAGTCTGATGGATGCGGGTGGCGCAGAACCGGTTATTGTAGCACTCTTTGGGGAAGGTCAATGTCTAGCAGTGGACATTTTTCGGCCTATAAAAAAGATTTTTTTTGTCGCGTCAGTTTTTGGAAATCTTCAAAAACAATTTTTGTTTCAACGATTTTGTAAGTTTCTGCGTCCGAATTTCGGTGTGTTCTCTACAGGTCGCATTTTTCAACCGCTTCTCTTGAAATTTTGATAGCAGGTACGTTATTCATAATTGATCTTTTTTATAATGTCAGATTTTGGAAATGATAAAAAAACTCACTCACGAGGTCAACAGCTCACAGAGCCACTAGTGGGTATATAAAAGGTCAGCTTTCCCAGGCCATCGCCCGCTGCTAAGTGCATAGTTTTTAAACACAAATTAGAGAGATGACACGGGTTGCGAATCATGCTTGTGGGATGCGGGTCCTTTGACGTGCCGCCAGATGCCGGGGGCGTCGAACTGGGGGCTATTCGGAGACGGTAGACAAATGTCGCTTGAGAGACAATAAAGACAGTAGCGCGTCGCGGTGGGTATGTGGGAATGTTATTGGTAACAAGGAGTGATATACCTTTAGAAAGGTATTGAACTGTAAGTTGTGAGCGTAGCGTCTGCGTTGATAAAGTGAACTCGTTCGATTTTTAGTGTCATTATTGAGTGGGTATTTGGGAACGGTGTCATTGCATTGCAGTTTATAAAACGGGAATTTAAGTTACTAACTTCCTACGTGGTTTTTTGTGTCTCATTTTTGGCTCTAGTAATCTGCCGTTCAATAGCTTAAATTTGGCCCGAGAATTGAATATAAGCAGAAATAATAATAGAAATATCCTCGTACACTTCATTACAAATACCAATTTTAAACTATAGTTCCACGAATTTATTTGCTCACTGTGTGCAAAACGTAAACATGTAAACTTGAATATTTATTGCCGTCTGTGCGTACAATAGCTTTGACGTTCCTGGCCAGATAATGTTGTTAATGAATTGTTATCTATTGCTTACACCATACTCCCCCTAGGATTAAATCGGAATGCGAGTCATTTCGTTGCAGTTAAAATTACATCCGCGATTATCACTGCCCCTTAATTGTTTCATTGAGGCGATTAGTCGAAAAATGCGAGCAACTTAGCTGTTTTTACAGCGGACATTCCCGAGTTACAACGACAGGGTAATTGTGGAGGAGCCCTGTGGAAAACACAGCGGGAAGTTATTTGTCTGAGTTGTAGGAAGCCAACGTAAATTGTAGTTGTGTGTGCAGGTACATTTCATAGCGGATAGAAGTACTTAAATTTTACAGTCAGCAGACACCTACACATTTTCTGACTGAATCGGCAGATATTTTATCCATGATACAATAATTACTGCGCCAGGTATGGCAATCCGGTACATCGGTTAGTAATGTGGGTGACACGAGCTACGGCATCAGCCTATCGATGGTATGCGAACGTAAGTGTCAGTGTGTCGTCGACGGTGACGTCACTGGTGTCACGATCCGGATTGTCAGACTTTGTTTCCTTAGACCATGTTTTATCCGCAGGTATGTATCCTTCCTTACCCTTTCAAACTGAAATGATTATCATTGCTTAAGATTTTCTATCATAATCATCATATCCGAAAGACGACCACTGCTGTACGACAATGACCTGCCCTGCTCCACCCACTTCCAAATTTTCTGTAATCCATTACTCTCCGAATATAGACTTCAAAGAAACTTATAATAGCTAAACAGCAAACGTAAAGGCAAATTAGTTAATTCTGAAACTACTTAATATTTCTAAAACTTGGGAACTTACCGAATCAAGTTCACAGCCTCGGGCTTCTGTTGATTTTGTCCGAAACTTGATCCAGACCGGATTACGTACCTGTTATTGCTTTATCGGTACACGAATACAGGCATGAGATAGGTACGGCACAGTGGATCGCCATCTCGCTTATATTTGGAACATTGCAACTGGCAAAATAGACATTGCAGAAGCATGCCATAATAACATCACGACTTGCTCCTATAGTTATGTAGTGTTTCTTGATAATAAGTAACGTATCCAGAACTCCCAAAGATGCGCTATGTTAAGTTGAATTATATGGTTTTATTTTATTTTTTATTCTTTTTTTTGTTTATAGTCGTTGACACAACAAATACTCAATATTTATTTATTGAGTATAAAATATACTCAATAAATATATAAAATATTTATTGAGTATAAAAATATAGTTGTTATAATTATGTAAATCGCATTTCTCAATGCTTGTCCTCTTTGGCAAACACATATCCCCATTTATGTAAACGACTCACGTCACTGATGCACCAAAATCCAAGCGATAAAAATTTTTTATAAGTTCCCGCTGGATGGTTTGAAAACACAATTGGAACCGGTAGGTGGCACTGCTTTTGCGAACAGTCCGCTTAGTTTAATATATAGTCACGAGATAACTGATACACTTTCTATGGAGATTCAATTCAAAGTGTACCCGTTATTTTTGCTCGTGGGTGTATATTTTTTACCTAATACTTAATAAAATATTGTTACCTACAGCATACGTAATTCTGTCCTGTGGTCTTAATATTTACGGGGTTTTTTTTGCCGGCGTCGCAACTTGAAGGGTTTGCCATCTTAGATTTATTTTGCGTTTTATGCGAGGGAAACTTTTATGGTTTCTGCGGTCAGTGGGGCCGACCCTTTGGCTAACAAAGATTAGCTCAAATCGTAAACATGCGATTGTTAAATTGTGCGACATTTTGGTGACACGATGTAGATTTATAATTTAATCATTGTCTTGTACAGCTGACCATAATTGTAATTGCTATTTGTAATTGTATGGCAGAGTATATATCTTAAAGTAGGTCCAAATTTTGAGGCAACTTTTTGGATTTTTTCAAGAAGCGATCGATAGGGGCTTGAACGAGTGAACGAACGATTTGTTTTGACAGGTTTAGGGTTAAAGAACGATCCACAGTAGACCGTTCCGTGTCCGGGCCGGCCTGTAATCGTACCGTTCCGTTTCCGAGTTTATTTGCAGAACGTGAATATATCGACCAAGTGCAGGGTTGGGTGAACTCCCATATATTTGAGATATTAATAATGTGACAGTTGACAACCTACGTATTTTTGACGTACATGCCTCAGCCTTCAGTGCCGGGCCCGCAATAAACGAGCCGGCTCGGACACGGAACGGTCTACTATGAATCGTCCTATGCGAACAAATACGTATTTTGACTGAATTATATATATTGAATTACTTAATCGTCTTGAAAAATAAACCGTAGGTAATGCATATTATTCTGTATTGTCTGCACTGTTCAAACATAAGTTCAAGAATATTCGTTCTTGGTTAGTCGAAACACATCGCCGTTGAATAATTTTGAAATTGCGTGTTGAAGAAATATTTAAGTGGACCGACGTCATTGGCGACAAATTAAAACATTGAAAATAAAAGTATTGTAGATTGATTTTTTGTGTTGAATCTTTATTATTAGCAACAAAATTCCAAAATAATACTTAAGATGATTACTTATTTACTTAGAAAGGTTCTTCTTTCCAAGAATTACTTATTTATTAATTTTAAAATAATGGTTTTAGGGTTTTCTTGAAACTAAGCGTGTGATTTTCTTTTAAATGTGCTTAGTTGCTTACCAATAAAGTTAAATGTCAATGTCAAAGTCAAGTCATTTACCATAGTTATAAAAAGTATTAATTAAATTGTACATGTTGAATATGAAAACCATCATTAAAAATTATATACCAGCAATACCTAATAATTTAAAAATATTACGTAATAAATTAAATTTCATTAAATCATTATTTAAATAATCATTAACATTTCAAAAACCTTTATCAAAATAGTTTTAACTTTAATGTACAGTTCATAAGAAAATGTATCTGATCTCTGGGCTCAGTTGATTAAAAACGACTCGTCTTAAAGGTTCTTATCAGTCAAAAACGCAATTTTCTGTTAGAATTGAAACGTATCTTGACATTTTCTCAATGTTACTATCTAGAACAGGACTATTGAGACCTTATGTCGAAAACTTTAAATGTATTTTTTGCATTTTTAATTAAGAAATAATGTTTCAAACATCACTCCAAATCGACCATTTTCAAGCTAAAAACTTGTTTATTCTTCTTAAATTCTACTGCACACAATAAAATCAAAAATTGGCTATGTTACTATCTAAAACATTAATTAAATCATAGTATCCTTCAATAGCTTTATTGGCATTATAAATACTTTTGTCATAATTTGAAATCAAAACATTTTAAAACTTATAAGGCCTCTTAAATTAAATCTTGTGTTTCCACATAAATTAATATTATATAATTTGGTTACAAAATATCTTTAAGGTTATTTTAGAACAACTCATTAGCAGTGAATAAGTTAAGGCTTCGTTTTCAGTTATATTATAAAAGATGGTAAAACTGGGTCACCGAGAGAATAACAGTAAATTTCTGGCCAGCATGCAATAAGCGCAATCTGACGCAAGAAATATTCACCATTCGCTTTACCTCTTTTGGTAAATGCCTTATTAATTGTCCGCAAAAATACAACTTGCTTTTATAGGCACATCTTATATAAGACTGCAGAGTATTAACATCACTAGTTACTTGCTCTGTAGATGTAGATATGGCGTGTTGTTTTCCTGAGGGGCTACTCCGAACTTAATCTGAATTTCGTATCGTGCCGCCCCCTTCACTCATATAGTGAGTAACACGAGAGGGCAGGTAGTGTATAAGTTCGCCAGAGGTCCCAAGGATGTGCTATGTTGAGAGGGGTGCATTTTTAACATTTTAAACTCTCGCGCATTGTAATCATGAGATACGGCTTATAACATAAATGAGATTTTAAAAAAACTTTCGCGCATTGTATTCATACTTAAAGATTTGTTCGGTCTTTTGTAGGGTAGTCAAATGTTGTGTAACCATATCTCCGTTGACAACTCGCTGAAACGACAGTTGCGCTGCGAACATGACCGGTGCAACCCGTATAGAAACGTCGGTAAACTAGTGGCTCTGTGAGCTGTAGACCTCGTGAGTGAGTTTTTTTATCATTTCCAAAATCTGTTATTATAAAAAAGATCAATTATGAATATCAAACCTGCTAACAAAATTTCACGAGAAGCGGTTGAGAAATGCGACCTGTAGAGGACAACAAACCGAAATTCGGATGCAGAAACTTACGAAATCTTTGAAGTAAAAATTGTTTTCGAAAATTTCCAAAAACTGACTCGACAAAAAAATTATGTATAATTACCGGACCTGCTCACAAAACTTCACGAGAATCGTTTGAGAAATGCGACCTGTAGAGGAGAACAAACCGTTGAACAAATATATATTTTTTTAATTTCCAAAAACTTATTCGACAGAAAAAATCTACATAACTATCGAACCTGCCCACGAAATTTTACGAGAATTGGTTGAGAATTGCGACCTGTAGACGAGAACAAACGGAAATCCGGACATACGAAAGCATTTTTGTCGAAGCTGAAGCAGAGACCTTCGTTTCACTCGGTCCAAAAAGGTAAATACATAAATATCGCGTTAGACCCGTTTAAACAAATCGTTAAGTATGGATGCATTTGTCTCTAGCTGTTGACACAACGAATCCTCAAATCAATAATGGGCCGGCAACGCGCTTGTGATTCTTCAGGGGTCTTAGGCGCTTATAGGCTAGGGCCTTGTTTACCTTGCTTGCTCTGCGTAGTATAAAATAAAATAAAACTATCGAGGAGAGTGGAGAAGAGAACTTAATGTACTATTTGTAGGCGCATCTTTGATTGCAGTAGGCAGGGGTCGGCAAACCGCGGCTCGCGACAGCATGCGGCTCTTTGTAGGGCCGGTTGCGGCTTTTTGAGGTCTCCTCAAAAACATAGTGAATAACCTGAATCCTTCCTTCAACAGATATTTGCGGCTCTCTGAGGTTCCCAATAATGATATGTTTACCGAATTTGGTTATTTGGCTAAGAAGATTGCCTACAAGAAAGTCTTTTTTTATCATTTATTCTTCAACCTAGGCATGTTACAGGCACTTATGAATGTCAAAAAACTACCACCGGTTCATAAAATAAACCTCTGGCTCGAGAAGAACCGGCGTAAGAAACTCTGCGAGGTGTCATTTTTTCAAAACAATATACAATGTATATAAAATAACAGTATCATAATAGTACAGAATTCAAATGCTACAATATAAACATACATACAGATTTTTTAATATTAAGGACAAAATATTTCTGTGTTAGATTACTTGTGCGGGACGCTATCACTGCCAAACATCCCTATCCATGATATAATCGTTTATCTTATAATATGCTTTTGAAATAAGTGTCTGTTTCACGACAGACTTAAATTTAGAATCCGTAAGTTCAGTAATGTGTCTTGGAATTTTTAGTCTATGGGGTTACAGATAAGACTTCTTATATTTGTTGATGGTTAATCAAATCATGATTGCGAAGTAATTATAATCAAAAAGTGATTTATGAGCTTTAGTTATTTAAGATTTTAAAGTCCTTGATGTTACAGTTAAAGTTTCTTTAATGAAGACTTAGTAAGCTAAATGAAAGCTTAACTATACTGTTGACTTGGGATTAATTACAAATAAATACGAAAACAGAATATTATATCAAATAACATAAATAATGCCACTCAGGTTCTTAACAGTCTTCAAAATGAAATGATACTTAAAGGTGACGAGAAAATCTTTTATATATATATCTGGCAAGTTCCAAGACATAATGTAGTGAATAATTAAGTATTTAATAAAATGTCACTTAGACTTAGAATCTATCATTATTACCTAAATGTTAATTAAAGTTTGACGAGCGATTTAAATAAAAATAGTCTCATAGGTAGTAAAGAAGTCATTCATCAAAGAACGTGACAACTGCGGGGTAATCACGTAACTTTTTTACTACCGTTAGATAGATTTTAATGTCAAATTTCAACTGTCAGCTCATACATTTATCTTTCAAATTTGACAGTAAAATCTATCTACCGTTAGTACATAAAGTTACGTGATTCGCCAGCTGGTTTCTAATAGGTAGCTAAAAATATCCCGCACTCAGCTCTCTCGCTCACTCGTAAGGAGCAATGTTGTCACCGCTGCTTTAAGTCGTGGCTGGATCCTTAGTTTTGCAGCTACGTCTCAAGGTTCATTATTTGGTTCACCCATTATCTTATGAACAGGTAGGCATAGCACAAGTCGACTACACATACCCAGTGGAAATCAACACTAAAAAACCGGCCAAGTGCGTGTCGGGCCACTCGCAATGTAGGGTTCCGTTGTTCCACCCGTTACATTATGCGGACTTAAAAGTTGGCAAACTTATAATATATTTACCATGTTTTTGACACAACTAATAAAATTATCTAAGTAATCCATGGCAATTGTACTAAAGTTTACTTTTCTCATCTTAAGTTCGGCTATTACTCGGTAACTAGCAATTTCTACTTAGTTTTGATCGTTTTCCTTTTAAATTCATTAAATATATACTACAACTATAATTTTTTTACATGCCTAGTAGGCAGTAATTAATCACTTGACCGTAACAAAAATTATCTCTCAAAGAGATTTCTGAATCAAATAATGGTTTTAGAAACCCAAGAATATTTTTGAAAGAACTATCCAACGATACCCACACGATGGAGCTTGGAAGAAAAAAAATGCGCCTCCATGTTACGAGTAAAGGCGGTACCCTAAAAAAATATTTTCAATATTTTATTCTACCGTTTTGTCGGCGTAATTGATATGTATACTCATGCCACATTACAGCTTTCTAGTACTAACGTTTACTAAGCTAAGCCGCGGACGGACGGACGGACGAAACTCTATAGGTTCTTTGTTTACTACGGAACCCTTAAAAGGCTAAAATGGCAAAACATGATGTAATTCTATTTTTTTGTATGTTGTATGGATCAGTTAGGTTTTTTGGATTTATGTAACGTCCAAAAAAGTAAATAAATAATATGTATGTATAGAGCAAAAAGTTTATAGCAACAATTTAAATACGAACCAGATTAGCACTCCACGCACGGTGTGTTCGAAAAATACTGGCGCGATGAATAAATAATACCTCCCGAGCCTTCGAGAACAAGGTTAAGAAAGCGGGCTTGTGCCCAATCGGATGATAACCAATTGGTTAACGTTTTAAATATTCTTACTTATCCTAAAGTTATTTATTTACTAGCAACCTGCCCCGGCTTCGCACGGGTGCACTATTTAATGGATGTTATTATACATATAAACCTTCCTCTTGAACCACTCTATTAATTAAAAAAAACCGCATCAAAATCCGTTGCGTAGTTTTAAAGATTTAAGCATATATAGGGATATAGGGATATAGGGACAGAGAAAGCGACTTTGTTTTATACTATGTAGTGATTTATCATATGGTAATTATTTCGAATCGTGAGATCTTCGAGTAGACACTACGGTTTCCAGTTATTGTTACAGTTACACTTTTAGCACCACCCAGGGTTCATGTGTAGGGTAGCGGTAGGTACTCCCTAAGAACATGGTGCAACTTCGACCCCCTCTTTGACAAGTGAACGGGGTTGAATTTTAGAAGTTTTCAAGCCCCCAAATTGACTTAACGACTGCTGCCATAGATAGCAGCCGGGACCAACGGCTTTACGTGCTTCCCACAGCACGGGAGCGTTCAGTTAGTAACGACTCAAAGACCCACCCAAAAACTGGCCTCGGCCCACATTGCTTAAGGCCGTGCAATGAGAAATAGCGCGTTCTTTGAAACGCTGTTCTGCCCAGATGAGGAAACAATAAGGATTGACTTCCAGATATATGATTCTTGACTATATGACTGTATTTATGACAATAGTCGCTTCGCTTCAGCTCCCGTCTTAATCTTTTAACCTATCCGCGTTAGAGTCGATTTTGCCCCTACAGGTCTTTCTGGGCTTTTATTTAAAAAATAACCCCTATTATATATAGATATTGTTTTTGAATTGTATTTCAGCAAAATATGTTTCTGTGAAGTGAATAGGCGGTGATACAATCATATTAAAAATAATAATACTGGGGCCAAATATTATTTAATATAAGTTTCTGTAAAACGAAATTTAACGAAACAACGAAACACCAAACATAATTCTACTGTTTGATAAGTTTGTCAAATAAAAAAATGATATTACAAAATTCATTGAAATGGGTTTCTGTGAAATATTTTTCATTCAAGTAAAGTCGAAATAAAAATACAAGTACCAAATATTATTCGAAACATTTTCTGCGAAACAAAATTCTATGAAATTTCTGTCTGCAAAACAAGGGAACACCGGGGTAGCATACAAAATTTCAGTGAGAACTATGCGAACTATTTAGCGAGATTAGAGATTTTAAGTTGCCAAAAAAGCCTGGGTTGTGACGAATCGACATCAAATCCCACGGCGCAAGCCCGCAGTGAGTTTAAAAAATGAATCTATGAATCATTGATGGCTCTCGCTGTTTAGTGCCAGTCAGATTGTGGCGGCTAAAACCTTCTGAAAATCAGATGGAAGTTGACAAAAAGTCATTGTGTACGTTCGGTTTGTTGTCTGGGAGACTGTTTTTATTGTTCAGATGTTGTTTATGTAGAACTGTAAGCTTTAATTGAAGAACTTTGTGCTTACATGAGTGCAATGAATAATTTGATTTGGATTAAGATTTTTATATATCACTGTATATTCCTTATCCTTTGAATATGGATAGTTAGAATATTTTTAATTCAATAAAGTAAGACTGAAACATAGGATTGCAATAAAATAAAAAGTAACAAATAAAACTTAACCTAAATTATTGATAAATAAAAAGTAACATACTGACAATTATAAAAATAATATGGTATTTTTTGTTATAAAATATATTTAGTAATAGAGTCACAATTTGAGTAATAGACTCAAAATTTGAGTAAGTACATTTAAAAAAAAACTCTACTAATTACCAAGTTTAAAGGTGAAGTAATACTAACTGTTCGCTATAGATGTGAATATAGAAATAAATAACAAGGCTGTTTTGGTGTCTCTTTGCAAAGTAAACAGAAAGTTTGCATGCCGTCACGAGAGGTGGCGACTTTTGCCGCCTATTTGTCTTTACGACATAGCACATTGTATTATAACACAGAAGGCTTACTACGCATAAAGATGCTCTATTACTCATTACATCAGTAGACTATAATCTACCTAAAGCGATATTTACTTCTAATATTATGGAAACTTTAATTACCTGACGATTTCGAGGAAAAAACTCACGTCTAATCATATTACAAAATCATCGACTCGATGTCGCTGCATTGTTTTACCCGCTCTAGAATTAAACCTATATACATTAAAATTAAAATAATAATAATAATAAAATGAAATTTATAATTTACCTTAGTAGATGTAGATAATATGATTTGTATAAATACCTAATAATATGAAATCAGCAAACGAAGCATGTTTTGTATGTAAAGCAATGTTTATTGGAATAAATGGCTATATTATTATTAATATTATTACATTAAAATTATCTGACTAATGTCCACATTTCGCTTACGTACAATTCTATGCTCCAGGTGTACGTCTTAATAAATCGGTCCCTGACGCTTTCAGAAAGCTTTACAGGTCTTAAGATATGTGTTTTAATATTTACTGGTTTCATGGCCATGGCTATTCGTGAATGATATTTGGGTAGGTGAGGTTTGTGCCATTACATATTTCATTAAAAATAATATAATGTGCAATTATGCATTTTTAGTATAGTGTACCAAGGATAAGCCTTAATTGATCATTGCGACATAAGAGTTGTCATAATTATATTTCGTATAACCAATTTTCATGTCGTAAAGAAATCAATTAAATTATAAAATAAACGCCTTCTATGGCCCAAAAAATGATCTCCAGTGTTATAATAAAGCTACACAGATAGACCTTCTGTATTTAAAACGGTTCCACTTGAACTTTTGTCCACTTTGCGCCATGTTGCCTTTATGGCGGTTGGGAGGCTATCTGTCTTAGGCCTCGTGTTTTTCAGTGTTTTTTTGAAATATTATGGGAACTCTTATGTGTCCGAAGAAATATTGTAAGTTTCAAAACAGATATTTGTTTGTTATGACGCCGCTATGAAGGTTTTGTAATTAGTAACAACCTTGAAATGAGGAAGTTCTGTTTAGAAAAATATAATAATTTTGTATTTATTTTATGTGTAATTTTTTAACTCGTGGTTGATAAAAAATGCTCTGAATTTCTGTGTGTACTCAAATGGTTGTAAAAGTTGAACGAACCTAATCTATACTAAAACTAATTTATACTAAACTATATTTCTACGCTAATTTAATGAGCCATAGATCATTCCCACAATTGAGGCAGACATTTCTAATAATACCTCGTTTCATTCGTCGCCTCGTTCGTCGCTCAAAATGTTACCTTGCTCGCACGGCTAGACTTAATTCAATTTGCTGTTGTAGTTGCCCGCGCGAAAACTTGCACAAAATTAGCACAAAACAAGGTATCAGTCAAAATGATAATTATTTTAAAAAAACCAAGAGAACCAAGTTGTTGTATATAATATTTTTAAATAATCAAAGAATTTATCTAATTTACTTTTATTGCTTTTGAGGTAAACCCTCCGTCTTAGGTAACTGTTTATATCCTTCACAGTATGATATCTATATTGTTTTCTGCAGGCGAATCACGTAACTTTATGTACTAACGCTAGATAGATTTTACTGTCAATTTTGAAGTATAAATGTATAAATGTACAATTAAAATTTGACATTAAAATCTATCTAACGGTAGTACAAAAGTTACGTGATTACCCTGCTGGTATAAATTTTTAGGGTTCCGTACCTCAACAGGAAAAAAGCGGAACCCTTATAAGATCACTTTGTTGTCCATCTGTCTGTCTGTTTGTCAAGACCCTTATCCCAGGAAGGGGGTGGTATCGATTTGAAATTATAACCAGGCGTTTATGTCACAAAAAACGTATATTTCGACATTCTCAAGGAAATATATTTATAGGGTACTTCTCGTTGACCTAGACCTATGATTTGGCAAGTAATATCGTCATGTACTACAAGTACAGTGAAAAATTTACAAACTGTACATTTGTAATAAAATCATATAAAATATCCTACTTAATATTATACACACGAAAGTTAGGACGTTTGGATCTTTCGATGTTTGCTACTAAATCACGACAAAACGGCGAACGGATTATGATTTATGATGAAACTTTGTATAGGTACATAGAGTTTTTAGCCTCGAGTAACATGAAGGATACTTTTTATCCCTTTAATCACCCCTCAAATTAATGAATTTGGAGGTGGGAGTTGAATTAATAAACCAGAGTCATGTAGATATTCACAATGCCTGCTGACTTACGGGAAATTCATCTCATAAGAACCAGTATAAGGCTGACCTCCGAATACGCACATATTTGTCACGAATCTCAGGGTCAATATATATGACAAGGACGTATGGTGAGGCTCTATAGACAGTTGCCAATATCATGATATAGGACAAAAAGATTAAGATCGTAGTTACAAATCGAGTGATTTCGCTTCTGATTTAGTTCGAATATCTCAAATATCTGTGACTACAAAAGCTAAATGATATCCAAACCAAAACGACTTATGTCAATTAAAATCATTCTAGCAATTACATGAATATCCGTATGACAAACAATATATTAGAGTTACTTAATACACTGACCCATAGCGTCTAAAGTGCTTGCGATATAAATATAAGCCAAAACATGCTGACCACTCTTGCCGTAAAAAATTTAATGTTTAAAATAGGAGATTGAATAGATTGCGCTATGATATCTGCCTACCGTAGTTGTTAAGAACCTATGGGTCAACTAAAATGTATGGAGTTGTTAGGCACTTGTGCCACCGCCGGCGAGTAGCGAGTAATTCCACTCGCTTGAGTGAGAAAACGAGTAGAATTACTATGAAAGTACTCGCTGCTCGCCGGCGGTGGGACAAGTGCCTTAGAGTGTTTGGTTTATAATCACAACAATGACTTGTGACGCAGTATGCACGGCGTTCAATTTGTATTTTGTACCTCGCGCTATTAAATTTTTTCTTGAATGAAATGGGGTCGGGACGGGTATACGATCTGTGTTCGGAACCCTCGGTGCGCGAGTCAGACTCGCACTTGACCGGTTTTTTTTTAAGTGAACCATTACCTTTTAAGATCTACCAAGGATGAGCCTTAATTAAACTATCCACAACTATCCTGTTAAACCTGTGTAGGCTGTATAGCAACAAATCGAAAAACAAAGTCTTACTTTCTTTGCTACAGCCGGTTAAAAAGACAACTCTGCATAAACATTTTTCGTTATTAAAGTTACGGTGAAATATATACATTTTCATATTATCTGACATCATTCCGTGACATCTCATTTCATCCTGTACAGAGTACAATCAGCACCTGTAAAATGTATACATTATTGAGCTTTGTTGTTAAGAGATAAGGTAGAAAACTGTACACGCATTTACGCCACATGTCGGTTTTGCCACGGGTCATTGAACCTCATGTCATGTGCTCGGTATATTGTGTGAAGTTCAACGAATTTATGTTGCTGATAAAATGTAGCAGAAAGTCTTTGTTAAAAGGAATGTTGAGTAATGACAATGGTAATGCTGGGTTGCTGCATGTATTTGGTGTAAAGTCAGCATCAAAAACAAGTCTACATTTTTAGACCTTAACTCTAAACAATAGTATGTATACGTATATACGATTCTGTAGGTAACATCAGTACTGTCAATAATTCGCGCTAAGTGAACAAAATGTGCGAATATGGCTTTAATACAACGGTTTAAAAGGTCATGGACTTTGACTGTTCATACATTGTGTGTTAAGTATATATGTAAAATGTAGGAAAGCCATACAATATACTAATTATTTGATTATATGCTGTAGTAATAAGCTAAACGTTCCATTGCGTGACATTGGCTACATACATGAAACTTCCAGTAATAATTTATAACCATGGAGGTGAACGACAGCGGTCAATTATTTTGTATTGTTGTGTTTCTCTAATCCCCAATTTGTAATAAATATAGGTAGTTACAATTTCTAAATAGAGGTCTGTCAAAGGTTATCCAGGCGTATAATGCTAGAAAAGTTATTAATCAAACACCGACGAAGGAAAACCCTTTATTTTTCGCCTTCTGAAAGAAATGAAAAGATAAGCCTAAGATAATGAACGGTTATTGATGCCAAGTCGCGCGTACTAACCGTTCCTAAGCGGAATATCAAAGAGAGGTAACTAGGGCACAGAGCAATGTCAACTTTTTTATGTTATAGGGGGCAAACGAGCAGACGGATCGCCTGATGGTAAGCAATTACCGTCGCCCATAAACACCTGCAACGCCAGAGGAGTCGCAAGTGCGTTGCCGGCCTTTCAGAAGGGAATACGCTCTTTTCTTGAAGGTTTGAAGGTCATATCGGTCCAGAAATACCGCAGGCAACAGTTCATTCCATAGTTTGGTTGTGCGAGGCAGGAAATTTCTTGAGAAACGCAGTTTTGGACTGCCAACCATCTAAATGGTGAGGATGGATCAACTCGCTCATATTTGCTGCAGCTTAAAAGGGGAAGTACGGAGGTACTTCCAAGGTGGAGACCTTACAGAAGACCGTAGCCATAGTGCCATCACTATTTGCTTAGCAAGTGTGTGGTGTTGTATCTTATCTTATCTTATCTAGATGAGAGCCCTTGCGGATGCCCTTCGGCCCAATGGGATTTTTCGTGCAATTGCCCCCTCCTTTATTCCTACTCCAAGCTGCTCTCCAACATTTCTATTAACCGGATGATGAAGCTCAGTGGGAGTAATCTACCTTACCTTTGGTTCTGGTGTTGTATGCTTTGTGGTGAGAGTGGGAAACTTGCATTCATCTCTGGTTTTGTCTAAACGTTACTTTGTCTTATTCATTACTCTAAAGACCTATGGATTAATTAAACCCCTAAATACGTTTGCAACTTGATTACATACGACGCTTAGCGAAGCGGGCTGTAAACCTACATTTAAAATTTTATTCAAATACACATTTTTGATTAATATGCATGTGATATACGGATATAGTAAAAGGTTTCCTAATCTGAAACCTAATTCCCTATCGCAATTTTGTCGTATTGAATGAATCACCGAAGTGAGTCGTGAATTCCCATCTTTCACATATCACTTCAATATGTACACGCATACGTTAATACGAGAAGTCTCCGCGTAATGTTAATGATACTTAAAGTAGCAAAATGTGCGCACAGCTGCTCCCATCGAAGCTCATTTTTAATAAATTTTCCTACAAAAGGCTTGCTTCATTCGTTACTCAAGGAGATCCCAGTTGAACACCCATTTCCGTAGGACGTACGCATCAGAGGCATATCGTGGTTACTCTCTTTCAACACAGTAGTTTATTAACAGTGATATAAGAATTTTATTTATAAGTTGCAATGCTGATTGATTTTTATTTCTACATTTACATCAAAACCCTAGAAATTAGAGTTGTGTGAATTATTACCGAAATAAACTACTAAATTGCTATTTGCAATATCATAGGTTATATTTATAATATTTCAGGATATCGTCTATCCTTTTTAGATTACATAGTCAGGTCTTCACCAAATTTAATACACTCTTATAGCAGTCTTCGGGTTCAGATGTCATCATTAGTTTTAGAGTAGCAACGCATAGGAACAAGTAAGTGAGACCTAAAGATTTTCATATGTGGATCCACTGCTATTGAAAAAAATAATTAACTAGGGTATCCATCTAGTGTCGTACCCGGGAATATATGATTTACCGGAATGGGAACGGTAAAAACCTTTCGTCAATGCTTTAAAACATTGACGATTGACTCAAGCTACTTCCTAATTCTATTCCTAAAGTGCGGAATTTTGTATGGGCTATTTTCTATTTTATTGAGATCTTACTGGATGTTCTCCGGACTACATAATTTTGTCAGTTTACTATCTGTGTTCAATTTGTGAAGTAAGTATTATAATATTGCACGGAGACGGGCCGGTATGGATGCGGTACTAAGGGCAAGTAGTACTAACTTGACTGGAGCGCTCATGGCCCAGCAGTGCCCGCGTGCCGCGTGCGGTATGCGAGGTTAAGCAACATGGGCTGGGGTCAATTCCTGGATGGGTGACCGCTTTGAGTGGTTATTAACTGAGCGCTCCCGTGCTTTGAAAGGCACACTAAGCCGTTGATCCTGGCTGATGTCTATGATAGCAGTCGTTAAGCCAAGTTAGAGGCCTCCGGGCGCACGGGACTCACTTCACAAAGGGGCACGAACTTGCACCAAGTCCTTAGGGAGTACTCACCGTTACCCTACACGTGACCCCTGGGTGGTGCTAAATGGTTCAACAAAAGCCGGAAATTACATTGCCATACGATAAAATAAATAAACTGACTTGACTGACTTATTACAAATGAGCAAGTGGCCGTACTGATACTCTTTTTACTATGGCTATAAGCCGTCACTTGCAAGATATCGCATCGAATTGTAATCCGACACAAAGCTGATCGACGGACCCTTAGCAAGCCCGGGCTATTTTTATCCATCGCTTCGCATTCGCAATCATATGTCAATCTGTTTTGCGTGCTTGCTTCCTCGCAAGCAAGTAAGAAAAAACTCGGGAAAAATGATAAAATGTAAATAGTATTTAAAGAAGATGCAATTGGGGCATTGATTGAGGGACCCCTATCGACCGAGATTTAATGTCTAGTAATCTAATGTTTATTTAAAACACAGAATATTCTCGAAATGCGTTTGATGGTTAAGTTACACATTTACGTGACCATTCGTGAATCTTATTGCAAAAAGATAAAGTCTACCAATGGACAGTTAACTGTGATGCTGATAGTACAGTCTAGGGCATAAATACATTTCTGGACCTAATATTGCTTAGAGCATTTAAGACTGAACACGCTATTGATATACTTACCCCCCTGCCAAAGGTATAGGACAAAAATCTGCCACGTTATTAAAAATTTCTTTATTAATCGATTAACTGTCAGCCTCGAAATCGTTCCCGGCGTGTGAAGAGCTCCGTCAAAATGCCTTTATGTGAAAAAATGACTGACTGAAAACCTTTTTTACAATATTAATGAATTCCAGTAAATGTGCTGTTTTAGGGTGAAAAAAACATTTTAATAAATTTACGAAAAGATTAAATACCATTTAACTTGCAAGTAAGTTTTCGCTTTAATTATAATTTTCTGCACAATTAAAGCTTTCATAAAAATCGTAAAGCGAGCATCGATTACAAAGCCGATTTAAAAACATTCGTACTTGACCATCGCGCTTGGCAGTTATTTTGACATCAAACTTCACCATTTTTTGGTACACAAGGACTACTTCTAATAAGAACTTCTATGAAATGTGATCCTTAGTGAAATTGTTAAATTTAGCCATGCGTTAATTGACCTGGTGTAGACGTCTGTAAGGTCTAATTTTATTGCTCGTTAGGCTCAATCCGTGCGTGATTGTTTAAGCGTAGGTGGGAAATTTTGCAAATGTGTGTAGGTCTTTATATGTGTGTTACCGCCCCCGCCCCCCCCCCCAAATTTGGCGAAATATTTTGTTCGGAAAGATGCACTGAAGGCATCTCCTGTCTTAAATGCTCTAAGTTATATTGCAATTACAATAAGGTGACAAAATGTATACAATACTGATGCCATTGACAGTTGACTTGAGGACTTACTCCATGAGGCGCCTAGCTAGACCGTATTTAAGTACACCAGCAGGGTAATAATGTATTAATACTTATACTAACGTTAGGCATATTATAATATAATTTTTCGACATAGCTTATACATTTATATTTCAAAAATGAATTTAAAATATACCTACTGTTAGTACATAAAGTTACGTGGTTAGGCTGCAGGCAGATAGAAGTGGAAAAAGGCAAAAACCAGACAGTTATAACTTTTACTGCTTCTGCCGCCCGCCGGTCAACGTCGCCTGAACGGTCGCGTGCTATTTAGACTTTACGTGAATGCGGTCTCAGTTATTTGACTCGAAAATTTACGGTGTTCTCAAAATCTGATTTGGTTCAAGCACAGAGCACAAATAAAGATTTCAGAACTCTAGTGAGAAAATTTCATGTATTCACCCACTTTATGCCAGCGGGTTAGCCAATTTATCAAGTTTTTATTTTTCGCGAACTACATGCAATAAAATAATATTACCAACCGTAAAACTTGCCCACGAAATAACGAGAGAAAATGCCTCATGGCTTGCATGAAAATGCAACTTTAGGTACACACGTTAGAGTACTTTTTCAATTTTATATGATAGTGTGAGATACAACCTTGCGGGAGTCGTATGATTGAACCTGCCACGTGCAACCAAAGTATTTTTATATTTATTAAAATTCAATACTGATGATCGGAACAATGAAGGCATGTTTGCCAAAGCGCCAGAATTGCAAAATACGTATGGTCGGTGCTGAAAGTGATTGTTTTTGCTACATTAGTTTATTTTATAACCGGCCTGATCTACTGTTTGAAGAATGTGATTTTTTTAATGCAAATATAAAGCTGTTTCTGAAAATGAATATTCCAACGAACTTCGTTTTTGGTTTGTGGTATGTGCATTACATAGGTACACTCAAGAGCAAAAATAAAATTTTTGCGTAAGTGCCAATATTTAGACGAACCCAAGGCCTTTTTTGATAAACACAAATACCTAGACATTTCGTACACTGGCTTTAAGTATGTTGATGCATTTTTCAATGTGTAAAGCTGACGTTGCTTTATGATTTTACCTCTAAGACATTCTTGAATTGAAATAATATATTAATTACTTTTACATGTTTATTACACAAAAATTGGAGATACTATATTTCCATAATTTGTAGGTTATTCCAGTAGATAATTAATATATAAGAAAATCTGTTCGTATAATATTTCTAAAAACGACACATTCGTTTTGTAAATATAAGGCATTACAAATAATAGTAAAAACACAAAATTATATTAATTCCAAGATTTGTTCTAAGTAATCGTCATCGAAAAACCGTAAAAGTTCGATAACTAATTCCGATTGAAAAATATAAGTTTATAGAGCGCACAATTTTCTCCACATAAAATATCCTAGACTCTTCGTTCTTCGACTTTTCAATAACATCCGAACACGAGGGCGCTTTCAAATATTATTCCAATGATAGAAGTTTCCAGATATTTTTCCAGACTCTAATCCTTACCTAATGTTTTTCTATTTAAGACAGAAACGTAGGTGTTTTTAAAGTCAACGAGGTTATTGAAAAAGTATTAATTTGTTGGAGAGATAATTCGAATGCAAACACTTTTGCTGTGATATTTTTTTGTCGCTAGGCAGTGTGAGAAAGATGGGAAACAGATATAAAAGGGCAAAGATCGGAGATTCGAATGCTTTTATTATGTAGGTGATACTCATTTGGTAATATCCCTTAAAGGAATAAAATCCTGTTTGTAAATACGATAAATGCTCATAATTATTATAGAGTTATTATTGTTTTGTTTGCTAGTACAAAATAGTACAATACTAAAATGCATAAGTATACATATATCGATGATTAATTTCTCTAATGTCTTTTTATTAACATGGATTTAGAGAAAGACAACGTTGTTCGTAGATGATATTGTCTTTTAACATTAAAATTGTTACACAACTACTTATTTTTATGATAATTGACAAAAGATAAGGCACAACATATGAGCATCTAAATTTCCATGAAATGTTATGAGAAATGGAAATGTTCTTAGCGTTCTCGTGCCAACATTGTTACCTGTTTAAATCCGAATACTTATTTAAATGTGGTGGATATTAAGCAGTAGGTTAAACTAACTATTATGTAAAGTCATAGTTTACACGTGCAAGTATAACATGCAAGTATATTTATACTATACTTATGGGGTTTGATAGATCGATTGAACTCATTATACAATATACGATAACTTTATGAAAGAAAGAAAGAAAGAAACATTTATTCACAGATACAGAAGATACACATATATCTAATCGAATTATGACACTGACATATGCTCTTAATCCCTAATGCTAATATTCTACTTTAAGGCTAATTTAATAGAGTTTATATTAACAATATTTTTTAGAGTGTCTATGTATTACAATGTATTACATAGCTGCGATTGGAATAGTAATAGAGGTGATAGTTTTTCATATACTTACGTCAAAGTGTATATGAAATGACAGCTATTCCGAGTGTAAACTAATTTTGGTCTTGCAATAATAGAAACTGTATGTTTTCACCGAAAAATGCAAATTATTTGAGAAACATACAAAAACATCGCGTTTTCCACAGAAAAATACGAGGTCAATTGGCTGAACACGACCTGTGCGGTCTTTTGTATGCCTGCTTTTAGTTTTTAAAAAGTTTGAAACTCGACGAATAAAGGAATTTATATGTAACATTCCAGGCGGCCTGCAATGTTTTTAATTTTGATCTGACCTTAAACTATATACTTTACCTGCCAATTTTTAGCGAGTAATGTTCATTTCGCAGGCTATTTTTGAGAAAAGTACCTAATTTATCTGTACCTCGGTAACTTGCAATGTTTGGCTACTTGCATGACTATTGCAGGTGGATGTGAGGCTTATAATTGCATATTAAAGGTCATGCCAGTTGCATACCACGAAGTATAATGGCTAAGTTTAAACATAAAATTTAAATTCTGAATCCACGTTTATGTCTAAGCAAACAACAGCTGAAGCATAACTTACTAAACTGAAACATGAACTAAAACATGCGGTTGCACAATCAGCATCAAAAGTAAATACGCATATGAAAAGGTCAAACACTCTTATTCCCTTTCAATAAAGACTTTTGCGGGCTTCATATGCGTAGTTACTTTTCAAGCGGACTGTACTCAGAGATTATATTCATTGTTAATGTGTCTAGAACACCCTGGCTGCTGTAAATTAGGGTGCATGCAGCACGATATGTTGCAAGCTGGCTAGTTATGTGAAACTCCTTTTATTTTAGAATATGTAGAAGAAGTGTATTTCATACGAACTAATGTTTTAAGAGCTGAATGCATAAGCTATTATGAGCGTAATTTCCTAATTCCAATAAGACATTGTTCGTTTTACGTACAAATTAATTACAAAGGCAATGTACCTATCGGTAACCCGCTACAACATGCTTAATGTTATCAAATAGGGACGTTTAAAATTTGACTACTCTGTAAGAAACGAGGCAAAAAAGTATGGCAAATGGTGAAGACCCTATTCAGTTAGAACCGTTTTTAGGGTTCCGTAGCCAAAATGGCAAAAACGGAACCCTTATAGATTCGTCATGTCTGTCCGTCCGTCCGTATGTCACAGCCGATTTACGCGGAGACTATAAGCACTACAATTATGAAATTTGGTAAAGTAAGCACCAGTTGAAAACGAAAAAAATGTAAACAAACCTTCAAACCTGCATTATTTCGTAATCACGCACTTTCAGAACACAATCTTGGTCTTATCACCTAGATTTAATGTATTGGATAGTGATTTTAAATGTGGACTTGTAGGTGTTGGTACGGAACCCTTCATTGTGCGTGGTCCGATACGCACTTGGCCGGTTTTAATGTTACTGGTTTGAGAGAGAAAGCGCGACAGATCAGTGACATCATTGACCACGAGCGCCATAGTAAATGACAATCGTTCCAATACAAAGGTGCGTTTTGCGGAAAAGTGACATAGTATGCCCAATCTTAAAACTTTGAAGACTTATAATTATGTAATTATTTATTACTAGCAGCGCCCTGCGGTGTTACCCGGATAAAAGGTAACCTATGTCCTATTCTGATGTCTAAGCTACAATACTGGAAAGTTTCATAGAGATCCGTTCAGTAGTTTTTGAGATTAAGCGGAACGTACATCCATCCGCACAAACTTTCACGTTTATAATATTATATTAGGATTAGGATTTTGAGATACTTTTTCACCATTTGATTTAAAATTTGATCCTGTTTCGAGATAATTAGAAATGATTGATTTTCTTGTTTAGTGTCGACATCCCTATTGCTCGAGAAGACAAAAAAATAGTTACTCATCATTATCAAGGATTCATGTTACCTACCTGTAGTTTAGAGAATGTTCTAGCCTTTGAAAACTTGAAAATGAATAAATTATAGAAACTTCAACAGAAAGACTCTTGTTCGATAAATTAGATATAACTATGGCGATTTACAACAGCTTGCCAAATGCAAATGCGAGGTGTTGTAAATCGCCATAGTTATATCAAATTTATCGAACAAGAGTCAATTAAAAGTTCCGCTGGACCCAATGGCGGAGTGCAGCCTTTTACCTTTTTATGGGTTTCACTAACTGCTATTATAAATTTGCTTGTGAACTTGTCTGGAAACAGAGGTATTTTCAAATACGAGTAAGTTACTTTTGTGCAATTGTAATTATCACTGTGGTCGGTAATATTGCGTTGGGATAAAAACAAAGCCGAATCAATAGTCGATCAATAGTCGAATGTTAAGGGATGCGACTTACACTCTGGAGGTCGTGGGTTCCAGTCCCTGCTCGTATTGTTTTTAAAATTTTAAATATCATTTTATGTCAGAAATAAACTAGATGTATCTAACTAGATGCGGTCATGTGTTTGACGTCAGTAATAAATGGTAATAAGCAATACGTTAGATTAAAAATGGGTAAATAATATTAAAACATTATCAATAACAAAACAGTGCTCTATTAAACTGTATTTTTAATATGGAAAATGATATTTAGACCTTACGCACGCTTGAAAACGTTACGTAATCATCTGGTACCGAGACCACCAACGCGTCATAATCCGAAATCTATAGCTCAGCTTTGACACTAGCTTCACTAGTTTGTATCACTACTCACACTAACCGCGTTTTTAGCGTGTGCCTATATCAAACAACGGCCTGTTAAAAAATAATAAAAATTGCACATTTTGTGCAGACCCGCCTCATTCTTGCGGATATTGACGCGGTCGAAAAACGGCTCAACAATAATTCACAAATTTAAATATACATCAAACTTTGTAAAGCCCGCACAATCCCGGCTCAACACTCGTAAATACGTATTTTGTGCAGCAATGAGCAGGAAACTTGCTCTTTACGGCCTCAATTTTAATACGAGTTGTAAATATTAATTTGTAGGGAAAACTCCACGGATTTTATTAGCTTTGAACTGTAACACGTAAAATGTTTTTGGTCCCGGTGTTGATGTCTGGAAAATAAAGGTAAATTCTTTGTTAAAGAGTTGAGTGGACATTAATGCTATAGGTACAGCATTATGGACAGACAGGAAGTCGCCTTAAAGTGATGAATTTTGAAGAATCAAAGGAGTCAAACATAACGTGAACACATGAAAATATGTCAAAACATGTTCTATGCACAGTAGGTTGCTGGGGTGTATACATGAAAGCATGCCCTGTGAATACGCTAGGGGTTTAAATCCAATCGTGCACACGAAGTGGCCTCAGGCAGTCGGCGCTGGGAAATCCTGGCTATTGATTTGTTTGGGAAAACCCTGGATATTGGAGAACGTGAGCTGGACAGACGCAATGCCAGACTTTGAAAGCTTTGAAACTAATATTAAATTTTATAGTTTATAGTTATTATGTAAAAGTGTCCACAAGTAAAATAACGCTACGTCAAAACGTGAAGTGTGTGTAAGTACACACTATTTGTGATTTAAATTCAGTTTCATTTCTGTAGTCCTACGCTATTATGAGTAGGCATTATGAAGAACTTCATGCGTGACTTCATCACTTTATGCAAGATGCGTAAGGCTGCATTCAATTTAACAAATTTGACAGACAACAGAGATTTCAGTCTGTTATTAACACGGTGGAAAACGAAATTCGGCAAAAAAACTGACAAGCAGAAAATAATCCTTTTATCAACCCGAGCAAAGTAAGAAGATTGAAAGTTTTTTGGTTCCTATTACCTCGTTAAGAATTCTATCTACAGAATGTTACGTCGGCGAATTTAGTGAAGCACTAACCTTCTTTGTAACAGGATTATACTCATATATCTACCTATAGAAGGATACGTTGCTTCCAAACTCTAGTAAATTATATACTGTAAATGTTTACAGTTTCATTAGATAGCGTATTTAACCGACTTCAAAAAAATAAGGTGCTCAATTCATCGGAATATTTTTAGGGTTACTTAGCTAAAATGGCGAAAAGGAAAGCCTTATAGCTTCGTCATGTCTGTTACTCCATCCGTATGTTACAGCCGATTTACTCGGAGACTATAAGTACCAAAATTATGAAAGTCGGTAGGAAGGTAATATATGAACTGATACATAAAAGTAATATGAAATTACAAAAAAATGTTAAATTACAACACACAAAGTCATGTGGGGTATCCATGGATAGACCTTTAAAAATGTTATGGAGGTCAAAGACATAAATGTCTAATTTCCGAACTATGAAGCTTAAAATTCTGAAATAAATTGAGTTGGTGTGCATTAATAAATACTTTCAACGATTTTTGGTTTGAATAAGATAGTTTTCACGGTTTTTGAGTTTTCGCTGAAAAATTCCGTTGCCCAAACAAAAGGTCATAGTTCCCTACTCTGTTTCAATGTATTGGATAGTGGTTTTATATAAAATAGTAGATGTTGGTACGGAGCCCTTCATTGTGCGTGATCCGACACGCGCTTGGCCGGTTTTTTAGATATATTACGGTGGCAAACAAGCGTACAGAACGGAGGCGTGATTACGTAACATTTTTATTTAGTTAGTGTGTTTGGTTGATCTAAATGTCACTAAAAATGACAGTCAGTTCTACCTAGCGTTAGTTTGATATATTACGTACAAATAATCAACTAGCACTGGTTACATGGCCCTTTATTTATTAGAAGATTCAAACAGACAAGAAGAGACAAACGCAACCTCGCTCTCAAAAAACACTGTCTAGATAACATGGTCTCGTTTTTGTCCGACATATAGCAATTTTTTGTCTCGCACTTACGTATACTTGTTAGTAAGGGACGAATCCTTTATTGTTGACAAATCTTTTATTAGTTTGTCAGATCACACTGGCAACCACAAGCGCTGGTGGCGTGCTGCGCAAAGAGTTCCATACATATATTATCCTTTATCGCCTTGGTGAGTAAAAAACATTTTTTTTTCACTGATATAATAAGATAAGCGATATTATACCAATATTACTAAGTTTATAATATAATCCGAGTAAAATGAAACCTAAATAGCACACAGCATAATTAGAGAGCCCAAATGGCGCAATAAAATGAGAAAAGTTATTGCCGGGCTGTAATTTCAGAATGACTCAATTTAGGCAATTGATTAGGCTTGGATAATATCTCAGAGGGCGTCTAAAATAAACTTTATGAGTTACTTTTACATTTATAGCAGCTGTAAACTTATTTAAAGAATATAATTAAAGAACAAAAAGGATTATCTCAAAAGGTTGACCTTATACCGCCCGCTTCCGCGCATCCCAAGCCAATTAGGAATTACCCCAACACATCATCATCATAGGCCCACTGCAGTACAGTCGCCATCAGATATATCGGAGCGAACGAGGTGCTCACAAATATCTGAACACGACTCTATTGTCAAGGCGTTAATGTATGTATGTATGTAAGCACTTTATTGTACACAATAACAGGTTAAAACAATATACATGTCACATAAGATTAGAGTACAAAGGCGAACTTATCCCTATGAGGGATCTCTTCCAGCTAACCTTTGAGGGATTGAGTGTATAGTGGGAGAATGAGATAGACAAACTTACACAGTGTACTAAAACTTTTCAATAAGGAAACTTATAGCTAAAACCAAAACCAAATAAATATATAACAACTATAACATATAATAAATACATATTATAAATATATACGTATTTAAATAAATATACATAAATAAATATATATAGTATTCAACCAAATCACAAGTTGTTGGAGAGCCACAATTTCTTCAAATTGCTCTTGAGTGAGGCGACAGACTGGGACTGTCTTATTGACAAGGGCAACTCGTTCCACAACTTCACAGCGCGTACCGTGAAAGATCTAGAGTATGTTCGCGTCTTATTAGACGGTAGAGCAAGAGTAAGGTTGGCGCTGGACCTCAGACGATGACCACTGCCATCAGCCATGTATCTAAATCTCTCAGAAAGGTATGGAGGGGCAGCAGGATTAAAAAGTGTGTTGAACAGTAACGACAGAATATGCACATCTCTCCGCCGGCGGATCGGCAACCACTGAAGCTGAGACCGAAAGTAGGAGATGTGATCATACTTGCGTAGACCGAAAATGTACCTGATACATACGTTTTGCGTTAAAGTGCATGTTCAGATATTTTTGAGCACCCTGAAGAGTACAGATATATTTGATGGCGACTGTACACTGCTGAATATAAGCCTCCCCCAAGACGCGCCACAAATCCCGGTTCTCTGCTTTACGAAATAAGAAATAAGAAATATTTATTCGAGACAAAGACAACAATTAACACAGCAAAATAGAATAAAAAAATAAATAAAAAAGTTGCTTTACGCATCCAGTCGCTTTCCGCCCTCCTTCAATTGTCGTAATGGCCAAGACGCGCTCTTCACTCCAGAACACGCTCACACCAGCGGATGTCAGTTCTGCGACAGATATGACCAGCCCACAGTCACAGTTTGCTAATTGGAAAAGCTATGTCGGTTACTTTAGTTCTCATAGTCATAGTTATGAATCACTTATTTAAAGGTAACGTACGCAGTAAATAATCTGTACTGACTTAACAGACAGCTGACAGCTTACTGCATCGACTCCACACCGCCAATTACGGAAGTGGCCTTAGTTGAACATTAATACAATTATAATTATGTGTTAACCTCCAGTAAAAGTTATCTTTTGGCGGTGTCAATAAAGGCGTTATATTTGTAATGGCGCAATTAGCAATCATCCTTATAGCTCTTGCAATTCACGAAGGCGAATGGAATGGTTCCTATTACCATGAGATTAAAGTCGCCTTCGTGGATTGCAAGAGCTATATAGGAATAATACTTATACTATAATAGTAGATTGTATGACAAGGGTCTAAAATGAGCCATATTACCACGAGATAGTTATTTTCCCGAACGAAGTGAGGGAAAATAGTTCGAGGGGTAATATGGCTTTTAGACCAGAGTTATACACTCTACTTTTCACTTCGATTGCGAGAAAATAAATAAACAAAGGTTAACCCACCCAAAATTAACAATAAATTCCACGACGAAGATATATACTTTTGCAGCATGTTTTTTTTCTATACTCCTTTGACACACAAAACATAGACAATGCGGTTCGCGCGCAACATTAACGCGCGAAAAAAGCTAAACTGACCTTCCATTGAGCGCTTCAAAGTGTTGCTCGAACGATTTAACCACTTTTTTTAATTATTGTGAAATAGGGACTACTACAAACTTAATCTTTAGACTCTTTAGAAAAAATAATTATGTTTCCAGATTGGTCGATTTTAGTAAAGCTGTATTCTGGTTGGTTAATACCCAATACCAAATATTTTTTTAAGGGTTAAATTAGTGTTCTGTGATTGGTGGATTTAATAGGTGAAGTATTTTTATTGGTCAAATTCAAATGTTTTGTAAATCATAAATATGTATTCATATTTTCCCTAGGGGTTAAATGTACTACTTTAGCCCCGCTTGACAAGTCTAATATGACACACTTTTCGAGCATGAGAAGTGAAAAACTATTTAATTATAAGCTCGGCCTTTGGCCATGGCTTGACACTTTCAATCTGCAAGTCGCGGGTTTGAACCCGCTTTTCAAAAACTTATTTACGAAAAATCATTTGATATGTGGCGTCTTCTGTCGTCTGTCAAATCTGTCATGTTCTGCATCGCGCTATCGAAGTTTCTTAAATCAATTGCATAAATATAACTTCCTAACAACTCTCATTAGACTTCGGTCCCTGAGAGATCTTTCTATTGTCGTTTTTTCCTGTGTCTCCTCTCCTATCTATTGTATATATATATATGTGTAGGAATGAATGTGTTTACCCAGTGTTAGACGAATGACTGGAAGAGTGAGAACGAATGAGGGAATGGGATGGACTGAGAGGACGGATTAGCTAGAAATGTTTTTAAGAGGATCGCTTACAATAAATTAATTTAATAAAACTGTGAAACTTGGTTGTGGGTTAAAATAAAAGGGCATCTTATTGGAAGAAGTTGTTTTATTGAAGAGGACACTACATATATGTATAATTGTATATAATTTGTAGATACTCCGTTTCCTGTATATATCCAATATTGTATATTATTCTTTATAGGAGCACAACATTACTTGTCTACAGATATTTAAGAGTAGCTTTGTCGTGAAGGAAAACAATGTCTAGAAACCGGTATAAACCTCTGGGATAAAAGAACTGGGGATTTTCTAAAACTAATAGGCATGATGACAAAAAAAATCATGTCACTCGAACCAGTTTTTTGAGACGATCAAGTGTTTGTATGGGACCAACTACAATAAGCTAAAGTAACTACATAGAGTCAAAGTACCGCAAAGCTAACGAGCACAGAAAAAAAAACGTTATTGGATTTTTTTTTGTCATATTTTTAGATATTTTAATTAATTTGTCTAATATTTTACTATTTACCGTGATAGTTTTATGGTTTTCTATTCATATACCTACACTACATCATACATTGTAACACTAGTGGCTCTGTGAGCTGTAGATTTCGCGAGTTTTTATTTTATTATTCAAAAACTGACTAAAAAATAATTATCTAACTTGCTCACTAAATTTCACGAGAATCTGTTGAGGAATGCGACATGTAGAGAAGAACAAAACGAAATTCGCGCGCAGTGACTTACAAAATCATTGAAAAAAAAATGAATATTTTCAAAAACTGGCTCCTTAAGAAATTCTAGTTACATAATTACAGACCTTGCTCACAAAATTTCACGAGATTCGATTGAGAAATGCTACCTGTAGACGAGAATAACCGGAACTATGGAAGCATATTAATCCGGAAATCCCGAATTCGGACATTACGGAAGCATTTTTGTCGAAGCTGAATCAGAGATCTCTATTCTAGGCAAAATCTTAAGATTAGGTGTCGCACCCTGGTCTCCTTA
Source organism: Epiblema foenella (assembly GCA_963556455.1). Lineage (NCBI taxonomy): Eukaryota > Metazoa > Arthropoda > Insecta > Lepidoptera > Tortricidae > Epiblema > Epiblema foenella. The sequence goes on along the minus strand of OY747107.1, from coordinate 15,348,797 downwards.
GGGGACAGCCGGGGTAAAGCTATGAGGATGATTATATACTGATTATAGTGTAAAATCGGCCCTTCTGGAAGACTGATCACGACTTTGTCTGAATAAATCTTACGTACAAGAAACTTTTATCAGAACGTTTGAAGCCAGAGATCAAGCGAGCGCAGTTGTTGGATGCTGGCATTGTGCCACGCTCGACAATGCAAACAAACAACAATACTGTATTGTTTGCATTGTTCTGACAACTCGCAGGTGCTGGGTGCTGTGTAAGGTGCATCTATAGTTGCAAACCCTAACGCGTAGTTTAAGGCAAGGCCCATTCAGAGATCTGACGGAAATACTGGATAAAATTTCATGTGCTCTGTCTACCCCTTTTAAGAATACAGGTGTGAGTTTATGTATGTATGTATATAATTGTTGAAAAAAGCTGAATTGTCTAAAAACTTTACTATTATCGAACCTGCTCAGGCTGCTCATAAAATTTGACGAGACCCTGATACCTCATAACACGCTACGCAATCAACTAGCAGGCTCTGTAATCCGAACTTCTTATCGTGCCGTCCCTTTTTTTGTAAAGACATGTAACTACATGAGAAGTTACAATTACAGAAAAGCTTCCATGACACCCTGTCAGGGCACACAAATGATCTTATAAATAGATTAATTCTAAAATTTAGGTCATGCTATTGATCAAATGACTGTCTTGTGAATAATTGGACAGTGTAAATTTGTTTTGGTATTAGGTTACAGTTTATTAATTTTTAATATCAAAGTTATATCCATATTATATAAAACGGCAAATACACTTCGTCGTTCGCCGCATGCTGCATGCGGCGACCGCAAAAGTGTAAAGAACACGTTAGTCGGCCGCATTCGGCGATCGACAGCTTTTAGGTAGACGGACAGACTAATGTGAAGACGACGTTTGTTGGCCTAAAGTAATTTAAAATGAATTCGGCGACCGCATTAGGTGAACGACGCAGTGTAATGGAGGCTTTAATTAGTCAATTACAATTTATCATTTATTTTAATAGTTATCTGTTTTTAAGATGCGTCAAGGTCTCATCATTTAAGAACTAAGACTTCTATTATATAAGTCACAAGTCCGTCCCCACATGGAGTATTACTGTCAACTCTGGGCGGGAGCACCTGGATGCCAGCTTGGGCCTTTTGACTCGCTTCGGAGACGTGCTGTGCGGATTGTAGGCGATCCCAAACTCACAAGCGATATTGAACCGTTAAGTTTAAGGAGAAACTTTGCCTCCTTGTGCGTGTTCTATTGCTTGTAAAATGGGTTGTGCTCCGAAGAACTGTTCGACATGATGCCCACGGTCGCTTTCTACCATCGCAATGCTCGCCGTCGGCAGGGCATTCATCCTTACACCTTAGAACCGAAATGGTCGCGTACGGTACGGTTTCAGAGGAATTTCCTGCCACGGACGCTCCGGTTGTGGAATGAGCTCTCTGCCGAGATTTTCCCGAGGGACCACAGTAAGAGGTTCTTCAAGAAATTTAAGGAGTGTATAAACTTTTAAATGGTCGGCAACGCGCATGTTGCAAGCGTCCATAGGCTACGGTGATCGCTTACCATCAGGCGGGCCGCACGCTTGTTTGCCCCCGACGTGGTATAAAAAAAAACTCCTCCACTAAGTAGTAAGATTCATTAATGAGCAAGGTTTTCAATTTTTTGTGAAACAGATTGTCATTTGTTTCCAATTGCACGATATGAAGTTCGGATTTTGAAGTTCGGAGTAGCACCTCAGATATTGCCACTACTTTAGCTGCGTGTACGACACGTCGTTATACCTCTGCTGTAATTGTAAAATTCCGTTGCCGTGTATCGCCCGGTTTAATTCGCCGACTCGCCAATTTCCGCAGCTCGTTGTTCGCCTTCCGCTGCGGTGCTGTGACGGATCGGCGATTGGCGGAAGTTACGGACTTAAGAGGGTTACCGTTTTGTACAATCAAGAGCAAAAAAAATCTCTCTTCCTAGCTATCAATGCCACATGGTGTTGGAGTCAGCTTTACGGGCTAATATTCGCCACTCGCTCTATCCTCGACATCGTTTTCGGATGCCTGACACTCTTATCATGACCCTTAATATTTTCAGTGCCAAGAACTCTCCTGGAGAGTTCTCCGCTCGTAGACACGTAGCAGATATCTGCGTTTCCCCGTATGTAAAGGATATTCCGCTACAAAAAGCTTGGTAGCGAAAGTGTTAACACACTACATCATTCCAAGAGCAAAAATAACAGGTACGTTTTGTCTAGAATTTCAATTTAAGTACAAAATGTAAGTACTCGGGTTTTGTGCTAGTGAGGGAAGCAGACCCATGCTGAAGCTAAGTCACGTAAAAATTAAAAGCGCATTGTAAATCCATCGTTACAATTATCAAACTTTGTACAATCACCATCCAATGTATTTAATTACACCTTTTATTGCGTTAATTCTCGCATTAGAGTACACGTTCAAACATGTAGCCTAATGCCTTGACAAAAAATCATGATAAGATGTATATTTCAACAATTTCAGTGTCATTGCATGAGTCTGCTAGCTTAGGCGTCCGTAGTTACTTTTCTCTACGTAGGTACGGTTTTTCGCATGGTATTATCCACGAGTGTAGCGCTACGAAATCTTCGGCGGTGAAATTGTAGCTTTGTTATGATTAATTCTTAATACGCTTAAAGTTTTTAACTTAGACATCGCCTCAACTTGAAGCTAAAGTCCGGTTCGCAAGAAATCGAAGCGCTCCGCCCCGCCGCTCGGATCGGACACGCCGCTAACTATCCTCGCTACGTTTTCTTTCCGACATCGTTGCCAATTTGCTCTGCAAGCATCGGTAAAATAGGTAGGAGGTTTAGGCGTTCAAAGCAAAGTTGAATCTAGACTTTTAGTTTGAGTAAGTCGATTGTAAATGTAACGTGATTTAGTAAACCATTTTTCACGTGAGTTGCAGTGATTTTTAGGTTAATTGTTTTTAGGTATTGTTTTTTTTATCTACACATCAAAAGATTATTTAGTATAATAGGGCTTCAGTTTTCTTCCCTTTCATTTTTAGGCATTATAGAGGATTATACAGGTTAGGGCTACTTCCTACTTGTATGCGATATTTTTACTTTCCTGGCAGCATACTGACTTCATTCAATTTCCTTACTTATCGGTATACTGTCAGTACATTGCTCCGGATCTGTGCATCTCGAACCAATCAGGAGGCTTTCATTTAAATGTAGGTACACAGTAAATAATCTGTACCGATATCGCATCGACCCCGCACCGCCAAAAGAAATTAAAAATCCTATCTCGCCATCCAATCACAGTCATAAAACGATCCCTGTTAATTCACCTCGTCCCAGCAAACATGTGAATCTTCTGATTCCAAATGTAAAAGCCATTTTCAAAGCATAGCTACAAAGGCCCTGTCGGAGGTGGCATTGTCCGGGAGGGATCTGAAGTGTATTCATACAACACGCGGCTTTCACGTAGACTGATGGAATGTAGGGTGTTCAAAATTTCGGAATGCGGGGGACACTTTCTGTTATGAGCAATGTTGCGTAGTAAAATGTTGTTGGAGGAAAAATTATTTGGATTGCATTCAGTAAGATATATTATTTGTACAAATGAAAGTAATTAGCATAATTAACACGAACTGAGTTGTTCTACTAATTCATTCATTTTATATTGGTATATGTCGTTTTATATTTTAGCGAAAGTAACGGAGCTTTTGCGAAATCAGGGAGGCCAGAGAGTGTTATGACCATATTAATTAAGTATACAGTTTGGGGGATCTTTATTAGGTTTATATTTAGTAATACATAGGTTAGTTTTAATGTTATTTTTATTGTCATAACTTTTTGGTATACATAAATAATATCTAAAAAAAAGTTGATTGAATTTTATGTGGGAGTTAATACTAGCGGAGGTTTGGGTTCGATTTTCTAAAATTATGTAACTTATGTGTTTACTCTGTGATTTTGATCTATATTTTTTTGTTAAATGTACCCACTGTTCGTATGTAGGCTCACTTGTGTGTGTAAATTAATTGAGCCAAATCTGTTCTTTGTGAGATAGTCAAGTTCTATAAGTGAGAACCTTTAATTGCCTATGTAATTCTATTGTAGTTTATACAAATGTGTTACGCCGTTAGTTTTCCATGTATTTCAAATAAATAAGTAAACATAAATTATGTTAAACAAAGGTATAGTCGAATACAAAATATGAGCACGGACAGAGTAATCAAAAATATGTGAAAACTACTTTATTGTTAAGGGCGTGAGGTTGCTAAGATATTTTTGAACATTTGGGAATGAACATGAACACGGCTGAAAGAGCAATAAAATACATGGAGAAAAATAATAAGGATGGAAAAATATCCCCATCATATTTTTATATAAAAATAAAATTAAAGAGTTTTTAATTCAACCAACGGCGCGTTAAAACGCCAAAAGCCAACTAAGAGCAACCAACTCGAGTAAACAACCTCTCAAAAAAGACAATCCAAGTTTGGCAGGAAAAGTTTTTTAATATTCTCACCGCTCAATATAATCCCGACCCTCAGAATTTCTATTCTCGGGACTCCCCAAATGTAATTTTGCATGAAAGAAATCACAAAGTTTCATGCAAGTTGGGGAATATCTTTCAATCTGTATTGTTATCGAATTGAGCTGCTTTCCCATTTTGGGCAGAAATTTAACTAATTGGATGGCTCCTTTAGTATTTTTGAGGTAAAAACTATGAATACACGACGAGGAGGAATTTAATCCAACTTGTAGGTACATACATACGTTTTACATTCCGGATTTATGTAGGTACTAGCCTTTGCCCGTGACTTCATCAGCGTCCGTATAAACGGTTTATGCGTGAAGAGATAACAGACAGATAGAGTTACTTTTGCATTTAGAATAGACTTCGTTCGCCTGAACATCCATATCAACTTCTACTCCGCTTTTTATACCGTTGCGTGATGATTTCTAGGATAGTATGTATTCCATGTTCAATATTATTGTGACTTCATTTCCGTTACCGAACTCGACCACTCAACTACCTTCTAGATGACCCCTGAAGACATCAAATAATAGGTAGGCGGATTTCAAGTTACATAAGGTAGGTAAGGTAGGTGGTTGGTTTGTGAATGTTGATATCGACTCAATATCCAACATAATTAGGTATCTCATTTCAAACAGTTACTATGGTTGGATCTAACAACCTTCTAGATAACCCCTAAAGATGTATCTAATATAGGTAGGCGGATTTCAAGTGACTGATTTGGGACAGGGATCAAATTATGTTGCACAGTCAGTTGCTATCAACAGTCACAAATCAGGCAAAGTACAGCATAGCTAACGAGTGCTGAAAACGTTCCATACTGATTGACAGCTAGGTGTGACGTCACGCCGCCCGTTGTATGAAAAAAAGGGAAATTTGGCGTTTATGTACCTGATTGCCATACAACTTCTTTTTTATAACTTTTCATTTACATTTGGCCAAAAAGCAACATTTTTGCGAATCTTTATAGTCCTATATATTTTTATAATTTATTACTTTATGTCACACCTGGCCAAAAAGTGGCAATTACAGCACGATTCGCGCTTCGCCTATTCCAAAAAGTTCCTATGGCTTGATGGACTTTTGCTTTATTGTTTCTAGCCCCTAAATATGTTTGTTTCACACCCCCATTTCACATTTTATTCGTTAATTGCACAATGTTTGAATGGGGTTCTCTGTAAATTAAATCCAAGTATATACTTACCAATTTTCAAGCCTTTGTATCACGAATTTAAGAAGTTCTCATACAAAGTTATAGGTACCCCTCTTTTAACTACCTTTCATCCCCAATATTTTTATAGCTTATAACCTGGCCGAGAATTTTCTGGATGGATTATTAAAGTTTGCATCAAAATCCGTTCAGCCGTTTTTACGTGATGCGCGTTCAAATAAACAAACAAACAGACAAAAATTCTTAAAACTGTTGGAATGTGTTCCGTTGTCGATTCTAAGTATCCTCAGCCAACTTATTTCGAATGTCCTACATGTAAAGACTTTCGACTCTCTTCAGCTTTATTATTATAAGAAAATTTTACCAGTTCCTTTTTGACACATCACAACATCCATATAACGTAAATCCTCATTTACACATCGAAATAATGAATAAAATCAAGAATTGATATTAAAGCTTCATGAGTAGTTAGAAAGTGTATTACACTTTCTAACTACTTTTACGCGTTTTAGAGGAGCAATCAAATGAATGTATATTTTTTTTCCACTGGTGCCTAGTAATTTATGATAATAATTCACCATGACAAACAGTTACGTACTATATCTCTTATTTTATTAATCTAGTGTAGTGACTAATTCATTCGTTTCGTTTCTAATGATATTTCCGTAAGTTGACGAAAATCGATCAAATGAATGAATTTATAACCGTAATGAATTACCTATTATAAAAAAACAGTTATTCCAATAAATTGCAAACGAATGAAGTGTGAAATTAACTTTATCTCGTAATTTGGAAATACAATATCGATTTCTGAACGATACAAAATTGACGTAGGTGGAATTACAAATCATATGAAAAAATTTCTTACTCTAAATTCGTATCCAGTAATGAAATATATGGAAACATTAAAAAACCAAATTGTAATAAAATCGATTTAAATAATCATTCACCATTCAATAATCGCTATTTAAGACACTTCGATTCGTCTTACCCTCAACAAACGCCAATTCATAACTGTCAAAAAGGAACTGGTGAAAAATTCCGACAATATATGTATAGAAAGATAGATCTTGATGCGAAGCTACGCTAGAAACACATATAATTAATGAATAACATTTAGGGGATAAACTTACACTTGAATCTGACCTCGCCACAGTAAGCTCAGTAAAGCTTGTATAATATACTTGTACGAGGTACACGATTATATATTTATTAGATATAATTAATTGTTTACCTACACAGAAACTTTGAGTCTCAGAAACCAGTGTTAATTAGCATCACACAAATTAGCACATACTGTGATCCAAACTCAGGACCTCTATCTTCGTAAGCACATGTCTAGTCACTAGATCCAACCGGTCGTTAAATTAAAATACGACATGTACAAATCTGTCTCAAACTGACACTTTAATATATACCCTAGGTCTAACAAGACCAACTGGAAAACCCTTACAAACTTTTGCGCATAAAATTAAATCTACATAGGTATCTAATCTGCAATCCTGCGTGCTTCCAAGATATCCACCTAACACCCCAACTTCAGTCGTCGGAACTCCAACAGACACTTACAGCCCTTCGGTTAGTCGTTATTTGGTCACAAAAAGTCTTAATTCCACTCATTACGAGCACGAGGTGGGGTTGAGGAGAAGGACACACGAGGCGTTCAGACATCGCGCAAGTCAGCATTTTGCGCTTCCAAACTCTAGGTATTAACACTTGCTCGTAGACGGATAGCCGATAGTATGCGTTTCTCCATATGTAGAGGAAATTCCGTAGCGCTACGTAAAGCTTGCCAGCGAAAGTGTTGACTAGTTCAATGTCCTAACAAATCAGTCGTACGCACATCTATGTACGCGGTCCATACTACGAAGCATTGTACGGTGTTGAACCGCCTCGTGTGGTTTCCTAAGGCAAGGCGCGAGGCATTTACAAGACATTTTGAGGGGGAATAATCCGACAGCACAATGCCTCATAAATGACGGTTCCGGTGAATTAGAAACGTATGTTTCCGGGACATGCGAAGAAAAATGACGGCGAAATTCGGTCGAGGATGACTTTGAGTCAATATTAAAAAGTATGAGCATTTGAATTCTTGAGATGGATATAACAGGAAATATATTTTAGCAACTTCAGTCAAGAACTGATTCACAAAAGACTGCTTAAGAGTAATAAATGAGGATAAATTATGTGGATTTATGTTAGTTTGAGGAGCATTGTGTCAACCAGCGCACCATTTCAAACTAGCGTTGGGACATGTTTGTTTAGGATATAATATTATCAACTGTCATTATCGCCTTAAAAATTATAGTTAGTAATTAGGTAATCAATTTAACATTTCACGATCGGTATTTACTATTAGTAATATGAGAGTGTTTTATTCATAAGCAAAAGGGATTGTAGACTAAGTTCAATGTTAAGTTAGGTAGTTATTTCCAAATCAGAAATCACAAACAGAAATTGAAACGAAATGGAATAAATCTATCTAAGTCCATGCAATATGCAAATACCAATGATGATCTCAGCAAAACCCCAAAATCCTAGCGTTTATTTTCATACGCTGCAATGTATGTGAAAACTGCATTCTGGCTTTGCATGCTAGCTGTGAATGCTAATGCAACTCGCGCAAGTTGCATACGTTCCCGAGGATCAGTTTAAAGTGCCAAGTTAACGACTTTGAATCGCATTTCGACTTTATCGATCTTCCGCTGAATTTCAAGTTGTGAATTTATGGAGCTAGTCATATGTTATTCATTCAGGTTGTCTAGCAGAAATCGCTCTTTAGCGGTAAGACCGCCTGTTGTTTGCCTCTACTCATTGTGATATTGTACTGTATTGAGTCCTTTGAGGTGTGCAATAAAAAGTATTTGTATAGTATTGTTTGTATTGTATTACTGCAGAGACCAGTAAGTAAGCCATTCTGGACGAGCATGAGATAGCCGGTCGAGCCGAAAGGCGAGGTCTGGTTATAATACGAGGCCAGGATGGTACTTAGGGTTGAAAAATATATAATGTTATTCTCAAAAATAAAATAAATTATATGAACGAAAGTTTGGTACATTTGGCCAAGTTGCAGTTTAATGTTCAGGTTTTCACTTTTCATAATTGATCTAATATCTCTTTTAGGATTCAGGTGGAAGTAATTGATTCAGCAGTAGTGCGATCTGTGTTCTGATGAATCAGATTCATGAGAACTCATTTTTAGCAATTTTAGTTCTTACTTAAATATTTTATTTCAATGTAGTCAATCCCGCCAATACACGAGTGTGGATTTTTTTATTCCTTGATGTTGTTTAAGATACTGATATTATACGTTAACCCCAATATAAAAAGTACATAAAAATCGTATCAATTTTATGTTTATTGTGAATATTTTATTCTATTGTATTTATCTCATCATCTCTAATCATAATAATTCCTATCTAGTATAGAAATAGTCAAAAACATGATTGAACTGTATTTTCCGGCGTTTTTTATAGAACAGTAAAAATAGTTCTAAATTTAAATATTATGATATGTTTTACATACTTACTTCCTGGACAGTAGTTGCGGTTTCCTGGACACTTCTGGTAATAATTGTCCAGGATGGATCACTTTTGGATACTATCTTCACAGATGTTATGAGAACATTTTAATACTATTTTTGAGAAGTAAGTAATCATACTTTTTACATTTATCTTACGCATGCTCGAAAGAGTTAGGTCATCACTCCTGAGGCAGGAAATTATGCTCATGTCAGTTTGGCGCATTTTGTGTATCGTAATATGTAATTGTTTCGATTTTTATCTATGTCCTCTTATTTTCTGGCACATATTATGTAGATGTTGATTTAAAACCAGTATCTTAAAACCATTTAATGATAACAGTCCGTAATTTTATTTTGTAAACAAATATGTGGTCGTTTCATTTAAATTCAATGTTATACATACCGACAAATGTAGACGAAATGTGCTTCTCCCCGACTGGCAACACAACAAATCCTCAAAAATATTATACTCCTTTTTTTGTCAGTCGTGTTAAAATAACAGGTCGGCAATGCTATCTCAGCTATTTGCTTACTACCAGGCAGTGCCTGCGCTCGCTTGCAGTTGTCGTATATTTAAAAAAACGATAAATAACGCCAAAAAACTAACCGCTGCGTTAAATTACAAGGTATAAACCCAACAAGTCCTAGAGGTCGCCGTAAAACCAAACTGCGGTGACCAACATCAATAAACCTTTCAAGTAAATGTTTACGCGCGGCTGCGTTCGAGTCGAACTTTCGCTTCTTTAAATAAAACCCGCCCCTGAAAGATGAGGGTGCGGCTGATGAGCGATGGAGTGGCGTAACTGACAATTTTATTTACATGTGAAATTCGCTTTGTTGTTCAGAAGTTTTGATTCTATACTACTAGAAAGTATTTGTTTGTAAGCTCAAACGCCTGGGCAAAATAACAAGTAACTTATCCTACTAATATTATAAATGCGAAAGATTAGATGTTTTGATGTTTGTTACTCAATCACGCAAAACAGCTACGGATTATGAAACTTAGTATACAACGATTTTATAGTGAGGATTAACATATAGGATACTTTTTATCCCAAAAATCATGCCTGGAAGGGATGAAATAGGGAGTGGAAGTTTACGCGGATGAAATCGCGGACCAAAGCTAGTAAATTATAAATATATTAGTTGACATCGTATGATAAATATGATAACATTATTTAAAGACGTTGCCTAAATTAATGTACCTAATACGAGTACATAATTTTAAAGAATTACTGAACGTTGAACTATATTGCACAAACAATATGAAAATGATAAAAGCGTTACAACTAGGTACATAATAATAATAATAATCATCATAATCATCATTTATTCATAATGCCATATTATATGTCTTGACGACCGGTTTAGCCTAGTGGGTAGTGCACCTGCCTGTGAAGCTGACGGTCCTGGGTACGAATCCCGGTCAGGGCAAATATTTGTGTGATGAGCATGAATATTTGTTTCTGAGTCTTGGATGTTTTCTATGTATTTAAGTATTTATATCTATTAAATATATCATCGTCTAGTACCCATAACACAAGCCGTCTTGAGCTTACTGTGGGGCTAGTTGGATTTGTGTAAGATTGTCCTCTAATATTTATTTATTATTTATTTATTTATATGTAAATTTTATAATTATTATAGTTAATTAAATTAGAATGCGATCTATTATACCTACTACATGTAGGATAACATATAGGTAATAAATAACTATTAATAATAACAATGTAACAATTTAGAAAAAAATAGTACAATGTCATAATTTAAATCTTGCTGATTATTATCACTTGGTAGTTATAATGGAAGCAATTATTGGGCATTTGATAATTTCAAGTTTTACCTACATAAAATCGAAAGAAATACCACCAACAGTAGTAAAATTACTACTGTAATACCGCAGATACCTTGGCAACTGAAAGACCCTCAGGTTATGGGAAAATATAGACATTACCAGGCTCAGAGAAAAAAGTTGAATCCGATGGAGATACCAAATATCTGTTTCTTTTTTATGCCGAGTTAAAGTAGTATATTATTAATGAATTAGCGGTAGTCACAATCTACGAAAGTCAGAAGTCCACATAAAAGACAAAATATAGCTTAAAATAAGTGATCGGAAAAAATGCCATATACATGCTACCACATCTCGCAAACGCGAAGGCCTACCCTATAAAGAGCAGTCAAACTTTGTCTGTCACCCGTTGTTGGGGCCACAAAACCTCCCCCAGGGCATGCTTCGTCTCATTTTTATGATGAAAAATGACCGGTTGTCCCTATGATTGTAGAATGGCGAAAACATTTGTTCATTAACCGCCTGAGTTCACTTTATGAGTTGTTTCAAGGAGCTTGTTTACGTAGTTGTGTTTGTGGATTGAATGTTGCCGTCGTGCATTTGTGTGCGTGTTAAGTCAACTTTAGTATGAAATAAAACCTGTGTAACGAAATAATCAATGGGTCTATTTTGTTCAACGTATTGAATTCGAATAAATTTTGATGTCTCGAGGGTTCGTTTCCCCGAGCTCTCAAAAATTTATCACAACTCTAATTAACCTTAAACGTTCAGATGCTTCCCATAGTCGCCTGAAGTGTCACCGAATAATACCTAAAACATCCTCGTGACAAATACAAAAGCTATTCAAAATTATTACTTTTATCTTGTACGTTGCATAATTCATTGTTGTTAGCTTGCAGATCGTATGACAAAATAACCCTTAATTCATTATCTAAATCGATGCTAATATTGCCGATGTCAATAAAGGCTATTTCTTATTGCGTCATTAAGGAAATGCCACCATAATCGACGCCGCTAAAACGCACTTACTCGAAAATTACACAAATAGACGTACCTAAAGATCTTAATATTTACTCGTACTGGTGCACCTCCAAATAGATTTATTTTTATTTTTATTTATTTATTTGTTAATCATTAAGTACAAATAGGTATTAGGTATATCATCCTTTACTCATCTGTAAAGTCAGTACATTTTACATATTCGTTTACTTTTATGTATTGGTTAAAAAATAAAACGCCAAACCCATCACAAAGCTTCGTTTGCATCGTGAAGTTTCATGAGCGATGGGTAAGTGAGTTGCTTTCATTTATGTACGAAGTTTTTATATAACAGTTAATATTACGCTTTCCCATTATGCTCGAGTTTTGCGTGCCCCAGTTTTTTTTATTCCGCGACTTTGTTGTTGTACACTGAGTACTACAATAAACTTCTTTATGTCTCCTTTTCAATTTACCTGGTTTTAAGGTAAGTAGATTAGGCGTTTGCAGTAGAATGAAGCCAGGTATTTTGTGACTGTTTTTAATTTTGCGACGCCTCTGGTGTTGCAGGTGTTTATGGGCGACGGTAATTGCTTACCATCAGGCGATCCATCTGCTCGTTTGCCCCCTATAACATAAAAAAATTAGGCGGTTTGTGATTTCTTATCATATATATTGTTAGTCTAAACGCAAACATTATATGATGTTGCTTGGAAGTGGTTATGTCGGAGTACGCGTGTCGTGCTGTCTTATACTTGGCCTCCTCATACATGAAGTAAAAGTCAAAATACGCTGGTAAATGAGGGTATAAAATTTTCTAATGCGCCTTCAGAAAGTTAAGAGATTGACCTGCTGGTCACAGATAACAAATGTTTTAAATACAATTGCCACTTCATCATTATTACACTTAAATCGTTTGATAGTAAGTTTGTAGATGAATGGTAATTAATTTATTTGCCCATTTGCCTGAAACACAGGAAATCTCCTAATTCAGGCACGTGAAATATAAAAATATATAAATTTTTCTATTGATAAATAGGCTATAATAACACAATTGTAAAATGAGTATTTAATAAAATTATTCTTATTCTTATTCTAAGTGGGTATAATTATTACGCGAGCACATCGCATAGTCAAGACAATCAAATGGTATTGTTATGGAAATAGTGGAAAAATTTCTTACGAATACAATTGACTTGTAAAATTTCCATTGCAACCTACTTGTGGGATAAAGTTCATTTATTTCATTTATTACGTACATTTTACCAATAAATACTAATTTATGGATAAACCAGATTTTTTATTTAAAATTTCCTACTTTTTCCTATTAAAATCGACCTAATTTAGCGATTGGTTCGGAACCCTAAATGAGCGAAGTCCGACACGCACTTGGCTGGTTTTGATACGTTTTCAACCCCCATAACCCCCTAACTTGACAAGAAAAAACCCTTTAAATTATCTAACCTGCTCACAAAATTCCAAGAGAATTTGTTGAGAAATGCGGCCAGAGGAGTAGCAAGTATACAGCAGCAACCTACTGAAATCTGCCGGACATACGAAAGCATTTTTGCCCACGCTGAAACGGTCAAATAGATAAAATAACCTCAGATTCGGTTGAAACCGCTCAACCAATCTCACTGGAGCGCAAACTCTTAGAGTATTCCAGTGTTCCAAACCACACGCGTGGTCGTGCCGGAGGTTTTCCCCTGGATTTTCCCCAGGCTACTCTCCAACCGCGCACTCCTATCGCTTTATTGGGCCCGGCCTATAAAGCCACAATCAGGTTCAAAAAAAAAAAAGATAAAATAAATAAATAATAATAAGTAATTAATATAATAAATATTAGAGGACAATCTTACACAAATCGAACTAGCCCCACAGTAAGCTCAAGAAGGCTTGTGTTATGGGTACTAGACGACGATATATTTAATAAATATAAATACTTAAATACATAGAAAACATCCATGACTCAGAAACAAATATTCATGCTCATCACACAAATATTTGCCCTGATCGGCATTCGAACCCAGGACCGTCAGCTTCACAGGCAGGTGCACTACCCACTAGGCTAAACCGGTCGTCGAAATACCTGGAGATGAGTCAGATACCTGGCGATGGAAAGTAACAATAGCTGAAGCATCTGATAAGGCCCTGTCGCAGTATTGTTCCAGAAAGTGAGCTAATTAGTGAGTCTTATATAATTTCCATCACAATGTCGCCAAGTGGGTGTCGCAGCTAATTGACAGCCAAGTTGCCGTTCGGAGGATTTTATTGTGTTACAGCCCTGGATCCTGGCAACTTATTAACTCTCACCAATTCAATTTGCACCTTAACACGAGTGCGTAAGATCATAATCGCATCACACCGAAGTAGAGCGAAATGTAACGATCACCTGAATGAGTTCGAAGGAAGCGTGGAATTTAACGATATTTTATTTGTTCGTTAGAAGATTCTAGTAAATTAAGATGTACTGAGGTCTGAGATTGCAGTGAGGAGACGTATCTAGTTGATAGCTTTTATTGATCATTTTATTTATGTTTATTATTTGTGAGATTAATTTTGTTTTTTCTGTAATCTTCGTAAATCAATGTTATAATACGGAAATTCATCTAGCATGGTCATTTTTTATGAATCGATATGTCATTGTACGTTTGTTTTATACCACGTCGTTGGCAAACAAGCGTACGGCCTGCCTGATGGTAAGCGGTCACCGTAGCCTATGGAAGCTTGCAACTCCTGCGGTGTAACGTGCGCGTTGCCGACCCTTTAAAAATTTATACACTCCTTTCTTGAAGAACCCCATACTGTAGTCCCTCGGGAAAATCTCGGCAGGGAGCTCATTCCACAACCGGAGCGTCCGTGGGAGGAAATTCCTCTGAAACCGTACCGTAGGTACGCGACCATTTCGGTCGATTTCGTCGGGAACTTTCTAGGCTCAGGATATGAGGGGTTTGAGAACGTAGCCGTGTATCAACAAATCACATCATATCCCATCACCCTGTCAGTGGCAAAGTTTTCAGTAATAACAGTACTTTTATCTCACGAGCTGTCGCTGTAATAGCCATAGTTGTAAGTGTAACACATAAGAACACAGACAATCTGAACTTATACAACTTATAGAATGTGCATGTATATCTCAACACACAAACATGGTTAACTCGCGTTCGTGAGATATTCATATTCAGATATTCATAAAGCATAAAAGTTTTACATGTCAGTTGATTATTATTAGTAGTCGATTAAATATATTTAAATTAAGTGCGGTATTTATGTAGTGAATTATAATGTCAAGAATGCAATTTCAACAACATGCAAATGAAAAAAATACATATTTCTATATTCATCTAAGTCATAAAAAGCATAGATAATAGGTATGTACCTACTACATACACCTCGTACCCCAGAGCTTTGTTAAAGAAAGATATTCAAAGTATCATAAAATGTGTTTTCTTTAGCGAGTTTCTAAGCACGGAACAAATCACAATAGGAATGTATCTTCCGCTACCTAATGATTTCTCGTAACAGGGGCCTTCTAAATCTCTTTGGAACTTCGGCAAACATCGTAACCCCATCAAAGCAGCCATCGGATGATTAAATAGCATTACTGACATTCCAGCGGACTTTAAATTTGACTGATTTAATCACCATCCGAGGGGCGACATCCATCCAAAGATAATTACATTTGCCTACGCATTTAAGCATGCTCGAGGAAAACGCAAACGTCTGCTCTAATTTTAAAGCCAGGGGATGCTATGTAAATACAAGTTTTAAATTGGATTTTGTCATCGTGGACGTGGATCGGAAATTCTCTTGATTTTTATGGCATTTTTAAAATGTTGCCAGTTCAGAAGTTTCACGGGGGAGGGTGACATGCTTGCTTAAGAAGTATCATTTTTTTTATTTTATGTTCTGTTAGGGTGTGTCTGTCGTATTTGAAATTACTGTCTCCATTAGCTGCAAATATAATTATTTAGTTACAGTCAGTTGATGACATCAACGAATACCTACCTAAAAGTAATAATGATCTTAACTCGGGTAAAATAATCGAAAATGTATTTTTTTATAATGTAAATCATTTAATTAAAAATAGCTTGTTGACTTAAGTCTTAAGCATTACTCGTACCTATTACCGAGAGAGACTTTAAATTCATTTCTTCAACTAAATCTTTCACATACTTACCCTAGAACTTTAAGTTCATATATATAAGTTTATAAACATTTAGAAATATGTTATTAAATAAACACAAGATACTCGTACATACTTAGAACTACAAAAAGAAACAAATAAAACTTTAAGTTTACATTTGTAATGAATTTTAGTAATATAAAAACAGAATTCAAATCAATAATTTTAATCTATTCATGTTGTAACTTAAAACTTTGTACTATATATTTTTAGGTATATAAGTATGTCCAGTTACAAATTATAATAAAAGTTAAAATGAACCCTGAAAATCGAGTACAACGCGTCTTTACAACAACTTCATGCGTTAGGTGTACGCTAGAAATAACGGTTTTTCGAAACACAAAGGATTAATTCAATTTACAACTTTGTCCTTCTTAACGCTTCATTAAAACTTCTGTTTAATTTACTGAATTAAAAGCAATGATGCAGCTAAGCTTAATTTGGCTTCCAAACCGGACCGGACTGTACATACAGTCGAGGTCGAGGTCGAGGAAAATAAACACTCAACTTCGGATTTTTTTTTATAACCAGAAAATTTTAAGCAATCATGTTTTGGCTATTGTCAGAAAGACGGTCATATAGTCAAGAATATTTGAAAATTAATCATTATTGTTTCCGCCTCTGGGCAGAACAGCGTTTCAAAGAACGCGATATTTCTCGTTACCGGACGCGGTACACAAGCGCTCCTTATATTTATGCTGGATATTTAAATATATAAATATATATAAGGTACGTATGTAAAACAGGATGCAGTTTCATTATAGAAAAATGCTATGTTCTGCTCAAAGTGCATCCGCTGGAGTTAAGTATATTAGGAGCCTTATTATTTCCATCAAAAGTAACAACGTTGATAATTCACTATTAATTTTAATTTAATACGACCATGAATTTCTTGGTAGATATAGACCGGTAATTAAAATGTAAGCCCACTCTAGGACACCTGACACGAAAAGATTCGAGTTACAATATTGATTTTTTAGGTTTTTTTTGCCGCTTCAGACGCCATCTTAAATTCTGAGCCAAGGAGCTAAAATTCGGCTTCGCAATATTCGGAATCGGATTCAGCAGGCTTTTTTACTTCGAAAAAGTTATGTTGCCAAAATGGCTCACAAAATGCCGTTCAACTTGAAATAATGTCATAAAACTATCCGTTTCTTACCGGCCTGCATATCCCTCGTCACAGGTATCGTGTTTTGTAATCATTTTGATTTTTTCCTTTATTTGATATTAAACTAATCTTATTTTGAATTAAATTAGGCATTGTTACTAAATAGTTTTTAATCTAGTTTAGTAACAATGTTTAGTTAAGTTCCGTTTAACCCATCGATAGAAAATTGAAGAGATCTTTTATTTTGGAACATTCACATTCAGATTTTATTCTAGAAACTGTCTAGATTATACAATTTTTTTATGTTTTCAGTTTTACATATTGACGATCTTTTTATGAATTTATTATACTCTCTTTTGACATACAATACGGTAAATCATTTCTTTTTTTTAAATTTCATATGCATCAATATATTGCTCTGAATAATTAGATTCAATTTATGTAATATATAACTGACGATTTAAAAGTGCTTGTTGCTAGGCCTATTTGAATAAAGAATATTTTGAGTTTGAGTTTGAGTTTGAACAAGTGTTGAAAGTCAATAAATTTTGCTATTTCAAGTCCCCCGTATAGGAAGCGTTGCTTCCAAAACAAACTCGCTACGGCGCGGATATCAACGTTTTTCCACAAGATTAATCCCATCGCCAAGGGAGTCTCTGGCACAGGGGGAATAATTCTCAGAAATGACAACCAGAGTATTGAGCCTATGAAAATACGGACAATTTTCAAAAAGTAAGTGTACGTCGCGGGCACGTTGCAGATACGCGAAATAACTCGCGAAGATTTCGTAACATATAGCCCGGAATGAAAATTAATGGGTGAGTTTTAACCGTTTAGTAAAAAACAGTTGTAACATAACTCGCGAAAGTTTAAATTTATGTATTCAAAAAATTATACTGCGACAGTCAACTAGCTCTCAGTTTTGTTTTAACCTGACTGTGGCCTAAAGCGGCAATTACACTTCGTCGTTCACCTAATGTGGTCGTCGAATTCATTTTAAACTACTTAGGCCAACAAACGTCGTCTTCACATTAGTCTGTCCGCCTACCTATAAGCGTTGGTAGCTGTCGATCGCCGAATGCGGCCGACTAACGTGTTCTTCACATTTTTGCGGTCGCCGCATGCTGCATGCGTCCTATAAAGCGGCAACGACGAATTGTAATTGCCGCTTTATAGGACGGCCCAATACAGCGATAGGAGTGCGCGGTTGGAGAGTGGTCTGGGGAAAATCCAGGGAAAACCTCCGACATAACCACGCGGTTTAAACACTGGAATACTCTAAGAGTGCGCTCCAGTGAGATTGGCTGAGCGGTTTCAACCAAATATCTGATGAGGTCGGCAAGATAGAATGTTGACCGTCAGAGGAATTTTATTTTTATTCAAGGAAAAAGCCTTAGCTTTTTCGTCATGCACATTAATAAACGTATAACTATAGTCAATGTGGATGATATTTATGTCTCGATTATGCACTAAAGGTAATAAAATAACCCATTATCATTAATATTACTTTACTATATAGTATTAAAAATACTCTTACTATAAGAATTCGTTTTCAATTAACTACACTACTTCAATTGCACGATGGTTTGAATTCCCATCATAAATGGAACGAACTCACGACCTTAACTCCTCCCTCCTCCCTTTGGACATTTCTGAAGTTTTCACTTTAATTGAAAAAAATATTAGGATTTGTCAAAGTGTTGGGCATTGGCCACGATGTCCAAATAGCGCTACTGTATTTCCTGATACTATGGCACTAATGCCGTGGCTACACATAGGCATAAAGAACCGAATAATTAACCGTACATAATGCGATTTAGTGCGGCACGCAATAAACCCAGTGTGCCGTGAACGATAACGGTCCGAGAGGGGGATTAAAGGACCAAGGAACTCAGCAAAATCAATGCTGGCTTCAAAAGGTTCCAAATTTAAATTTGATTGGGCGATATTGTAAAGTTTGCTGTTGTATGAAAGATTCTAAATTCAAAATTCTGATTGTTAGGAAGTTTGTTTTTCCTTTTCATATAGTTTCAAAATATAGTTTCTTTGAAGCAATAAGGTATAAGTTAAAATAAGTATCTCTCGATGCATTAAGAAGTAAGTACATGTATTAACGATTTAATAGATACTGCTGGCATATTGATGGTCAATCTTAGGTTAAACTGTAATAGTTTAGGCCAAAGCAAAGGTGAAAAACTATAACTAGATGTTAGAAGTTGTTTAACTGGATTTTCGTTACTTACACATACGCCTGAGATAGGCATAATTACCTCTCAACACTACTACGCAATTTTAAGCTTGATGAAAAAAAAATCCAATTCTTACTAAAAAAAATATAATAAATAATAAATAAATAAATATTTGTGGACAATCTTACACAAATCGACCTAGTCCCAAACTAAGCAAAGCTTGTGCTATGGGTACTAAGCGACGATATACATACTTATATAAATAAATATATACTTAAATACATAGAAAACATCCAAGACTCAGGAAGAAATATTCGTGTTTATCACACAAATAAATGCGATTCGAACCCGGGACCTCCAGCTTCGTAGGCAAGGTCACTACCAACTAGGCTAAAGCGGTCGTCAAATACATGAACATTTCGAATAATTTTAGTAGGTAATTTACATTTTTTAAGCTGATTGTCCAAAGAACGTCGCGTTACTTTAATCAAGCTTTAAGATGAAAATGTTTAAAAACATGATTACACATCAAAAAGTGAAATTAATAAGTTTCTTTTAGTACAGGACTTCAACATTACACTCCAGGAGAATTAAAGGTACCAGTTATGAACCCGTTATTATATACCTTGGTCGTAAAACGGGACATTTCAACATCACGTCTAATAACTTCCTAGCTTCACGGCTCAGAATCACGCGTTTTACGCCCGCAATAAAGAGGTAGCAATGAAATAAAATAAATAATTGAATCCATGATCCCCTCTCGATTCATTTATTTCTTTTAATTCACAATGTTAAGAAGCTTCGTCAAAGATTACATAGGATTTAGAATTGTTATATTTTTTTATGTTATAGGGGCAAACGAGCAGACGGATCGCCTGATGGTAAGCAATTACTGTCGCCCATAAACACCTGCAACACCAGAGGAGCCGCAAGTGCGTAGCCGGCCTTTCAGAAGGGAATGTTATTGATTTAGGTAACTTATGTCAACATAACATATTAGAAACACCTACTTCTTTAAATACGTCACGCTTATTTTCACATAATACTTAACACACAACAGTAATTGATGATGACATTCTACCTTAGAATATGTATAAAAATCTATTATTAAAATACAACCCACGCATGTCAAATATGATATATGTATATCCGTTAAGGCAAGACCAATTCAGATCTGACGAAAAATATTGAAGTTTGAGCTTCCAGTGTGAAGTTATAATGTAGAATTACGGCACAAAACAATTACTGTGGACTGAAAAAGAAATAAAGAAATGAATTAACCCAACAAAATATAAAAAAATGCCAAAGGAAGTCTGTCAAAAAATCTTAAATTTCATCATATAAAGAAACTTTCATGCTACAGATTTCATAATTATCAATGACAGTGATATGTTTTTTTTTACAAGAAGTATAGCTTTTTAGGGTTACGTGGCCAAAATGGCAAAAAATTAACTCTTATAGTTTCGTCATGTCTGGCCGTCCATCCGTCCGTATGTCACAGCCGATTTACTCGGAGACTATAAGCACTACAATTATGAAATTTTATAGGAAGGTGAACCGCTACATAAGTTATGGGAAATCAAAAAAAAATTGTGCCCCTCGTACTCCATACCAGAGATCGGATACCGGTATTTTCTCCATAGAAAAATACCGGTATTATTACGGTCACCGGTTCATTATTTCGTTTTTAATGGGACAATCTAATAATACGACGTTGTTACCTAAATACATGATTCAGCCCTACGTAAAGAGCAAAAAATAATCCAAAATATTGGGCTAATTCAGGGTTTTTTAAAAATACCGGTATTGGTCCCTGCTCCATAGATGTGTACGGTGGATGAAAAAAAAATTCAATGCACTTAGTCGTGTGGACAATCCATCCATAGGCCTTAAAAATTATATGGAAAGTTCTAAAAAACTTTTCCATTTAAGTCAACCGTTGGTGAGATACGAGTATTAGCTGTGAAAGTCATAAAAAGTTCTCTCCCCATCTAATTTCCAAACTATGAAGTTTAAAATTTTGAAAAAAATTGAGGTGGTGTACATTTAAATACTTTCAATGATTTTTGGTTTGAACAAGATAGGTTTTACGGTTTTGAATTTTCGCTGAAAAACTGTTTTGCCCAAACAAAAGATCGTAAGTGCCGTGAGTTATCTTTGAAGATACGAAATTTTTAGATCACATGTATTGGATAGTGGTTTTAATGTGGACTATTAGGTGTTGGTACGGAACCCTTCATTGATCCGACACCCACTTGGCCGATTTTTTTTTGTTCGAATGCAATAACCGGAAAGATTTTTCAAGTTATCCAGTTTTCCAAAAATAATTAAAATGTACTACATATTTACGAAATTACGCGCAGAGCTACCGTAGAGAGCGGGATGATTAACTACAAACTCACGCGTATCAAAGGGGGTCATATGCAATAGAATGGCCTTGCCTTAAGGATTCTTCCAGGAAGTTTCAGCGCCTACACAATATTTTGCCCAAAATAGATTCCCCAAGCCTTCAACGCGCTATCTCATCACTCAAAACATTATTTCCTAAAAACGGCCGTCCAATTACTTTTCTTTTTAACGCCTGATGATACCGACTGAAAAAAATTCAGTAACTTTTGCTGTCTTTAACTTTGGAACAATGTAAAACGAAGTTCCAACTCTTACGCTTAATTGACGTTGTTTTTGTAGGGAACAAACAAAAGGTTCATTATTTGGAACAACTTTTTCCATGGCCGGAGTTCGCCCGCGCTAATCAGACGGAAAGGGTTCTTTCAAACTTTTTTTGTGCGAGTTCAATCAATCAGCTCTGGCTAATTTTTTTGTCAGTCTCATTAACAAGTTTTAGGGCGTATATTGCTGTTACTTGATTCAGCATTATTGTTTTCATTGAGTTGAATAACGGAGAAAAATGGAAGGATATCCCAGCCACAAAACAAGATTATTTATTTCTACGGAATTTCTTTGTCGTCCAAGTTGTGTCATGCAGTGGAAGAGGAACCTCCTCTTAAATCTTTTATTATATTTACTAACCTGTTTAGCATTCTTTGAAAAAGGTATGGTATCTCGTCTGTCCGTCCGATAATATCCATCTTGATATTATTGTCTCTGATGGGAATTATACTCACGAGCAACAATAACGGGTACACTTTATTTTTTCTGGTGAGTGTAGTTATGATCTAGTGAAGTTTTGTTTTATGTTACCACACAGCGACCGTACGAACTTTTGCAGCTAGAATCACAGAATAAGTACACTAGAATCATAGATACCGTGAGCACCCTGTAGTCATTAAGGCTTTGCGTAATTCAGCACGTACATTATATATTTATAATACACTCGTGCTTTAAAACCACATATTCCAACATTTCCTCTTCGACTTTAACCACTGCGCACTCCTGTTAATTAACCTAAGTATGACAACTCGCCATTTGGCAGATTAAAATATTGAAAATTCATGTTACATTCACAAAATAGTACACTTTTCGGTTACTTTCAAGCCAATTATGTAAGGGTAATTAAGTAATGAATTATTATTCACACACAAATACACTAAGTGGATCTGTTTAATGGAATATTAATCACTATCACTACATAGTTTAGTTCGATCCCGGCCTTACGTTTCACGCACATGTGCGCTCACTGGCCGCTGAGGGCTTTAAGCGTCTTGGCTTTGTCATGCGGAACTGTGAAAACTTCACGAATATGGGAGCAATCAAGTTACTTTATTCCGCTCTCGTAAGATCCAAGTTAGAGGCCAGCGCATGTGTGTGGAACCCTCACGAAGCAACCTATCGTCTTATGCTCGAGAAAGTGCAGAAGCGGTTCCTGCGATCTCTTTATAAAAAGTTGTATCGCAACTACCCCTTCATGTACCCTACGGCCTACCTGCAGGGCACCCTTGGTTATAATTCCCTAGCGACGCGCAGACTGTTTCACCGAGTAATCACTATCCTCCGTATCTTACGGGGTCGTCTCGATTGCCCAGCCCTACTAGGCGAGGCCTGTCGGCTGTTCGTCCCGGACAGACGTTCCCGGTTCCGCGCGGACCAGCTGCGCCTCTTCGCCGTGCCTGTGGCGCGCACAGTCTCGCGTCGCAACTCTCCCGTGTGCCGCGCTCTACACGCCCTTAACAAGCTCGGTACGGGGCAACTCTCCTGCGATTTGTTTGCGGATGGCTGGATGGTTGTCGAAAGAGAATGTCTGAAACTTTGTGAGAGTCTTACGTAGTACCTAATTGACATTAATGAATTTTATTTCATGGTTTATTGTTTCGTATTTAATGTAATAATGTATTGTTGACATAATTTGTAAGAAATCTGTAATGCCTTAGGACTATCCTGTAATATTGCACTTTTCTAATAGTTGAATAAATAAATAAATAATAAATAATAAATAAATAGTCTAAAACAAAGTCGCTTTCTCTGTCCCTATATCCCTATATCCCTAAATCTTTAAAACTACGCAACGGATTTTGATGCGGCTTCTTTTAATAGATAGAGTGACTCAAGGGGAAGGTTTATATGTATAATACATGCATCAGCATTGCACCCATGCGAAACCGGGGCGGGTCGCTAGTTAAGTTATAAATATCAAATTTCCGTGAGTTTCAGACTTAATATGAGAAACAAGTCACTCACGTCTTTATGGTCGAATATCGCTCGACATGTTTGGGACCAAAGACGTAAGTGATCCGTTTATTATATTTCAAAAATATGTTTCCTTCAATGGGAATTGCTATCTACCAATATTATCCAGGTAGGTATAACTAATATAAAATTTCAGTTTTTGTTTTTAAGGTTCCGTAGTAATAATTATTAGATAAGTGCGTGTATTCTCACACGCTATCATTAATTACTACGACATCTTTGTTTCAAAAAGGCTTCTAGCCTATCACACAGAGACAAAAAAATATTTCCCTTTGATACAAACTCTAATCTCAGGCAATTATTCAAAAACAAATGAACAAAGTTCGGTCACCTTTTGAAATCTTTGTGAATTTTAACACAATAGAATTCTATTCCGCCTCTGTACAATACATAAGGTGCATAAGTTTGACAGTAACTTTCATCTCTTTCAGGATCAATGAAATGGAAAAGGACAGGGTATGTTATTGTTAAGGCGAAGCTAAGGCTTTTAATTAATCGTTTGTAATCAAATAAACAAGGGTTTGGGCGTTTAATATAAATTGAGAGCAGATAGTGTTGTACCTCGCGGATCGCACAATACGACCTACATGCATCAAAAGGTCGTATCTTGATGGCAATTTCTTTTGACTTACAACCTTTTGTAAAATTATAATGAAGTTGTGATGCCCTGGTTTATCTTTCGTCGTGGGTGTCTACTTGAACTTCGAGGGAAACAAGGCGATATTCATAAAGCAACATTCGTCCGTCAACGCAGCACATAGTTCTCATAGACCCCTAAATTCGTAACAACTGTGAATAAAGGGAGGTCTATATTACTTTAGATATATTTAAATAACACAAAAACTATTTAAAAAACCTAAATAGATACGAGGAAACAAAGTGGCCATAATACTGCATTTGACTTTATAAGTAATTTGTTCTACCAATATTCCATGTTAGTGATACCCAAAATGAGGAAAATATCCCTCATTTTTCACCGAATACTTTCCCCTATTGTTAATGGTGGAAAGTATCGTCGCATTTCTTACTGGCCCAAAGTTGTGGAATACGAAAATATAACCGCACAATTGCTGCTACCCGGGAAGACGGGCGTTATTACCTACGTATTTCCCTCTTTCTGTATTACACAGAATATACCTAGTAATTTAACAGTACTTTAATAAATTTACAATTCTAGTAATTTAACAATACTTTAATAATACTTTATTAATTTTACGACAATAGGTACTTACTCCGTTGGCTCAGCGACTCTAAGGCTCGGTCTTATAAAGATCCGTTAGACTTATGTCGGTTTGTTATGTCAAAAAATGTACTGAGTTACTGAAATTTGATCCGACGTTTGGTCTAACGGATCTTTATAAAACCCGACCTAAATAAATCTTAACCTCCGCACCGAGAGCGCCACTTTTCTTGGTTCAGCGCTAACGGCCCCAATACGAGAACACATGTACTAGACTCGCATGCGTTATTAATGTTATTATGTTCTCATACTTAAACTGCGCCACTACGGATTTGACAGTAAAGCCCTAAAAATGATGATCAGTTACATGCAGAATCGGATGCAAGTAGTTGAAGTCAACAACACTGTCTCATCGCCACGGGAAACAAAAATAGGTGTACCGCAGGGATCGATACTGGGCCCGGTATTGTTTCTCATTTATGTTAACGACTTATCATCTAGTATACCAGAATGGGCACAGATAACCCAATTTGCAGATGACACACATATAGGAGTTAAACATAAGGACATGCCCACTGTGGAGGTAAAGTTAAAACAAACTGTTGATATATTACAAAAATAGTTCGAATGTAATGGCATTGTTCTAAATAAGGAGAAAAGTATATTTGTAAATTACAAAACGGCCTCACGAAAATCCGACGGAACATTAAACACCAATATAAATTATACAAACAACACATGTTTCCTAAGCTATGAACTTGACCACAAACTTACACATAGCGGGCATGTACAGAAGCTATGTGCAAAACTAGCAACAGCAAATTACGCCTTGCTGAAATTGAGGCCCTTGGTAAATTTCAAAACCATAAAAACTGTCTACTATGCCTATGTCCAGAGTCTACTAACTTACGCAATTACCATCTGGGGAAATGCCGCTGAAATATCACGAATACTGATTCTTCAAAAACGCTCGATCATTTACGGTATCAACCGACGCACATCTGCCAGACCCTACTTTGAGAAGTTGGAAGTTATGACTGTTATCTCACTATTTATATACAACTCTGTCCTAGAGGTTCATGAAAAGGCAAGTACTCTTCTTAAACGCTCTGATTGCCACAGCTACAATACCAGAAACAAGAGCAAACTGATGCTTCCAACACTTAGATTAAGAAAATGTCAAAAGCAGAGTATTTTTATAAAGATTAAATTTTATAATAAGTTACCTATCCATATTACAAACTTGCCATTCAAATGTTTTAAACGCACTTGTAAAACATTTTTCCAAAAACATGCGTTTTATTCCATTAATGAATATTTGACACTTAAAACCATAAAAATATAAATTGGGACTAAATACTATTTAGTATGTCATATTTTAGAATTAAGATCAAAATTAAGATCTTGTTTTATATACACATGACTAAATTATTATTGTATTTACTGACATACCATGTAATGATCATGTTACAATATGGCTAATAAATGAAATATGAAATAATAATATGTTTACCTTTCAAAATATGAATGAATTTGATATTTAAAAAAAAATGCATTTACTACACAATAATCCCTAGGTTAAATAATGAGATTACTGATTTGTAGAAAATGTAAATGTCACAATTAAAAAATAAAAATGTTAAATTTGTATGTATGACTAGGATAACCTGAAGTGTCCAATGTTAAATCAAAATAAGTTTAATAAGTTAAAAAAAATATACGCGTCTTTTGCTCTATTCAATGGATTTTTTTGTTTTTTATCCTATAAATTTTTAACTTTCTTTTGTTTACATAATAGCTAGTCATTAATACTAAATTTAATGGAAGAAAATGTGACAAGAAACATAGACTACATCAGCCAAAATCTTTATGATAAATAAATAGGATGTTATATGGAAAAATACTATTTATAATTACACTTTGTTCGTTTTCTGTTAAAAACCTAATTCGGTTGCTGTTCGCAATACTATTTGCTAAGCATTTCCCTCCTACGATCGTTAAAGAAGTGTGGGTTCGGAAGCCGTTTCAAGACGCCTAGGAAATCTTCTTAAAACCCCACACAGTACTATCCTAGAACACAATTTAATAGCTCTTCCACAGGATAGTATACTCACACTACTACCAATTATACGCATGAATACTAAATATAAGATTTCAAGCTTACATGGTCATTTACATTAGAATTACGATTTGAAACGCATACTCTCTCGCGTATTGATACTGTGAGTGTGATGTGTCGTGATCGTAATCAAGTTTCAAGTGACAAGGCGGTCGGTGGTAGTGACGGTGACACTGTGCGAAAAAAGCGAACCAGGAAGAGGGTAGATCGCTATGGTGTGTGGGTAGACCACAACTAAAACTCGCAGCACGTCAGTTAATCCTTAATAATGGCGCTTGCAACAGTTCCGAAATATCGGGAACTCAAAAAATACAAATATACATGGTAAATATCCTGTTTCAAATCGTAATTCTAATGAATACTAAAGTTGGTTCTTAATGTATTATTATTTATTAAGGTGAGTTATGGTTTTAAATATAGATAACAGATTAGAATAGTTATAAAATAATTTATTTAATTTTGATTTTAAATATGTAACACTGTATTCTATGATTTTATTCCTAATTATAGCAATAATCAATCAGTTATAATTGAATATAATTTGACAGTTATTACAATATACGTAGGGCAGAATTTAATTTTTTTTTATTGTCAACATTTATATTGTAATAAAAAACCGGACAAGTGAGAGTCAGACTCGCGCACGAAGGGTTCCGTACCAATAAAACGGCAAAAAATCACGTTTGGTGTTTGGGAGCCCCCTTAAATATTTATTTTATTCTGTTTTTAGTATTTTTTGTTGTAGCGGCAACAGAAATACATCATCTGTGAAAGTTTCAACTACCTAACTATCACGGTTCATGAGACACAGCCTGGTGACAGACGGACGGACGGGAGCGCTCAGTTAATAACCACTCAAATCGATCACCCATCAAAGGACTGACCTGGGCCGACGTCGCTTAACCTCGCATACCGCACGCGGTACGCGAGCGCCGCTGGGCCACGAGCGCTTCACTATCCTCCTACACCAGAGTGGGGAAGAACAGATGTTGTATGTAGACTTGAATCCGTATACTAACCCCCTTATTCATAAAACTTTACAAACCTCTGCTAACTAAAAAGTTATTTGTCCCATTCTCACAAACGTCAATGTCAAAGTGACAGATAAGGACAAACGAACTTTAGCGGCTAGTTAACTAATATAGGTTTGACAGACTTTTATGAATAAGGGGGTAGGTATGTATACTCCTAAATATTCTACACAACAAACTGAAAAACTGGGTTAAGTATATCCTACATTTAAAAACAGTATAAGATACGTGTACTGGATATCAGCTAAAATATGCCTAAGGTATCTAAATGAACACCTAGATACGGACGCACTCCTATCGCTTTATTGGGCCCGGTCTATAAAGCCAGAGTCAGGTTCGAAAAAAACCATTTAGAATTAGCCAATTTAAAAATATGATACGTATATACTTATATTAGCGCAACAAGTCGACGTAAAACAAAGAACGAGCTTATGAGGGTTCTAGAAAAACTCTCCGAAAGACACTCCAACTTTTAAAGATGCCTCGGAGTTTAATCGTGCATAAGTGTCTGGAGTGTCGCCGAGCGCACTCTACGCGCAAATTGCGGGCATGTTTGGTGTCTGAGAGCTGTTACGGGCAACTCCAGAGTGTATGGCGTATGATATTTTTCCCCTTTTCCTCTTTTAGTCTCTGGAAATTATAATGAATGGCAAGTGTACGTACAGTTTTATTGATTATATGCCATTTAAGTATAACAAATAAATAAGTTCAGTATTATTAAAGTAACCTTTTGACTTACTTAAGAGACATGCTGTTCGGATTGTAGACGATCCCAAACTCACTAGTTATATTGAGCCGTTAAGTTTACGGAGAAACTTTGCCTCCTTGTGCGTATTCTATCGATTGTATAGGAGGTTGTGCTTCTCATGATGCCCACGGCCGCTTTCTACCATCGCACCGCTCGTTCCGCCGTCAGCAGGGCTTTTTTTACCCGACTGTAGCTTTATAGGCCGAGTTCAATAAAGCGATAGGAGTGCGCGGTTGGAGAGTGGCCTGGGGAGAATCTAGAAGAAACCTCCGATACGACCAGGTGGGCGGTTTCAACACTGGAATACTCTAACCCTCGTATTCATAAAACTTAACAAACCTCCGCTAACTGAAATGTCTGTTGTCACTGTCTCACAAGCACATATGTCAAAGTGACAGATACGGACAAACGAACTTTAGCGGCTAGTTAACTAATATAAGTTTGATACACAATTATGAATAAGGGGCTAAGAGTTTGCACTTCAGTGAGATTGGTTAAGCGGCTTCAGTGTGAGTGGAATCGAGCTACTGGGAGTTTTGTCGGTAGTTCACTAAACTTAACCTAGCTGAGAAGAATCCAGCAAGAAACACAGTTAGGCCCGACCTAGGTCGGATTGACTCTACCCGATATGTGGCGGTAGCGGGACGAATACGGACTATTTGTGTCTGTGTTGTTGTGATCGCGCGGTGGACGTTCCTGCCGGCGGGATGCCTATAAGTATCAGGAGGGCATTTATCCTCACACCTTAGAACCGAAATGGTCACGTAAGATACGGTTCCAGAGGAATTTCCTCCCTCGGACGCACCGGTTGTGGAATGAGCTCCTTGCCGAGGTTTTCCCGAGGAACTACAGTATGGGGTTCTTCAAGAAAGGAGTGTATAAATTTTTCGGGGTTAGCAATGCGCATGTAACACCTCTGGTGTTGCAAACGTCCATAGGCTGCGGTGACCGCTTACCACCTGGCAGACAGTACGCTAGTTTGCCACCGATGTGGTATAAATAATAACAATAATAAGTGTAATAGATTTATAAAATGCCATAAGTGGGTATTTAGCTGACAGGGTATATAATTTAAGTTATAAAGTTCTGAACAAAATCTAAGAGACCATTTTCAGAGAATTTATTTTCTACCTTAATTTATTTGTAGTACTTACTAATTAAAGAATATAATGAACAACTAGAAATGATATCGTTATACTTGTTAGTCTGAAGCAGTTTGAATTTTTTTACAAAATTCAGAGCAGTACTAATAAAATTACGTATGCAACAACGATTTTAACCAAAACTGCACGTTTAACAGTATTCAAGACCTCTCGACTCTCCAAATGTTGGACATGTCGAGACTGCGGGTCATAAGCAAAGGCTTTTAGGGTTAAGTAGCTCTCTGGCTGACTTTACGCCTAATTAAGTCTCGGCCCTTCTGTCATCTTGAAGGGCCTCGTTAGTTCCAGCGGACTTCAGTTGATGATACTATATAGTGGCTCTTATTTAACCTGTTTGTTCAATGTTATATTTCTAAACAACTCTTAATTTGACAAACCAAGATAGCAGAGTTTTCCGCATTCTTATAAATTTTCTCAAACAAGAGTAGTTTGGCTTATTTAGGGTCAAGGGGTTTAAACTATACGTTTTTGTTATTTCTACTGCTCTAACTGCGGTACTATAATAGTAGATTGTGTCTCAAGGGAGCACACTGAAATATTTACGGCAATGGCGGTATATTGGATCCTGAGTGAAGCGAAAAATTATAGTATAGAATATAATTTTGCTACCATGTGACACATACTGCTTTTCACACCGCCTATGGAGCTGCGCTGTTCGTATGTGTTTAAATATATACATTGCGATACAGCGAGGAAATACCGCCAGCGTCTTCTATACAAAGCCTCAACGGCCTGTTTTAGATTTAAGTTAGTTTTAATCTAAGTTATTGTTATTTAACCATTATTATCGCTTGTAAATCACAAATAAAAAACAATATACAAGTCTGATGTCTATTTTGGTATGTCTAAACTATAGGCTACCCACAAAGGCCTCAGATACAATCAGAAAACGTTTTCTCTATCAGTCTTTATGACATTGACTTAAGATTGAATTTCACCTGGCTTGTGGAAAAGGTATTTTCATTGTACCAGTACAAACGTTAACTGACCGCACATCTATAAGTCAACCTTTCACAATAAACCTGTAGGTATTATGTTCGAAGACGGACCGTGACGGCTATCAATATCCGGGGCTCGCATCAAAAGCCCTCAGTGCATAATGTATTGCGATGGTCCTCATTAGTCCCCCTGAAATAGGATAAAATAAAATTCAGACGGCCTTATTCTGACTGGCGTTTATGTTTTGGTTCCTTGTATTTCAAAATCCATTGAAATAAATCTTGTTTACAATAAACTAGTGGCTTTGTCAGCTGACGACCTCGCGAGTGCCTTGTTTTCGAAAAATTTTAACAACGGACGACAAAAAACAAAAATCGGAATCAAAATTATCAAACCGGTTCACAAAATTTTCACGAAAATCGGTTGAGAAATGCGTCCTGTAGACTGAACAAACCGACATCCACCCACAAAAATATACGAAAATATTGAACAAAATATGGTTTCTGAAAATTTACAAAAACAGACTAAATAAAAAAAAACTAAAAAAATACCGAACCTGCTCATAAAATTTCACGAGAATCAGTTGATAAATGCGCCCTGTAGAGGAGAACAACCGGAAATCCGCCGTCTGGACATAAGAAAACATTTTTGTCAAAGCTGAAGCAGAGACCTTCGTTTCACTTGGTCAGTTATACTTAACTGCTAGAGAGAGACTCATAGACACTTCAAGAAAACCTAGTTTCCTGTAAGGAGCCGCCTGCATTAGCTAGATAGCATTACAAAGGTTAGGTTCCTATATTTTTCAAGATGTTATTCGAACCAGATCTTACAAAATCTACACTACCAACTATCTATCTTACAAGATCTATGTGTGACCAACTACAATTATAACACAAGAAAGACAAAAGTTAAACTTAGTCTATTAGTTAGTTCCGAAAGTGGTCCATCCTAGTTGACAGCTAATTGTGACGTAGCAACTTTGGTGCTCCATTAACCGCTGTATGGAAAAACTAGTAAATTGCTGCTTAAAATACTTCGAATAGTCTTTTGGAGTAATAGTTCTGTTGTTTTATAGGAAGCTGTTAATTTATTTTATCTTATGGCAATTACTTCAAACCGTGAGAAATTTGACAAGACAGTACGGTTGCCAGTTTTTTGCACCTGTTAGCACCACCCAGGGGTCACGTGTAAGGGCAGCGGTGGGTACTCCCTACGGACGTGGTGCA
The DNA here is from genome assembly GCA_963556455.1 of Epiblema foenella. Lineage (NCBI taxonomy): Eukaryota > Metazoa > Arthropoda > Insecta > Lepidoptera > Tortricidae > Epiblema > Epiblema foenella. Next base: position 15,316,270 of record OY747107.1, on the reverse strand, counting down.
ACTTCGACCCCCCCTTGTCAAGCGAGCTAGGCAACTTGACTGTTAAAAATTCTCAAGCCGCCCGAAGGCTTCTAACTTGACTTAACGACTGCTATCATCGGCTTAACGTACCTTGCAAAGCACGGGAGCGTTCAGTTAATAACCACTCAAAGATCTGACCTGGGCCGACGTTGCTTAACCTCGCATACCGCACGCGGTACGCGGGCGCCACTGGACCACAAGCGCTCCTACTTATTTATTGATAATATAAAATTTCTTAAAAATACTTTCACAAACGCTACCTAGTAAGAGACATCATATAAATTTAATTTTAGAACTTCCATCATCATCATCCTAGCGTTTTTCCAGTACATATGAAGAATGCCCAGGGTCCGCTACGTAATCCCAAGAATTGGCGTAGGCACTAGATTTTTATACCAGGTACTTTTATTTCGTAAAACATAATGCTATTTCTCAGTTGTTACTTAGCCCTCCAGAATAAGGAACCTCAGTCCTTTTCACGGGCCGGGTTCCTCTAATTGGTCCCATTGAGCCCAGCGTCACGTGACCCTCAGTATTTCTCTATTTACTTTAAGACGTCTTTCGTTGCAAGCGGCATTTATGGTTACTAACACAACGTATGTACTTGCCGTGTTTGCGTGAAGTACATATAGGTATTTATGAGATTTGTAGACATATATACATTCGCGGACAAAGAATACTGGTCGGTAAAATACCGTCATCATTCCTAAAATAGTGCAAACTTTTACAGTTTTTTAATCATGTCATTATTTTTATTTAACTTACATCTAACCTGTTAAAATAACAGTTGAAAACGTTTCCAGGTTTAAATCGGATTCTTAAACCCCATGAAAAGAACAATGTTAACGGAGAGATATCACGCAAAAATTTACAGTTTTGGAGATTGATATTTTTTATGATAGTATCCCGGGAATTGCTAATACTGTTGGATATTACGTTGAATAATATATCATGTAAATAAAACTAGTTTTTCTACTCGTCGACTACAATGTTTGAATTACGATATAGTAGACAAAACTAAAATCACATACATTTCTCTATTGGTTCCCTTCAAGTGAACTCTTATGAAATAGACCAATCACGTGTCGCCTTTTACTGTACTCTTATGAATTTGGCCAATCACGTGTGACCATTACAGTACTCTTATGAAATTGACCAATCACGTGACGCCACAGACATAGAACAAAAGACCAACGAGCGCCCGACCCATGTGCCTAATGTTCATTGCCGCAGGACTAGTTTGTTTGATAGTTTCGGTTTGTTTAATTAATTTCCGTTGACTCGTAGAAAAAGTAGTGTATGCAATAGTTATATAATTAGCTTTTTAAGTCTCGAACCTTAATTAGACCACTCGGCAAGCCTCGTGGTCTAAACGGAGGTCTCGACTAAAAAAGCATACATTATATAACGATTGCATAAACTACTATTATAATATTTAGAAAAACCTATTGCCGTTATTTAATTTAGGGTGACCCGTAATGTTTGATCTCGTCCAACGTCAACACAGTTAACCATTAATGATCCTTATCATAATGTCTTTAAAGTGCACGAAAGGTCAATTTACTGTGTTGGCGATAGTACCAAAAACTCGAAAACCAATACATTTATAAAACCCACGGCTCCTTATTGTGAAATAAACTTTAGTTGAAAATAAAAAGAATTGCGCTGAAATATACGGCTATTTGGTGGTTACGTAAATACATAAGACTGCAGTTGCAGTCACTAAATAACGATTTGGAGTGTTAGGGAGAAAATAGTGTTATTGGATTAGCAAAGGACTTAGGATGGAGCAAAACTCAATATAGGCAAGTCGGTTTTAGTAGTAGGATTGAGGAAGCTTATAGTGATGTGCCGTTGACGTCAATTGCCTATATAGTGCCAGCAACTTTGTATTTGTTAAAAGGATATCACCCCATAGTTTGTTGATAATAAAAATAACAACAGGTGTACTCGAAAGGACAAACATTTCTTTACAGTATTTTATTCAGCTATTAGTAATGAATTTCATGACTTTGTAAAAGTAAATGCTGGACAAAATATCCATTAAATAACGTGATAACTTTTCAAATTTGAAATACTGTAAATATTTAACGCTTATGTAGATAAATAAACAAATTGTAGCTACAGATTTATACATAACATATGGGGTTCAAAGTGTTTATTTGCCATAATTCTCAAACCGGTATAAAAATACTTGTACATTTTAGGCCAAATCTCGCAGAGATTGACGGCGATAATAATAAATAACCGAAACTTATAACAAGATAAGTTGAGGGACTCGAAAAACGAAGATTCTTATGGATACTTGTTTACGTGAAATAATTATAGAATATACAGACTAATATGGCTGCCTCAGCTTTAGTAAGTAGCTTCTTGAAATTGATTGGGTTTGAGCCATGTAGTTAATTATTATAAAAATACCCTGCTAAAATTACAAATTCATTTTTCATCACCTATATCATGACAGTAAACGTACGATGTTTTTGATATGGTCACCGTAGCTTATGGAGCCTTTATACTGCATAGGAGTTAAAAAACTCAACATCGTCATCATCATCGTCATCGTCGTCATAGTCATCAGTATTATTGAAAACCTAGGCTTCAATTATTATATCCGATAACCGATAAAATTAAACAACCACAAACACTATATGTTAAACAATATAAATGGTAATAAAGATGTCTTTTTTGTACTTTGTACTTGTACACAAGCATGAAAAACATACCCAATATATAGATAACGTTTCAATAGCACTTACAATTATTATTATAATTTTATTATTATTTATTTTTTTAGTCGACTGTGGCTTTATAGGCCGGGCCCAATAAAGCGGAGTGCGCGGTTGGAGAGTGGCCTGGAGAAAATCCAGAGAAAACCTCCGACATGACCACGCGGGTAGTTATGAACACTGTAATACTCTAAGAGTTTGCGCTTCAGTGAGATTGGTTGAGCGGTTCAACCGAATCTGAGGAGTGAGTGGAATCGAGCTACTGGGAGTTTTGTTGCTGGTTCACTAAACCTAGCCTAGCTGAGACGAGTCCAGTAAGAAACTCAGCTAGGCCCCACCTGGATCGGACTGACTTTACCTGATATGCGGCGGTACCGGGACGAATAGGGACTATATGTGTCTGTGTTGTTGTGATCGCGCGATGGATGTCCCCGTCGTGTCTGAGTTGGACGCCGTAAGCGCAGCGTTCCGTCTTTCGATGGACGCTACGTGTCCGGGTCCGTGAGTGTGTGCCTAGGACACCGGACCGCGCGGCCCCTAATCAGTGATCGCCAAGTTATGACAGAGGGGGAGGGATGGGAACGTAGCCGACAGCCTTCCAATTTAACGGATTCCTATTATTATTTTATTTGGCCTAAGTCTAAAAACAAAAAAAAAGTTAGGTGTTGAACACTCAATGTTGTTAGGCTTTTTTCGAGTAGGTACCGAAAGTATTACCGCGGATTTTTCCGTCTGTCCGTACGATTAAAACCATTAGCCACTGCAGTTCAAATGCTGGCTAATAGCGTGTGCTTGCATTTGGAGAATAAAAAGTTTGGAATTATTCGCCGCCTTAACGTAAAAAGAACATTTTAAGCAAGTAAGTTCTTACAAACGACACGCAATCCTACGACGGTCGCTCACGGGTTACTATCTTTTTCGTGAATCACTATTAGTTGTTTAAATGATCTTTGTTTTTTTAGATAGCTGTCTTAATATATGCTGCGTTGATTGATAAGTGACAGCAATAGTTCCATGCTACGAAAATACAACTTTCATAAAATAATTTGTATGTCACTGATCACTGTCACTTATCAATCAACGCAGCATATATTAAGACAGCTATCTAAAAAAACAAAGATCATTTAAACAACTAATAGTGATTCAGATTCAGATTCAAACATTTATTCATGACAGACAAGTACATAATAATGGGACAGAATACAAAAACAGATAAAATTTGGTATGAAATTCTGTTCTCGACTAACGGCATTGAATACTTTTTCACCTTAAATAATTCTGTAATGTGGTGTAATAGGGGTGAAATCATCAGAGTGTGATAACATGGATGGAGCTGTGCCTGCAAGGCTTAATAACACATACGGAATGCTACTGAAACTAGCTAGTATGCCATGTACTGCAGCGCTTCAAGGCTGTTTGCAAATAATGCACTGTTGACTTTCTATGCCACAAAATTGAAGCGCATTATATTTCTATTGAACGGTCAGCATTTATAACAAGATGAAAGTCAGTTATATATATGCTTGAAAATGTACAACAACCACTTAACAACGAATTGTAATACCATTTTGAAATGGAAACATTTTAAATCACGAAGTTATTCCTTTAATATCAGCCGTTGTGGTGAAATAGGGCCAAAAGCACTGAAATGTAACAACTAGGGACATATACATATTTTTTTCCTTTAAAATCAGCCGTTGAGGTGGTGAAATACATGGGTGAAGATATTAGCACAGCTTAGAGTGGGTTCAGCAAACCGTCTGTAATCGTAAGCGGTGTTGGTTAAAATCTGGTTGTATGGAAAGTTTGACAAGTTTCTATGGGATGACAGCTGCCGGCGCCATATTTGAAGATGACTGGCCTGTGATCGTATGCTGGTGCAACCGACCCTTAGTAACACATTCAGAATGCTACTGAAACTAGTGCACCGTTTACTGTAGTGCTTAAGGGATGTTTACCGAGAAAAGCACTATTGACTTCTATAGGTAAATTCTGATATTGGAGCGGATTCTGTTTCTATTGAGCCAGGTCAGTAACATAACAGGACCAATAGTAAATAGTTTCTATCCGAAGTTCTGACTACATAGGTCACTAAATAGGTACATAGGTAGCTACATAGGTTCTAACTACAACGCCAAAACTACACTTCTACGGCGACTGTAATGAGAACGTTTGTGTCGCTGAGCTCGCCAGTGCGTTTAATGATGCCAGTTGCCAACAAATGTTATAGGGTTGTGAAAGGTTTATCGATAAAAAAGCTAAGAACCTTAGGTAACTCAAGAAATAGTATTAAATGACAAATTAAACTTATTAAATGTATAGACATTATTGTCATAAATAAATCATCATATAAACTAGATACCGACTATAACTTAATAATACCTAGGACATGGTGACTGCAACTCGCTAGTCGAAGTGCCCACAAATATATCCTAAGTGATCCCCCAACCGTAAAGGATGCGTACATGTATACATTTCTCCAGTACATAACGAGTACTTGTCTTTCTAAAATTCTGTATACACAACACAAAATTTAAATAACAGTATTTTAACAAACCTACCTCTCTAACTCTTAAGCACTTACGAATAGACCGTAGCCAAATTGGTCCGTACTAGTTATTTAATAGTTTTCCCGCTACCATCACCTTGCGTGTAGTTTGATTTCATATATTCTTCATCTCAGACCAAGAAAAAATCACGAAAACCCTAGTGAAGCCGATTTTTAAAACCATGCACAAAACTCAAAATGGGTGATTACATCATTGCTACACGTAGTGAACCATTCTGGGCATGGTTTAGTTTGTGTGTACGTGAGTGTGTACTTACTTATTGGGCATGGTTGTTAAAATTGGCTTCACTAGTTTGTTCTTAATTCTCCGTATATATTTTTTTGCTCTAAGTTTCATTTATTCCTTGATTTATAATCTTTGATTGTCTATATTATCGATACTCATTTTGTCACATCCCAAGTCCGAATACAGAATAGCTTAATAACAGTTGCTCTGAACGGTGCGCACCGCAATCCGAAGGTGGTTGGGACAATCGACTTTATCGATAATTATTATTAACATTGTTTCGTGCCAGTTATAGTTTTTCCGCTATCGGTTTGTGTGGATTCGATTCCACAAGTTTGTCAAGTCCATGTTAACAATTACTTTTTAATTTTTTTACGCATCTGCGAGGGCATTTTTTTACTTAGGTAACTAAATATACGTGATTAATGCTGTTTAAATTATCAAACGTACCTAAATATGGTATATGAATTTTAATTGGATCAATACAAAACGAGACCAATACTTAACACACAACAATAAAAACGAATATACAAAAGGAGGAAAATCAGCTTAACTCACTTTTTCCTTCCTTTGAATAATTTCCTTAATTTAAATTTAGAAATTTAACTCACTTTTGTTGATGAATTGGAGCAGCCCAAGAAAAAATAGAAAAATAGCATTTATTTGCGATGAAACACAAAAGAAGTAAATATAAAATAAAAATAACATTAAACATATATCGTCACGAAAAGGTCTCGCCTCAGCATGATGCCGACTCAGAGAGCCGACTCGGATCTTCCGGCGAGAGGTGCGTAGTGACGGTGTGTGTACAAGGTCCGCCTAAAATTTAACGCGACCAAAAACATCTGCGACGAACTACGCTGTCACATCGAGCCGCCGTCCTAACAAAAATGTCAAAGGTGCGTCCAAAATGGTGGCGGCGCCATCACTAAGGTAGTAAATTACAAATTATAATAACAACGTATATACAAAGAACACAAAGAGTAAATAATAAAGTAGACAGGAAAGAGTAGGTATAAATAAAATAGCTACAAAAAAAATGACCCAGTTAGCTTTACATCGAACACATGGAAATAAATGTTGTATTTTGCATTACAGGATTCTACCAGAAACCTACAATTAGTAATATTAACCCACACACTTTTCTCTATAATTAGGAACTTTCTACTTATAGAGAGTGTGGGTTAATAATTATTACCAAGGGCAAAAAAACGGGCTAGAAAACAATAATTACAAGAAAAAACAAAAAAACGTGCAATATGATTACATTAGGTACGATGAGGCATGAAGGGGTAACATTCCACAACTCTAAAATCGGACACAAAACGCAGCTACATGCCTACTGCCAACATTTTTAAAAGGCTACTAAGAAATTTAAAATAATGTGTATGTGTATGTAAATTGGTTTAAATTTGATAGCTCGTGTCATGATTCAGGCCCTCTTGGTAACGCTGATCTTCGAGTATGATTTCTTTAATGTTGTTTTAAAACTGTTATTTTTTTTTCAGGGTTCTGAAAGGCGGCGGGATGTTGTTCCAACACTTTGTTGCCATATAACGAAAACTCCATCTGAAGGCTCAAATATTTTCAAAATACTCAGATATTTCACACATATTTAAATACTTCTTTAGCTTAGCCTCGGTTTTATAAAGATCCTTTAGACCTTGTAATCTGCAAGTTAAGTTTAAAAAGTACTGAGTTACCATAATTTGACTTTAATTTAAGATTTCAAGCTCACATGGTCATTTACATTAGAATTACGATTTGAAACGGGATACAAATATACATGGTAAATATCCCGTTTCAAATCGTAATTCTAATGACATGAAATTTGTTTTAAAGGATCTTTAAAAACTCCGACCTGAGTGACTCAATTCAATAAAGTTACTTGAACAACGAAGATCGAAAGTTTCAATATCCATCAACACTTTCTTTAGTCGATGTCAACTCTAATGCAAAATTAATAGAGGGGAGACTTCTATTTTGTTTAATAAGAGGAGTTCAGAATATAAACAATATAATAGAGCGTCTACAGGTTTCCCCGAGGAACTTAAGCGCTGTAAAATTATTTAGTTTTAATCCAATTTCTGAAAAGTCAGAAAGTCAAACGGTATCGATGACCGTCCGATGAGACAGGTATTTGAATGTTTGCATTGTTAAAATTTCAGAATTTTTGGTATATGGTAGTATGGAATGCTACTTGACTTTATTGCATTAGAAAAGTTAACACAATATTAGTATTTTAATCGCAATTCAAGATTTAGGCCTTTGATTCTCATAATTAGATCAACTTGATTATAATGTGAGTAGTTATTGCGTTATTTTTCTAGTAGCACTATAATAATAACTATAATTAAACATAATAAGTACTTCTAAAAACATGCATATCATCACAGTGCCTCAAATATGGGCAGTCAAACCTCTCCGCCAACAAACGCAGGATGGGGTTGGGACTAGCCCGCACCCGGCGCACTAGGGATGTGCAACAGTTGCGCATGCTCGTATAACATCAATCTACGTGCGCTTCAGCAAACATCCCTGATGCGCTACAGGAGTGGGGCAGCTCCACCAGCACCCGGAACGCGTTATTATATTGGACCCGGAGGGTCCCATAGACCCGCTGCGTGTGGTTTTTCCATAAACTGCACGTATACATGGAAGTGCAATAAGCTTTAAAAAGAGTTACTTTCATCTCCCTAGTACAGCGTGCAAATTTACTCGCAATCATGTTTGCTCTCACCGACAGGACCCTCAGTTCGCGCTCGGTATTCATGTTGTCTTTTAGGTCTGAAGTGACAACATGGCCTAAATATTCAAAAGTACCACCCTTTCCAGTAGACTATCATTCAAAACTATGGGAGGTACCCTGTGTATCCGATAACAAGTAGGCTTAATCACCATGTACTGAGTTTTACCTGCATTTAATTTTAGCCCTTGTTGGACGGCGAAGTTTTTCTGTGATTGTAATTGTATTCTAAATGTACTTTATTTTTATATCTTTGTGCGTAATTATAAAGCATCATTGTTATTCGCAATAAATTAATAATTCATTTATTCATAAGTACTCAATTATGGAATAATGATAAATATTTGACATATTTGCAATGTTTCAAATCGATGACAATAATAAAAATGGATTTGAAATCCACTTGCCTAATTTGAATAAATTGCAGCGTACAAGCATACAAAAATATTATAATACGTTAAGTATGCCATTGCCATCTAAGTTATAGAGTTGTGTGCTTAGCGCTTAAGGCGTTTCAAAAAAAAAAAACTGTCGAAAAACAATGCCTGATATATGTGTAACATACTCAAAATTCCTTGTATCCTTCCTTCTTTGTATTCCTTGTATCTACACGAAATAGCGCTTATAATAATATACATCTTTATCTTTTTTAGACTTCCTCATAGACTACATTAAAAAAAATTACGAACGAGTCATTCAATATTTTTAATACAATGATATTACAAACTCGATATTACCTTTCACTGAAATTTTAATCTCCCGAACATTATTAAGGATGCTAATATTGTAAAACCATTGTATAAATGAAGTAAATTTTGATGTTAAGCATTGAATGTGACTTTGAATAGAGTTATTAGAATGGAACACGGGCCTTTCTGTGCGAGCCCGATTGTGCCGGGAGGTTTATCTGGCTGGGCGTATTAAATTCTAATTAAATTTACATGTAATGTTATCTAGTGGAGAGGCTTTTTTTATAGACTTTTGTAGGGTATTCAAATGTTGTGTACCCATATCTCCGTTGACAACTTGCTAAGACGACAGTTTAACCGCGACCAAGACCGGTGCAACCCGTGTCGAAACGTCGGTAACAAAGGTAAATACATAAATACCGCGTTAGTCCCGTTTAAACAAATCTTTAAGAATGCAACAAAGGTGTAAATTTAATGTAAATACTATACGTTGAGTCATATAGAGCCCCGGGACATAATACTTTGTGAGTCATTGTCCAATAACGCGCCTTTGCGTAATTGAAACGTGAGTATTATGAGCTACTTTTGTACGTTTTTTAGGGTTCCGTAGCCAAAATGACGAAAACCGAACCCTTGTAGTTTCGTCATGTCTATCCGTCCTTCCGTAAGTCACAGCCGATTTACTCGGAGAGTATAAGCATTACAATTAAGTACATTTTTTAGGGTTCCGTAGCCAAAATGACGAAAACCGAACCCTTGTAGTTTCGTCATGTCTATCCGTCCTTCCGTAAATCACAGCCGGTTTACTCGGAGAGTATAAGCATTACAATTATGAAATTTGATAGGAAGCGTATTTTATGAACCGCTACATAAGAGTGTTACAAAACAAAAATTGAGGGGGGCGCTCCATACATGTAACCGGTGGATGAAATAAATAATTTATACGCACATAGTCGTGTGGGGTATCCATGAATAGGCCTTTAAAATGATATGGAGGTTTCTAATAAACTTTTCCATTGGTGAGATAAGCTGTCAACTATTGGGGAGATATTAGCTGTCAAAGTCATAAAATTTCCCAAGTATGAAGTTTAAAATTCTGAAAAAAATGGAGATGGTGTACATTAATAAATACTTTCAACGATTTTTGGTTCGAACGAGTTTTACAGTTTTTGAGTTTTCGCTGAAAAACTGTCTTGCCCGAACAAAAGATCGTAAGTACCCTGAGTTCCCTATGAATATACGACCTTTTTATTGAATTGAATAGAGGTTTTAAATGTGGACTAGTAGGGGTTGGTACGGAACCCTTCATTGTGCGCGATTCGACACGCACTTAGCCGGTTTTTTTATGGATTATGTTTAAAAATATGGCTTTTTAAGTTATTAAGTTATTTAAAGCCACTGTTTGACAGGATAATAAATCGAAAGGTGTATGTAGGTGTAAATCTTTAAGAGGATTCAATATATAATAATTATGTACATAGGATGTTTTAAAACCATATTCCTAAAATTTCTTCCCCTGAGGCCTATAATCTTTTTTACTACTTATGATACGTATATATATTGTTTCAATATCTAACGTTGTCAGTCATAAACGACACTACCCATAAAATCAGGGGAACAGGAAAGCATGCAGTGAAACCATTGAAGCAGGTAAGATTTGCTTATAATAAATTCATTATACGGGTTCCGCGGCCCAGTCTATTTATCACTTTCAGATAAATGAACATTCGGGCGCTGGCGTTGCTTTCCCCTATGAAGTTAGCGCGGGAGCTATTCCCGAAAACTGCAAAATAAACAATATTTTATTTATTAACAATTCAATTAAATTATATTTTTGTTTGACATGATTTGTAATGGTGTAAGTATTTTTTGTCTTTTTTTGTAATTGAAGCTCGTTTTTTTTTTTAAATACGCAACTCGTTGTCGATTGTTGTTCGATATTACGTAGAGTAAGGTCATTTTGACAATCAATGCCCATCTACTCATATCTCACGTAAGCATATAGGCGTAATATATGTACAGAAATACACATATTGAAATGATGTTTGCTTCACCGACGTCCCCCCATATATGACTTAAGCTCAGTTTTATAAAGATCCGTTAGACCTTATGTCGGTTTATGTCAAAAAATGTACTGAGTTACTGAAATTTGATCTGAAATTTGGTCTAACGGATCTTTATAAAACGGCCTTAGTAAACTATAACACTACATTCAGGGCCAAGATTATCGCGCGTAGTCCGTATATGACCGAGTGCGTTCTTGGCAGTCGAAGTAACTTAAATTATTATTTTTTTTCTATTTAATTTCGATCATTTTATATCTTAGTAGCGTTAGTCACTTAAAACTAATATAGTATGAGCACATTAAGTAATGCAATTTTTATATGAAACGTTGTTTATGTACTTATTCATTGCTTTTGTAATAGTTTTTGACTATGTACTTTATAATTGTCGAACAAATTATTTCTTGCCCGTTTTATTTTCTTTTACTGAGCGTTTTACATTGGATTTCTTAGCTAATAATACCTACATCAGTCGTATTTCCCCTTCACTGCTACACAAATAGCCGACTGTATGGACAGTAATTTGATCGGGCCATTTTTAGCTTAATTGCCGGTAGACGAGAGAAATACAATAGCCACAGGGGAGTACAAATAGTAGTAACGAACTAGCTGGCTACGCGGAATTTTCCTATAGCATTTGTTCTATAGCCGGTATCATAAATATCAGCTTTTCTTTTTTTTATGTTATAGGGGGCAAACGAGCAGACGGATCGCCTGATGGTAAGCAATTACCGTCGCCCATCAACACCTGCAACACCAGAGGAGTCGCAAGTGCGTTGCCGGCCTTTCAGAAGGGAATACGCTCTTTTCTTGAAGGTTTGAAGGGCATATCGGTCCGGAAATACCGCAGGCGACAGTTCATTCCATAGTTTGGTTGTACGAGGCAGGAAATTTCTTGAGAAACGCACAGTTTTGGACTGCCAACCATCTAAATGGCGAGGATGGAAATGCTGACGCGTAGGACGATGACTAAAAGATGCGGCAGGGATCATTCCAAACAATTCCTCCGAGCACTCCCCGTGATACAACCCTTTCCGAATTTATCTTTGAACAATAAATTTACAGAATGTGTACATGTCTATTGTTGCTATACCTATAAATTTATTAACTGATGGTGGCTCTGTGGCTTGTGTATGTGTAGACCTCGCTATAATTACCGTTTTTGAAAGAATAAACCTAAAACTGAATCAACAACAAAATACATACTAATAAAAAATAAATACTTGTATTAGAAATGTGAAAGTGTGGATGTCTGCCTGTCTGTGTTTCTGTTTGTTACCTCTTCACGCTTAAACCGTTGAACTGATTTCGATGAAATTTGGTATGGGAATAGTCTGAGACCGGGAAAGGACATAGGATACTTTTTATCCTGGAAATCATCACTTAAGGTGCGGAAGTTTGTGTGGAAGGAGCGCAGGTAAGAGTAGGTAAAAATAGTAATTAAATTCTAACGCGATGAACGAGTTCCACGCAGACAAAGTTGCGGGAAAAAGCTAGTTATTTTTAATTATCGAAACTGCTCACAAAAAAAATTAAATTTGACGAGAATTGGTTGAGAAATGTTTAACACAACTCTCAGGGGTCTGAAAAGTAAAATTATTAATAAGTTGTCCAATTACGGCCAATAAATTTCGTGTCAAGTAATATTACGATTTAAATTTAAATTTACAGTTTAAAAGTTAAGACTTCTTCTTTTTTTTGTAGTGAGCTCCCGGGAACATTATGAATTATACGTAGACACTTACATGTAGATATACTCTCTCAAAAGCAATGATATTTTATAACTTGCTAACCTCATCACTTTCTGTACAAGCTAGGTAGTTTTAAGCAAATGTAAAATAAACTAAACTAAACTAAGATGGGATGGAACTGTACATCTACAGTGATAAGTGTGTATATGCCATCAATCATACATGCTAGATATCACATGCGGTCTACAGTTCCACCGAAATGTGTATTCTTTTATTATTATTATTTTTATTTGCCTCGGGTCCGTTCCAACAATTAAAAGTAATATAATCTACTAAATCATTCGGCATTGTTTTATCTACATACTATGTAATGTTATTCACAAAATGTAAATCTTTGTAATGACTGTTTGTGCCAAAATAAAGTGAAAAAAAAAAGAAATGCGAACAACTAGGAATATAAAAAGGGTATTCTTTCGGTCTGTAACGACAATGCAGAAGCATATAGCAGATAGGTTATATATGTTATAAAACTAGCTAGTATACGTAGACAAAACTCGTCTCAAGAATGAGATTTTTCACTGAAATTGATTATTACTCGTATTATAATTTTCTCTAAGCCTCAATATTGAATAACTCCCGTGTTCTAAAGTATGTACTTATATACGAAGTCTGACTGCAAGCTATCAGTCAGCCGCCGTGATACCGCTAGATGATACAAACACACCCACTGCGAATCGATAAGTCGTTAGTGGGCTCTCATTCCTATGAATACCAATATTGTGTTATTACCTACCTATTCTCATGGCTTTTGAAATCTGATAGATTGAAATCTACACTTTAACTCTCGAGAGTAAACGGGTGAGGACCAAATTTTTGGTACATACAAATAGTTAAGACATTTAATTCGCCTATACATTTTAATTGATCTCGTTATGACACGAAAGTTACACATAAAAATTGTATGGCAAATTAAAGTGTAGGCTAATTAAATACCTGAACTGTCTATTCTCTATCTATTCAGCCCCTATCTACCCACTACTGAGTATAGACCTGTTCTTTATTACGCCTTTCTCCTCGGTCCTGGTGCCACCTTACCCAATGTTTACCTGTTATTCGGCAGATGTCGTCTAATCCTCGAGCTGGTGGTCTGCCCGATGATTGTTTTTATATAGTCCACCTCCCGTCATTCGTCCTCGCCAAGTGTTCTGCCCACCTCCATTTCAGTTGTGTCATTCGTTTTCTCGGACACGGGTGTCAGTATTTTGGACACGATCAACAAGGGAGGTTCCGAACATTACACGCTCCATGGCTCACTGTGCTACGTTCATTTTGTGTAGTATGTGGTGAGTGCCCAAGTTTTGGATCCGTAAGTGAGGGTAGGCAAGACGCATTGGCTGAGTACCTTTGTTTTAAGGCACTGCAGGATCTTTGACTTCAGGACATCTGCTAGGTTACTAAATGCAGCGCAACCTAGCTGGATTCGTCTAGCGACCTCTTTTCCTAAAGAAATTTGGCAATAACAGGACTGAAAACTATTATGCGGGTGTTAATAACCGATATCGCTGACAACTTAACGTCGAGATTACATTGCGACCGAAATATCGCTATTGAGAAACAAATATACTCACGTAGTTCCTACACTCGAATCTTGAGTCTCTTTTTTTGGGTACACTGCGCTTTTAATTCCAAGGGAAGGAACCAAGTATCTACCAACAATATTACACCTTACACCTAACCCGTCCCGGCGATCCCAGGGATCATAATAGAATAATGCTATTGTTTGTTTTTTTTTCGCCGGGAGATGACGGCTTAAATGTGTTTACTTGCCACCAAGTCAAACACTATATTTTATAACCTCAATTTTCCCAAAGCAAATTGCTCGTAGGGAATGTGTTCACAGGTGAGTGAATCAGCGGGTAAACGCAAGCTAGCGATACAACGAGGTCACGTAGCCATATCTGAGCTATTCGAGTGTACCATCGCCGTGTCTATCTTCTCGGTTGACGTGACGGATGTGTATATGTATATATACGTCGTGATCAATGGAGCGAGAAATGCACACATACAAACACTAGTGAAATATATGTCATGACACGCATACCGATTTTTAAGAAAAGTAAAGAATTGCTTCCCGTACAAAATTGGAACCCCCTCCTCACAACCTTCCCTTTAAGGGAACAATTTCTAAAAATGCTGAAACACATTTTGTTGTATTTAAACAGAGGGTCTGTTTTCGAAGTTCGGGATAGGGGATGAATCTCTCATTTCAAAAAAGATTTGCTCCTTCCTTTGTATGGACTTGGAACCCCCTTTTCACCCCTTTAGTAGAAAAAAATTCTAAATACGCCATTAATGTATTTAAACAGAGAGTCTATGTACAAATTTTCGAATCTCTCACTTCAGTAAATACGCGTTTACATACAAACTTTCATCCCTTGTTTTACCCCCTTAGGGGATGAATTTCGAAAAGTTAGTCAAGAAGTTCCAGTGTTCCAAACCACACGCGTGGTCGTGTCGGAGGTTTTCCCCTGGATTTTCCCCAAGCTACTCTCCAACCGCGCTCTCCTATCGCTTTATTGGGCCTGGCCTATAAAGCCACAGTCAGGTTAAAAAACAAACTGATTTTGCGGATTGTACTATTCCATTTCAATCGTAAATATACCTTTTATGAAGCTTACAGAGCAGCTTTTCTTCTGTTCCGTTTAATTTTAAGAAGAGCTAATTTCAACCTCTATTTTTTCATTAGCTTGATTGATAGCTGTCTAGCAAAACTTTAATGTTGTATTGTGGGCGGTAAGAGTTATAGAAAGGTAAACATAATGTACACTAAAACCTACACCTACCTATTTTTAATACAGTATTTTAGGTTTTAATATTGTGGTGACAACGGCTGTTTCACATGTTTAAAAGACTTTCATCTCTTACACTATTGATTATCATTTTTTTACACTTAAAATAATTGTTCCTTGCTACGTCTATTTTATAAGCGTAAGTACCGTTTACATAATCTCCATGCAATCTTATTTCGTCACCCTTTACCCGGTTGACAGCAAGAATAATCACCCATTTTCAACCTTCTCGATACCTTGAGGCGCAATTCGTCATAATTACGTTTTATTCCGCTTTTCCAAGGCACGTTAATAAGTAATTAATTATGATTTAGGGCGCGAGTGAATTATTTGTCAGTAAAACTAGTGATTAATTATGCGCACTGTAATTAGCCGTTTTGTTTTGGCTTTTTCGGAAATGAAAGGGAGTCCATAAATTGGCTGTAAGAAAATGATGGAAGTGGCTCTAATGAGATATTATGTGTTTATTGTTTTGTGCGTGCACTTTAATAAATTTCCAAAGCGGCTTGATTCTTATAGATTTCTAAGATACGTTACCTTTTTGATAAATAAATAAAAAAAAACTTCTAAAGTAAATAGGTCATATAGGTTTGAGAATGGCGATCACGTACCAAGTAGGCCCGACCAGAAATATATATTATATTGAGGGCACTATTGTTCCGATTTATATGGCAAGAGACTGTATAATATTTTGACTCGTTCACCTGTCAGCTTTGATGTTAAATTTCGAAATGTTTTGCACCGAAATAGTTTCATTTCCTGAGCGTTTTTTTCGGCAGTTTATTGTATACATTATTAATTATATTCGGCTCTTCTCCATTAATCGTCATTTATTGTCATTTATCATTTAATTTTCAACACTACTGTTATTGAAATAAATCGTAACTGACATTGACAAGCCTGGCAACCTATCATTAAAATGATTGCCAGATTAAGATAATTATTACTTCCAATGAAATTCCGCAATATGGCGCATGGTCATATGTTTCTGATCGGGCTTTAGTTACACTTATCTTATGCAAGGCAGAGCAGTAATCGAGTACCTAAAAGATTTGCTTTTACACATGTTAATTATATTGTAACGTTAGATATTTATATATATACTAGCAGTGCCCTGCGGTGTTACCCGCGGATAAAAGGTAGCCTATGTCCTATTCTGATGTCTAAGCTACAATACTGGAAAGTTTCATAGAGATCCGTTCAGTAGTTTTTGAGATTAAGCGGAACGTACATCCATCCGCACAAACTTTCACGTTTATAATATTATTAGGATTAGGATTTTTCAAAAGGTATATATTTACTTGTAACGGTAGATTTATTGTTCCTATTTCTTACTGAGATAAGGTAATAGTGGAACTGAACGTGAACAGTGAGCATTCTAATAGCTGTAATCATAGGATAGTTAAAATGAATATAAAAGTACGAGAAATATATGTGTCGGAGATACATTACATAACGGCCTGTTTAACAGATCAACGCTATGAGATCTAGATTTAAGAAAACGAAGTTTAATGTTGCAATCGCTAGGGACTGGTCTGCGTTTGGTCCGTGCGGGTACTTGCTAAAACATTCATTGACAACTACCCGTTTCTAAACGAACTGGAAGTCACGTTGACAGTATAAAAGGCTCTGGCCCCTTGTCTGAGGAGGATTATTCTTTCTGACTTTGTGGCGCACGGACGTAAACGGAGAGTGCTCCGCGTTTTTGACTTTGTAATCGATCCAGTGCTTACTTTGAAATAACTAACACAGTGTAATCAACCCAATTAGTGACGTTGTATTCCTTATTTCCGTGCGTCAGTGTGAATATCTAGTTAGGAAGATGTGGTGATGAAATGTGCTCGATGCCATCCCTACCTACCACTGATCTATTGCATACACCGCTCGACCACCAACCACCAATGTATCACCCGCCAAGCCGCCTCGTCGATTAGTGCAAAAGAATATTATTAAGACAAACTTAAACCTTTGTTACACCAAAAAATAAATATTAACCAACCCGCTGAACCTTCATATACGCAGACACTGTTTACTCTGTTTAGTCGTCTTTTACATATTCCATTGAAAGGTTCTTTATATACACGATATACATAATTGAAGGCACCGACTGTCCGCGACTTACCTACTTCCATATATCTCATAGCATTACGCGTCAAAGAAATATCAGCTTACCTGTTGGCATTGGAATTTCAACCGTTTTTAAGTGGTCTAAAGTTGAATTTAGAATGATCGTGGAGGTCTCAGGTGTAGTCCAGAGTGAATGGAAATGATAATGAACCTCCGTTCTTTCAAGCTCTGTATGGGGACGTCCCTTTGGTGAATAAGGTGAATTAAACTGGGTTCAATTTGAACGCACTTGTTTGGTGTTGATTAGTGTGTCTTAATGAGATGGGTCTGTTTTTATTTTGCTTACCAAACGGATTTTGTTGAGAAAATGTTTCTTGCTGGCTATTTAAGGAATAATATTCGTTGATACTTCGCTGAAGAACGTGCTGCTAGTTCATTATGTAAAGTACTAAACTTACGTTAGGTAGATACTTAACTGTATTTTTTTAGTATGGCTAACGCCCGAAAACGTTACGTAAACCCTTTCAGAGGGTCACTGTGATCTCCTAGTGATAATAAGATGTATATACTAGTGTATTATTATGTATTTTTCATACAGTCATAGAAAATATACGCAAGTAGATACCTATCGTATCTTTACAATGAACTTACTGTGGACTGGCCTTTGACTTATGACTCGATTCTATGTATAGGTATTTCTTAAACAAAATAATATTATAAATATTCTACAATATTGCAAATAAATACCCACTGCCTTCTGGCCTCTTTCAATACACAGATTCATAACCGACAAGCCTGTATGAGAAGATGTATGGATGTAATTGAAGCATAAAAAGTATATAAGCCCGTATTATTTGTTATTACTTGATCTCTGGCTACCCCAGTACGATACGAGCGTGCGTGTATGTATGTGTGTCTCTATGTCTACTAACTATACAGACCACAAGCCATATTGTGCCTAGTTCTATTTGTGTTGGATTCCATTATATATTTCATTGACTATACTATATTTTATGTTTACATTGTTACTTTGTACAATATGCTGTAAACATACAAAATATAGTATATACACGAAACGAAACAAATTACTACCTCAACGACAAAAGATAATTTATAATGGCAAATCCGCTTCAAATTTCAACTCGAGCAAAAAGATCCTCAAGAACCTGTCACGAAACAACGGGACGGACATTTCCATACAAAAGCAGTGAGTTTTGTTCGCCGAGGACATAAATCTTGGGGCTGACAGCCCTCCAGGTGTGCCCCGCGCTGAATACAAATGATAATGAACACGCTGGGTGCTGGTTACACTGGAATTTAAAACGCTGCGTTTTTGGAGCGGTTTTCGAACTCTTTAACAGTTATAACTTAATTTGTAGGTGTATATACTGAGATTAATCTTGGTTGCTGAAGTTTCTTGGATTGAGCTCGAGATGTCTAACCGGTTTTCGAAGTAACAAAAAGAAAATAAAAATATTCATTTATTGAAAATAAATTACGTTCTAGTGGCTTACCACGCTATTTTCAACAGTCATGCAAGTAACTACTACCCGGGCTCGTGCAACTAACTAGTTATTCAAAACTTGTGAAAGGAATATTCATATATTGGAAAATAAATCCTGAAATACCTAATGGTAAAGCGGGGACTTCTGTCTATTCCCTCTCATTGATGAGGTACGCTCAGGAGCGGGAAGAATAAGCATATTATGTCATGTCATGTACTCAGTGAAAACTCGCAACGCAATATTACCGCGTAAATGTGTATAAAACTGTCGCATTTGTTCCCTCAATGCGTACGCGCACTTTTCCTGTTTATATTAATGTTTTCGGGAAACGAAAATATATCCTAATGAAGTATCGCGCGACGCATGCAGATGAGCACATGAACTTGAAATATGATGAATTATTGTGCCCTTGTTGGTGAAGGGTCCAAGTGCCATATTTTTGTTATAATTTGAACCTTTTTAAAATAAAGTCTGTAAATTGTCCAAAACTACGTCCTGTACTTATTGAAAATGGCATTATTTTATGTGTAATATTGGATGTGTTTGTTGTTATAGATCTTTTTAAATATGTTAATATATACAACTTACGTATACCTATAAACCTAAAAAAATATATCTACTATTTATTGGGCAGTTCTGTAAACAATTTAGTTATTTGCACGCACCAAAATAATATTTTGTTTTGCAAATACATAAGAATATGTACAAATATACACTGTAGCCTGCATTTAGCAACGTTCTGACCGACGGAAACGGGTATATATTCGCGTAACTGTTCCAACGCTCGTTATGAGTAGAACATATAAGTATAACTTTATTACATATTACAATTTGTATGCCCAAGCGCTTACTTAATTCAAAAATTACGAAATTAACTCTGCGTATAATAATAAACTAAACTTATGTTTCTTTCTCACCGGTGTCGTTGAATTGAATTGAAATTGCATACAATCGGCGATAAAACAAGTGACTATTTTATTACATCGGAGGAAAACTTCACTATACTCGTTCCATATCCAAAAAACGATCGTGAGAGACAACATTTTTAGCAACACTTTTTTAAAGGTTCTTTCTACAGATTCCATAACAATAATTCATGATTGCAGTGTTAACATGATACAAAGACTTATACAGCGACATGACAGCCAAAACCAAACATATAAACAACTCCTTTAGACAGGTGCACAAACTTTTAATCTGCAGCTCTGCAAACCAAAACCAAACTAAATTAAGCTCAATGCACCGGTGATAGGAGGAATGTAATAGTTGTTTCCGAGTTGCAAAATATAATACTTGATGGAAGGTAAGCCTTTTTGATTTGTGGCCATGAACAAGACGCCATATTTTATGGTTTCCTGAAGAACACAAAAGAATAATGTTGCACATAAAGCATCTAGGCTCACATTTTGTCCTATTTTTAGCCCATTGAAATGCAACCTGCGCACGTTATGTGATACTTTCCAAAGCTGTGGTTCGCACGTTTTCTTTAGTTTACTATTTTATGAGTTACAACGGCAGAGCTAGAATTGTAAAGATTTTACACAGTGTACGTTTTTACGTTCAACCATCAATCAATCAATCAACTTATTTCTAAGAATATGGTATATTGAAAGTTAGTAAAAATGTTTTAGTTCAGCATATTCTGCCAACATCAGCGTAGAAATATTTTGGAGAAATTAGTTAATAATATAATAAGTGACATTAATTAACATTGACTATTGCGGCCAAATTAAACCAAATAAAACCAATTTAAAGACATTCTTTAAAAAAGATACCTATACAAAAACTCACGAAAGAGTGCTTTCGAGCAATAATTACCTACCATACTTATGAAAACCTATGCAATAAGTAACCAAGATAAACCTTGTGAAAGGTTACCAGTAGGTATTCAAATATTAACTGCCCGTAGTGTAAATTAGTATTCCAAACACGTAACGTAGATTCATATACGTCCAATTTTAACTTTAACGACATAAATTCTATTCCGTATTTGAATATCTACGTTTTAAATATACCGTCCATTTCCATGTCAAGTTCAACGGCTGGGCGTAATGATAGTAAAAAGTGGATATTTTTAAAATTGGAATGCTATTAAAACAGCTTTTGCTCTTGCCATGGTGACCAAACGGTCACGGTTAAAACTAACCAGTGGTTTCAAATCCAGGAGTTTACTACTCGTAAAGAGACCCGTGATCACGGAAAACCTTTCGTCGAAAAATGCATTTGGAACAAATAGTATGCAAAATTAGTAACTATTACATTAACTTCATTAGATATACAATCATAAAAAACGCATTTTTAATCTTTCATGTGACAATATTGACTAAATAAAAGTTATTTGAGGTCATTTGTTTTTTTTATCGAAACCCGTTGTCTATCCATGCCGGAGATATCCGGGCACAACAAAAGGATGCTATTGTTTATTTTTTTCGCCGGTCGAGAACGGGATGTTCGAATAAAAACAGCTTGCATTTAAAAGCTTTTATAATTGTATAGCCTGTTCATGTTGTACTATTATTACAGACGGTTTGGTGCAATTCACCCTTAAAAACTAGTTTCCATCTTCATATTTCGTAGTAGGTAGCGAAAATTCTGGCCGTTACAAACCGAACGACACAAATTCAAAATTTGAACACGCGATAAGACGTCGAACTCACGAGCGGTGACCGGTTTTGCGGAAGTCGCTTCCGTTCCACGATCGGCATTATTCATGCTCCCGCCATGAATGAATGAATGAATGAAAACTTCCGCTCACTCGGCTACATGGGCAAACTTTGAAGCCTTGCACAGGGTGAATATGTTTTCATAATGCCTCGGGATGTAAGGTTTATGAGGTTTTATTATGGAGCCCCGAATAATGTACTACATTTTGATGAGTTTCATTAAGATTCGTTTTACGCCATACGAGTAACCTGAACATGGGTTGCTATGAGTAAGGGAAATATTTTTTGCAATTAAAAAAATATATATTTTCTTGAGATAGTAATACATTATTGCAGTGGCCGGGATATAGCATATTCATGGATAAAGTAGGTTTAGTCAGAAGAAGCGAAACTGAGGCCGACAATAGATACGAATCCACAAACCCACCGACGCATATATAGTGCTTTTCTGCAACAATGCGAGGAGATTTAACAAAATATATACTTTAAACTTCGGAGATAGCAAGGTAGCCATCACCAACTTGGCTTGTGTTTTGTGCTGCCACTTCCGGAGACGTACCGGCCAACATATGTTGTTGTTACTTTGATTTTCAAAATTTTACATCGCATCACAGTTTTGCAAATTTCTAGTTTTGTTGAAAACAGTACTCAATCTCATACTACTTGCCCACAAGACGTCACTCGTAACCGTAAAAACCTTACAAACATAAACAGTCTAAAACTATCCTTACATACAATGTACCACCAATACATTTGCAGAAACTTAATAAACCTATCCGGTTATTTTTCCACTCCTGTCAATACCACCCTTTATTTAAAAACGTCTCAAATAATGGCAACAATTTACTCAAAAGGACGCATCGCATCCCTCCATGCTTACTAGACCAGTTCTGTTTATTTCACTTACCCTATGTGTAAGTGAGACAAAATACTCCGTATTTTATAACGTACTTTTAAAAAACTCTTATTTTGCTAAAATAGGCATTTGAAACTGAACCATACGTCAAGCAACTAGGGTTCAGAAAAACATCGAACTATAAGTCAATTCTCGATTTATGAAAACGTATTATTGAAGATTAGGAGCATCAGCGTTTTACGGCCGTTTGGTTTTAGGCGAAGATATAGCAGTAAGGAATGCAAAAGCGGTAGAAGATATGACATTTCCTCCCGATTGGGGCTGCCGGTAATAATGTGATAAAGGGGGACTTTAGGGGACGCCATATAAATTAAACATTACCAAGCAGTTGATGCAGTCAAATGGGCTGGCTGATCGTCCTTTGTTTTGATGATAATTTAATTAGTGGGAAGTTGTGTTTCACCGATATGTTTTTAAATAAGGGAAATTATATGCGTTTAAAGTTCAAATACCTTTTTTAGTGCTGTTATAACTTGCACAATTTATATTTTGATTTTGGAATAGTTTGAGGGCTTTAAAAGTGATAATATTTAAATGCCATTACGTGGTTATCGAGTACTTATTGCTACACCTGATGTCAAGTGTCTCAGTGGATTGGTCTAGTAACTCCCACAAACGGTGTTTCCGTAACTATAAATCCATGTAATAAAAACATAACTTACCTGTACAACATAAGCCGTTAACTATTAACTACCGGGTGGACAACTTTTGTTTTTACAACTGACAATGACCCATTTTTCGTACAACTCAGTTCTGGAGGTACATCCTTATGCGATAACATTAACAAAAAAAAAAAATCAGTAAATTATATCATGTATTTTACATTATATAATTTTCTGAGTCTGATACGGAAGTAGCAATTTAAGCGGAATAATGTGACTAATGAAATGATGCGACTAATGATAGCAATTTTGTCTCCTTACCTTTGACATGACAATTAAGTGACATCATAGTTGCTATGTAAAAAGTTTTAAATAAATTAAGTCTCAAATTTCATTAGCCAGACTGCGAGGGTAGCAAAGGAATAAAGTTCTTAATATCGTCATGGTAAAGCTTCGAAACGCGCAATACCGCAGTGTTGCAAGCTGCCGAATCACCTCGTGTGTTTCGCGCCTAAAACTGATTTCAGAAGGTTCATATTATTTATTAATTTAAGGGTCTCAATGTTTATGACAGAAAGGGTTCCATTCAATCGGAGGCGACCAGATTAGCTTTGCCTGTCCCTGATTAATTTCCAATGAGCCTCCCTAAGATATCTGAGGTGAAATCGTTGTCCATTGTTAGTTTGCGGATTGTGGGGATAGGAATTGGGAACTTGAAATGGAAATGTCACTAAAACATGGGTTAGTTTTTTTATGTTATTTTATACCGAACGCCATATATTTTTTTATTTCAATAGTTTTCGGAATTACATTGGAATATTGCGTAAATACAGTAATCAGGTACGTAATTAGGAGGGATGAAAGCATGACGACGTTGGCCAAAGAAAAGATGGATGAATTGTGTGAGAAACGATATGAATGAAGAGCTAACGAGAGATTTATAGAACGGAAAGATATGCTGCGACGACCCCTAATAAATGTGAAAAATGCATGCGAATGACGAGAGTATAATTTATGGTGATATTATCTTTCTGTACATGAAGAAGGTTTCTTTAATACTAGGACTATGGTAAACAATCATAATACCAAGCAGACACCGTAGCTTATAGACGCTTGCTTCTTCACAAAAATTCAGTAAAGTTCGTTGAATACAACCGAGCGAAGCGAGCATTCTCTAACCGTCAATAGACAGCAAGAGATAGACGTCTCTCGCTCTAACACAGCGCACCCTTGGAGCTCTGGTGAGAAGACTCACAACCAGACACACCACATTGATAATGAAACAGTAGTGGAGTCGTTATAGCTGCGGACTTCTGTAAGGTGGAGGTAGCTCCCCAGTAAAGCTGTTCCAAATATACTCACGCGCAAAAATAATGTGTACATTTTGTATGGAAATTCAATACAAAGTGTACCTGTTATTTTTGCACGTGAGTGTACAAAACGAGTTGTCACTTGTCATACCGCTATGCTTTAAATCTCTCAAATGGAATGCGGTCCTTATGTCATTAAATAAGTACTGGCGTAGGTACTGTTATTATCATATTAAAACTTAAAATTATAATGTTGTGTTCATTAAGTAAGATCAGTGCGTTGAACAGAAAATTATTGTCCAATTAATTCATATTTCAATCATTTGTGATCGTTACTATGCAAATTTAATGAATTAAACTTAATTGTGAACTAAAATATCGGGAACGATTAACCAAATTATCGTAATTGCTTATACAAATTAAGATAATATTAATAGCTAATCTACATTAATTTAATCGAATGATACTGAAATGTGCACTTTGGTCATTGTCCGTTAATGTACATATGAACAGTATCGTAATTAATTTTAATAAGTTTCGCTGATAAATTATGTAATTTTATTACATGAAGGATATATGCTCGGATGTGTGCCAGCCAAGTTTGTGAAAAAGTCAAACATTGTGCCACTGCGCGACGCGTAGGTATTAAAATAATCCATTTTCTTCCACAACAACGCAATTAAAAAAGAGATTTTTGTGCAATAGAACTAAATATTATAAAACTAGGTTTCTCCTGCGACTTTGTCTGCGTGGAGCTCATCGCGATAGAATTTAATTGCTACTTTTTATATCAGGCGCTAGTTATCACTCTTTGATAAAAATATCCTATATCCTTCCCTGGACTCAAAGTATCTCCGTACCACCCTTTAAATCGGTTCAGAGGTTTAAGCGTGAAGAGGTAACAAACAGACACACTTTCGCATTTATAATATTATGGATAAGTGACATTGGAAAATTGAAGGATAAATAGAATCAAGGATGATTTCGATTGATTAGCATGAATGGAAAAATAAATGTATGGTCAGAAATATATGTTATTAAAAATAAATAGCTGTATCGTCAGATTATTTCTGTTGTTAACTAGGGCCTGGGGTCTGCTTTGACACCTAATTTCAAGATTAGGCGTTATTTAAATTACATACTGTAACACCAAATACCTATAATCATTGATTCCTAGTTAACAAATAGATGGCACTAAGATGCAACTTAGAACGCTTAGCGCGTTTGTTTGTAACCAAAATATGGTGTGGCTTCGAAGTTTAGTGGACTGTACATAGGTTTCAAAACACGTTCGTTGTCTTTTCCCAAAATCTTTGTAAGCGAGCGGCGGTAGGCGGTATAGGTAAGAGAACTCATCGAACGTCAGTTCCTTAGGGTAATCCAAAGCAATATAACACAAATACACAGCACAACGGTCAAAATTAACGCCAATAGAAAGTTTTTGAAGAAATGCGGCGCGGAAGCAGAAAGTTAGATGCACATAGGTCGGCCATATTGTCACAACTGATTTTCGCAACTAGTGATGCGCTAGCCGCGAATATGGGCGTAATAGTGATGCCCACATACATTTGGAAACCAACTTGTATGCATCGATTCAGCGAGTGTTTCGATTTCAATAAATTATAAAATGCTTTCATAGCACTAATCATACCCCCCGCCTAGAAGGACAAAGATGTCTTTGGTCTTCTACAGAATAAAGAAAGCGAGACAAAATTAAATAACGCGAAATGAGAATAAAAAAATATAAACTAGAAAAAAGCCACATTCGGATGACAGCCCTGAATGAAGCAAACAAATTATTTTAAGAAGTAAAGATTATTGAAGGGGCAAGAGCTAAACCTTGACCACGGGTCTTTTATAAATAGGTGAATTCGTGGGTATGGCAACCTCGCGGATGATACCATCTATACCCGGAAAAACATCTTCGATCACACCTAGTAGACATTTTAAAAGAGGGACGTTGTCTAAATTTTGTAATGAAATAAATGAAATAAATGATGAATGAAATAAATGAACTTTATTCTGCAAGTAGGCCGCAAAGGCACTTTTACAAGTCAAAAACTACTACACTAAACTACAAGTGTAAAACTACCATACCCTTGGTTTGGTCGGAGTATTCCATTTTTGTCGCATTTGAAGCGTATGCAAATATTTCGTTTTCCATCGCTTCGAAAATGATTGAATAATTTTATCTATCAGATATTTACGTTTAACTAAGCTGATAGGTAGGGTTGACACGTCGGCGTTATGTAAAGAGTTTAACGGCACTAGCGTTACGAAATGGGCAGGTGTGAGAGCAGTTGGTTCTGATGGATCAGCATTTACTAGAGTCATCGGACGCAAGTATAAGACCGTCTCGATTTGCGTCATAACCGTCAACATCTCTTCGTAGGTTAATAGTTGGTCACCGATCACGCGTCTTAAATGTAGTTTTATACTACGTATGTTGGACTCCCACGATCCACCGAAATGTGGTGCGCTTGGTGGGTTCAATTTCCAGCTGATGGCCTGTTCAAGAGTCTCAGCGGTGAGCGCGGTTTTATACTCGTTTAAAATTTTCAAATTGCGTCAATTCATCAAAATGAGACTTCGCTTCAATAAAATTGGTTCCATTATCAGAATATGAAGAAGAATGAAGTTAAACAGGTGCCTCTGAGCGACACAAACCGTTTAAACGCATTAATAAACGCAAATGTAGTCAAATCTACCGCTAGCTCGATGTGAGTACAGCGAGTCACGAGACAGATAAATAAGCAGATTTAAGCTTTCTGCTGACATGCGCCTCTGTAACGACTAAGCAGGACAGGGATTGGACCGGCATAGTCAACCCCTGTACTCAAAAAGGGTTTCGCTTCGATAACGCAGCAATTGGGCAAATCAGCCATCAAAGGACATTTTACTTTAGGAGAAGCGATGTAACAGCAATTTCACAACTGATACCGTTTACGAACAATATTCCTACCTGCGAGTATCTAATATTTTTGGTGCAACAGAGACATTAGTAAATTAGGCCCGGCATGTAAAAACCTTTTGTGATAAGCGTCAATTATTAAATTCACAAGGTGGTCGTTATTAGGAAGTAAAACCGGGTGTTTAGCATAATAATCTAACTCGGATTTATTCGGTCGACCACCAACGAGAATCAAGTTGTTCTTAAGAATGTTATGCTTGTCTTCAGCGAAATGCACAGACTGCACTGAGGCAAGAACTGCCTCTTCAGGGGCTTGTACATCAGAGGGCATAAATACGACCTGGCCGCGGTAGTCTTTTAACAAAGCGTAGCACGCAAACCGAAGAGAAAAGAGTCGCGTGTTCATACAAGAACGGTTTATTAATTTCAGTCGTTAAGAATGCTTGTGGATTAGCCTTTATTTCTGGTGGGTCATCCTGCCCGTCAAATACTAAGTGATTAAAAGGCCACTGCGTGATCGGTAGCTTGGCCGACAAAACATTAAAGCGGTGTGGCGAGGAATGAATTCACTGCAAGATGACATTTGAATCCGTAAATGCAAATATGTTTGAAATTTTGCATCAAAGACGTAACGCATAAGTTACCCGAGGAGTAAACTTGCACATAACTCTAAACCAGCGAAATAATATTTAATATAATATATTGAATATTATGTGAGGCAGCCCTGGATGCGATACACAAAGGTAAACAACAGCTCCATAAGCCACTATGCTCACGTCAGAAAATCCTACTAACGTCAATTTGTAGTCATAAGAATTGATGCCGAGGTGGCATGGAAATTTAAGGTTCCGTAAAAGCGGAAGTTCAGCTTTGAACTTTAACCATTTCGCGTACAAAATTATCGGCTCGGCTATACCTACTATATCCCACAGCTTGGCAATAGTAGACTTGTACGTTTCGTGAAAAAGTTATACGGCTTTAAATTTACAGTTATAGCGAACTGATCTCCAATAGGACACCAACTGAGACCTAAAATCTTGAAATCGTCATTAGCTGATATATCAACTGTAGCAGACAATCGATTTTGTTCTGGCAAGTGCTTTAGTAATGCGCGTGAATTACTAGAAAATTTAACGAACTCTAGATCCGCCTTAAGAAAAAAAATATTAAATCGTGGGATAGATTAATAGCGGTGGAGTCATCCATATTGGATGTAGCTAAATCGTCCATATATAAGTCGCGGGATACTACAGCGGCTACGGCAGGGAAGGATTTCCCTTCATCCTGTATAAGTTGTTTAATCGTGCGTAGTGCCAAATAGGGGCTGCACTTAAGACCAAAACAGACTCTGTTAAATTCGTAAAGCTGCGGTTCATTTTCATGAGAAAAGCGGTACAGGATGCGACGAAAGTGGTGGCATTCAGGAGAAACTAAAATTCTCAAGGCGCAAACAACCGAAAACGAAATATTATCGCGAGCAAATCTGGCTGCAAATTAGGTCCAGCGTGTAAAGTCATTGAGAGATAGGTTAAATGAAGTAGCAGCACTAGCGTAAAGCACTAAACGAACCTGGGTCGTTAATTTGTCATCGCGAATCACGGGGTGATTTGGTATAATATAAGAAAAGGAATTATTATCCAAAACCTTCACTAAAGAAATATAAGTAATCGCGGATAATCTCATCATATAGTTTGTGAAGGATATTATTATGAATAATCTTTTTTCTAAAGCGTTATACCTATGCATCGCGGTCGGAAGTGAATCGCCTAGTTCTCGCGGGTCGCGGCAAATGGTAAAGGCACGACATAGCGACCAAGAGAGATCCTAATTCCAATAAGTTCGGATTGTGGTTGGAAGGTCAGATGGTCAAGGACGTATATGAGAGGGGGTTAGGGGTTCAAACCTCCCCCTTAGCACTCGATGGTCCACTGATCATACCTAGAGCCAGAAAGAAAATTATTGCCATCCCGAATTTTTCCCCTAACATGAAAGTTGCTATGTGTATTCTAGACACGTAGCCAGTATCAACAGCAACTGTTCGAGAAGTCACAAACTGTGCGTATTTCGTTAACAAAATATATATAATACGTTTTTTTATTTAATTTAAAACAATTTAAGCAAAACCGCAGCTCTATATGCCTAGCTATGGCCCTTCGACAATGGTCCAAAACTCGGAAGTTCATTGCTCTGAACATTTTTTTTACTTTGGCCTATGAAGTTCAAATTGCAACAATAGGGCAGATCATTACAAATTTTCACCCCCTAATGCTTACACATATACTCTGAAAAACTGAAAACTAGCTCCAGCCGTTTGGCTCTCAGTTCTGTGGGACAGGCGACATACGGACACGTGAGAGACAGCAATAGGGGAACATTTGGACCCTTCGGGTACGGAACCCTAAA
The DNA here is from genome assembly GCA_963556455.1 of Epiblema foenella. Classification (NCBI taxonomy): domain Eukaryota; kingdom Metazoa; phylum Arthropoda; class Insecta; order Lepidoptera; family Tortricidae; genus Epiblema; species Epiblema foenella. The sequence continues at coordinate 15,286,310 of OY747107.1, read as the reverse complement.
AACTAAGCAGGTATTAACGTGTGCTTTGCGACGTTATAATGTTTTGGATAACTATCGATGTTAACTGGGTTACAAAAGCTCGTGGTAAAATCTCTGGGGCCTCGTATGAAGTATTTTCTGCACTTGCATCATTATGTTCGAAAAATTTCGCGCTCGCGTTTTAATTTAGGTGTGATATGACTTTATAACCGGGGACAGAAACTGAAGTATTTTCTGCACTTGCATCATGTAATGTCAACACAATGCATCCTCAAATTTAATAAAGGGTCGGCAACGCGTATGTGACTCCTTTGGAGTTGCGGGCGTCTATAGGCTGCGGTGGCCGCTTACCATCAGGTGGACTGTACGATTGTTTGCCACAGGTGTTGTATTAAAAAAAAACATGTTCGAAAAATTTCGCACTCGTTGCGCTCGCGTTTTTGTCTTCATGTGTTATGACTTTATGACCGGTCCCCCCCTTGGTGTTTCTTTATCTACGTGCTAGCAAATGGCAGTCGCTTCCGTAAAAACAAGTGCATCTCGGCATTATAGGTAGCGGACCCCGGGCATCCTTCAAGATATAAATGTACTGAGATGATAGATTGTCCACTTTGTCTACTTTTTAAATTGATTCTAATTCCATCCCAACTAGTAAGTCGCACTTACACACACGTCCCTATTGGATTACGCAAGAGGTGAGGTTGAAACAAAATACCATATATCCAAACAAAAATAAGCAAATATTACTTCTATACTTTAATTCAAATCACTTTATCGAGTACAACAGACTTGGCAGCTTGGTTACAAAATCTTATTCTGTGAATTTCAGTTAATTCTATTGAATTTGCATTAAAACCTTTAATGAAGTAATTTCATTAAACAGGAATGCATTATTGAAATTGCGCGAGGTACCTATAAGTAGGTTTTTTAAATTCATTATGTGAGTTCTTAAAAAGTCTATGAAGTAAATATTGAAACCCATTCGAAATCAAGTTATTATAACATCATTCGGTGAAAATAACTTTCAATGCAGGGACCGATACCTGTATTTTTTAAAAATCCTGAATTAGGCCAATATTTTGGATTAATTTTTGCTCTTTACGTAGGGCTGAATCATGTATTTAGGTAACGTCGTATTATTAGATTGTCCCATTAAAAACGAAATAATGAACCGGTGACCGTAATAATACCGGTATTTTTCTATGGAGAAAATACCGGTATCCGATCCCTGTTTCATTGACCGTCAGAAAGGGTTGTTTAATGCGCCAACTTTTCTTTTCCCTAATAGCACTCACATAATTTTCACTTCTGAACGATTCTAATATAAACGACCTTTTGTAGAACGAATGACAGTGACACAACTGGAGGAAATTAAAGATTCTATCTACGTAACGAACTCGAGTTGGCAGCGCATTAAACAAGAGACAACTTGGAAATAGCTATGTGCAGACCATTATGAAGCCTAAGTCTAGTTAGTAGAATTCATATTCATGTGACGTTGAAAGAAAGGCTTGGAAGTAAAAGTTTGACTATTTACGATTCACCGAAGTCGTAAAGATCGGTGGAGTGAGCGGTCAGGGAATGAGCGGTCAATTGAGGAGTGGATCTTATCTTTTGATGTCGTCTTACAAGAAGTTACTTATATACTTAAAAGAAACAATTTATAAGAAATATAAATAGCCATTTTCTTACCCTTGGTTTCGTGAATCGCCGTTATTTGGGTCAATCAACTTTTTCTTGTTGTTATTTTGTCCCATCAGCGAGGAGACATCAGTATCCGAGTTTCTTAGAAAAATGTTTATAATATGGACTTCAAGCATGCTCAAGAGATGATTCACGTCCAAGTGGATTTAAGCTCATCGCTAAAACTCATGTTTGGTATATTTAAACCCTATAAAATCACAGTTTTAAAGAGTGACTCAGGAGACGTAACCATGGTAACGAGCAACAAAGAATAGTTGATCCACCATTGTATCAAATCTTATATTTGTATCAAAGTTTTCAGTCCAGTAATCTTGTCGCCTGAAAGTACGGGGTACCTTGCGTCAAATGCGGTAGTTCTGATTTTTGCACCTTATTTATGAGGTGTTAGCCCAATCAATATTCCAAGTTTGTGACCTCGAGCGCCGAACGCAACATCGTCGGAAATAGAAAAAAAAGAGTAAAACCTTAAACGACTAGTTGCTGATAGTACCTTCTCGGATTAAATTACACTAAATTTGTTACAATATGAGCCTATAATTGTTTCTGTAGGCTCAACAGTTTCGGAGATGAAGTCTTACTTAATGATAAAGTTTGTAAGGCTTCATCTCGGAAACTATTTAGTCTACGTAGATAATTCTAGTGTCATATTGTAGCAAATTTAATTTTATCTAAAAACGTCCCGAGAAGTTACTATCCAAAACTAGTCATTCAGGCTTATATTCGGTTTTTCGATTTTTAACAAAGTTGCGTTCGGCGCTCGAGGTCCCAAATTTACATTACTTATTGGGGCAACATTATAAATAAGTCATCATCAAAAAATCATAACTACAGGATGATGCAAGCTCTGGTGAATAAAGTTACTGGACTGATATGTATAATACTTCCGGAACTGTAACGCAAGCAAGAATCTACCTTATAGTCAGAGCTCTTAGTTGTTCTTTGCTTGCGTTCGGTTGACAGAAGTTGGCCTTAGCGTTTCGTACGAACTATACACGTATACAATACTCTATAAAAATATTTTTTTTACCAAGAATTAATGATTTAAATATTTTGATGGTAATTTTATAAAATGAAACCACGGAAAAGAATGGTTGATAGCATTCCAAAAAAAGCTTTTAGAAATGATTTCAAACCCCATTAAGTGGATCAGGGTTTAAATGAGTTATATTATTTCTCAAAAACGAATGAAAAACGCTCGGAAATGATTTTTTTTTTCAAACACACTGCTAAATAAAAGTGATATGTACACCCTTATTTTTTACAAATGCTGTCTTTATGTTACACTTGCACGGGTATGCTGTTACTAAACTTCTGTAGCATTTTCTGTATTAAATCACTACAGACTAAGCTACAGAAGTCTAGTACTTATTACTATAATAGCAATTGAGATTTCATTGCTATCTTTGACTTACACAAAGTCTACCATTATTTCTTTCAAATAACATGCTTTTCCGGAACATTACTTTTTTACTCCCCGAAGAAAACATGGCGTCTGTCGCGCTCGCGACTGTGAAACGTAATTATCCAGCCTAATTTCCCTGAGCCGCGACTCGGGGTGAACTAGGTGTATCACTGACCTTATTCTTAAGCAGATTGTTTTGTCATTACACTTAATTGTTTTTTAAACATAAATATAAATACTTATACTTTTTATGGCGAATAGGCAAACCACGTGAAATTAATTTTTAGTATCACTTTTAGCCATTGTAGGCTTAAAAATGAAAACTTTATATTGTAGATCGGTTGCTAACGCGTCGCCCACAACACACTACAATCCGGTTTCCATAGTCCAGGGCCTGCAAACTTTTTAACTAAAGAGCCATATTTAGTGAAAATATAATTTCTCGGGAACCAGACAGGTTTTTACCTGAAAATTCAGAGCCGCGGTTTGCCGACCTGCCATAATAATTTGGTATAAGTTTGCGATATTTACTAATATAACGTAAGCTTTTACTAAGAAAAATGGATCCCTGTTATCTGAGAATAAATAATAATTATTATTATTATAATCGACACACATGTGAAGAAAAGGAATGGTGTTATTGTAACTCACCACCAAGTGTACTTTGTGTCTAAAGTACTACTTATTTAGACTTTTATATACCTAATTATAAGATTAACATTCATCCAAGCACCGCTAAAAAGTGTCCAAATAAAACTCGATTCATATTATTTAAGATTTTATTATTGAAATGAGAATAATTTACATTGTAAAAAATACACAGACTCCAATAGTTATTACACTAAGGTTAACATTTTAGCTTTAATTTTTGGCTCTATTTTACAATCTTCACTAGGTATAGCTTAAATCTCATTTCTGAATAATCTAGAATTCTTTGACATTATAAGGTATTTTTCGAGTAATTTCTAAACTAGAAGTGGATACATATCGACTCACATAATTTGACATTCGAAACGCTAAGGTTTTCTTTTTGCAATTTTTAAGTACCTATGAATGTTGACTTGAAATTTTGTAATATAAAGAGAAAACTTACTCAGTGCCCTATCTTTGTAGGTATGTAGGGAATAAATTAAATAAATAGTTCTAAATTCTAATACAGAACGCTACTTTTTGTTTACAGGTTATGTTGTATTGTATAGCTCTCGTTATGTTTTATTAACAAGCAGCACTGTCCCTGTATGTTGAATAAAAGAATTGCATCACAACGTCACTCTGGCACATCACTTATTGTTCCGTCTTCGCGTTGCATATTTGCCGCCCTTTCTTTTGCGAAATGAAAGAAAGAGATGCAACACGAATATTTGGACAAATATGGCAAAGCGAAGTGCCGGCGTCAGATTCACACAGATTCCGTAAATGGATCCGGCCACAACTCCATCCATTCTAATCCTATGATCCCACTGCGCATGGACTGGCATGATTTTACTGGACTAACGCTAATCCTTAGCATATCATGCCCAGTACAATATTAGTAGAAACAAAATAGTAAACGCTCAAAGTCGGTAATACATTTTCATTAAATCTGTCAACGAAATTAATGTATAACCCAGTTGTTGTGAATAATGAATCAAATGGCCGATATTAATCGGAATTAACCATTCCGTTCAGTGGCAGATTTACAGTCTTGGCCGCTTTAGGCCCCAGGCCATGTAAGTAATAAGTACCAGACGCCCATTGGCCGCATTTTTTGTTCGTATTGACCGCCTTTAATAACTGGCCGCCCTAGGCCCCGGCCTACTGGTTCAGTTCTAAATTGATTAGGTATATTAATTCCATTAATTCTACGCTTCAATCTATAAAATTGTGAACGGCGGCCGATCATTTCTTCGCTAAAATTGAGCCTACAATTCTATGTTGTCGCTCTTTTCATCATCATCATTTCAGCCGAAAGACGTCCACTGCTGAACATAGGCCTCCCCCAAAATTTGGGGGGGATTTGCCATAGTCGCCACGCTTGGCAAGCGGGTTGGCGACCGCAGTTTGATGGTGGTAATGATCGAAGGATGCTGCTGCCCACCCTCCGATTTTCCCTTATTCGCCTCCTACGAAACCCACGGGAAGAGATGGGGTGGCGCAATTCTTACCCGGCAACCACACGGGTGACGAAACCCACGGGAAGAGATGGGGTCGCTCTTTTGTTTTCAAGAAGTACTCGTAAGTTACATCCTAATCCCATATTCCAAAAAACTTTTTTTCTCTTTACTCAAGTGGCAGACCGCTATTACTTACAAGGGTGTAAGAACAAACAAGACGTATTTATCATTCATGGGCGAGACGGATTACATTCTAAACTTTATTAGAAGTTTCTCAGAAACATTGGAAACATTCGCATCGAAATACGTGAGTCGACATCAACCAAAACTTTTCCCAAATTAAGTCTAAATCTTTCTTTGGCATTTGCAAGCAACTATGCTGTTTTGGAATTGGTTTATCAGATATGCCCTAAGTTAAAATAATCCATCTTTAATTAAAGCATGCATTGCAAAAGGTGCAATTACAAAACAGACATAGATTTTTAAAAGTACCAAAATAGAGAACCACGCAGAAGGCATTGCTGATCTATAAATATATTAATCTAAATACAGACTTAACTATTATCATTGATTCTTGCACCAAACCGCTTTGCCGCCAAAGTGACAAATTAATTGGTTTTAAAAACGATCTACTTTAATCCAAAGTAAGAATTGAAAACAAGATTTTATAAATTTCTAGTGAAGAGTTTCTAGTATGTATTATAAAATGCGTTTGTGCAAGAATTCAACGACATTTCCTCTTATTTGTATTAAAAATAAAAGCTGCATCTTTGGAGTCATTTTCCATCCACTAAAACCAGTAAAATACTACCATTTTTATTGAATTACTGTCACATGAGAGACTTAAGTAAACGATATGTTTATTTTATTATTTAAACCCCCAAGTGTAAATTCCCAGAAAACCTCAATAGAAATATGGGACCGTTATAGCTAATGACAAAATTAACTAAGAAATGAGTTATGTTCATTTATCTAGTCTAGCATAAGACACGATATTATTTTGTACTAGAGCTGTAAATGTAGGTACGTAAGGTTTCCGAAAGAAAATGAACACATGCATAGAAAATAGACAGTGGAAATCGTATGATAATAATAAGATCATAATTATGGTATATATTTTTTCCTGGAAATTAGGAGAAACTTATTTCTGGCTTTGCTTAGTCTTAAGTCTTATCCTAACAATAATTGACAAATAAATGAAAATGATTTGCAAGAAGCTTACATAGATACAGCGAAAACAACGAAACTTCTATCTAGTTCCGAACATCGACAGTCTCTTACTAAGTATTTTATACACATCATTTTTTATTTTATTTTACACTTATCGAATTTATACTGAAATGAAAAACGAAATCGAATGAAGTTTGAATTGAAACTGAGTCAAAAACAATATTATTGGACGGACAGACACAGACATAATTCAAGAATACAAATGGAGAAATTGCCCGCAATTAATATATAGGTATATAACGCAATGAACCTATTCAGATATAATTACAATGTATTTCAAAATGAACGGCAACATGGCCTGATAGATAGAATATTTATTGGCCTAAAGCTTCGTTTTCAGAACCTTTGATGTGCACAATTTTATTTCCCTTTTAACCTCTTTTTGTTTTGCATTTCTAACTTCTTGTAATCCCATAAGAGTTCAAAACTCATTTCGTATCTGTATACAAATTTTAAGGAGCGTATGTCAAACATCATTGTGGTAGATCTTTAACTTCATATGTGCCAATAATACATCAAAGTCCTCACTCTTCCCCTGCCACAAAAAAAGGCGATCAAAACAGCGGAATAACGTAAGATTATTCCATTGGTAGTTTTATCAAACATATCAATGAGACAAAAGTGTAATCAAAAATGGCAGAATTACGTAAGGTTGTTCCGCCAGTCGTCGTTAGGGGCTGTGCAGTTAGTGAAGCACCACCGGGACTGCGCGGTCGGCGGACAGGGCGCGCCGCCGGTGCGCTGGCGGCGGAGGATCCGGCGCGTACGCAGCGCGGAGCCGACGCAGCCGCCGTCCGTGCGGCAGGGGGACCACTCGCCCCAGTCGGAGACTCGGCAGTCTAGCAGCTCTAGGTGAATGATTATTACATTAGCAAAATTGAAAATTAAAGTGAAAAATTGAAAAATTGAAAAATTTTATGCTCCGACTTGGAATCTCTGGAGATGAAATGCGAAGATGTAACCAAATTACGCATGATCGAAGCACATGGAGGGAGTTGATTCGAACCCTGCAGAGGGTAACGGGATAAATCATGAGAAGAGATTCGAACCTGCGGCGACATCCTGCCATACGCGGCCAATCGCTCTAGGCAACAGTTGCCTAACTGAACTATCGAAACGATCATGTTCGGTCACCAAACCCTTCAACCAGTTCGCTGTTCGACATTGACCCAATACTTCTCACTTTTAATGTTTATGTAACAATAGATGTCAATTAATGGGCATTAAGGCAATAATTGATACATTTTTCTGACGCCTACCCGTTTAGTAGAAATCATATGCAATGATAGGCGTCAAACACTAATATATTAATGATAAAGGTTTCTAGAACGTTACAAAAAAATACAATATATGTATTTACCAAGGATTTTTTTTTTCATTTTTCATGCTCGAAAAGTGTGTCATATTAGACATATCAGGTAGTTCATTTAGACCCTAATGAAAAAATGAATACATGTTTATGATTTACAAAACATTCTAATTTGAGCAATTAAAATACTTCACCTTTTAAATCCGCCAATCACAGAACTCAAATTCAACACTTTAAAAATATTTGGTATTGGGTATCAACCAACCAGAATACAGCTTTACTAAAATTGACCAATCAGGAAACAGAATTCAATTCCCAAAAGATTGTTTGTAGTGTTTCAAATAAAAAATGTGTTGAAATCGTTTGAGCAACGCTTTGAAGCGCTCAATGGAAGGTCAGAAGTTTTTATTCGCACGTAAATATTGCGCGCCAACCGCGATGTCTATGTTTTGTGTGTCAAAGCAGTTTATTGAAAAAAAACGTCGCTAAATCATACATATGTCCGCCGTGCAATTCATTATTAATTTTAGACCCTTGTCATACCATCTACTATTTTAAACTTCATCTAAATTCAAGATATCTCATGTACTCGTACAATGTTTTCCGTTCCTAAAAATAATGTAATTTACTATTTCCCTGAAAAGGTTTCGTTTCTAACTCTCATTTTCGCATTTTTTCTCTCATTTTTAAGCCGCTCTGAGGCTTGCGGTTGTCGAGTGGTAGACCGCCAATTGGCAGGGATTGTATAGCACTTGTTTTATTTTAAGTAGCTTTGAAAAATAATTCATTTGTTTTAAGTATTTTACGCTGATGACTGCCATTGAGAAACGCCTTTTTGAAGCAGGTCTGTTTAAAATATTATTATTTATTTATTTTTCTGGTTCACCTTCAATTAGTTCAATAAGCAATTAACCTATGATTAAACTATGAGTATATTTTTTATTAAATGTAACAACGTTGTCGATAATGGTAATGCAAACATTCGAACTCAACTAACGGGCTATTAAAATAATGAATAGGTTCATAACGAAGGTTAATTGTGACAGCTCAATATTTACCCTGATCAGGATTCGAACTCTGGACAGTCAGATTCGTACGCAGGGCCACTAACCACTAAACTAAACCAGTCGTGTAATGGAACATTATTTTATAAATAAGTAAATAAAAAACCAGGCAAGTGCGAGTCCGACTCGCCCACCTGGGATTCCGTACAAATTTATAAGTATTGATTACGTACTTTAAATAAAAACTATATTTTTTTACAATTTAGTTTCAAATGTAAAGTTTTACTTGCCAATTTTCACAGTTCTAGGTCAACGGAAAGTGCCTTATAAATTTTGATTTCCTTGAAATTGACGAAAAATACGTTTCTTGCGGCATAACCGGCAAGTATCTTTTTTTATGTTAACTTAGAAGTTTGATTTTTTCAGGCTTCAAGTCAGGTGACTACGAGGGGTAAAATTCAACTTGATAACTCCTTGCGTTCCGGAGATAAAGGGTCTGACAGACCGACGGACAACAAAGTTATCTTTTTAGGGTTCCGTTTTTAATCCTTTTGGGGTACGGAATCCTAAAAACTGTAGAAACTATATTCATAGTCTGATTCCATCAGCAGTATTAACACCAAGCTGGATTGTGTATCTAGTGAATTTGAGTTTTTTTTAATGTCACGTCATGTTACATGAGTAACTAGGTATACGATAGAAGTAGACAGAAAATCTGAGTACCGGTTAGTCGGCCATGATCAGCTTACCAATTTACTTACTAGCTCTTTTTCGCTTCCTCCGCTCAGCCGGGTCGGCGTTGTCGGCTCGCAGCTTGCGTCGCCGTCTCGCTCTATACCGGCGTGCGAGACTGCGAAGGGCTGATCTCTCACTGGCGGTCGGACCCGATGTGGGCAACTCGTTGGCGGAGCGCGGCTCTTCGGTCGTACTAGTTGTGCTGTTTACCCTGAGATTAATGGCATCTTAAAATCCGGCCTAAAATCCACGTCAGCTCCAGAGCAGCGCCAAAAAAGCCACCCCAAGGAATGTAGGTCGATATAACCACTAGTGAGTCAGTAGCGTAAAAAATGACCATGAAGCTAACTCATAGGGTCACAAAAGTTTAAAAAAAAAGTAGCTTGAAGTTTTAGGTGAGGTTAACGAAGATGACTTCTTATCGTTAGGATTTTGTCAAGATATTTCTGAATGTTTGGTTTATCCAATTGGTTTATGTCTGGTTATAATCGAACCTATGAAAGTATTGAACTAAAACGCTGTTGGTTGCACTAAAGACCATTATGCAGTCTTTAGAATATTTCGCTTCCCATTTCAGCCCTTTAACGCTCCTTAGCTATGCTTCTCTTACTCTCAGTTTGGGCATTTTTGGCGTCTGCTTCCCCATCCACCTCCTCAGCTATAAGAAGCAACCACCGCCGGAAGTTCTAATTCTATCACTTTTGATGTTGGGATAATTTAGGAAAATATGATGGACTAACAGAAAATAATAAGAGTACGCTCCATCCGGCGTTGTCATAGCGCCTTCAGAGTAAATCCTCGGCGCCTGCTCTTCCCGTTCCACCTCCTCTGCTATGGACAACGCCCGGTTCCCGTCGAGAACATCGATGCTGTTGTGGCTCAGCTTGTCCAGCTGTAGCACGTCGTATCGTCTGTCATCGCTGTCGCGGTGGAACACCTCCGACAGCTCGTATTCGCGAAGCTGTGAATGAAATATTGATGAGTACGTTTGTTTTATTTAATTGCAAATGGGTTTGCTCTTTTGGCTAGCATCTAGCCTAAGGTCAAAGACGAGGCCAAAGATGGAGGGGGCTATCTTAGTAGATGACTATTCACTTCAACTTTAAAAAGGTTCGGGTTAAACATACGCTTCTTCTTGTGATATGGAGTAGGCAAACATAGAGCAGCTGGAACAAGGGTAACAGGTTTGTGAACTGAAAGTGAGCATAGAATTACAAATGCTAACCTAAATGAATTAAGTCCTATATGTGACTACTGCGAAGACTCTAAGATCAAAAATCTGCAATGAAAGATTGAGGATAGTATTGTCTAAATTAAATTACTAATTATGCTTGTTTGCCGTATCATCAGAAAAATCTGTGAAATATTTACGAGCTTTGATGTTTTTGACGGTAGAGAATGCTTATTCTTCTGACATGCCATATAAATAACCGCAGCGTAGAATTATAAGACATTTATTAAATTGCGATTTCTTATATGATAGAGGGCAAACGAGCGCACGGTTCGCCTGATGGTAAGCAATTACAACACCAACACCACCAAGATCAGACAACACCAGAGGAGTCACAAGTCCGCTGCTGGCCTTTCAAATGGGAGTACGCTTTTTTCTTGAAGGTTTGAAGGACTATCAAGGAGGAAGCAACATAGGTAGTCCTAGGTAGTCATAGGCAGTACGCAACGAGTTTGTATTTGGTTCGTAGCGCCAGTAGAAATCGAGAAATGTGCCAGTAAAAGCGTATGTTTAATATTTTAGCTAAAAGTATCAAATTATTTCTCTCTCTTTATATCTCAATTGCTCTATTTTTCAAGAAATTTTAAAATCAAACAAAACAAAAGCATCATGTTACTAGAACAGTAGTATAATGTGAACAGTACGTCAGCAGCAGGCATCAGTACGTAAGGCGTAGACTTAACGTTACAAATTACGTAATTTGTATCTGTCCGGCGCAGCTAATGTGTTGTCAGCTGTATTGCGGAACTCCGCTCCTAATGGAACCGCGACATATACGAAAAACTTTTGTAAAATATTACTTTTTTTTTTAATTTATGCTGTACGCTAGGATATTTTATGTAGAACTGTCGCTTATCATTGATACCTGAGACACTTTTACTACCTAACTAACCTAACAATTTAATAACAATTTCTGTATTGTAACATACAAAAATAAAATAATATTACAAATGTTGAAAAAGTATCTGTGACTATTGACTGCAAAACAGCAAAACAATTTCACGTTTCATATAATTACATTTCAGTCTACATGCTTTGTTTGCGTGTACTCATCGAAAGAGTCGAGAGAAGAAGAAGGAGTACTCGTAACACTTGATAAACGCAATTTTTATCACAGTTTGCACAGGAATTAGTTATGTCTGTGACTCTCTATAATTTTTTATTTTTTCAATTATATTTCATTTATTTATTTAATCGTATGGCGTATATACATAAACATTTCATGCAAAACGAACTATAAGTCCACATTCAGGGACCCGAGCCACGAGATAGCGTCAGGTGTTAACTTATAAAAATCATTCAGCTTTTGGGCTGTGATGCAGGCGGGATGTCTGGACTTAAGCTGTTGGGGCGGGGGGTAGCAGAAAGCCTGGTGGATTGGTAGAGACTGCTGTGACTGGATCTTTCCTGATTCTCTCTTGAGTGCTTGCATTCTACGGAGGTGCAATGGAGCAATATGACTGAGGACCGGGAGCCAATGAAGCGGGGTGGATTTAATTGTGCCCGATACTCATCGCATAGCCTCATTCAGCTTAGTGTCCACTTTTTGGAAATGTGCGCCACACTGGCGCACAATATTCAGCGGCCGAGAAGACTAGCCCGCTTATTCATAAAATTTAACAAACCTCTGCTAAGTAAATGTTCTTTGTCCCATTCTCACAAACGTCAATGTCAAAGTGACAAATAAGGACAAACGAACTTTAGCGGCTAGTTAACTAATATAGGTTTGATAGACGTTTATGAATAAGGGGGTAGTACTGTGGCCGACGTGCGCAGGCATTTTAAATGTTTCTTTACCTCTAATAATTAAATTCCAAAAGAATACTGCAGTAACATAAGGTATAAGAAGAAGGTACCTGCAAGCATAACGCGGAGATGCTAACGGTTTGTAAGCGACACACGAGAATGTTCTTCGCTTATTATTTTCATAATGACGTCACATTTACCATTTGTCTTCTTACGCCCGACTTATTTGATAAACGTCGAAGGCCTTGCGACATTGATATAAAGTCTATTACTGCTTACTTCAAGATTATTGACTGCTCAACTACACGAGTAATATAAAGGGGACGTAAAGTAATCAATGTCTCTGAATTTATTATGAGACCATTATATGTGAGTGCTTTTCTTATGAGACTTTGACAAGACATAAGACAATATATCAAGCCCATAAGACAACGCATGATTTATTTGTGTCTGACAAAATAGAAATATTCATCAGTGCACTAAACAAACTATTTATCACTTGTGGACAATATGCAATCCTGAAGGGTCATAGACCTGATGACGGGATATAGCATGGCATCATTTCTACTTCCAAGAATCCAATGAGGAGACTTAAATTTTCGATTGTTCGTACTTTTACGACTAGTAAATCATGTAGTAACGATTCGCCGTAGTGGCATGCGAAGGATACTTTGATGTAACACGATATTCAAAGCTCCTGGGAGGCCTTTGGTCATTTAAAGACTGCAACAGAACTATCATCTTTACACCCAATGTCTCAGAGCGTAGACTTTCATTCCCTTGTTATCTGTCCACCTAATCTACCGCTGACCAGTTAGGAACTCTACCCGTGTTCCAACGTTGATTACTTTCATTGTCTTTTTGTCCAGCAAATGATCTTACCTTAATGAATTGGAAAGTGGCGACGGGCGGTAGCCTCCTCAGATGTGGATAGAAGAATGAGCCGGCGGGATGCGAAGGGTACTTGGAAGTGATACGGTATGCGACCCCCTGGGGGGCTGTGGGCCAGTTGGGAGCTGTAAACGTGAATCCATTGTCGGTGCCGGCGTCCAGGGGATCCACCTTAGAGAGAGAGAGAAGTTTGAAATGAAGCAATCAATGAAAAATAAACATTAACTTCGAGAACATAGTAGCATTATTCATATGAATAAAAATTAATCTCAGAACGGCTGGATCTATTTTATGTTGCGATTGTAAAAGTCAGGGAAAGTAAGGAAAACTAAAAGAAAAAACTCCACATAAAAAATAAGTCAGTGAAATAGGATCTGTAAAGGTCAATGGGATGACTGAAAAGCGAAGATAAAAAGAGAAGGTCACATTTTCTTCATTATTATACCCGAGAGAATCCACGGCGGATAGCTACGTAGTTCATAGTTGGACTTGTATGAAACCTACGCTACGAGTGGGTACCTACCCAGAGTACGTAGTCTTACCTCTATTGTAATGCTGTCCAGCCAGTTTCCGTCTACGCAGAGGTCAAAACTGTCCACCCCCACAAACCAGTCTGGAGAGGGGATCATCCGCGCCATTACTGATACCTGAAACAATGATTAAAAATAAGTATAGTGACTGACTTCAGTATTACAGAGGATGGGGTAAAATAGTTACCTAGAGAATGGGTGTCTTCTCAATTTTGTACGGGGTGGATACCTGCTAGTTTATTACGTAACGAGTCGAATTGGTCTTGTTAGTATAGAAATCAACATTTAGATCAACTTTGTGCACGCTCGAAAACTTTACGTAACCACACCTATGGAGGTTGTATGCCAAGCAGGAGCGGAAATTGAACAAATTCCATGGCCGCTTTTCGAGGCATTTTAAACATCTCGTGGAAGGATCGAATAACAAACGAGAGTGCTGAACATGGCGCATTTACTCAGCATTAGGCTTGTTTACGAGTATGGGCCTTACAAGTCATTTACGTAAGTACCGCACCTTTAGCATAGAAATTTCATGTAAACAATACAATACTAATAATAATATTTATTGCACGCCTCAATTAAATGACACCGTACAGTACATAACCACAATAAGTAGATGCAAAGAACAGGTGGTCTCATCGCTAAAATGAAATTTATTCCAGACAACTTTAGTGTAGCGTGGCGTATAATAATCATATTTTAATAGATTCAGAAGGCTAATTAATGAAGAAATATGGAATCGGATGTTTGGGGAAGTGTCTCTCTGGCAATGGGACATACTTTTTAAAATCAGGTAAGTAATCTTATACTTACCTAGTCTTTTCCCTAATTTTGGCATACTACGTACAAAACCATCTCTGATGTCGTCTTATAAAAGTAATTTCATTTATTAAACGTAAAGAGAAAGAGGAGCAGTGATCATAGAAAGTCACTTGGGTTAAAGAAAATATGTTATTTTGACAGAAATTAATACATGGTTGTCCAAAAGACAAAATAATATTTGGATACGATTTGGGGAATATTATTAATAACAATAAAAATTAAGAATAATAAATGATGTGCTAATAAATGAAACAACAATCATTACCAGCAAATATCATGTTTTTTTGACATTTTCTTTAGGAAAACACGGAGAAACTAAAAAGTTTATTCCTCCTAATACAAAATCTTCCCGAAATTTAACCAAGCAACCATGAATCATGGTAGGTCACTCCATGTCAGGTGTATTGACCGGTGTAAAGCTCTGGAATCATCATTTGTCTGACATGACATGTGATGAACGATATCTGAGTCATACATTTATAGGTCGACCACTTTACTGATTCCGAGCGCACGGGTAGCGAGAGGCAGGGCTCCGCCGCCCGCCGCCCGCGCGCTAGCCTTTGACGTCACCCCTCTTACCCCGGTCCCGTCACAGACGCGTTCATTAAGACGGTCGGTGTATAGTAAGTACGATTAGATTCACATTTATCTGATACGCTCTGATGGCCCATACTATGTTTACGGCCCATACAGCATTAGGCATCGGAGATCATCAAAATCAAGTCCTTTATTATTTAATTTAGTCACATGTATTACATTCACCTATGACATCACGTCATAAGTATGAATCCGGTTTAGCGCGAATGATAGCTACACCATCTTCACTTGGTATTTTACCTGTACAATTTTAATAATTCATTAAATCGCATCACAGGTGAGTGGTTGAGACAGCCAGTAATTAATGTGTCGAGGCCAGGCTCGTCCGTCTACCCGACTAGCATAGGAGCTTCAATAATTGTAACAGAATTAATTTCATATTTCCTCCGTATATTCAGTCGATGAGGTAAACGTCCCGGTTCTCTATACTGACCCAATACAACGAATAAAATACTATAACCAGTACATATTATTAAAAGGCTATAAAATAAAATAAAAAATAATCCAAGCCTCTTCAAGACAAGAGTGGATAGGCTATTACGGAACAGGCGAGCTACATCTTCGGCCTCGTCATCGCTTTCCATCAGGCGAGTCTAAGGCCAATTGCTGTACAGTCATTCATAAAAAAAACTAAAGTAAATCTAAAAATGCCCCCTGCGGCATTGTGCCGAAAACGCTGGCAGCATTTCCTCTCTGAATAGCAAGACTATTTTTTTGTGCGAGGTAGCTGCCAACTCTTCGGTCACCGGTAGTATCGGGAATTAAGGGACTTTTACCTTATATTGTGTGTATTGACAAAATCAATCCTAATGTTATAGAACATGCAAATGTTTGATTTGACCTAATAAAAGTGGAACTCTAAAGTGATTTTGTTTTCGTAAGTATTTCTGGCAACTTGTAATAATAACCGAAAATATATTGTATTCACTGTGTAACGCCAAAAGAAACAAAATACACGAAACTCATTAAATATTTCAGGGTAACCATTATACGATTGGAGGATAAACTTCCAGTTATTTAATTGCTTATTACGTCTATAAGAATATACCTACGTGATACTATGCCGAATTCTCAGCAGGTTTATCTTTATTCCCCGCTATACATCCATAATACCGACCTTACTTGTCAAAAGACTCCCCCAAAAACGTACGATTAGAAAATGATTTGATGAAACAAAATGAGCATCTTTTTATCCTGCAAAATTGTACCCTTATCTATCATCTTATTTAATTACAGCTCAAAGAAAATGTATAATATAATAAAATATTATTTAATTTTGTATTTCAATTTAAATCCACTTTCTGCGCCATTTCGAATCTACCTCCCGGCTCGCACGCGACCTAATCATCCCTCCCGGGTGAATCGCCTACTTACGGTACCTTCGTCAAATTACCTCCTATAATTAAAATTGAATTAACTGAAATAATTTCTGACGGGAGTGTGCTATATTAGAATTATAATGTAAATGGTTTTTATAATATAATTCCTGTACATATTTTTTTTTATTTAACTGAAGTACTTTTACTTAACTCTAGAAAATAAATGACACTAACAACTTACTAAACTACAGAAAATAAATGCACTCACTTAGTTATTTGTATTTTCTACTTATTTCTGGGTATCATTTTTTAGATTTTCATCGTCATGAATTGAATAAATAGTATTTTCAAATCTCTACGGCACTGAAATTCATTTTTCATGCTCAATGTCCGACGTATCATAAGAAAGCTTCAAAAACATTTTGATTTTAGGTCCGTTTTATCACTTTTCTTTCTTAATTTTTATTCGTTTTAATTTTCATTAATCGCATATACGTATATGTTACTGCATTCTTATTATAATAAGATCAATATCATATCCCCAACCTAATTTGATCTAATCCATTCAACGTGCTTTTAATTTTAATTTTAAAAAATGTACACTTCGCTTAAATTATTAATAACTCTTCTACATTAATTTCGCAAACTTGGCAACTTTATCCAAGTTGGAGGTAAAAACAAATTGAGGTCCCGCCGGACATCCGTCAACTCCCGCAAACCTACCTAAAGAGGTTACCGCAAAAAGTCAATATCCCTCTCTCTCGCACTTAGTTATTCGAGCGACAAAAATGAAGATACAAGAATAAACGAAGTTGGCATTCACAGTAGTCGGCCAGGGCTGGTATTCATGAAGCATTCGTTTCTGTAAAACCAGTATAAGTTTGACCTAGAATTGACCTCATATTAAAAATCTTTACTTTGTTATGATGTTATGTATTCAAAAAGGCTATTCAGAAATGAATACAATTTCAATAAAATACTGGTGCACCCTTACAAAACTGATACTGAATGATCAAGTGGGTCTTAAATGTGTAGGCGGTAAGTTTGTATGGGAAAGCGATAATTAAACGTGCGACTAAACGTGCTCTTCTTCACTTCAAGCATTTATTTCTCTAATGCAATAATTAGTTCTATGCGGACAAAGACGCTATCAAAAGTTGGTTTTGTGTACAAAATAATTTTCTGATTGTGGGTCAAGCCGCGTCGTAGAAAGCCAGTCAAGTCAAGCTGATCTAATTTGACAGATAGGCACATGTTTAGGCTTTGTAGCATCAAACAATCTATGCCCGGAATACACGAGGCTAGTTTTTCAAGCCTGGATAGCAAGCTAGTGCCAGTAAGCTTGCGTCTATGTTCTTGTATACAAAACTAGTTTTGTCTACACGAACATAGACACACTAGCTTGCTGTCACTCGGGATCGTGATACCACATACGTCTCTGTCGACGACACACTCACATTTGCGTCCGCATACCGTCGATAGGCTGATGCAAGGCTGACTGATGACGTAGGTAGACTTTACCCACACCCATACTACTAACCGATGTACCGGATTGTTATACCTGGCGCAGTATATTATTGTATCATGCTTGCTAGCTTACTAGCACTAACTGGCTTGAAAGACTAACCTCGTGTATTCAGGCCTTAACCGTAAGCGGATTTCGAAAAATCTGATTTTATGGAAAGTTTGACAGGTTTCTTTGGAATGTTAGCAGGATGTCTGGTTCGTAATCGTAACATGGTTCAACCCGCCCTTAGAGTAACGATGATGAAGAAAACAAATTCACTTCAAATATATTTCAAAATTGGAGCAAAGTTGTATTTACTTCGTTTCATTCAATTCCAAAATCCGTGTTGCCTATGGCCTGAGGGGCTTCTCCGAACTTCGAAATCCGATCTTCGTATCGTGCCGTATCTTTCACTCATATGGTGTGTAACACGAGAGTGAACGGGACGGCATTATACGAAATTCGGATTTCAAAGTTCAGAGTACAGGCTCTGTTGCTGATGCTTGCTGTTGAGATAAGGTTTGTACAACTTTTGCCAAATAAGTATTTTACTAGATTCCAAAGCAAACTCTACCTTATTTCCAATTACATGAGATTAAAATTTCTGGCTAGACGCTAAGGACGAGAGGTGAGTTTGAGTCTAACAAGTTGTGAATCGCAGCAAACCTTACTATTAAGTAGGTCCCAACTGTCGCCCAAATTTCCGATACTGTTGTTTGCGTATTATGGAAGTTTGCGGAATTATTTGAGTTCTTGTTTACCGAGACGGTGTCTCAAATAGCTAGGTGTTCCGTATAGGTTAAACATACGGTAAGTATGAGCTCCAATTTGAGATTATTACGGATTATTAGGGAAAGTTTTAAGTAAATGGAATGTTCTTGCCAGGTTTCGGAATGATCTTGGGTTGTTAGAAACAAGTTTAGATTGCGAGTTAGAAAGATACAATTTTGCAGTGAACTATACTGCAAAGTTAGGCATAAAGCTCTTGAATGGCTTTACAGAGTGATATGAGTAGAATTTAAAAAATAATATCATCTAGGGATATTATTAGTTTATATAAGCTAATTAATAGGACTCCATCAAATCCGCTTCACTAAAAGTTCCGTCTTTTGCCTAATGTCCATGTTTGTCTTTCTTTTTTTGAACCTGACTGTGGCTTTATAGGCCGGGCCCAATAAAGCGATAGGAGTGCGCGGTTGGAGAGTAGCCCGGGGAAAATCCAGGGCAAAACCTCCGACACGCCCACGCGAAACACTGGAATTCTCTAATAGTTTGCGGTCCAGTGAGAAACCACTCAACCGAATCTGAGGTGTGAGTTAAGTTTATCCTAATGTCCATCCCCTAACTAGAGCTATAGCGCGCTAATGCAATCAACAAGCATACACTACCTTCCCTAAGCTCTATTTATGTCCGTCGCTTCCGATTCCAAACCTTTTTAAATCTGTTACGCGTACTCGCTTCCACGCGCGCCGAGCTAACGCGTTAGAAGGAGCCCGCGATATTAAAATGTGTGAGTGATGTGAAAAACAAGAACCAAATGAGGGCTAGGCACTATGTTTATCCCAAAGCCCAATCCATTTAGACGGGCCCAACTCGCAGGCAGAAAATGTCCGTCAAACTCACTCTGAAGGCCGCGTAATATTGAGTTGGGTCCCTAATAAACAATATCAATATGTTCCATATATAAATGTATTTTCTGATACGGATAAATCAATCTCGGGTAACTGTAACTATTGGTAATCACATCTGGTTTGGGTGGAGAATTATGGCCGTTTCGTGCGACCTAGCTAAAATGATGGTAATCAATGATACTCATAAGTCCGCTGACAGTAAATACTTTTCCTTTGAGATGTTCTCTGATTGCTGACTTTGTTTTATCACTGTGTCTGTGGTTTGAAGGAGCTTAAGACAGGTAAATGATGATTTAAATACACCTATAGTTTAGTAAAACTGAAAACGTGTTGGAGTTATATACCAGCTATAAATCAAGGTAGTTTTGAGTATTTAGCGTCCTTGGCCGCGATATTCGACTTTCTTCTATCTTTTTGGTGTGTCTCTCAAAATGATAATGACACAGATATTATACTGAAGATAATTGTCTCCTTTTGTCAAATATCACTAAATGAATACCCGCCATTTTATATTCTTTACTGCATATTATAACCCGTATTTTTTTTTTAATATAACCCATAAAAGAAACTACACTACATTTACAAGTTATTTCGGTACAATTCACTCAGTCAATGTCTTGATAACAAACAGTCCCTCTGGCTGGAAAGGACGAATCCGAATATATGTACAGTTTTATAACTCGATACGAAATATAAATAATAATATTCTCGCATAAAGAATCGTCTGAATATACAACATTCGCCGCCATTACCGTTAATCGTAAATGAGTCGAATTGGACAAATAAAACAAACGCGATGCGATCGCGATAAAACCGCAAGTACTTTAGTGCCAGTATCCTGACTGTAACAATAAACATATTAATCGTTTTTAATACTATTTATTTGCTATGCATGTACATTGCTTTTATACAATGGATATTAAACTGTGAACTGATTTTGTTCGCAGAAAAATAAAAATTACGTAGATTAAGTACCCTGATCAAGTTGACCTTATTTATTTGAAATATTAGTACCTAAGCATTTCAATTCTTTACCATACAGCGTACTTCAAAAAATATTTAATAAGGATTTAAGTACTTGGCATCATAAGTACATGTCAGCTTTTGTTTCCAAAAGAAGTAGCCAGTTATCACCTTGTCCTCAAAATACTCCAAGAGTCAAAATACTGCTCGTAATACTCTCATCATAATAAACCCTCCCCTTTTATTACAAAATTTGAATCGATACGCCTTTTTGCTCAGCGTTACAACAGTTTAACGTATCGTAATTGTTGTTTGCTCTCGAGGGCTTTAATTAGTGGTGAAATACGATATTTCCAGGCATTGTGGAAGGCTTTGTATTATGACTACGTTCGTTAAATTGGGAAATTATTGAACTGCGCTAGTTCGCTTTTATTGTGCTGATCGTTTTACGTGTGTTCTGTTAACGTTTTCAGATTTTCCAGTAGAATTTATGTAATTTTTATCTTTGTATTTTATACGCTTTATTAGTCTGGTTTGGCTGCAAATAAAGCAATTTTTAATTAAAATTTCGAAATTATGATGATATTTAGTTATAAATATTATGATGATGGTTTAAAATAACACCACCCTCTTTTTCTTCTACATTTTGTAAGAAAAAAGTATGAGAACCAGGATAAAGTATGCAGTGGGCGATGAGCTAATATTGTGTTTTTTCCATCCTTTAATTGCCAGAAAATGCAATGAAAACATCGTTTCTGCAGACGTTTTTCTAAGGTCTACGAATGGCTAAGTGTGTGGCTTTTAAACACGTCCATTTCATTTAGGGCTTTTTGCCTACAAACATTAATTGTTTTGATTCACAGTTGCCCTTAAAAGGTTTACGTCAACAAATAACTCATGCCTCCATTAAGTTCATCCATAGCTACCTACCAGCGCCGAGCCGAGCGCATCCGAGCGCCCGGATTCGACGACATGCCGAACTGAAGTCTCGTGTGGGTAGTATCATCATGGGCTTTTAACTGACAAACATCGTCTAGGTTTACACTTACCCTCGAATGGTTTCCATCAACAAAGAACTCCGCCTCCGTCCGTCCCGTGCCCTGCATTATCGCCGGCGCACCGAACACATCCATAGTTCCCGGCGCTGAACCGAGCGCATCCGAGCGACCGGATTCGGCGAATTGCCGGACCGGTGACGAGACCCGACGGCCGAGACGGAACAGCACGTACGAACGGTCGTGTGATATGCCTGGAACAAGAAAATAAAGTTGTTTGGATGGTCATATGGCTTTGCGTAAGTGGGATATAGATGTGTAGCGTGTGCTTACGTCTTACGTCTCCTTTAAATATGAAATTGAAGGAGCAATAAAAAGTTTATGCTGGCAGCAATTTGTTCTGTACTTTATACCTGTTTGTTACTATATGTTTTTAGGGTTCAACAGGTAGCGACGATGGAACGCTCGTTGTGACAAACTTGACAAATAAACCAATAAGGTTGAGATAAATGAACTTGCATTAGGAGATAAATTTATACTTGAATTAGATTTATGCAATTGAGTAATACAACTTATCTGAAATAATTTCATAGTCTTTGGTAATTTAATTATTTATTATAACATGGGAAATATGTGTCACTTTTATTAACTCTACTTATACTCCATTTTTATACTAGACCAAGTGAATACAACTATGGACATAAAACGAAACCTAAATTGCATCGGGGTTACCGCTGCCGTGTTTTATAGTTTACCGAGGTTTTAATTAAATTTCTCTAAGCGTTGTAAAAATCTCTGTTACGTTATAAAAGGCAACGTTTATCGTTTACAATTTAATTACGGCGTTTATTCCGGATTTATTAATATTTTTCGTACACTTTCGTAAACGTCAAAGATTATTATTGTATACTTTATTTGCTTTATTATTATTATCAAAGAATCTGGTGCCAATATCTAAGTGTAATAATATCTTTAACATCGACCGTACCTATTAAAGACAGTAGTATAGTGCATTGTGTTAAAATGTTAAAGTTGTGTTATTTTTCTTTGTGTGATGAGAAAAAAAGATAAGTTCAGTAATTTCATCATCGAATATCTACATAAATACAAGAAAGTAATTTGTCACTAAGATACTTATCTACTTTGTGAAAGCGCTGTGTGTTGTTTGCTCAGAAATATTATTCACTGAAATTATCCTAACGAGCTCAAACTCGATGAGGTACCTCATTGCATTTATAAGCGTATACCAGAGCAATAATACCGCCTTCTGGTTCCATCATCAGACATTAACGATTGCACTGTTCTCATAATTAAATACGTAAGTGTGCAAAATTTCAGCTTCAGCATAATGCAATACACATAATTATAATAGTAATACAAGAGCAAATAATTATGTTTTGTAGGTTTGAAACCCCAAAGCGTTACACATAGATATCCGGACAGATTAAATGTAATATAAAATTATAAGAAAGCTGACGTTAAAACCAAGTAATGCTGTAATTTGATAGAAACGTAGATAATACCCATAACATAGATATTACTATTAATACAGCAAAGCGTCGTGCGTGTAAAAGGTCATTTTGTTACTTTTTTATCGACACACCAATTTATTTATTTATTATTATTTATTTATTTATTTATTGAATCTAATATACATGTAACATTATAGTTTTATCCAAAGCGTTACAAAGATTCTAGACTAAAACTACAGGTCTACAAACTAGCTTAAAGCTATAGGATACCCGTCTTGCTTCATCTCAAGCACAATGTTATGAATTACGCTGAAATGAATGTTGTCAAGCGCACGTTTCGATGGAAAGTAGTCATGACTAATGTCACTATATCAAGTGCCTCAGGGAATCCTAGTTTCAGATATTAATACTATGCTTACGTAACGAGTGAATCAACGGGTAGTGAACCCAGTCCGCTGCCAATTGGCAGACTCACGCGCACCCGGCATAAACAATACCGTTAATTAGACTAGAACGACATACGTCACTTCAAATTACGAAGAGTTGCGCTCTTTTACAATAAGTTATAAGACTACTTACTTAAATAATTTATTTGTTTGTCAGTGACAGGTGCAATAAAGCGGGCTTGAGGAGAAAATTAATTCTTATTAATTGTGTGATTTTGGCTGTTTAATTCATTTGTATCGAGTAATCGTTAAAAATAATTGACGATTCGTCACACTGTCACGTGCTGTACATTTAAACGAAATGTTTTTTTAGGAGAATAATCGCTCTGCCAAAGAGTACAATGCTTAAATTATGTTTAAGCAATTTATTTTTCTGTATGTATGTAAGCTTTTTACACAATAATTAATACGATAAATCCAGCTAACCTTTGAGCAATTGAGTGGTACCTAATGAAGTTTTATAATTGCTGCATTGAGTCATCCATGACCGCTACAAATTATGGTCTTGAAATATACAGCAATAATAATTAATAATGATTTACATCCATCACCAACCAGAGCTGAGACGATTTCTCAAAAAAATGTTCGAAAATGCTTGATTTTGATTTAAAAAATCCTATGATTCCGTACGTGAGACAGATTTTTCATAAGCGATCCAGTATTCCAAAAATCATTTATAATGTGAGCGGGATGGTTAATTGCGAACTCACGCGTGTTAGAAGGAGTCATTTGCACTTGAATGGCCTTTGCCTTAAGTTTATTATTACCACATCATACGAACATCATATTTAAGGTTCTATCAAAAAGTGTAATCAATTTCAATCTACAATAATTAGTCCAGCACAGCTACTCTGTATTCAAATTCCACACAGTATTCAAAAATAAATAATTTGCTTTAACAAATAACAACAGTAACTTTCAACGTCTTCCTTTAGATGTTGCAGTAGCTTAAACAGTAAACCGAATTATTTGATCGTCATAGTTCATTACCGTCCATTAATAACCACTTACGTCATCAAAGTGTTTGCCGTCCATTTTAAATAGGCCGACAAACAAGGCAAACCTTTATTTACTTTGGTCCCCACGGTGCCTTGCCAGGAAAATTGCCTTCTAGTAAAAAAAGATGTTTAGGTAATCAATTAAAAAAAGTAAAGTGACGTTAAGTAAAGTATAGTATCTAATGTAAACATTTTGTATATTCATGTACCTTTGTACTAACATGAAATGGAAATGAATAGTTTACTATGTAATTGTGATTATTTTACATAATACATTGAAATTGTGTTCTTCAATAATTATTAAAAATTAAACGGTTCAAAGTAAAATAAATAACAAATTGAATAAAATAAATATTACGGTAGTAGTACTCAAATCTTATAAAGGGTTGTAATATGATAACTGCGCAGGTGTTGTGGCGTGTTTCATATACAAGATTTACCCAGGCTGGCCAGCTGATGAGAGATTCTCAGGATCGATCGTGGGCTCCCTGTTCAGCTGTGACTCTACACGTCTGTTCCAACTCAATCCTGTTTTCCTAATTAGTGCAAAGAGAAGAGAAATGCTTGACCAAAGCAGTAAGCCAAACAGAGTAAGTAGCAGGGTTGGACGCCAGGTGTTTTGACCTAATACTAACACCAAGGTTGAAGCTAGTAGGATTAATTAATCAAACAATTGCATGAGCTTGACAGAAAGTATTATTATTCAAAAAAACAATGCACCACACATATTACACAAAATGCAGAGATGTAAGTCTTATAATTCTAGGCACAATAGCAATTTGTTGCTTAAGCTTATTTCTATGTGGCCAGCAGGCACAAGCATTAGTTTATACTACCAGTGATAATAACTGGTTGTATTACAGTAAACTTAAAATAACACTGGACCGCTAGAAGAGCGAGGACAGGCAGACTCTCTCGGAGCAAGAATAATTGTTCATATAGATACTATTTAAATTGTCTGTCACTAAGCGCACTCATGGCTCTGTTCCCAAGAAGGGAATTACACTTATTTGAGTTCAAGTAGGCACTCGCGTGTGTGTGAGCGTGTGTTGTATAAGACAAGGAGCGGAGTCACCTGTTTAGTCACGTTTGCCGCAGGCCTAGCCGAGGCTCCCCGGTGTGGATGCCCATGTGACGATGCAGTCACATGCTCGTGATGGCCTCCTCCTTGAAGAGCTCAGCCCAGCGACGCGACCACGTGCTCACTGCCAAGTCCGCTACTCTCCAACTGCGCCCGCGCATGAGAGTGGTGTAAGCAGAGACCCGAGCGTGCCAACGACACTGGTAACCACGCCAACGACCATGCAGATAGACCGCCGACCACGTGCTAACGCCGCGCCAACGACCGGCTTTCACAGCTGCAAAGATTGTTTGCATTAGACACAAAATCACACCAATTATGTAATTTCTCCTGTAAAGAGGGATAAGAGAGCACAGTAAGTGTTTGGAGAGAATTTATAAAGACTACTAGACGACTGTCTTAAGCCCTACAAAGTGTCGACGTGTAACTCACCCGGTTGAAAATCTCGCAATAATTTCCTTATCTGCCGTTGCGTAGCTCTCCCTCTCAGCAGTTACATCGTCCTCAGAATGGAACCAAGTGTTCGAGCTGCCACGTGTGCACCCATGATAAAAAGTAAAGAAGCTGTAACAATATAATGAAATTAGCTACAATTAACCTCAAATATCTCACGCCGTTTGCAGGAAATAATTTACAAACCTGGTTTCTATGATTGAGTGCGAAGATTTGTAGGTCCGTATTGTGAGCCCGGCGGCTGACTCGAATTGCCCTCTGCAGTTCCTAGTTACTACTTCACATGGTGACGGCCAGGTTGCGAAAAGGGGCGAAGGCCCGGCGAGACGCCCTTTTATTAGGTTAGCTGTCAAACTCTCTGACTGATTCCCAGCGTTCAAGAAGACATTCGTTTTGAGAATACATAACTCCGCTTCAAATAATTTTGAGGCAACTAAGACCTTACTCCGTCGAGCCAACCGACATCAAAACAATATAAAGAAAATTATAGTTTAATATCAAAATTATAATCAACAATCGATCTAGAAAAACTTACACGCCCGCTGGTGGTTTCGGCCCGCATTCACAGATGGCGCGTATAATAATCAATGTCATGCGCGAAAAGTTTCCCTCTGTCCTCCCTAGATGGCGTCAGTAGTTTCAAAAATTACGACTTCTTTTAACGAAAACTAAAGAACTAAAATTACAGTGTTACATTACCGCTTCACCAAAGTAAAAAAAAAAAAAAAATTTTTTTTTTTTTTTTTAAACCTTAAGCCCTCCCTATATAAAGAGAAGTCAGAATTGATCCATAATATGCAAATCCATATTGCAACATTCAATGCCAAGCTATTGTAGTAGAAGAGTTTCACTACAGATTGTCCTGAAACAAACAGAAGAAAAGAGCCAAGTGGCTCTACTCAAAAGAAGAACCAACAATGCTTGTCACAAACATGCTGAGTAAAAGAGAACAAGTGCTTAACGTTCGACCTGAGCTTTAAAACAGACCTTACATCTATACATATATTTCAATTGCTTCCTATCAAGCTGTATAATCTAATAGCATAGCATGCTAACACAAAGATTCACCAACACTTAATGAAGCACTTGTGTTCCTGAAACACAAAAAAAAATATGACAGTAGCTTATTTAGACCTAGAACTATGACCTCACGCCTAACATGCAAATCATTACCTAATTATGGGGTAAACCAGTTTGCCCTTTCATTTATGGACGACGATGACAAAGTGAAATGTGTCATTGCAGGGAGAGGTTGCTGGTCCGAGCTCCCGCAACGCACTTCAGTCCTATTCCCTTAGTCGATTCCTACGACACCCACGGGAGGAATGGGGAGGTGTTATTCTAACCCGACACCACACGGGGAGGAATGTCCGAGGCAATATAAACAAATATACACAAATATATCGAGCAACACGTAGGAATGTACGACATTGTAACCATTACACAATATTAAATAAGAATGTAAACCTGTAAAAGAACAAAGTTCCACACTCTTGACGCCCAGGATGCAATAACTTAAAGAGTTTGTACCCTGTTTTCGATTCTGAGTAAAGGCGATAAAGCACAATAACAAAGTTTCAGACCTAGTAGCGGCAGAGTGTATAAGCCAAGTTTTGTGTAAGTATGCGTCTCGTCCTACAATGCGACAAACAAAGTTAATACCTGTGTACACACGTACACGAATGACACCTATTCTCTGACTCCAAAGAAAGCTGAAACATAATTTCACCAGGCTGCTTCTAGAACAATGTGCTCCATGCAGGTGACTTCCTGCATCAACAAACAGCTGGCTGCGCCTTCAATATGTCCTTCACGTGCCATATACCTAAAGATCTACCGGTGTCAGGATCCTGTAACTCATACACTAAAGGTGAAATTTTTTTCTTGACCTTGCACTTTCTGAACTTTGGTGCAAGCTTCTGCGCAAAGAACTTATTTGCATCTGACAATGGATACTCCTTTTTCCAGACCAGCTGACCCTCCTGATATTCAACAGTTCTCCTATTCTTATTATAATAAATCCTGCTTCGCTGATAGGACTTATGAAGGCTCTCATTTACCTTTTGAAATATCGGTTTGAGATGTGACAAAACAGACGCGTACAAGCTCCTATCATCATATTGCAATTCTTCACTAGTCAGTGGCCCCGATGGATACCATTCACCTGAGAGAACAGCCTCCCGTCCTGTATTTAAAAAATAGGGACTATAACCCGTGACCTCATGAACAGCAGTGTTGATTGCAAACTCCACCCCACTCAAACTCTCCGCCCAGGTACGATGATCATTGCCTACGTATGATGAAACAGCTGTTCCTACAACTCTCAAAACTCTCTCAGATGGATTATTTTGTGGTGTAAATCTACAGTTATAGAAGAACTTTGGAATTTTATACTTCTCACCTAATGCACGCATATGTCTAGATATATATTGAGGTCCATTGTCCATAATGATGCATTGAGGTATCCCATGTTTGAGCAGTACATTATTTTCTATTAAATCTACTACCGTTTTGGCTAGTGAGTTTCGCATGGGAAACAAGCAAGTATATTTAGTAAAGCAGTCGCAAACTATCAGTATGAACTTGTAACCTTTATAACTCCTAGGGTAGGGCCCCGAAATGTCAGTGCATACAACTTGCCAGGGTCTTTGCACTCGCTTCGGATTTTCCATTAGACCTGGAGGTGCCTCATTTGTGCTTTTGTAAGCCAAACAAACTTGACAACTTTTAACATATTTCTTTACATCACTTAACATTTTGGGCCAATAATAAGTTTGTGCCACCCGCTTAAGAGTTTTGAAGACGCCTAAATGAGCAGCATCCGGCCTATCATGACATTGCCTCAGTATGTCCTGCCTATTTTCTAAAGGTACTACACTCTTCCACTCACAATCTCTAGACAGAGGATTTTAGACCTAATGCGTTTATATAGATTTCCATTTAACAGTTTATAGTCAGGATACTTGTGTGGAGTCGCCTCCACCCTAGCAAATAAGTTAGAATACCAAGCGTCCCTAACCAAATTTAATGGACAAATTAAACCTATTTCATTCGACGCAATCGGTGCTCGAGAGAGAGCATCGGCCAATTTATTATCAGATCCTTTTCTGTAATTTATGTCAAAGTTGAACTGGGACAGTCGCAGTGCCCATCTAGCCAAACGGCCCGTCGGTGACTTTAAGCCAACCAACCACTTCAGACTACTGTGATCTGTGTAAACTTTAGTCCTGAAAGGAGATCCCTCTATATAACCTCTAAACTTTTCTAATGCAAAGATCAAAGCATTCAACTCTTTCTCTGTCGTTGAGTGGTTTCTCTCAGAACTAGATAGGGTTCTACTGGCATATGCAACCGCGTGCTCATGACCTTCATCATCTAGTTGTGATAGAGCACATCCTAGTCCATTTTCAGACGCATCGGTAGAGATAATAAAAGCTCTGTCAAACCTAGGCACACATAGTATAGGTGCAGAGACCAAAAGTTCCTTGCTATACCTAAAAGCTTCCTCCGCCTCTGGTGTAAATTTAAAAGTTTCACCCTTAGGAAGCTTTCCAGTAAGCCTATTCAAAGGAGCACACACAGTAGAATAGTTTTTAATGAAGCGCCTATACCAAGATAGCATCCCTAAATAGCGTCTAAGCTCCTTTTGAGTGTTGGGGCGAGGATATTCTACTATGGCCCTGACCTTTTCACTGTCAGTTCGTAAACCCCTTTGATCCACCACATAGCCCAAAAACTTCAACGATGGTCTGCAAAAGACTGACTTTTCTAGATTAATAGTCAGCCCTGCCTGTCGCAATCGCTCGCAGACTTGACCTAGCAGACTCACATGTTCTTCAAAAGTTTTAGATATAACTATGATATCATCCACATAATAGAACACATTATTCGCGAACTCTGGCCCGAAGACCTTATCCATAAGTCTCGTCATCCTGGCTGTTGAGTTGACCAAACCGAAAGGCATACGTCTAAAATGGAAAGACCCGAGGCCACTTATAGAAAAACAAGTCTTTTCCCGCGACTCAGGTGACAGCATGATTTGAAAAAAGGCAGACTTCAAGTCTAAAGAGGTGATATACCTAGCATTGCTGAGTGAGTCTAAGATTTCCTGTACTCTAGGCATTGGATATGTATCAACTTTAGTAATACTATTTAATTTCCTACTGTCTAGACACATCCTTAGTTCCCCGTTAGCTTTTGGAACCAATAAAATAGGACTATTCCAAGGAGAATTACCCTTTTCAATTATGCCCAGTTTCAACATATTTTCAATTTCCGTCCTAACATATTCTCTATGATGGTAGGGTATGGGATAATATTTCTGTTTAATAGGTGGATGATCACCAGTGTCAATCACATGCTCTTCCAACATAGTGCAGCCTAAAGTATTGTTATCAGCAGCTATGTGCCTAAACTGTTCCACTACTCTGTCCAGCTGAGCTCTCTGTTTCATATCTAAGTCTTCAAATTTATGCAAGTGAGTGTTAGAGTCTCTAAGCAGACTTAAAGTTTGAGAATGACTGTCGCCCTTTTTAACGTTCAAAATGTCAGTACAAAGTTGAAATTTTTTTAGGAAATCGACACCCAGTATAATGGGAGTGTTCACACCCTCGCATACATATAGCGTTAAATAATGTAAATCCCGCTTATATGCTATAGGTATTTCTACAGTACCTAGAACGGACAAGTGCGCCCCATTTCCTACAGTTAAGTCCTTATCACAAGTATTCATGGGAAAATACAATCCTTCCTGCTTCAGAACCGAATATGCAGCCTGGCTCAACACTGACACGGATGCTCCGCTGTCCGCTAGCGCGTTGCATTCTAAACCCAAAATACCTACACTAAGAAATGGCCTTGGATCCTCATCATTTTGTTTGAATAAAGGCAAGGAATGTAAAGTATCATCTTTAAAATGTGTCATATCCAGTAAAGTTTGAGTGGTCTGGTCAGAGAATTGAGTTATCTCTGACCCGCCGACACGTTTTTTGAACAATCACAAAATCTTGTTATTACCCCAGGCCTTTTACACCTAAAGCAAATTGGAGTGGTATGCACATCACAGCGAGAATGATGGTGTGCACCGCCACACTTTCCACATATATTAACATTGTTAGGTCTAGCTGGCCCTACAATAGTGTCACGTGACCTCGTACCAGAAGTTGAGGGAGATGAGCTTGCAATCCCACTACAGAAGTCGGGAAGAATAGACTCCCTACCAGTATTCAAATAACCCCTATTTTCACATTTAAACTTTGATATTTCCAGCCTAGCACAAATCTCCTTTAACTCCCTAATATTATGGACTTCTGTTAGAGCTAAACGAGCTATGAAGAATGGGCTCATGTTTGTCGTGATAATATCAAGCTGCTCCGCCTCCGGCAGCGGTCTAGACAACCTTAAGAACAAACTTTCCATAATGTTGATGTAGGATTTAATAGGCTCATCCTTTCCTTGTAAACGAGCCCTAATTTGGTTCAACAGGCACCTTTCATATTCAATCGGTTGAAACTCTGCCCTTAACAAATCTACTAAGTCGCTAAATGAATCAAAACGTGATTTATTCGTCCTAAACCATAGTAATGCTTCGCCCGAAAAAAGGTGTACAGAATTTCTTAACAGTTCAACATCTGACATCTCCGAAGAGTACTTGAGCTCTTGTAATCTAAAAATGAAGTCATGAACCGAGGTCCGTCCATCATAAACAAGATTCCATTTAAGCACCTGTGAGGCGTGCCTCTGACACGAAGCAGCAGATGTGACCTCGACATTAGACTGAACAAACTGTTGACTAGATGCACTAGGTTCATTGCACTTTAAAGTTTCGATGGCATGGAACGCTTTAGACACTAACGAAATCTTCCTAAGCTGTTGTTCGCCGGTTAAAAAATGCAATTTTTCTAACCTTAATATAACGTGTGACAGCTTCGACAGACACCGCTTACGACACGACGCCGAGGAATGATCCGCCTGCAGTACCTGCTTCACTTTCTCCTCACAGACCTGAAATTCCACATCGAACGACAAACTTGAAATAAAAGTGTTTATTTTTGTGTTGTCGTGTGGGGTGCCTTTTACATTTCTAAACTGCCGTTTAAGATCTTCAACAGTTGCATCACTGTCCACTTCTACACCTCTAGCTGACAGTTCAAAAATCAATTCATCTTTCACCAAACAATCCACATCTACATGCAAAGCCATGATTGAAATTATTTGTGAGAACAGTAATAGAATGACCTTGCTTTATTCTATTAAGCAAGATAGAAAGAAAAACTTTAGTTTGCTTAAACTAATATCATAGAAACCAGCAAATGGAACACAGCTTATAACTAAGTATATAAGAATATGTTAAGAACTTGTGTCAAGAGTATTTCTGTAGAACTCATGCAAAGAAAGAACACAGGTTTGAGCTAGACAGACTGTCACACTGACAATGAAATCTGAGAAAGACAGGGCTCCACGTTGTCGGTGCCAATGTAATATGATAACTGCGCAGGTGTTGTGGCGTGTTTCATATACAAGATTTACCCAGGCTGGCCAGCTGATGAGAGATTCTCAGGATCGATCGTGGGCTCCCTGTTCAGCTGTGACTCTACACGTCTGTTCCAACTCAATCCTGTTTTCCTAATTAGTGCAAAGAGAAGAGAAATGCTTGACCAAAGCAGTAAGCCAAACAGAGTAAGTAGCAGGGTTGGACGCCAGGTGTTTTGACCTAATACTAACACCAAGGTTGAAGCTAGTAGGATTAATTAATCAAACAATTGCATGAGCTTGACAGAAAGTATTATTATTCAAAAAAACAATGCACCACACATATTACACAAAATGCAGAGATGTAAGTCTTATAATTCTAGGCACAATAGCAATTTGTTGCTTAAGCTTATTTCTATGTGGCCAGCAGGCACAAGCATTAGTTTATACTACCAGTGATAATAACTGGTTGTATTACAGTAAACTTAAAATAACACTGGACCGCTAGAAGAGCGAGGACAGGCAGACTCTCTCGGAGCAAGAATAATTGTTCATATAGATACTATTTAAATTGTCTGTCACTAAGCGCACTCATGGCTCTGTTCCCAAGAAGGGAATTACACTTATTTGAGTTCAAGTAGGCACTCGCGTGTGTGTGAGCGTGTGTTGTATAAGACAAGGAGCGGAGTCACCTGTTTAGTCACGTTTGCCGCAGGCCTAGCCGAGGCTCCCCGGTGTGGATGCCCATGTGACGATGCAGTCACATGCTCGTGATGGCCTCCTCCTTGAAGAGCTCAGCCCAGCGACGCGACCACGTGCTCACTGCCAAGTCCGCTACTCTCCAACTGCGCCCGCGCATGAGAGTGGTGTAAGCAGAGACCCGAGCGTGCCAACGACACTGGTAACCACGCCAACGACCATGCAGATAGACCGCCGACCACGTGCTAACGCCGCGCCAACGACCGGCTTTCACAGCTGCAAAGATTGTTTGCATTAGACACAAAATCACACCAATTATGTAATTTCTCCTGTAAAGAGGGATAAGAGAGCACAGTAAGTGTTTGGAGAGAATTTATAAAGACTACTAGACGACTGTCTTAAGCCCTACAAAGTGTCGACGTGTAACTCACCCGGTTGAAAATCTCGCAATAATTTCCTTATCTGCCGTTGCGTAGCTCTCCCTCTCAGCAGTTACATCGTCCTCAGAATGGAACCAAGTGTTCGAGCTGCCACGTGTGCACCCATGATAAAAAGTAAAGAAGCTGTAACAATATAATGAAATTAGCTACAATTAACCTCAAATATCTCACGCCGTTTGCAGGAAATAATTTACAAACCTGGTTTCTATGATTGAGTGCGAAGATTTGTAGGTCCGTATTGTGAGCCCGGCGGCTGACTCGAATTGCCCTCTGCAGTTCCTAGTTACTACTTCACATGGTGACGGCCAGGTTGCGAAAAGGGGCGAAGGCCCGGCGAGACGCCCTTTTATTAGGTTAGCTGTCAAACTCTCTGACTGATTCCCAGCGTTCAAGAAGACATTCGTTTTGAGAATACATAACTCCTGCTTCAAATAATTTTGAGGCAACTAAGACCTTACTCCGTCGAGCCAACCGACATCAAAACAATATAAAGAAAATTATAGTTTAATATCAAAATTATAATCAACAATCGATCTAGAAAAACTTACACGCCCGCTGGTGGTTTCGGCCCGCATTCACAGATGGCGCGTATAATAATCAATGTCATGCGCGAAAAGTTTCCCTCTGTCCTCCCTAGATGGCGTCAGTAGTTTCAAAAATTACGACTTCTTTTAACGAAAACTAAAGAACTAAAATTACAGTGTTACAGGGTCGGCAACGCGCACGTGACGGGTGCGCCAAAGTTCACATAAAATTGCTACTTCGATTATTGGAAGTCCGAAAATGTTTGTTATATAATTTTATATCATAATGATCATTACTTATTACTTGTCTTTGCACATAACTATCGTAACACTGAATCATTCATGTTAATAATGTCAATCATAATAAATATCTGTAATACTAATGTTAATTTTCATTTATTTTTAAAATATAACGATTTTAAATAATAAAATTTTAAATCATATTTATTTTTTAACAACGACAAATTAGTAATAAAAATTTATATAATATTTATTTTAAACTTTACCTGGTTTTATTTATAAACTGTCAGGTATCTTCCACACCACATTCAACTTGCTATCAAAATAGAAATACAGTCCCAGAGTCGGGATAGGTACGACGACGAGCGAAGCGAGGAGGAGTGTTAGGTGTCTTTTGTTCCTCAGAGCGGAAAAAGGAGCCCCGCGAAGCGGGGCTCCGTCGACTCCTTGACGGGCCGAAATCGCTTAATAAGCTAGGTACATGAAAAATAAAAAAGTTGCGGGGATAATCAACATAATAGATGATTTATTGACAATCAAATTTACATGTTGTAATTCAGCGCGTACATTGACAGCCGATATAATCCAATACACCCATACTTTATATGTTATGCTTTCAAATACTTATACAATATAAGTTTATAATTATTAAGTTTATTTTAAAAATCATTATGAGTTGTGATGAATAGTTGGAAATGACATTATGTTGTTAAAAAATCTGCCTAAATATAATTATGTGTAATGATGTTGGTAATACAAATGTATATACAACAAATTTGTAGGCAAAAAAATTATGACAAATGATTACTATGATCAAAAAGCGTTATTATGAAAAATAATATGACAAGTAATGTTATGTGAGCCAATATGGACCCGCACGTGACTCCTTTGTTGAGTTGCGGGCGTCTATAGGCTACGGTGGCCGCTTACCATCAGGTGGACCGTACGCTTGTTTGCCACCGGCGTTGTATATAAAAAAAGTACTTTTATCTCTCGAACGCGCATGGTTGTGTGTTGAGATTATACATGCACATTGTCTATATGGATACTGTTATGCATTAATGTATCAACTTAATAGGAAAACCTATAGTAGGTCGGCACATTATTGTATAAAGCGTCCATATGTGGGTCAGCGTAGGAGCTATGTGTTCACATGGTCTACGTGTTCGTATGTGTCATAACTACAACCATAACTAACCTGCGCTCGTGAGATGAAAGTACTATGCAATAAAGTTGGTTATTAAACAAAACCTTATCAGTAATGACATCACAACAAACATTTTAAAACATTCTCACCAGAACTTACTCCATGAAAATTATCTCACTTTATCCGAGGGTAAAATGTACAACAATGTTCGTCACAGTTTTAATTAAGACGTGCCTTCGAGCACTACAAGGGTATTTAGCTCCGCTGCATGCCCGGGACAGCGGGATATTCCCTTATACATATCCCTGGGATATATCCCCTGTATATCAGCAGTAATTAGGCCGGGGCACCTTAAACTAATGGTCTTGTTTTTCCTTGCTTGCCCCTAATTTTCTTTTTCCGCTGGAAAAACTTGGATCTATGTCGGCTGCGTTAATTTACCTAGTAATCTAGAACGCCCTTGTTTTTTTAGATTGCGTTGGTATGAATGTTGCTGACGTTACTTTTTCATGTAATTTGGAAAATGGATTTTTTAGTTGGTATCTAATGTAGCTCATAAATTTGTCTGTCAGAAAATCTGTCATCTAAATATAGCTTTGGTACGCATTCCGGTCTGGTCAAATTTAATGTATAGTTATTATGCTACGTCTTATTCCACAAGAGTGAGTCAGCAAAACAGAGAACAAACTTAACTCGAAGTTAAGAAATATTATTTAAAGCATTTATTGTGATTATGAAAGAGCCATGGAACGAAGTATTTTAAAAATAAAAAGGAAAGACAGGATACGGAATACAGATATAAGAAAGACAACAAACGTAATAGACGCCTTACAACACTGTAAGAAACTTAAATGGAAATGGGCTGGACATGTGGCACGTATGAGCAGAGATAAATGGGCATACAAAGTAACTACGTGGGCAGGACCACTTGGTAAACGAAATAAAGGAAGACCAAAGGAAAGGTAGGCGGATGAGTTAGATAGAGCGGCTGGAAAGGAATGGTTTAGAAAGGCAAGAGATAGAGAGACCTGGAAGGATATAGAGGAGGCCTTTACTCGTAGAGAGGTCCTTAATAATTTGATAATTGATTAACTATTATTATTATTTTTATATACATAATTCAATGTTTGCACACTACTATTAATTATAATAAGGTAAAATAATTATGCATGGAGTTAATCTCATAATGAAAATGATATTGTACAATATTTTATTAAGGAATAAAGAGGCTAAGAGGCTATATTATTATTATTATTGTGATTGGCTTTTATCGAAATTTATTTAAATGTGTACCAGCTATTTGAACTAGTAGTAAAAAAATATTGCCGTTTTCTCACTAACTAAATTAGAAATCGCCCTTATTGATATCGACATAGACGGACCTTTTTTTGACAATGACATAATTGGGGTTTCACATTTCTAGGTCAAATTATAAATAGTTCTTAATATAAATCGAAGCAGGACATCGCAATAAACCACAAGTACTTTACCCAGAATACAAAACAATTCTCAAACAAAGACATTAACCTCAACGAAATAATTTCCACAGTCATAATTAGACGCTTGTATTTTTAACTACCTATTCACCTAC
This sequence comes from Epiblema foenella, assembly GCA_963556455.1. Classification (NCBI taxonomy): domain Eukaryota; kingdom Metazoa; phylum Arthropoda; class Insecta; order Lepidoptera; family Tortricidae; genus Epiblema; species Epiblema foenella. Next base: position 15,249,060 of record OY747107.1, on the reverse strand, counting down.
TTATCAACTAGCGCGAACCAAAGTTCGTAATTAGGTTATCTTGCAACACAATTTTTTTGCCAGCGCTAGTAAACTTTATCCTCCTTAACATATGGCCTATTTTGAAGGTAATTAATTAGAAGCTCCGCGTATGGCACTCGGTACTTTTTGCGCAAAAATTCATCCACTAATTAGCTACCACAGTTCTCGATCTACGTAGTTATTTTATAATAATTTTGCCCCCAACTAGACTCATAGGAATCTCGGAGCTAAACAGATTTCGCAACTTCAAAGCTTTCATTCAATTTGATGGCATTTTCGACTGAAAGATCTTTAGTAATTTTCCTTTTACATTAAATTTTATTAGTCAGGGGTTTGGGGGCGTCCATAAATTACGTGAGGTGGTTTTTTAAATTTTCTGCAATGGTGAGATGTCGTGAGATTTTATTCAACCCCCTCCCCCATCCCCCAATCTCACGTGAGATTTTTTAAAATGTGGGTTTCTTACGTAAACGCGTTGTTGGACTGTTTGTTGTAAAAAAAAAAAAAAAAACAATTTTCTTCGTGCTTTTATTTACGACTAGTAATCAATATTGCTGAGAGTTAACGTCGAAGTATGAATGAAATTATTCTCTTTCGAACGAATTAGTGAATAATCTTAATCGTATTACGATTGCGATTAAGATTAAATCTTATAAGCGTGTACAATCTGGATTAAATGGACCAAAATAGTATATATTTTTTTTTGTTTCAATCAGAAAAAAAATTGCGTGATATTTGCCGAGAACCCCCTCTCTCCAACGTAAGATTAGATGAGATTTGACTCGATCCCCTCCCCCCTTTAAACATCTCACGTAATATATGGACGCCCCCTTTGGAATATTCCAATTATTAATAAATTCGGAAGTAGTGACTCGAAAGCAGACATCGCTTAATCGGTCGAATTATAATTTTTTTTAATCTAAATTGACAAAAGTTTATTTTATCACCGAGATTTGCTGTTTGATGACAAGGCAATGGTAGAGACGTGAAAATATGGATATCACATTTCCAATTTCGAATTGAGCAACTTGGTTGTATATCGCTCTGACTATTATCGCTCTACAACAATAAAAACGTGCAATAGAAAAAACCTCTATTTTAACTCGTTTTCGTAGATTGAGTGTAGAGCATTTTATAGAATGCAGAGTATATATTATTACTCTTATTAAGAGGAAGCCTGAAAGTAGCACCCGCAGTTGATTGATAAGTTGAGTTGAGCTAGCTAGAGCGTAGTTGTAGACTACGGTGGTGTGGACATGTCATGCGAAGGGATGAAAGTCACGTTAGAAAAAAACAAAGTCAGTCAAGAAGGCATTAGGTATGGATGTAGACTAGTAGAGGGTTGTAAGAGAAGAGGTGGATGGGCTGCGTGAGATTCGATATGTACCATGGCGAACTGGGATTGTTGAGCCACTTGCCAATCTTCGCAACTTGGACGTGTAACGCAAATCGGCACTTACACGTCATCGGGTAACATCGGTTATTCATTACACGGCTAAATTACGGACAATAGCAACTGTATTGTAACTGTTCACGGCTGAATAGACAGGATGTGAGTGACGAGATGACGCACGATAGAGAGGTATGGAAGAAAATAACATGGTACGCATTTTCTTGTGACCTCTTTAAGCGCGGTCATAATTTTTTTATTGAATTACGAGACATTGTGCTAAAAACTATAATATTTAATATTTTAGAACAGTTAAAATTGGAAATGCGCACGCATGCACGAAGCCAGTGACTTTATTATGCGAACATGACCCTTATTACAAGGGCGCAAGAATGTACATAATGTCAATGTGGTAACGTATAAATACATTATTATATTTATTATTTTGACCATACATAGATGTAAAGTATCATTTTTTAGGGTTTCAGGAGCACTTTCCGGAGTATGCTCAGATTTTAATGTGAATTATTTGATTTTCCACACTGAAACATAAAAAAACATTTATTATCTAATGATATAGGTATAAATAGAATGAATATTTTTGTCTTAAATGCGAGCAGTAATGTTCTCATGGATTAATACTTTTTTACTTTTCAATTTTTTTTTTAAATATTAAACGTCCTTGTAGTTAGCGCAAAGTAATGTAAAGTTTATTTATGTAAATCTGTCTTGCTTCTTATCCACAGTACTGCCTCAGTCTACAGCACCGAATCTGTCCTCCAACTCCACAACTTGAAATTGCCCTCTGTAACATAATAGAGCTATCTCAAAGGCTTCCGGCAATTTCGATAGTTTTGTCTCCATGTGCATCATTTCAGGACGCTTCCCGTCATATAATAGTGTTGTGACAGCGTCGTATTTCCTGTCGCTATCGATAAGTGAAGCTATTTTAACGCCTGGCGCTGGCAAGAGGCCAAGCCGAACGACTTAGGCAGCGTGAGGAAATTAATCGTCTATTCTGAGATTTTTGTAGCTTTGAAGTTATTTATGAATGGAGCGTATAAGTCTTGGTTAATCTAAAACTGTATAATGGACTACGCGGTTATTTTTACTACAATTAGTTTAGGTATGCAACCACTTATTTTTAAACAACAATGATAGATCAAAAGATTAGATAGTGGCACGATGCTACTATATTTTTACGAGTGTTTTTGAAGTTGTGCAACAGGGTTTTACGGTATTCCAGCACAATGAATCTTTTGATGTAGTGTTTGCGAGTGGTTTGAACTACTTGAGGTTTAATGTGATAAATACTACTGCACAAAATACATTGGATTAAATTAAAACATTTACTATATTGCTGTGGTGAGTTTGTTTAATTTGGTAGAAAATATCTGAGTGAAATATTTAAAACGGATAAACAGTACAATCACTGTAGCCGAGCGGTGGGGCACGCGATTTACAATCTGGGATTCGAACCCCAGTACTACTTATAATCTGATATTTAACGGTAGCTATTTGGTGAAGGAAATATCGTGAAAAACAAGGTTTAGTTTTCCCTCTGGGTAGGAAGGTCAGACGGTATTTGACTTCGTAAAACTAGTGTCAATGCCAAATCTTGGGCTTAGAGGTGTCAAGGTGTGCCTCGAGCTTTTTTAGGGAAAACACTAAGAGGATGATGAATAAGAGCAGGCAAGAGCATTTAAACATCTCACCAAACAAACGGAAACTACAAATGTTATATTAGTCTTGTAATTGAATCTGAATGCATTTTGTAAGCAGTTTATCAAGACGAGTCGCTGCAAAATGAATCATGCCGACTTTGAATCATCTATTGTTTATTCACGAGCTTCTCAGAATAATGCTGCGAAGAATATCAACTCAAACGCAATATTTTAATAACCCTGTTGGCTTTGCTACTTTGAATACGTGACTTCGATTATTTGATCTTTGATGAGGTTTTGACTCAGATTACGTAGTTTTGTGTGAAATATCGAGTTCTCGACTTAAATCTAATAATGTACCTAATCATTGGCAGTAGTTTTATTAGATTTAAATATTATATGAAAAAAAATGTTTACCTTTTCAGTCTGTATAAATACAAAATTGGAATCCAACAGATCATAGGAAAATTACCCGCAGAAAATAAAAATAATGTAACTAAAGTAACTTAATTGATGGAAACAAGTTAGAGGAGCTTTTAAGAATGTAAATTTTGGGCAATAAATTTCATTTGTTGTTAGTTATTTCGACCGAATTCACACAATTGGGAAAATTTATGCATCGTCTCAGAACTTGGAAGCATCCCCAATCTGCGAATGAATGGGTAATTTGCAATTATAATATTTTTTCCTTTACAAAATGAGCGCGTAATAATTTGATCAGCTTAAGTGTTTATTTCATTTATTTGTTAATTAATCGCTTTTACATATCTTTTTCTCATTTCGTAAATAAATGTCCAGAATAAATTATGTTTAGTATTTAGTTTAACAAACTTATTATTTAACTTGGTAGTGACTTATTTCTGAAGAAAGATTTATTTTGTGTTCTCCACAGTTTTGCCAAAGTTCAGAAAATTATGCTCAGAGCTTTCGTAGAGAGCGGGATGGTTAAGTACAAACTCACGCGTCTTAGAGGGAGTAATTTGCAATGGAATGGCCTTGCCTTAAAATATTCCAATTACTTATATGACACATTTTGGCCAAACAAAATAAGTAAATAAACTGCCAATATATTTTGAATACCTATAATATATGACCCGTGCAGCTATACTTATAATGACTCTTGACAAAGCTACCTATTGATCTAAGCTAGAAAAAAATGTTGCAACAGTACGTACGAACCGTAGTATTTAGCGTTGTTTGGTCTCTGCCTGCCCCAATGGGATACGAGCGTGAGTATATGTATGATTGTATGTATGTGTATGCGTATGTATGGAAAGGTTCGCTTTTGTGCTTATGTCTTGTGAAATATGTGCATTGTTTTAACCAGTAATTGTGTCTACTCCCAAAGATTTCATGTAGGCAATAGTTTTACTAAAGCGCCTCCCATCTAAACTCAGAGAAAACAAGAGCAAGGCAACAAGCCCAGAGGGCAGAGAATACATTGTTGGGATTAAACCAGTTAATATATCGGGTAAAACTAAAAACATTTGAGTGACGGGTGTTAAAACTTACATGGATTTTCATTAAAGCAAGGCTTCTAATGTAGAATTACATTACAGAAAAATTAATGTGAACTGAAAAAAAAACAAAGAAATGAAATAACCGAACAAAATATTGAAAGATGCCTTGGTAAATCTGTCAAAATATCCCAAACATCATCGTGAAAATAAACTTTCATGCTGCAGTTTTCGTAATTTTGAAAATAATCAACGACAGTTTTACAAAAAGGATAGCTTTATTATTTTTCTAATGTAATAACCGGATACATTTTTCATAAGTGATCCGGTGTTCCATAAGTCAATTAAAATGTACTAAATATTTACGAAATTACGCCCAGAGCTTCCGTGCAGAGAAGGATGGTTAATTGCAAACTGACTTGTGTTAGAGGGGGTCGTTTGCACTGTTGGTCTTGCCGTAAAATCACAGAATATGTACTAACCGTAAACTCGCGACCACTGCGCTGGCGGCCGCCAATCCGGGTAATGTTTCGGAAACTTCTCCCTCGTCCAATACGTGTGCAACACCATCCGGTACACGGTCATCTTGTCGGGGTTGCATGCGTCACTGTCGTTCGGCAGCGCCGCCGCTAACGCGGGCAGCACTAGCAAGAGGAACAACCGCGCCATTTTATCGACACGAGTATCGACTCTAGCACAACACTAGTCAGTGATGTCACAACATGATGACGTTTGTACCTGGAACAATAGGCATGTCGTTAGAATTATGTTGGAGTTTGGATATTCACGTGGAGGTCTGGATTTGTGACAGATGAGAAAGATATTATATAATAAATCTTACATAGATTTTTGTAATTTACGTATATATGGTTCTAAACTATTTATTTGTTTTTTACAGGCTTTGGTATTTATCAAAGAAACATATTAATTTGCTTTTTAGCCCTCGTTTTGACACATTGAAATAGCACGTGAATCAAAATTAACAACAAATGAATTTGAAAGGTATAATTTCAACCAAGAATTTAAAAAAGCAATATTCTTTAAATAATATAAATGTTAATTTCAATAATTGATTATCTAGAAATAAAGTCATACGCTAAATAAACTTATACTAGAAACTACGTAAAGTTAAATGAACAACAAAATACACTTTGACAAAGGGTATATAAGGACAAAAACTAATATTTCTGTTGGTTGTAGAATACTGCCGCACCTAATACTGTGGGATTGTCTAAAAGATACCCGGTGCATTTATAACATTCTAGCAAATTGGTAGCAAAACACATTACAATAAAGTTTAAGTGTGACATTGTTTCAAGTGTCCACTTTTTAACAGTTTTTCAATTAGCCTATAATAGCCCAGTTTGTTGTTAAACGTCGATACGTAATTGTTTAATTGACCAGTACTTAGCTGGCATGCGATTATGTAGTCTTTTAAATAAATATAAATCAAATTCTATTAGATGTAGGGTCCAAAATAGTAAGATCGATAGTTTTGTTTTAAATTGACTTAATGTGCTAAGGGCTCTAACTAGTATTGGCATGACGTCGTACTCTAGTAAAACATGATACATGAACGACATGTCAACAACAAGAACCAAAAACAAGTAGAATTTTTCATTTATAATACTACTGCTATTAGAGTGGACGCTCCTAGGTGTCGCTGTTGTTTTGTCTCAATCTTTCTTATTTTAAAACTGTCTAAACGTAAAAACTCAGATAAATAAAGGCTACAAACTATTTGGACTTTCTAATAATTTACTAATTCTATATTTTATGTTTCTAAATGTCCAGACTAAAACACTTATTTGTCGTCATTCAATTTAACAACTTCATAAGTTCTTCAAAAAAGTTATAGTAAATATGTCATAACTAACGACGTACAATGTTTGTGATTCAAAGATATATCCCACTGAAATAGATCAGTTCAATGACCTATGCGACAGGGCTCATGCACTATATGAGAACAGAAGAGAAGTTGAACTTTCTAGAACATTATGGCCTGGTTGGTCGGTAAATATTACAATGATGGATGGGATGACGTTATTCAAGAATTAATGTGGATTATAAAATTAGAAACGAAACATATCAACTAAAGCATCACTTTCGTGGCCGCATCTTCTTTAAGATATTATTACTGTGACTAGTTACAATTAAAATATAAGTATATAAACAGAGATTACCAGTAAACTTTTCGATAGTTTCGAAATCAGAATTTCCAAAGAGACAAGTACAAAGCTTTGCTTATCATATTTTTTGATACCTTAATTAAGTGTTTTAAAGTAAGTGTTACCGAAGAGATAGGGATGCTACAGATTAAAATTATAATCCTTTGTTAGTGCCGAGGATTATAAACGATTAAATTAACACAAAATTCTACAAAAAATTTACTCATCCTACAGTAAACTTTGTTAAAATTAACATAAAACATAAAGACCAAAAACAAATGGCACCTGAAACGTTTATCCCAAAAAACCGAGGCACTTAACATAAGGGCAATAAATATCATGAGATGAGCCGACGTAAGGGTGGGTTATCCCTTGACCAATCCTAATAGACACATAAAAGCGTAACTGACTATCTTCCTTCTGCAAAAAGCTATTTTAAGCTTCCATTAAAACGAAGTGAAATCACTTGTCATCGACATGTCGCTTAGGCTGTTTGCACGTTATATTTTTCCCAATATTTCAGGAACCTGCTGACGTCAGAGCGAGGGGATTTTTAATCCTGTTCACCCTTTTCCAACTATGTGTTTATATGTTGAAGGTTTACGTTAATTGAATACAGTATAGGGGTAAAGTTAATTAATATTAAACAAGTGAACGCCGAAAAAATGGATCGATATATGTAGTTAATAAAAAATAAAAAGTAGGTAGCAATGTTTGAGTTTCATGCACTTAGTTGCAGGTCGACGTACGGTTGCATGTGTAACCGTTGTGTGATAATATCGGTAAGTGATGTTTTTGTGAACAACATTAGCTAATAAACGAGTAACCTTTCAAAATAGAAATGACAGCTGGCGATGACAATGACAGATGTATTTGAGCGTTTTTACAATCAAAAACGTTAGCAGGTTTTTTATAATTTCTGTTCTTACCCACGACGGAACGGAGAAGGTATATGCGTTTAGGGTGAGAGGTTGTTTGTTTGTTTGTTTGTTTGTTTGTTTGTGTGTGCATATCAATATCTTCAAAACGGCTTGACCGATTTAGAAGCGGTTTTCGGCAATAGATTTGTAGTTTAGTCGGGACGAATTTTAGCTGGATGTAACGATGATAACTCACCAGGGGGCGCTGCAGTAAACATTTTTCACCGTACATCCGTTGTGGGTTTTTCAAAATTTTTAATTTTGTTTTTTGTCATTTTTAGTTTATCTTTCCTGATGATACTAACAATCTTATAAAAAAAATATAAAAATTGAGCGTCGTTTTACCCTGTATTTTTTATCCAGTGTGTCACATCCAAAAACAAAAATGACGCCATACAAAAATAAGTTGAATATACTTATTTCCTTTTTATATGGCACGATATAGTAATAACGTTTTTAAGTAATAATCACGAATTATATAGAATTCATACAAATAAAAATCCTACTGTCTTCTGTTTTTCATATGAAGGTGTTTAAACCCGTTTTTTTGTACTAAAAACCTTGCGTAGACAATTATCACAACAAATAAAGAATTTGACAAATCAATATTCTGAAGTGATTCGCGAACATACATTTTCGATAACCGAGTTTAATTTATAAACAGTACAAACCAAGATACGAGCTTTGAGCTGAAAAGTAAAGCAATGAAACAGTTCCCTTTCTGCCGATTTCTAAAAGGCGTAACTTTCCAATGAAATCTGGGGGCCTATTCTGAAAGCAATAAGCAGTAATCACCCCTGAATGCGTTACGAGGCATTCAATTTAAACGTTAGAACTTTGGAACGAGCGAACGGGCGTGACTTGGCTTTGGAATCGTCAAGTCGATACCAACTTGGAGAAAAATTAAGACGAAATAAAGATTAAATCAATGCTGTTTTTGACATGAGTCAGAATAAGTTTTACTTTAGCAACAAAAACAAAACGTTCGAAAATACTTAGAGAATATGAATCTTTAACTAATTTTGTCATATTTAAATAACTGCATAAAGAATTTAAAAAAGGCCATTTTTTGTCATAGAACATTATGACGTCACGTTCGTATTTTCCTAAAAAGTACCTTATAGCTAACAGCGCGTTTTTGATCTCTACATATAAAAGAAGAAGTCCTGACTGACTGACTAATTGACTCATCAACGCACAGCCGAAACTGCTAATGCTAGAGTTCATTTTTGCACAGTCGATTACATATATAACGTAAGCTAGGGACAACAAAAGATTCTTCGAAATTCATCCCCTAAGGGGGTAAAACTAGGAATGAAAGTTTTTAAAAACGGATTTATTGAGGTAAGAGATTTGAAACTTCGTATATAGACTCTCTGTTTAATACAGCAAAATGTATTTCAGCGTTTTTCGAGATTGCTCCCCTAAAAGAGTGAAAAGGGGGTTCCGAGCAAATCTTTACTTTTCTTAAAAATCCATATTGGTGTCATCAAATGAGATACATTTTTAAATCAAACATGGCGGACATATATTTTTCTTAAAAATCGATATCTACGAGGTCAACATGAGAAAGTCCTTTTGTAGACTGTTAAAAATTACGCTTAGTACGCGGGCGAAGCCGCTCGAAATAGCTAGTGTTTTACAAAAAGCTACATTGATTACTTGTCATTTACATTTGCGTGTTGAAAAATGGTTTATTGTGGTTCTTTTGCTTCATAACATTGAATCATTTTAGTTTTTGATAAGTTTACAGCTAGTTTTAAATTCAATATTTCATATTTTGTCGTGTCGCGATTTTTGGATATTGAGAAACCCTCAACAAAAACCAAATATATTTTTTTGAAGATATTCTAGGTACAATTATTGTACTTTTACAGCGATATTTAAGTTATTATCAAGAAGTAAATCCGTCTTTATCGATGCCAAACTGGTCGATTTCTAATTACGTTTTTAAGGAAATGGCGCCTTAACCCATTCGAAGCTAACGTTAGGTTAGGTTTTTAAGTTATCTTTAAAAAACCCTGCATATCATATGTAAAATATGAGTATGAAATAATTTCTTATATTACCTCTTTTGTAGGCTCAATTTTTAAGCTTTTTGTAGGCACCTTGTAGGCACTGTAAAATCAAACATAGCTTCCTCTAACATAGCGCAATCTCAAATCTTCTTTAATAAAATGATCAAAATTTACACCGCCAATATTTGTATTGTACTTTGCCCCCGCTATTTTATGATTGTGCCATAAACCCCGGTTTCCGTCAACGATTTGCCGAACAGCCCCGGTCTCCCCTTTTGTTTTAAACACCCGCGGTTGCTGATAACACTATTATGTCAAGTAAAGTTTTGATGTTTATTTTGGAAAGCTCGTTGCGAAGTAAGTGACTAAGGCTTGGTTTAATAAATCCGTTAGGTCTAACCTAACACTTATGTTGGTATGTTATGATAAATACAGTAAATATTAATAATAAATAATAATAAATATTAGAGGACAATCTTACACAAATCGAACTAGCCCCACAGTAAGCTCAAGAAGGCTTGTGTTATGGGTACTAGACGACGATATATTTAATAGATATAATTGCCCTGACCGGGATTCGAACCCAGGACCGTCAGCTTCACAGGCTACCTACTAGGCTAAACCGGACAGTAAATTTAAAACCTTTCGGTGATCTTCCGTAATATATGCCAAGACCCTTTAGTTTACACGTTGTAATTCATATCTAAGTACACTACCACTGACTGAGTATAAAATCTGACAGCTGTAAATCAGCTGGTATCCCGACAGATGTGCGTCAATGTTAAAATACCACCTGTGACATTAAGAAGCACTGTACTCTGAGGACTATAATTTTAATGTAGCTCAAAAAAGCGCGAGATTTCCCTAAAGGATATTGACTACGTGACGAAGACCAAGGAGTGACCGAGCGTGGTATTTTGGCGATCCCCTCCCTCCCCTGAACGGGTCACGTAGTATGAAAATATTCCCTAATAGGAATGTTAAATTGTTGACGGATGGTCAAACAAAAATGCTCTGTTAGTAAGAGTTTTATGTGAAAAGGCAACAAGTGACACTTGATGTTACAAAATTATTGACAGGATATACATTTGTATTGTTTTTTAAACGCCAACTAAGGATAACTTCCCTGTACTTATTTTTTATACATTGTGAAATAACTTTACTTTTAAATTAAATTTACCTAATTAATCTCTCATAATCTTGAATAATTCAGAAGCTATATACAAAATTGCACTGTAAATATTCCCGGCATATTAAAATACTAGCACCAAGTTACGAGGCGAAGTTTGAGATACAGTGTCTAATGAAGATTTAATAATTCAAAATGTTCCCAAACTGCGAAGACGTAAGTTTAGAGCGTGGTGCTTATAAATGTTAATTGACCTCGTTGTTAAGCTGTTTTAAGTATTACGTTTCAATGGATGTCTTCGTTTTTTTTTCAGAAATTGTTTACGTCAGAGATAGTGAAGCTTTTCTGCAACGTTATAAAAATATCAGTATATAAAATAGTAGCTTTAAAATAAGTTTAGTAATATTAAATTTTACAATACAATACAAATACTTTTTATTGCACACCTCAATTAAAGTTTTACTATACGTTCTTTTATTTTTCTGAATAAGTAATTTTCACAAGAAAAAATCATTCATCATCTTCGTAGCGTTATCTCAGTACAATTGTCAGTCCTAAAGGATACCAGGGGTCCGCTACCTAATCTCAAGATTTGGCGAAAAAAAAAGGATTAGTTTAAAAAGTCCTTTAAGAATTATACTTAGCTAAACATTAAACTTGTTATGTGTGTTTCACTACTGATATTAATTTGAATAAACTTAGATAAGAGTTACGCCCTAAATAAAATACAACGTTTGTTACTGATGCAGCATATTGTCTTCAATACATTATTACAGTGATTTAAAATTTAAACAAACGAAGAAGTATTCAGTGCAAGTAGGAGCGGTCGTGGCCCAGCGGTGCCGTACCGCGTGCGGTATGCGAGGTGAAGCAACATCGGCCGAGGTCAGTTCTTGGATGGTTAACCGCTTTGAGTGGTTATTAACTGAACGCTCCCGTGCTTTGGAAGTCAGGCAGTCGTTAAGCCAAGTTAGAGGTCTTCGGGTGGCTTGAGAACTTCTAACAATCATGCAATAAACGATTTGTATTTGTAACAGTCAACTTGCCCACTCACTTGACAAGCCTAATTCCAATAAGTTCTTGTTTCCCCTCGGGTTGGAAGGTCCGATGCCAGTCGCTTCCGCAAAAACTAGTGCCTATGCCAAATCTTGGGATTAGGTAGCAGACCCCGGGCATCCTTCAGGATGCAGCTGTACTGGGATAACGCTAGGAGGATGATGACGATGATGAGTAAGTGTTCAGTGCATAATGTAGATAACACTAACCCTATAATGCACATTTCATGTGGGCTCTAACTGAATGAGGGAGTTGCATAGTTAATTTACATCCCTAATAAACTCACCACATCACACAACACGACCACCATGAAAAAACATACAAGGCTGCTAATAGCCGTAAGCTAGTTTTAATACTGGCTACTAATTGAGACAGATAACGTCAACTACACCAACACCAATTTACACCTTACGCCAATCACTAAAAGGCTCAAATTGTCCAATTTGTCCTTCGTACGATAAAATCGTTCATACACCGATCATTTATCTTAATTATCGAGGGAACAATGTAAAATCGGAATGGCTGGCTGGTGTGGGGAAAAATACCCATTGTTTGGTCTACACGGCAATGCTTTTACTGAATTGACAGCCAATTCGTCGCTATAATAGACCCTTACAATTTGTTACCTTCAAAATCAGTTACCTTACAACTTAATTTAGTGTGATTACGTAACGTTATCAAACTAACAGAGTTAAAGTTAATATTAATGGTGTTTTCGATCAATCCAGTATCATACGTATAATTTTAGTTTAAGTGTGCTTTGATAGACAATCCAGGGTGTACAATAACTGTCACTGCAATAATTTTCACATCCATCTTTAAACTTTCAATCTCTTTGCCGATCAATTTTGGAATCAAAAGCGTGAATGTATTATAATTAGTTTTACTCTTTTTTATACTAGTATGTATAAAAAAGAGTTTAAACTAATTTTAAATAATCAAAGTGACTTAAAATGGAGACATTCTTTTTTTGTTTTTCATAGACGCCCGTAGCTGTTATGAGGGTGATGGCAATTGTAAATTAGTCCACAAACATATGCAATTATCTTTTGTCAAACCATTTGGACGTTAAGTCTAACTAAGCAATGAAACTCAAATCTAGATACAGTATATTTGTGAATAAGTTTATAGAAGAGTTCGGAATGACTCATCATAATCATTTTGCATATTATTTTACAAATATATAAAATTGAATTGCCACCAATGTCTAATTAAAATCATCCGCCCTTAGTTATTTGTGGTGCAAAGGTAGTCATGGTGACCGGGGTATTTCCTCGCTGTCCATGGCTATGACAGCTTTTGCACTAGAAACGACTCGGCGCGGGGCTCCTCCCCCTGTTACCTTCCTTTGTTATTCTGTGATTCTATGAGATGAAAACTGGTGCTGGTCAGTTCCTGCATGAAGAGTCCGTCTTTAGATTATACAAAAACAAAAGGAATAATAAATTCGTATTTGAATATAAAATGTGACCAGAAGGTTTACTGCCTCTACTTTTGTATCATTAACGTACTGAAATAAATCTTTTGTCTACTTCAGAGGTATGTAACCTTGGTACAAATCGACACTCTGTTAATAAGTGGCGTTTATGAGTTATTATATTTATGACATTACGACAAACTGCTGGCACAGAAATAACTGACAATCCAGTTATTTTTATGTTTGCCACGCTTAGAGCCAACTGTGTTATTAAATAAAATAAGTCGGGGTACTTGTTTATCACACATGGGAACTAAACATAGACACTAATATGGGTATTTTTGAAATAACGAGATACGGATTCTAAATCTTACATATTAGTTCAGTATTTTTTAATAAATTAAATATCAGCCCCTATAAGTATTGATGTACAGTCACGAGCTTTAATTTGTGATCCATTTCACACAATTTTTGTTTGCATTTCTATACAATTAGACATGTGTGTTGACCTTAAGGGGGTTCCAAATTAAAGCTCGTACATATACTATCATTACCAATATTCCTTAATCTTAATAACGCCAAATATTTATGACGTCACTGTAAGCTATTCAATCAGAAGGCGGATTATTGTCATGCGATAACCGCCAAGATGAAAATTCATCATCATCAAGCGAAGTAAGAAAGAGCCGAATCCTTAATCTTGTCATTTTTGCTTGAGGAGCGTAACTTTTAAGCGTTCTATAAACACATCTATTTAAAATGCCTTGAAAGTGAATCGAATGATAACTGTCTCTTTTCATTTTATAGCTGCGTCTCTAGGTTGTTAAAATCAAGTTGGTAGGTTTCCATAACGCTTTACAGATTAAGCAAAATTTAAAAATCATATTCGGCCTGCAAATTAAAACTGGGCTAGGCCCAACAAATAGCATTACAATAAAAAAATTATACTTTTTATTGCACACTTCGTACTAAAGAAGCACATACAAAAGAATAAACAAAGGTCCATTGAGATAGAGGTAAAACAACCGGCGATCTTATCGCTAAAGAGCGATCTCTTCCAGACAACCTTTGGTTAGCAATGATAAGCCGTTCCGTTAATTGCCGCAACAAAACAATCTATTAGTGCATATGAGCGTCGCTCGATGAATTTATCTGGAGCTTCGCTCGTCTGTCGCGAGCGATGACCCATTTCGCGTCTATTCTCAGATATCGACCGAGAGATCTCTCGGCACAAGGTGCACAGAGTAAAAATTTAACGCACCGCGTGAATGACTACAGAGAAGCAGGATTATATAATAAGATCATACGGACCAAAAATAATATTTTGTCTTTTGTGTACTCAATAATCGTGCATCGATGTAATTATTTCAGCGTTTCAACCGTTTCATTTCCGTGGAGAAGTGCATAAAGATTTTAATGAGGTTTTCGGTTGTTTGGTAGTAGTACTTACGGGACCGCTAACTTATAAATGCCACCAAAATCTGCAGCCAATTCGTCAAAATGTGTCAATGCGTCAAATTCGTGTCCACAGAAGTGACGCGGCTGAAACGCTCAAATAATTACGGGCAACCTATAATAAACGGTCAATTTTGACGAAATTTATTCGTCGAGAAAAGATAGACATCTTAATATTCAGTTGACACTGATGTCAACTATTGGATATTAGGGTGTCTTTATATTTCCTTTATTACGGCATTCTAGAATAAAGTTCCAAATGTATTTTCTTAACCAATGCGGCATTTACTTAATAGTACTAAATTGTGTTTCATGACTGTCTAGAAACTTTATCACTAAAGAGTAAAAGTAGACACACATTTGTTTCAACTAAACTAAAAACTTAAGTAGTTACCAAGTGTTCTCGACTGGAAATACGTTTTTAATCGTGTTAATATTCAAAGTTTAGTAATAATGCAAAGCAGTTTAAAAGTAAAACTTTTTGAGTTTCGTTAAAATGCTTAATGGATTTCAATAAAACGGTAACTTTTGTACCTTCTTTGTTTTATTGTAAAATGTTCTCCTTTATTTTGTTCTGAGAAAACGATTATAATACAATTACGTAAAGAATAATTTTAAATGCCATTGTTTAAGATAAGTGTGATGTTATACATTATTATTAACAACAGGTAAAAAAATAATGTAACCTAAAATCCCTTGACTCCTTATCTTCATTAGCTAAGTCTCTTTCTAAAAACATTAACATAATAATATAATCTTCAGGAATACATTTCAAAGTATGCTTGGTATCACATCAAACACACTACGTCAAAGTTATTGTGCCTAGGAACGGGATGTGTGTGGTTCCACCGCATTGTTCGTAGTCTAAGCTGTCTTCATTTTCGTCTGTTTTATAAATGCTCAGAACATTTACATTAATTAATAAAAACGATATCCATTTAAAGAAGATACTTTTAATGCAGACGGGCGTGTGAGTGGGTTAACAATATGCCAACTGAATGTGAAGTTATCATAAGGCCAGCGGACAGCGTGGCGGTAAACGGCATGAGCAGCGGGGTGGCGAGAACAATGGAATCGCGCCGCTGTCATCGAGAAGAGGCTCATTCGAGTCTATACATTTTGATCGCGTCTCTGGCACCGCCCCGCTTCCCGCCCCGCTCGGCGCCCGGCTGCTCGCTGACGTCAAATCCGCGGCTTAAGGGCGTGTTGAACTTATTTACAATTACAGCTGTCATCCCATAGAAACTTGTCAAGCTTTCCATACAATCAGATTTTAAAGAACACTGCTTACGATTACAGACGGTTTGATGAATATGTATAGAAGGACCGACACTATAAGCTAAAACTAGTTCATACAAACGTACTTCAAAATTTTTCTCCTACAGAATTTTTGTACTCAATTATTTACTCAATTTTGTTCCTACTATAATAGGTATTATCTTCACAACTTTATCTGTGAAAATATTGCAGATATATTTCAAACATCTAAACCGGCGTACGCCCGTCGGGATAGTTATGCCATAATCGTTAAATTATTAGAGGTATATAACAAATGGTTAGAAACAGATTCCGGTACGTTTTACTTCGCGAAGACTTCTTTCTATTAGTACCTATCTCAGCTTTATGCGTTAAATAGCATTAACCTGGGGATCAACAAAAAGAGGATAAACGAGTGCACGAAACAAATTGAACTTTATTTGGAATGATTTGCGTATGTGTTACGTAGGGACTCAAATTCACCACACGTATGGTATTTAATGCTAAGATCAGATTGCCATAAGTACAGTGCGATTGAAAGAGTAGGTCAGTTATAATGCATAAAAATTACAATCAAATCCCGATTCACCAGTCGCATACTATTTTATGTTTCACGAAGTCACTATTTACCAGAAAGCTGGCAGCATGTCGGTAAATATTGCGAGCAAACAACGTTTTAGAAGTATGAAAGGCCTTTATAGTGTCACAAGCGAGCCACGAATAAATCTTCGCAGATAGTATTTCCCGCGGGACAAGAGACAAAAAAGGGGCGTTTTGAATCAAATCTTTTTAAGGCGCCGTAGGTTCAACGAAAAATATCATGTCAGGGGGTGAGGTAACCAGCCGCGCGGGGAGCGCCCCGCTCACCGGCACACTCGCGCGCTTACAGTGAGAATACACAGTGAACTCACTAAGCAGTACTGCAACGAAGTGGGAAATAAATTGACTAATGTAGGCTGGCGATTCTGGGAGTTAATGCAAAAATATAGTATTAGTGTTATACCTTTTATGGAATATTAAGTATGCCTCATGACATTCGAATCACATGCATAAATACCCTGTCCCTCTAGGACTGAGAATATCAATCGCATTTGAATATTTTTTAAAACAACTTCAAGTTAGTAAAATAAAAGAAATACATTTACCCGATTACACTCATCGGGATATCAGTTTGAGAGTAAATAAAATATTGACACTATTGTTTCCCTATAAAAAAGAGATTTCCCTATAGAAAAATATACATAAATTATACGCCAAAACCATCCCGAAGAATCAAGCTACATGTTGGTGGTTATCAAGCTGTTTTCGAGTACTTTTTGTTCGCGAAAAAAGTAACTCAAAAGAATAAATAATTACATAATTATAAGTCTTCAAAGTTTTAACTATGAAGTTTAAAACTGTGAAAAAAATTGAGGCGGTGTGCATTAATAAATACTTTCAACCATTTTTGGTTTGGACAAGACAGGTTTTACGATTTTTGAGTTTTCGCTGAAAAACTGTCTTGCCCAAACAAAAGGTCGTAAGTGCCGTGAGTTCCATGAAGATATGACCTTTTTAGATTCAATGTATTGGATAGTGGTTTTAAATGTGGACTAGTAGGTGTTGGTACGGAACCCTTCATTGTGCGTGATCCGACACGCATTTGGCCGGTTTTATTTTATTGCGCTCAAGCGCGCTGGGTGTGATAGTATGGTTTCTTCAAGCAGACTGCCAGACGTTATTTTGACAACGCTCCCCATCATAGGAATCCGTTAGTTAGGAAGGCTGTCGACTACGTTCCCATCCCTCCCCCCTCTGTGATCTGATCTATGATCGCGACATCAGTGACACATATAGTCCCTATTCGTCCCGGTACCGCCGCACACCGGGTAGAGTCAGTCCGACCCAGGTCGGGCCTAGCTGAGTTTCTTGCTGGACTCTTCTCAGCTAGGCTAGGTTTAGTGAACCAGCGTCAAAACTCCCAGTAGCTCGATTCCACTCACACCTCAGCTTCGGTTGAAACCGCTCAACCAATCTCACTGGAGCGCAAACTTTTAGAGTATTCCAGTGATCCAAACCACACGCGTGGTCATACTGGAGGTTTTCCCCTGGATTTTCCCCAGGCTACTCTTCAAAAAAAAAAGTTTATTTTGGAATATATAGTCAAATTTTGAGTCAATAACAAAATACTGTATGGTGGGGAGTAAATTGAACAGTCCAGCTTAAATTTTATGACGGCGGCAAACAAGCATACCTACGACCTGCCTGATGGTAAGCAGACACCGTAACCTATGGTATTAAACAAATTTATGTTTGGACTATAATTGACTAATAATATTTATCAAACACTTACTCATTTGACGGTTGAAAACTACATATTTCATTACTACCTTCGTAATTTTCTTTGTCGTGGTTTGGGTGACTAAAAAAAGCCAATCTCGCTCCACCCTGATCAGAGGCTAGGACCGACATTAGGTATTAATAGGTACTACGTACGATAAGCAGTTAATAACTTATATAAAATAAAAAATAGATTTATATAACAACCGGTATTTGGAGCCAGGACCGTCAGCTTTGTAGGCAGGCAGAGACACTTCGTTAAACTTGAAGTAAAATGAGTTTCTGTGAGAAAAATCATTTTTGGTACAAACTTTTATTGCCGACTGTACTTTTTTTTCACAGTCATCATTACTCGTAGAGACGGTTTCAATGAGCCCAAACACGACGAGTTTATCTTGTGCAGTTTAGGAGTTGTTATGGCCACCTTCTGTCTCCATCATCAGATCAGCTCGGTACTACCATAATATTACATTGTTAGTGAATTTACATAAGTTTGCCAAATTTAGGCTCAATCGGGTACCGGCAAGTGGTTGAAAAAAAGAATTGCAAATTTTTTACATACTTACTAACAGTGCAAATTAAACAAATACTTGTAATATATAAATTTATCGATTCATACTAGTCTTACTTTGATACTATAATTGTACTTTTACTAGGCCTGGGTTGGGTGGTTGCCCAGCGCACATCGCGCTTCCTAAAGAGTGAAAAGGTATACTACTGTATGTAAGAATTTCTACTGTGGGTACACGTGTTTAGTACTTACCGTATTGCATTCGTTCTTCTAGCATTCGCTCTGCATGTAATTAAACGCTTAAGCCGACTACGTTTTATTTTATTCCTCTTGTTACCCATATTTATGCGAAAATTGTACTTAGTGGCGCGGAGTTGGAGCAGAGTTGAAATGGCACAGGTCCGACCTCGAACGCAGCTCGCTGAGCACTGAGCGGGCGTCCGGGTCAGCCGCGCACGAGCGGCTTCGCGGAAAATAGTATATTTGAATCATTATTTTTCATTGTTTCTTATACAAGAAAAAGTAATCGCTTAATGTCATGAAGTACAACATTACGAATTTATTGATATAATTTTCATGTAAATAGCTAATATGCAAAAATAGTTACAAATTTTTAAAGGTTTGCTTTAGACACAAGTTTGCGATTTTTTTCTATCGAGCGAAAGTTGGTTAATCATGTTTTGAATCGCTTTTGGCACTACAGAAAGGTCTCAAGATTGTTGTGCATATTTTTTTGAAACCATATCATCATTTACAAACGCGTTATGATTTTTCAAAATCTCTGTTGCGTGAACTCACGGCGCCTTAACTAAATGAGTAGTAGTTTCGCCTACAAGGAGATTAAAAGACTGACAGAGAACCGGGAAGACTGGCGATTACTCCAACGACAAGAGCGTAGCTCTCAAAGGTTGAATGAATGAGTTCCGCGTACCAGGAATAACAGTTTTTATATGCAACAGGTAAGTAGTTTTATACTTAAAACGATTAAGCTCACGTATTATTGTACGTGAGTTTGAGCTTTATTAGAAGTACAATTTTGAACGTGTCTCAAATAAGTTTAAATTCTATTGTTTATACCTAAAATTCCTAAAATGTTAATAAAGTCGGAAGCCTATGACAAAAATGCAAACTTTCTTAGTACAAATTGAGTTGTAATTAATATTTCCGACAATTTCTCCTACTTTGTACCACAATCCCCGTCCACACTCGTCTTCGCAAAGAAACTCTCACCTCGCAGAATAATGCTTTCACGTCGGCACTCCACTCGCGGAAATCTCTCTCAGTTTTTAAGCGACGTTTATTAAACGCTTTGACAAGGTATTAAGGCTAAACGTGTTGAATTTTAAGTTACAATGTGACGAAAATACACTTTTCTGACCCAGTTTTAGTGGCAAGACAGACAACGCGAAGTAAACAGGATGGAATGGTATTCGACATTAATATTGCCATTATGCCTAGTCCACTTAAACATTTTCAGTGCTCTGTCAATGACATCGCCACTTTTTGTATCGTGATATAACGCACAAATAATATTTACAAATATCTCCACCTTATGCATATCTTTTTTTGTAAAACTAGTTTAACAGGTTTTGAAAGGTGCTAAATGCTGAATGCAATGCATTTAATATCGCCGTAAATGCTTAGTAATTATTCAAGAATACTTACTGCATAAAACTGTTTCAACTTTTCCTTTATTTGATATCATTCAGAACTGTAATAATATAACAAAATATTTTTTTATTGAAAAGTTTTAGATATATTTATTTTAGACAAAACCCCGTCTACTACTATTATATCCAGTTGTAAATTAAATTGCTTATTCCAAACCAATGGACATTATTTATTTATACTTTGATATTCATAGGTCGTCTGGAGGAGTCCGCTGTGCCGATATTGGATCATAAAGACCTATACATGGTTACGTATTTTTCTTTACCTAATAAATATTATGAATATCCTTAGTAATACCATTGTAATAAGTACATTTTTGAATAAAATGACTGATTCTCGAGTTTCTTTCAGTGTTTCTAGTCGCCAGAGGTCTCTTGAGAAACTCTAGTAGTTTCTGACTTATAAAAGTGCAATTGCAGCCTATTTTCAGAATAAAGCCGTCGTCTCCCGGTGAAAACAATAGCATTCTTTTGTTATGATCCCTGGAATCCCAGGGACCGGTAGGCGATGGATTGTTTTAACGTACCCAAAACATTAATGCAAAATATTTTCTTTTTTGAGGGTACGTTTGTGAAGAAACCTACACGTCCTTTAGAGAGACTACATTACCCTCAACACTAAGTAAAATGATAAGACAAAAACGTAACTCTAAATTGATATTTCCTGAATCGCTTCAAGCCATTCGCTGGATACGTTTTACAACCAAAGTCACTTTCAATTTTCAGCAAACAGCGCTTTATGTCTGGGCTTAGCCGTGACTCGCATAACGATACACTGAAGGGATTGAAGGACCTTGGAATATTTTGCTGAATTTGCTGTGCAAAAACTTGATGGAATGAAATTATTATTATTTAGTACCTTAATCGTTTTTTCTATTCACTTTTTTTGATATAATTGGGAATTAAAATTGAAGATGTCAAGTACGGAGACAAAGTCGAGCACTGGTACTTTTACCTTAAATATTCACTAGTTACTTACTTACTGTATCGCTTTTAGATGACAGAGTTATTATTTACTTCCGTAGCTTACCCTGCTACATAATTGCCAATTGATGAAAGATGACGTGATGACAGACCTAACATCACTTGGCGCGCAGTAAAGATCCTGGCCCCGATTCGGGATTAAAAGTGTACCATCCCCATCGCGACAACGGTCAAATGTCCTCTTACTTTTCAGTACAGGTGCGTTTCGGGTGAAGTGCGTTTCTGGTGACATGAGTGTTGATCAGTCGCGATTATGGCTAAATGTGAATTTGGTTACTTACGTTTCAGTAAAGTACGTTTCTGGCGACATGAGTACATCAGTCGCGATTATGGCCAAATGTGAATTTGGTTACTTACGTTTCAGTACAAGTGCGTTTCGGGTGAAGTCCGTTTCTGTCCACATGAGAGCTGTCTTAATGCGATTATGGTCAAAAGCGAATATGGATAATTACGTTTCTGTATAAGTGCGTTACGGGTGAAGTGCGCTTCTATCCACATGAGAGCTGTCCAATCGCTTTAATGATCAAATGCGAATCTGTTTAGTTCAGAATCTGTCCAAAAGCGATTAAACCCCGGTATTTTATATGGATATCCCCATTTTTATTAAAATACTACAAACATACCATTTACTTCACTAGGAAAACTGGAATCGTGGCTCTTTAGTCTTAGTTCAGTAAAAATAACCTGTTACTTTATAAAACAGATTTCCATGTAAAATATTGCCGCATTCATCGTTCGGCTAAGCAGTCATGATTGCAAGTGGGAACGAAATGATGCTTCAAATATCTGAGTTAGATTCTACCATTAACTTATAAGTCTTATAAGAGGACAGCAATACTGTTCAATATTTAGCTAGTTTCGGCAATTGTGCGGGTTTACTCTTAATTAGAAGCTGAAATTAAAAAAAATACCTATCTCCTATTTTTTAAATCAGTTGAAGAGACAAACATGACTTTACAACCACATGTTTCTGATAGTATTTGAATATTTATTACCCTTCCCATTATGATAAAATATGTCTAAGAGTATAAAACTGTTAAGCATAATTATAAGACAGTAGTATGTATTCGCCGCTACTGGCCCCGGTTCCAGGTAGTAACCCTCCCCCAGCCCCCTTCCCCTGTCCTACCCCCGCCCCGCCCCCAAGGACCGCCCCGCTCTACCTGCCCAGGGGGGTGGTCAATCGGCAACATGGCGGTCATCCAATCCTAAAAAAAAAAAAAAAAAAGTTTGGACTTTTTTTCCATAAACAGCCCCCCATTTGAGACGATTGCGCCGGGTCCCATAGCTCTACGACCACGCCTTCCCACTTTTACCTAATGTGCTAATAAAACAATACACACCACTCGATCCCTTTTCTCGGCTTATTCTATTGTTCGAGCATGCGACCCTCAGCGGCTACCTGCGCCGCGCGGACCATCGCCGGTCACCTGGGTACCTGTTTTTTTTCCTTATTTGCAATACAGCCATTCCTTATTCTCCTACAATTATCAATTTATATTTATAATATATCTACCTCTAATACCTACTCTTTTATCCGTAAGAGTCAATGTTCTAAGTAACCTAACCTAACCAAACCCTTTGTATGTACATAAACAAACTTAGGTGCCACATAGTGTGTGTAAAATGATATTTTTCAAGTAACTGTAAGTGATCTTCCTTATCAGTTTTAGGTATTCATTTTGATATCAAAATTTAATTATTTTCATACCTACACTTTTTTAATTACTTCAGGTTTAGTATAAGTTTATTTTTAAAGCGATGTCATATAGTGTGTGTAAAATTATATTTTTCAAGTAACTGTAAGTGATCTTATGTATTCTGTACATATGCAGCACGTTTATTGCGCGGCCGCGCGGACCGCTGCCAGTACGGTACCTGGGTACCTGTATTTTTTTCCGTACTTGCAATAGACCCATTCCACAACATTACCTAATAATTATCCATGTATATTTTTAATATATCTGCCTCTTATACCTACTCTTTTATCCGTAGAGTCAATGTTCTAACCTAACCTAACCTAATTTTGCGTTTCACAATCTTTACCTAACCAAACCGTTTGTATGTACATAAACAAATTTAGGTACCTACCTATTTATGCTATATATGTTTAAGGGTAATTTAGTTATTTATTACCTAACCAAGCCGTTTCTTATTCGTTACTTGTACTTACGTACATAACCAAACTTAGGAACCTATTTAAGTTTTATATGTTTGCCGGTAACTGAGATATTTATTAATTCATTTCTTACTCGAGTTAACTGCAAAAAGAAGTAAGCGCCATGAAATTTACGGCGGTTAAGACCTTTTAATTTTTAATATGCTGCACATTGTTTAGACCTTTTTCTTGAACGCTCCACGTCTTGGGTGTCCATTTAGGTACTTAATAATTTCAATTAATGTTTTCAGAAAGAAACCTGTTTAAACCTGCAATCTGCCCAATTATATACATGATGTTGATGGATTTACATTAACATTAAACCCATTGTTAACTGGCTATTGTAATTTTTGTACAAAGCATTTGTGACAGCCCTCTCTTAAATGTGTATACGAGAAACATGTTTGAACAGGAGATTGTGGCCGTTGTACGATGCTTAGAAACGTGTTACAACCAGTATTTCATCAAAGAAGCAATAGTATATATTTTTTTGTTATTGTAATCTTTGTACAAAGCATTTTTCACTACCTTATTTTGAATGTGTATTCAAGGAACATGTCTGAACCAGTATAACCAACCAAGGAAGTAGTAGGGTATTTTTTTGTGCTGTAAAATACTTATAAAAGGAACCTCTCCATGTTTATACCTTAATAGTTACCTCGTGTCGTTCACCAAGTCAAGTGCACAGTTCCGAAAGTATAACGTGTGAAGTTGTTTTAAGTGAAAGTCATCTGTCAAGTGTAGTGTCTCTATTCGCTCCAAAATGGATGTAAGTATGTTTTTTTTTGTTCTCATTCTATAAATTTAATGATTAGTTATGTATGTGTTTAATTAATTGACAAATGTTGTTTCAGTTCTCTGACAATACGTTCAAGAATTACTACTACCCAGAAACCAACCAAGAGGACCCTAGCAGTGACGAGGAGGGCACTGTTGGCCTCAAAATAAGGCAAGCAATAGCTAAGAAGAGACCAGCGAACAACATCGACAGCTTTTTCGAGCGCCCCAAGAAGAAGACAAAAGTGATTAAAAAATCATCAAACGTATCACAAAGTTCAGCGGATGGAGTATCATATTTAACGTCTGGTCAAGACGATGCCGGCTACGCGTCCCACCTCATTAAAATTGAAGTCTATGACATGGAAAAAATAAGAAATTTACCACCCACAGACCACTGGAAACACTGTGATATACGACTAAAATATTATTCCATCGGCGAGGATGATGTACATGTGCAAAGTGCTCGTGACGTTATTTTTAATATTACAAAACAATTAGCTTCAAAAGAAAACAGTGTTAAATATTTTATAGAGACTGATAAGAAAAAGTGATAATTTGTTCATTTAGTTTTTATTTATCTTTAAGTTATTAATTTTAATACCACTCTTTAGTTGTGAATTCTATTATTTTGGGAGTTATGGTAATTTTTTTTTTAATGATAAGAAATTTTTGATTTGTAAAATGCCTTTACCTGGAAGCAATCCCTAATTATCTTTAACAAACCGAACCCGAAATGCATTGTTTCAATTGTTAAAAACAGAGATAACGTTTAGAAATGTTACACTTTTGTTGTAATTCCCAATCAATAGTCTTAACATTGTTAAGTTATTGTACTCGGTCGAGTTTAGCGGCCACACACACAAATTCAGTTTCAATTGTATACCTTCAGATTTCTAAGAGTTGACTGATAATGGTTTATCTTGGAAAATAAAATTGTTTCATTCCAATTAAAAGTAGGAAGTACTTATCTGTAGTTATTTAAAGGCACATGCATTTGGTGAGGGCACTCATTCATACGATCCAATCACTATGGACAACTTGAACTGTAATAGTTATAACCCACAACTGGTAAAAGCCTGTGAAGACGTCGAAGAAGATGAAGAATTATATAACGCCGGAGAACTTGCAAGCCAACAGATGAAAGAACCGTGAGTATAACTTTAATCCTTGTTTATACTAAATCTTGTTTCAACCTGTTCATAAAGTTCTTGTCACCACAAGTTCCGGGCTATCCAGTTGAGACATGCCATTGTTGTTGGTTTGGTGGGGCGGACCCTTTCACAATATAAAGGCATTCACTGGGATTGAAATAGTTCAGTAACGTTTGTGACTTCAGTGTTTGAGTGAATTTTATTTGTTACAACAATGGCATTTACGTTTTTTCTTGGGCATAGGCTAGCTAGGAGTGAAATAGCCAGTTTAAGTAAAGGTTTTATCCTTCGTAGATTTCATAAGTATATTCGATTGTGGTATATTGAAGGAGTTCTACCGGATTATCTTATGGAGGACCAAGAAATTATACCATATTATACGCCATGCAGCGGTCATGTACAAGGAAAACCGGAAGCAGTATCACATAATTCCGATGTAATTGATGGGGTTCTCCCAATGCAAGCCTATTGTTTGCATTGTAAAAACGATTTAAGTTAGTATTTATAATCTAATGAATAGTTCATACATTAATTACTATGTAATTCGTGTATAATTATATGGTGTTTAATTTTTATAGGTATTCACAAGTTGGACGAGGGATAAAACGTCCAGCAGCGGATCCTGTTGCAGAACCATCGGCTAAGAAGAACCTTCCTTCAACCAGCCGTAAAAACATCGCAACAAATCAACCGTCAACCAGCCGGGACACTTCAACAACAACATCAACAGTCCAAGAACCTACAAGTAAAGTAAGTGCAACAAATAATGATAAAATTGAATGTTCCGTGTGCCATGTATTTGTCTCCAAAAAATATTTCACTAATCATCTTAACAGCAACACTCATAAAAATAATGTCTTTTGTTCTGATAGTGAGTTAATTAACGTTCAGTTAATTGAAAACGCGTTCCGAAACCGAGTTGCAACCTACAGAATATCAAATGAAAGTGATCCCAATTGTCTAGAAACACCGGAAGCGTTTTTAGAAAAAAATAAAGATACGATATTTGCTTTATTAGACCGCTCAATTGCTAATCATCGTTCTTTAAAAGTAAATTTTATACTAAACGCGAATTTTACTCAGGAAACAAAAAGCCTCAACAATGTGTTTGATTTTCAGTTGAGTAATAACCTAGTTAATGTTAGTAGTGATAAAAATGAGATATTTTTATCCCTTGTCAATGAAATTTCAGTGAGATTATCGAACTTTGAGAGAAAAGATAGTGGGTGGTCTTTAACAAAGGTAAATTATCTAGATGTCAATGTTAATAAGTATAACCCATTACGAGGGTCTTCATATATCAAGTTACCGCGTGATATACAGTTGAAAAAAGCTGTAATTAATGTTCAGAACAATGATCACGAATGTTTCCGGTGGGCTATACTATCTGGATTATTTCCACCAGAAAAGAATAATCGTGCTCATAATGTTAACACATACAAAAATCATAGGAATAAATTAAACTTTGAAAACATTCCATTTCCTATGAAGTTAACGGATATTCACAAATTTGAAAAAATCAATAATTTAAGTATTAACGTTTTTGGGATAGAATACGATTCACAGAGTAAACGGCATTCTGTTATAGGTCCACTTCATTTCACAAAATGTAAAAAAGAAAATCATTTCAACTTGTTATACATCACCGAAGGTAATAAAGGACATTATTGTCTTATTAATAATTTATCTAGATTAGTATCTGCTCAACTGACAAACACTCAACATGCTGCTCATATATGTGATGGTTGCTTAACAAATTTCACATCAAGAGAGAATTTAGTAAACCACCAACAAAACGATTGTTTTCATGTATGTACTAACTTGCCTTCTGAACAGAACAAACGAAACAATTGGTTCAATGAAAAAGTTGCTTCCAATGAAGTGACTTTCGATAATTATGATCGTAAATTACGGCATCCATTCGTTATCTATGCCGACTTCGAAGCGTTTTTAAATCCAATCCAGTCATGTTCCAATAATCCACTTACATCTTCAACTACTAATGTACAGAAACATGAAGTATATAGTTTCGGATACTATATTAAATGTTCGTATGATGATAACTTGTCAGTCTATCGAACATACAAAGGAGAAAATTGTGCAAGAACGTTTATGGAATTTCTTAAAAAAGATTTGCAGAATATTTGTAAAAAGAATACATTTGTAAAGACCCCTCTGCCTTTGACATCTGAAAACGAAGAAAACATTGCGCAGAGTAGTATGTGTTATATCTGTGATACAGACTTAAACGGAGATGCCACCATTTCATATAATTGCTACACTGGTGTTTACGAAGGTGTAGCACATGAAATTTGTTGTAACAAATTAAGGGTTCCCAATTTTGTGCCAGTGTTCCTTCACAACTTAAGTAATTACGACAGTCATTTCATAGTACATGGACTAAATTTTGAGGATGGTGAAATAGAAGTTATCCCGGAAACCAAAGAAAAATACATATCTTTCACAAAAAAATTGCAAATTAATAATCGAGTCATGAAATTAAGGTTTGTTGATTCCCTTAAATTCATGTCCAGTAGTCTTGACAAACTAGCCAAGAACTTAATACCAGAACAGTTCCATGAAATGAAATTGAATTTTCCATGTGAAGATGACTTTCAACGTTTAATACGTAAGGGTATATATCCATATGAACACATGACATCGTTTGATTCATTAAAATTGACATCCCTCCCCTCTCCAGATAAATTCTACAGCTCCTTGACCGATAGTCACATATCGGAAAATGATTACAATCATGCCGAAGATGTATGGAACCATTTTAACTGTCAAAACATGGGGGACTATTCAGATCTGTATTTAAAAACAGATGTCTTATTACTGGCCGACGTATTCGAAAATTTTAGAAACGTTTGTCTTGAAACATACGGTTTAGATCCGGCACACTATTATACTGCACCGGGGTTAAGTTGGGATGCTATGTTAAGAGTCACAAAAATCAAACTTGAACTGTTAACTGACATTGATAAGATTACTTTTATTGCAAAAAATATTCGGGGAGGTATATCCCAATGCAGCAACCGACACGCCAAAGCAAATAATAAATTCATGGCGGAATACGATTCGGCTATTCCTTCATCCTTTCTCATGTATTTAGATGCAAATAACCTATACGGGTGGGCTATGTCCCAATGTCTACCAACAGGTGGATTTCAATGGGTGGATGTAAATACGGATTTTAATGTGTCTAACGATGCGGAGCATGGTTTCATTTTAGAAGTTGATCTTGATTATCCCAACGATTTACATGATTCACATTCAGATTTTCCCTTCTGTCCAGAGAACGTCTGTTTTGGTGATTCAAAGGAAAATAAATTGATACCTAACTTGAAAAACAAAAAAAACTACGTAATCCATTATAGAAATCTTAAGCAATGTTTGAAAAATGGTTTACAATTAGTTAAAATACATAAAATTTTGAAATTTAAACAATCTCCATGGTTGAAAAGCTACATAGATTTAAACACCCGCATGCGATCACAAGCATCTTCGGATTTCGACAAAGATTTTTTTAAATTAATGAATAATTCAGTCTTCGGAAAAACGATGGAAAATGTTTTGAAGCGAGTAAACGTAAAACTATTGAATCATTGGGAAAATAAAGGTAAATCTCAAGGAGTTCAATCATTGATAACAAAACCTGAATTTCATAGTTTATCAATATTTTCAGAAAACTTGGCAGCTGTACAATTGAAAAAGACTAAAGTTTTGTACAACAAACCAATATATCTTGGTTTTTGTATTTTAGATATGTCTAAAACGTTAATGTACAATTTTCATTACGACTATATGAATCCTAAATTCGGTAATAAACTGAAACTCTTGTACACAGATACCGATAGCTTAATATATCAAATTTTCACTGAAAACTTCTATGATGATATAAAATCAGATCTGAATTTATATTTTGATACATCAGATTATCCCAATAATAATGAGTTCGGTTTACCTTTAATAAATAAAAAGAAATTGGGTTTTTTCAAAGATGAGAACAATGGCAAAATTTTCAAAGAATTTGTTGGACTTCGTTCAAAGATGTACGCAATTGATGTCGAAGGTAGTAGTGTGATGGCTAAAGCTAAAGGAGTTAATAAATGTGTAACTAAAAAACTTACCTTAGATAACTACAAAACGTGTTTATTTGATAAGCGCATACAACATAACACAATGTTACGTTTTAAATCAATTAAACATTTAATATTTACACAAAAAATTAACAAAATATCTCTTTCTTATAATGACACAAAGCGATTCTTGTTGGATGATTCCACAGATACCCTTGCATGGGGTCATTACAAAACATCAAATTTTTTTTAATAATTTCATATTACAACATGGCAGGACATTCATTTATTTGATATTATTTTTGCACTTTCTTTCTATAAAAAAATATAGTACTAAAATTGAATGTATAATATACATACTATTTAGTACTATATTATTTTGATGCGCATGTAACTTGTATATAAAAAATAAAAATGTACTTTGAATATGTAAATAAGATAAAAATGTAAATAATTTTGTTAGTTTTAATCTTGTAAATTTATGAAACTTGTATAAAAGATGTGTTGTTAACTTTTAAATAAAATAAATTACAATGTAACACGACTTTATAACAATGTATATAAATGTCTTTTATTTTAAGTAACAAAAATTTCAATTTAGTATGTGTTATTCTTATGTGTAATTTTGTGATATTTATGAATGTAAATAAATTACCCTTGATTGTTTTACATTAAGTATTTGCATGGGTACTAACTAAAATAAAATGAGAAATGTAATAACTATTACGTTAAAATTATTTCAATATTGTATCTTGGTTAATTATTTTATCTAAATAAATTACATAATTATTAACATACTTATGATTTTTATTATTATATATCCAATTCTTACCTACCCTATTCGTTTTATTTAAATGGTAATAACCACCACAACATTGATCATTTGAATTTCAAACGTTTTCATATCAACACGCACATTACGTTGTTACAATGATTCATTTTTACCATCCATTTACTACCATTGTGGCGGGTCCTAGTGGGTGCGGTAAAACCAATTTTGTTACAAATTTTTTAAATCATTCCAATGAACTATGTAATGTTGAATTTGATGAAATTATTTGGTGTTATGATGAAATGCAACCTTTGTACAATTTAGAAAATGTGAATTATAACCAAGGAATACCTGACATCGCCATGTTTGATGGGAAAAAACCTAAACTTATTATTATAGATGATTTGATGAGGGAGTCAGATGGACGAATAGTTGACATTTTTACGAAAGGTAGTCATCACAGAAACCTAAGCCTGTTTTATATTACTCAAAATATATTTCATCAAGGCAAAGGTCAACGTGATATTTCTTTGAATACGAGCTATATTGTTTATTTTAAGAATCCCCGTGATAAAACTCAAATACGCTACTTATCTCGACAAGTTTATCCAGAAAATTCAAAATTCGTTGATGAAGCCTACAAGGATGCTACTGCAAATGCACATGGTTACCTCATGATTGATTTGCGACAAAATACTGACGATATGTGTCGTTTTAAGACCAAAATATTTCCATTCGATGGTCATTGTACAGTATATATCCCTAAAAAAGGGTTTAAATATAACAAGAATCACCATATTCTAGTCAGTTCTAAATGATGCAAGCTAGAGTTAACACATATAAACATTTACTTGAAGCGCTACATTTACTCAAACCAAAATATCGCACGGCTTTACTTAAATCGTGTGATGACGAAGAAATTAATATAATTTGTGAGTGTATTTACAACGTATTAAAGGGTAAAATTCCTTTAGAGAAAAAAGAAAAATCCAAATTAAGAAAATATAAGGATACGTTACGAAAATTAGTGACTAAGGGAAAACATAAGCTAAGAAAAACCGTAATTATCCAGAAAGGTGGTGGTTTTCTGCCTATTGTATTAGGTGCAGTTTTAAGTGCTTTAGTGAACTCTTTAACATAAAGAAAATGGAAAACATGAAAAAAATGTTGTTAGTAGAACCAGATTTCATCGAAAGACTCAAACATAGTGATAACCTATCAGAAAATTCATCATCCCGTCTAGATGGTGAAATGCAAAAAATTCTCAAGAGTAAAATAGATGATCGTGTAAAGTGGGCATTATATTCCCAAGCATTACAACGATTTTTACATTTTACTGAAACGGATCGAAAACCGTTTAAAATACCATTAGTGACTGAAGTTGATCAACTCACCAACGAAAACAATGAATTTCATCCGAAGATCACCAAAAAGGAGGAAATTGTTAATAATAACTCAATCGTAAACGCAGTATTGCCAGAACCAGAAGGGGATGTATACGCAACACCACCTGGAGGAACGAAATCTGATTTACCTAAACAATATTCTCCATCTTATATTATAGACGTAATACCGAAATCGTATCGATCAAAAAGCCAAACTTTGTTGGAATGTATGGTACAAAGTAAACCAAAAATTTGGTGGAAGGAGAACGGGGAAGTAGTAATAAACAATCGTACCATTCCAAACAGTAATATTCTCGATCTAGTAGGCGACGTGCTTAGACCTCTAAAACGTTCAAAACCAAAAGGTTGGGAAGATTTTGCTAGTGTTTTACATGATATAAAAGTTCCTAAATCGTGTATAGGTAATCCTACGAACTTAGAATTTATGAATAAACTACAATCTAATGATTCTAGAACTTCGATTGCTTCTTTAAATCTGGAAACCCCGTCAGTTAAAGAAAAAAACACCTCTACTCCTCTATCTACTAAACCACCCAGGCTATCGAGAAAGAAATTAGATTGGGAGAGATGGACCCCCTATTAGAGATAAATAGGATCTACTACGATGTATCAAATCCAGCCAGTTATAGTAGCGTAAACAAATTGGTGAATGAAATGAAAGGTAAAATGAACAGAGGGGAAGTGAAAGATTGGTTATCATCACAGGAAGCGTACACGCTGCATAGACCCGTTCATAAACGTTTTAGTAGAAACAGATACATCCTCTCTAACTTTAATGAACTCTGGCAAGCCGATCTTAGTGATATGCGAACGTATAGTCAGTATAACGATGGATATAAATATATTCTATGTGTTATTGATGTTTTTAGTAAATATGCTTTTGCTAGGGCTATGAAAAAGAAGGACTCTGAAACAGTTAAAAAATGTTTTGAAAGCATTTTTTCAGAAGCCAATTCTACCCCTCGTCACATCCAATCTGACAAAGGGACCGAATTTGTTTCAAAGGTGGTTAGAGATTACTTTAAAAACAAAAACATTAATTATTATACCACAAATAATCCTGATATTAAAGCAAGTATTGTTGAAAGGTTTCAAAGAACTCTTAAATCTAAAATGTGGCGTTACTTCACTCATCAAAATACTTACAATTACGTCGACGTTTTGCAAGACCTGCTTCATTCGTATAACCATAGCTACCATTCTAGCATTAAAATGCGACCAATTGATGTTAACTCTGATAATATTATGACTGTTTGGTGCAATTTATATGATCGCAATAAGGATAAACGAAATATATTGGAATCTCCAATACTTAATGTAGGTGATCATGTTAGAATAACTAAATATAAACATATATTTCAAAAGGGGTATGAGACTAACTGGAGTGATGAAATATTCATAATAGCCTCAGTTATTAAAAGAATCCCACGTATTGTCTATACTTTAAAAGATTTAGAAGGTGAACCAATTATTGGTACATTCTATTCTAAAGAATTACAAAAAGTCACTTACCGCCCCTCCATGAGGTATAAAATTGATAAAATAATACGCTCGCGACGCATTGGTGGCAGAAAGGAAGTGTTCGTTAAGTGGCAAGGTTATCCCAATAAATTCAACTCTTGGATACCTACATCAAACTTAGAAGAAATATGAGTGAAGATAGTTTTTATCTAACTTTGTTGAGTAACAGCTCATCGACCTACTTTACCGATAATACTACAGCTCATTTTTTAACTAAATTACCTAGAACCATTAAATTGGAGGGAGAATGGGTTGTTGGATTAGTGGAGTTCCAATACCCATGTTCCATGTATAATGTTCAAGAACATGAAAACATAGTCTACATTAAAAAAAAGGTAGCTGTACCGACTCAGGAAAAATACAAAATCGTTGATGTAAAAACTCACATTCCAGCAACTTCGTATGATAGTATTGATCATTTTCTCAAAGCATTTAACGAAAACCCGCAGCTAAAGACAAAAGTTAAATTTAGATGTGATGCAGTTACTAAAATGGTGGCTGTAACAGCGAACGAAGAGATAACATCAATCATAACTTCCCCTATATTAAGTCTTCAGCTTGGTTATAAACCTAGAACTAATTTAAAAGAAAGTACTATTGGAATACATCCTGCAAATTTATACTTAGGTTTACCATCACAAATATTTGTTTATACTGACATTATTCAACCACAAGTGGTGGGGGATGTAATTACATCATTACTAAGAATAATACCATTAGACCCCACAAAATTTATCTATGGAGCATATAAAATGCATGTTTTTTCACCTGCTCACTATGTTCCTGTTTTACGTAGAGAGTTTGACACTCTTGAAATAGATATAAGGACAACCACGGGATCAAGAATACCATTTCAATTTGGATCCTCTTGTGTGAAGCTACACTTTCGACGAGTAAAATGAATCATAAACGAGTGTCTCACTCCTGTCCTTATGAACATTACTATTCTCATCAAGCTGGCTCTGGTGTAGGAATTGTCTATAAAGGTGTTCCATATCAACGAGGACATGGAATCGGTAGCTTTTTGGGTGGACTATTTAGGTCTGTACTTCCTTTATTATCTAGCGGTTTTAAAACTGTAGGAAGAGAAACTTTAGATGCGGGGATGGGACTGTTGTCTGATATGGTGAATTCACGTCCTATGGAGAGTTCTATTAGATCTCGGCTTAAAGAAGCAAGTGCGAACTTAAAAAGGAAAGCTGACGAAAAAATAGATTCTCTTATGTCGGGATCAGGGTATAAAATGTCAACTAAGAGACGGGAACCTCTCATTACTTTGAAAGCCTCACGACGAAGAGGAGGTAAAAGAAATAAAAAATATAATATTGAGGATATATTTTCAAACTAATTATGTCTTTCTTACATAGTAATTCATGTGAATGTGCTAAATCAGAACTAGATTTGTTTGCACTGCCATCAACTCAAACCAGCATTGAAAGCGGACAGTGGGTTCATTACAAACCAATTTCATCTTTAAGTGACGACGGACCCATTGAGTTTCAAGTTCCCGGATCTGGTGATGACTATATTGACCTATCACATACTTTGTTACATATCAATGCCAAAGTATTAAACCAAGATGGCACAAAACTAAAAGCAGATGCCCCAGTTGCACCCGTCAATAATTGGTTACATTCCCTGTTTAGCCAACTAGATGTATATTTAAATCAGAAACTCATATCACCACCAAATAATACCTACGCCTATCGTGCTTATATGGAAAATCTACTTAATTATGGTCCAGCAGCTAAAGAATCTCATCTTACTTGTGGATTATGGTATGAAGATACACCACACTATATGGATACCGCTGATGTGAATAATAAAGGCTTTCACAAAAGACAGAAATTTATTAAAGAAAGTAAGGAAGTAGAGCTGATTGGTCACTTGCATGGTGATATGTTTAACCAAGAGAAATTCTTAATAAACGGAGTCGAAATGCGTGTTAAATTGGCACGTTCTAAAGAATCGTTTAATTTAATTTGTCACCAAGATCTCAAACTTAAAGTTCAGATAATGGATGCCAGTCTCATAGTAAGAAGAGCAAGAATCAATCCAAGTGTTTTGTTAGCACATCAAAAAGTATTAGCATCAACCACAGCAAAGTATCCAATCACAAGAGCGGAAGTAAAGGTTCTTACATTACCAGCTGGAATACAGGGAAAAACGTTAGATAATATATTTCTCGGGCAAGTCCCTAAAAGATGTATTATTGGATTCGTTTCAAACTCGGCATTTAATGGTAATCTAGCTTTGAATCCTTTTAATTTTCAACATTTCAATATGAACTCTTTTAGTTTGTATGTGGACGGTCATGAAATACCTTCGAAAACATTGCAACCTTCATTTAATTCTGGTTTAATAGCATCAACATATCATACGTTATTTTCTGGATCAGGAATTCATTTCCATAATGAAGGTAATGCAATAGACAGATCAAATTATGGAGGGGGTAATTGTTTGTTATGTTTTGATTTGACACCTGATTTGTCTGCCAGTTCAACTTCACACTGGAATCTTGTGAGACATGGTTCTGTTCGGATAGAAGTTCGTTTTGAATCATCTTTAAGTACTACTATAAACTGTATCGTATATGCAGAATTTGATAACATAATAGAAATAAACAAAAACCGTGACGTTACGGTAGATTACAACAGTTAATAAACAAATAAATAGATTATTTTTATAATTTTTTTTCATTAGCTCATAGTCATTACAAGCAAGATCATCGATAAATGTGAATGTTTATTATTATAATAATGGATACAAATGAATTACAATTATGTATGAACAAAATAAGTTCTAGTTTTAAAACAAATGTTTTTGCTGCAAATCAAATACCTATTTGGGTTAATTTACCTGCTTTCATTATATGCAATTTAGATCCTGACTCCAAGCCCGGCTCTCACTGGGTTGCCATGCATATTGATGTTAATGGGATAGGTGAATACTTTGATTCCTTTGGTAGAAAACCTACTGGTTACCATAAGTTATTTTTAAAAAGAAATACAAAGAGGTGGTTTTATAATAATAAATTACTTCAAAACCATCTTACCTCCGTCTGTGGAGAATATTGTTTAGTTTATCTATATTTTAAGTTTCAAGGAAAAACAATGTCAGACTTTCTAAGTCTATTTTATAATAATACTTTATGTAACGATCTAGTATTAAGAGCTTTGTTTAAATCAGTATTTGTGAAATAAAACAATGTCAATAAGGTTTTTCTGTGTTTTACTTACTTATATTTTAATACAATGTACACGAACAATATAAATTATTACATTCCATAAAAAAGACAGTTTTATAACTTAAGTACAGTAAAAGATAAATAAAAACTAAATGAACAAATTATCACTTTTTCTTATCAGTCTCTATAAAATATTTAACACTGTTTTCTTTTGAAGCTAATTGTTTTGTAATATTAAAAATAACGTCACGAGCACTTTGCACATGTACATCATCCTCGCCGATGGAATAATATTTTAGTCGTATATCACAGTGTTTCCAGTGGTCTGTGGGTGGTAAATTTCTTATTTTTTCCATGTCATAGACTTCAATTTTAATGAGGTGGGACGCGTAGCCGGCATCGTCTTGACCAGACGTTAAATATGATACTCCATCCGCTGAACTTTGTGATACGTTTGATGATTTTTTAATCACTTTTGTCTTCTTCTTGGGGCGCTCGAAAAAGCTGTCGATGTTGTTCGCTGGTCTCTTCTTAGCTATTGCTTGCCTTATTTTGAGGCCAACAGTGCCCTCCTCGTCACTGCTAGGGTCCTCTTGGTTGGTTTCTGGGTAGTAGTAATTCTTGAACGTATTGTCAGAGAACTGAAACAACATTTGTCAATTAATTAAACACATACATAACTAATCATTAAATTTATAGAATGAGAACAAAAAAAAAACATACTTACATCCATTTTGGAGCGAATAGAGACACTACACTTGACAGATGACTTTCACTTAAAACAACTTCACACGTTATACTTTCGGAACTGTGCACTTGACTTGGTGAACGACACGAGGTAACTATTAAGGTATAAACATGGAGAGGTTCCTTTTATAAGTATTTTACAGCACAAAAAAATACCCTACTACTTCCTTGGTTGGTTATACTGGTTCAGACATGTTCCTTGAATACACATTCAAAATAAGGTAGTGAAAAATGCTTTGTACAAAGATTACAATAACAAAAAAATATATACTATTGCTTCTTTGATGAAATACTGGTTGTAACACGTTTCTAAGCATCGTACAACGGCCACAATCTCCTGTTCAAACATGTTTCTCGTATACACATTTAAGAGAGGGCTGTCACAAATGCTTTGTACAAAAATTACAATAGCCAGTTAACAATGGGTTTAATGTTAATGTAAATCCATCAACATCATGTATATAATTGGGCAGATTGCAGGTTTAAACAGGTTTCTTTCTGAAAACATTAATTGAAATTATTAAGTACCTAAATGGACACCCAAGACGTGGAGCGTTCAAGAAAAAGGTCTAAACAATGTGCAGCATATTAAAAATTAAAAGGTCTTAACCGCCGTAAATTTCATGGCGCTTACTTCTTTTTGCAGTTAACTCGAGTAAGAAATGAATTAATAAATATCTCAGTTACCGGCAAACATATAAAACTTAAATAGGTTCCTAAGTTTGGTTATGTACGTAAGTACAAGTAACGAATAAGAAACGGCTTGGTTAGGTAATAAATAACTAAATTACCCTTAAACATATATAGCATAAATAGGTAGGTACCTAAATTTGTTTATGTACATACAAACGGTTTGGTTAGGTAAAGATTGTGAAACGCAAAATTAGGTTAGGTTAGGTTAGAACATTGACTCTACGGATAAAAGAGTAGGTATAAGAGGCAGATATATTAAAAATATACATGGATAATTATTAGGTAATGTTGTGGAATGGGTCTATTGCAAGTACGGAAAAAAATACAGGTACCCAGGTACCGTACTGGCAGCGGTCCGCGCGGCCGCGCAATAAACGTGCTGCATATGTACAGAATACATAAGATCACTTACAGTTACTTGAAAAATATAATTTTACACACACTATATGACATGTCTTTAAAAATAAACTTATACTAAACCTGAAGTAATTAAAAAAGTGTAGGTATGAAAATAATTAAATTTTGATATCAAAATGAATACCTAAAACTGATAAGGAAGATCACTTACAGTTACTTGAAAAATATCATTTTACACACACTATGTGGCACCTAAGTTTGTTTATGTACATACAAAGGGTTTGGTTAGGTTAGGTTACTTAGAACATTGACTCTTACGGATAAAAGAGTAGGTATTAGAGGTAGATATATTATAAATATAAATTGATAATTGTAGGAGAATAAGGAATGGCTGTATTGCAAATAAGGAAAAAAAACAGGTACCCAGGTGACCGGCGATGGTCCGCGCGGCGCAGGTAGCCGCTGAGGGTCGCATGCTCGAACAATAGAATAAGCCGAGAAAAGGGATCGAGTGGTGTGTATTGTTTTATTAGCACATTAGGTAAAAGTGGGAAGGCGTGGTCGTAGAGCTATGGGACCCGGCGCAATCGTCTCAAATGGGGGGCTGTTTATGGAAAAAAAGTCCAAACTTTTTTTTTTTTTTTTTTTAGGATTGGATGACCGCCATGTTGCCGATTGACCACCCCCCTGGGCAGGTAGAGCGGGGCGGTCCTTGGGGGCGGGGCGGGGGTAGGACAGGGGAAGGGGGCTGGGGGAGGGTTACTACCTGGAACCGGGGCCAGTAGCGGCGAATACATACTACTGCCGTCTTTATTCGAGTCGAACACCTGGAGCTGGAAACAGGTCATATTTAAATTAAATCTTTTTACCTTCATCATCATCATCATTAGCCTATAAACATTCTACTGCTGGGCACAGGTCTCTACTTGCTTCTTTGATACTATATTTATTTTATTTCGTAAAATTTTAATCAGGGATTATAAAACCGGTTTATTTAATTCCTGTAAGTTTAGAAATTGACAAAATATTATCGCTAATAAAAGAATACCTATATTCTAATTAGAAGTATTGTTGTCATTCCCCTTTTATCTATACCTCTATGTAGAGACTATTTACGATATTAAATACCTGTATTCAATACCGCTATTCATTGCACTTGAAAGGTAAGATATCAATTAAACATTACTACTAAAACGCAACAAATAGGTGTGAATACCTACTTTTTACAATACGCCAGTTTGCAGAAACAAATAATCGAGTATATTGACACTGACAGCTATTACCGGTAATGGTTTTTATGGGTTACGTGTCAACTAGAGGTATCGTTGTCAATTGGCGAAACCGCTAAATATATTAGAATACCGGTTTAGATTATACCGCTAATCAGAGCTTTAGCGATATAAATAGCGAAATGCAATTATAACCAGTTATACCTTATTTAAAACAATTAAATAAATAGGAAACAAACAACAGAGAAAAGAATATACTACTTAACCAAAGCACCTAAAACTAGAAACAATAACACTAGCACCATCACATTTAAAGGACACAATATTCAGGGTTAGATATCTAATTCTCGTGGTAAAAGTCATCTGTAAAAATGCTGACTCATTGAATGTAGAGCTGGGGAGTAGAGCTTCCTGGCGACTCTTAAGCAAGCTTAA